>JARQOC010000002.1:193900989-194573902 GCA_033576535.1 Allobates femoralis
TATAATTATTCAAGCTTAAGGCTCTCAAAACCCACGTTGCATTTCGACGTGCATACACGTCTTTCTCAAGTGAATTCACTTGAGAAAGACGTGTATGCACGTCGAAATGCATCGTGGGTTTTGAGAGCCTTAAGCTTGAATAATTATAACTGCAATTATTTTAATAAAGTCCGGAAAAGAAGCCAGCATCAGAGATCTTCCTTACCTCAGGCCCAAACATACACCACGCTTCCATCTTTTTGTATCATTGTGAAAGTATTCGGCACCCTTGAACTTTTCAGCCTTTTGCCAAATTTCAGGCTTCAAACATAAAGATATCAATTCTAATTTTTTTGTGAAGAATCAACAACAAGTGGGACACAATCGTGAAGTGGAACGAAATTTATTGCATATTTTAAACTTTTTTTAACAAATATAAAACTAAAAAGTGGGGCGTGCAATATTATTCGGCCCACTTGAGTTAACACTTTTAGCTGCGCATTTTTCTGCGATTACAGCTTGGGGTATGTCTCTATCAGTTTTGCACATCGCCGAACTGAAATTCTTGCCCATTCTTCCTTGCAAAACAGCTGGAGCTCAGTGAGGTTGGATGGAGAGCGTTTGTGAACAGCAGTTTTCAGCTCTTTCCACAGATTCTCGATTGGATTCAGGTCGGGACTTTGACTTGGCCATTCTAACACCTGAGTATGTTTATTTTTGAACCATTCCATTGTAGATTTTGCTTTATGTTTGGGATCATTGTCTTATTGGAAGATAAATCTCCTTCCCAGTCTCAGGTCTTTTGCACACTCCATTAGGTTTTCTTCCAGAATGTTCCTCTATTTGGCTCTGTCCATCTTCACCATCAATTTTAACCATCTTCCCTGTCCCTGCTGAAGAAAAACAGGCCCAAACCATGATGCAGCCACCACCATGTTTGACAGTGGGGATGGTGTTTTGAGGGTGATGAGCTGTGTTGCTTTTACGCTAAAAATATAATTTTGCATTGTGCCCTAAAAGTTCGATTTTGGTTTCATCTGACCAGAGCACCTTATTCTACATGCTTGGTGTGTCTCCCAGGTGGCTTATGGCAAACTTCAAATGAGACTTTTTATGAATATCTTTGAGAAATGACTTTCTTCTTGCCACTTTTTCATAAAGGCCAGATTTGTGCAGTGTACAACTGATTATTGTCCTATGGACAGACTGTCCCACCTCAGCTGTAGATCTCTGCAGTTCATCCAGAGTGATCATGGGCCTTATGGCTGCATCTCTACTCAGTCTTTTCCTTGTTCGAGATGAAAGTTTAGAGGAACGGCTGGGTCTTAGTAGATTTGCAGTGGTCTGATACTCTTTCTATTTCAATATGATCACTTGCACAGTGCTCCTTGAGATGTTTAAAACTTGGGAAATCTTTTTGTATCCAAACCCGGCTTTAAACTTCACCACAACAGTATCTTGGACCTGCCTGGTGTGTTCCTTGGTCTTCATGATGCTCTCTGCACATGAAACAGAACCCTGAGTCTATCAGAGAACAGGTGCATTTATACAGAGACTTGATTACGCACAGGTGGATTCTATTTATCATTACCAGTCATTTAGGACAACATTGGATCATTCAGAGATCTCACTGAACTTCTGGAGTGAGTGACTCCTGTACCCTTGTTTTGCACTCCACAAGCTGTGTCATAGTTCCCCTCTACATAGCCACACGCAGTTCACATAGCCCCACCCCTTTATAGCTCCACCACCTTTTTGGCCATGCCCCTTCACAATGTATGTCTATGAAAGGAATTCACACCATCACACCTTCAATCACAAAATTTTGCACACACACCCCATTTAACTCAGGGTCAGTGGGCGGTGCGGACATGGGGGAGGATAGAGGGGTGGGAGCGCAGGTTTGTGGGGTGCGAGTGCAGCGGGGGTGTTTTTTGGGGGGAGGGGGTGGTTGTGGTTTAGTGGGGCAGAGTGGTGCTGGTTTGTGAAGGCTTTTTTGGGAGCAGGTTTGTCATTTTTGTGTGGAGAAGTGCGGGTTTGAGGGGCAGGCTTTTTTGGGGGGACAAGTTTGGAGGGGTGCAGGTTAAGGAGGGCAAAGAGGTGGCATTTTTTGGGGGGAGCAGATTTGAGGAGGGTGCGGAGGGACAGGTTTGAGGATAAGGGATGTTTTGGGGTGGGGGCAGGTGGGTGAAGGGTAGGTTTGGGTAGAGTTGGGGTGGGTGGGGCCGTTGTGTGGTTGGTGTGGGGGGGGCAGGTTTGATGTGTATAGTGAACATACATACACACACAGACACTCAGCGTATAAGTAAAAACAGTTACTATGTCCAGGCAACACCGGGCTCTACAGATAGTTTATAATAAAATGAGTCCTCTTATGACTATGTTGCCAATTTTTTTTTTAAATAAAGTTATGCCTTCTTGTACACAACAATAGAAAACTTAAAAAAAATGATATCATCTGGCACAAGGGCAAAAACTGGATGTGATGCCAAGGGTTCAAGGACAGTCTTTCTTAATAATCATTTACAGACTACAATTCAAACATTAAATTTAAAAAGAAAATAAATTGTCCATAACCTTCAAACCTGCACTTTCATCAGAATTTGACATGTAAGTAAACCTACTTTTCCACTGAAAGTCCCTTTTTCTATAGCCGTGTTATTTGCTATTCTCTCACGTTTAGGGGTTTCTCCATTAGCTCTGTAGCCTGTCAGCACTATGCGATACATGCTGTCAGTTCTATTCTTTTCCCACCATAATTTACAGTAGACATTTCTGCTGGTCAGACAGGTTTCATTTGACAACAAGCAGCACACAGAAGATAAGAATGGAGTAAGACCTTTAGTGATTTTGACGTTACTTTTTGAAAGTAAAATATTATCATTTTCTTTTTTTTTTTTTTTAGAAAAAGGTGATGTACTATTGTTGTATTCATTACAATGGCTAACATAAAACAGCAGTGACTCTTTCCCACCTGATGTAGCCTTAAGATTAATAAGGGTTCTACTCACTGAGAAATTAATCAAAAAGGAAATTCACAAAAGTCTTCTTTATTCTTATTAAAGAGGACCTGTTACCCCCCTGTTGCATGGCAAAGTAAATGCAGCACTGAATGCAGCATGTATGGAAGGGAGGCACCAGATTCCCACCCTGCTGTTTGAATAAAGCATAAAGCAGGGCGGGCTCTGCTGCTGACATCATGCAATGCCGCACTGTGCGGCAGAGTGATTGACAGAGGAGGGCAGAACAGGAGGTGGCAGCATTCACATACAAGGGGCTGAATATGCACAGAGGAGGAAGGAGAACTGTGCCAGCAGCGAAGACCTGGTAATAAGATCCCACCCATTAGATCTCTTATCTGTAAGCTTTAAAAGGTGTATTTCTCAGGATACAGGGGGCTAGAGCCATGTGGGACCCCTTCCCTGAATGCAGCAGACATTCTGTATTCTGTGCTGAATTTACTTTGCCATGCAGCAGGGGGCTGACAGGTCCTCTTTAATATTTTCTCTATATAATTAAAAATAGAATTTAAAAGTAATATGTTATGAAACCCATGCAATTATTATCAGAACATTAATATGGTTGGTGTTTAGAATAACAAAATTAAAATACATAATAATACATTATTAACCATGTCCTTCATGGGGTATAATATTATCATATCATAGGTGCAAATACTCTTCAATCCTTGGATGTTAATGAGTATTTTACTCTAATTTTAACGTTATCACACAAATAATTTTTATTGGATTGATTAAGAAAATGGCAAAAAATGAAATGTATAAAAATAAACCAAAATTCACAAAGCTTTGAAGGCATAAATTGTATTGCTGCATTTACACAGATATTTTTTTTTCTTTTATTATGGAATCACTCCATCACCACATTCAGTATTCAATGTAGCAATATTCTTGTACTTGACATCACTTTCATAAACATTGGTGCGGTCTCTCAATTAAGACATTAAAATAAAAATTAGAATAAAAAAAATAAAACCTTTATTCATGCAGATGGCAGATTCAGAGTAAGTTATGTTTTAAGTAAAATATACCCCTCATATTTCCATATTCTGTATCTATTATATAATTGCCGTAGCGACTTCCGTCGGAGCGGCGCTGCTTCCGGTGGCTTGGTTAGCGAGTCCGAGCTGCTTCTCCGGACTCTCCCCGTGGCCGCTAGCAGCCACGGCGACTCCCGAAGCAATGCCCGCAAAGCGGGCATTGCGAGTCATTGAGCCTCGCGAAGCAATGCCCGCGAAGCGGGCATTGCGAGTCGCTGTCACCCACCACTAACCAAGCCACAGAAGCCCATACTACTGTAGTGTACACCGCTATAGTATACTACAGTCCCATGCCCATAAGCGCCATGGGACTGTAGTATACCATCGCGCTGTACACTACAGCCCCCTGCCGCTCTAACACACTACCCCGCTGCTGCTGTATTCTACACCGCTATAGTATACTACAGTCCCATGCCCATAAGCGCCATGGGACTGTAGTATACCATCGCGCTGTACACTACAGCCTCCAGCCGTTCTAACACACTACCCCGCCGCTGCTCCCCTACACCCTAAGCCCCGACCCGCCGCACCTATGCCCGCCGCTGTCGCTAACACCGCCGCACCCCTACACCCTAAGCCCCGACCCGCCGCACCTATGCCCGCCGCTGTCGCTAACACCGCCGCACCCCTACACCCTAAGCCCCGACCCACCGCACCTATGCCCGCGCTGTCGCTAACACCGCCGCACCCCTACACCCTAAGCCCCGACCGCCGCACCTATGCCCGCCGCTGTCGCTAACACCGCCGCACCCCTACACCCTAAGCCCCGACCGCCGCACCTATGCCCGCCGCTGTCGCTAACACCGCCGCACCCCTACACCCTAAGCCCCGACCCGCCGCACCTATGCCCGCCGCTGTCGGTAACACCGCCGCACCCCTACACCCTAAGCCCCGACCCGCCGCACCTATGCCCGCCGCTGTCGCTAACACCGCCGCACCCCTACACCCTAAGCCCCGACCCGCCGCACCTATGCCCGCCGCTGTCGCTAACACCGCCGCACCCCTACACCCTAAGCCCCGACCCGCCGCACCTATGCCCGCCGCTGTCGCTAACACACCGCCGCACCCCTACACCCTAAGCCCCGACCCGCCGCACCTATGCCCGCTCGCTGTCGCTAACACCGCCGCACCCCTACACCCTAAGCCCCGACCCGCCGCACCTATGCCCCCGCTGTCGCTAACACCGCCGCACCCCTACACCCTAAGCCCGACCCGCCGCACCTATGCCCGCCGCTGTCGCTAACACCGCCGCCACCCCTACACCCTAAGACCCGCCCCCCCCGACCCGCCGCACCTATGCCCGCCGCTGTCGCTAACACCGCCGCACCCCTACACCCTAAGCCCCGACCCGCCGCACCTATGCCCACCGCTGTCGCTAACACCGCCGCACCCCTACACCCTAAGCCCTGACCCGCCGCACCTATGCCCGCCGCTGTCGCTAACACCGCCGCACCCCTACACCCTAAGCCCCGACCCGCCGCACCTATGCCCGCCGCTGTCGGTAACACCGCCGCACCCCTACACCCTAAGCCCCGACCCGCCGCATCTATGCCCGCCGCTGTCGCTAACACCGCCGCACCCCTACACCCTAAGCCCCTACCCGCCGCACCTATGCACGCCGCTCTCGCTAACACCGCCGCACCCCTACACCCTAAGCCCCGACCCGCCGCATCTATGCCCGCCGCTGTCGCTAACACCGCCGCACCCCTACACCCTAAGCCCCGACCCGCCGCATCTATGCCCGCCGCTCTCGCTAACACCGCCGCACCCCTACACCCTAAGCCCCGACCCGCCGCATCTATGCCCGCCGCTGTCGCTAACACCGCCGCACCCCCTACACCCTAAGCCCCGACCCGCCGCATCTATGCCCGCCGCTGTCGCTAACACCCCCGCACCCCTACACCCTAAGCCCCGACCCGCCGCACCTATGCCCGCCGCTGTCGCTAACACCGCCGCGGCCCTACACCAGAAGCCCCCGCCGTGCCCTAGCTAACGTCCCCGTCGATCACTTACATGCCTTCAAGTCATCTGATCGTCCGTCCGATCCACAAGTCCTCCGTCCGGCCAGGCGTCCTCTTCCTCCGGCCCCGGGGGTCTTCTCTCTTCTTTCCGCCATCTCCGCCTCTTCGTCGGCCCCGGGGATCTTCCACCTCCGACGTCCTCTTCCTTCTCATTAGATAGAATGGAAGAAAAATCCCCCATTCTACCTCAATGAGATCTGAGGCCCTCTTCTGATTGGTCGCTGTATACTGCCCTCAGCCAATCAGAAGAGCCCCTCAAAACTGAGACGCAGTTCTCATTCAGGTCCGCCTTTTTTTTCCCCCATTGACATACATTACCGGTGTGTCGGCGATTTTATGGCCGCCCACCTGGTTCTATTTGTCGGCCCTAAAATCGCGGACACACCGCTAATGCATCTCTATGGGCAGTCAGCCCGATTTCGGATTCAACGCCGACCAATCAAAATTCGAGCTCACTGCCCATAGACATGCATTAGCGGTGTGTCCGCGATTTTAGGGCCGACAAATAGAACCAGGTGGCCGGCCATAAAATCGCCGACACACCGGTAATGTATGTCAATGGCAAAAAAAAAGGCGGACCTGAATGAGAACTGCGTCTCACTCTGACTTAAAAAAATAAACAAATTAAATAATAAAAAAAATAATTTAAAAATAATAAAAAAATAATAAAAAAATCATTACAAAATAATAAATAATTAAATAAAAATAATAATAAAAAAATAAAAAAAAAGCGGACCTGAATGAGAACTGTGTCTCCGTCTAACTTAAAAAAATAAATAAATTAAATAATAAAAACAATAATTTAAAAATAATTAAAAAATAATAAAAAAATCATTAAAAAATAATAAATAATTAAATAAAAATAATAATAAAAAAATAAAAAAAAGGCGGACCTGAATGAGAACTGTGTCTCCGTCTAACTTAAAAAAAATAAATAAATTAAATAATAAAAAAAATAATTTAAAAATAATTAAAAAATAATAAAAAAATCATTAAAAATAATAAATATTAAATAAAAATAATAATAAAAAAATAAAAAAAGGCGGACCTGAATGAGAACTGTGTCTCCGTCTAACTTAAAAAAAATAAATAAATTAAATAATAAAAAAAATAATTTAAAAATAATTAAAAAATAATAAAAAAAATCATTAAAAAATAATAAATAATTAAATAAAAATAATAATAAAAAAATAAAAAAAGGCGGACCTGAATGAGAACTGTGTCTCCGTCTAACTTAAAAAAAAAAAATAAATTAAATAATAAAAAAAATAATTTAAAAATAATAAAAAAATAATAAAAAAATCATTAAAAAATAATAAATAATTAAATAAAAATAATAATAAAAAAATAAAAAAAAGGCGGACCTGAATGAGAACTGTGTCTCCGTCTAACTTAAAAAAAAAAATAAATTAAATAATAAAAAAAATAATTTAAAAATAATTAAAAAATAATAAAAAAATCATTAAAAAATAATAATAATTAAATAAAAATAATAATAAAAAAATAAAAAAAAGGCGGACATGAATGATAACTGTGTCTCCGTCTAACTTAAAAAAAATAAATAAATTAAATAATAAAAAAAATAATTTAAAAATAATTAAAAAATAATAAAAAATCAATTAAAAAATAATAAATAATTAAATAAAAATAATAATAAAAAAATAAAAAAAAGGCGGACCTGAATGAGAACTGTGTCTCAGTCTGACTTAAAAAAAATAAATAAATTAAATAATAAAAAAAATATTTTAAAAATAATTAAAAAATAATAAAAAAAAATAAAAAATAAAAAAAAAAAAAAACAAATTAAACAAAAATTATAAAAATTTTAATAATAAAAAAAATTATTTAAAAAAAAAAAAATTATAAAAAAAAAAAAAATAAATAATTAAAAAATAATAAAAAAATAAAAAAAAAAAATTAAAAATAATAATGAAAAAAATATTATAAAAATTTGAATAATAAAAACAAATTAAAAAAAAAAATAATACAAAAATAAAAAAAAAATTTAAATAATTATAAAAAAATAATAAAAATAAAAAAACATAATAATGAAAAAAAATTTATAAAAATTTTAATAATAAAAAAAAATATTAAAAAAATATTCAAAAATAATAAAAAAATAACCAAAAAAATTAATAAAAAAAAATTATGCAAACAAAAAAAAAAATAAAAACACACACAGTCGTTGCTAATACGGTATTTATTGCCGCGATTCGCTGATTGACACTTTCCGGCCCCGTCGAATGATGGCTCTAAGCCGAGTCGTCTGCCCGCAAATAGAACCAGCGGCTCGGCCATAAAATCGCCTCCTTTGTCTATCTATCTCCATAGGAAGGCGCCGTCCAATCACAATCGCCGCGCCTTTTTTGAAAATACATAGCGACCAATCACATTCATGGCGCCAGCTTTCTGAAGTTGCCGCCCTCCAATCAGATAAGCCCGCTTATTTATAGCGCGAACTTTGAATCTTCAACCTCTTTGAATCCTCTTTGTGGGAGAACGAGAACCTATCGCTGGACTATCTGTTGGATTATATTTCTGCCGAGAAATCCATCCTTCGTGAGGGTCTTTCGAGGACAACGAGAAGCTACCGCTGGACCGTCTCTTCGACTACATTTGAGCCGAGATATCCATCCTTCGTGCGGGACGTCGGGAAGCAAGCGCCGGATCGGGATCTACCATTGATCAGCTAAGATATCCTTTGGACAATCTACCTTTTCACATCAGAGCCTATAGTCCTGATGTGGAGTTTTATTTTCACCTCTTTTTTACTATCTTTATTTTTCACCACTTTTACTATTTTGGGCCATGCAGCGCCAATCGCCGCTGCATGGAGCGTGCGCCACAGTTCGGACACTTCGCCGCTGCAAGCGCCGACTTCTGCGCTACAAGCGCAAACTTCGGCGCTTCTAGCGGCCTCCGCGGTCTATGAGACCGCTGTGTCCGAACATGCATTCAGGCGCCGCCCGTACAACTCGCCGCTCTAAGATGGCCGACGCGAAATCTTCATTCATAAAATGCCGCTAGACTTCAGCCGCCGTGTGATTGGCCAGCGGAATCTTCATACACATGGCGCCGTCAATCCGGTTGGTCGGCGCTATTGTGTGAAGATGCCGCTGTCCTATCACAACTCAGCGGGGCGGAGCTATAGACTTCCACTCTCCCGAACGACGTGTCCGAAAATCGCACCAGGGGCTCGGCAAGGAAAGTTCCGTGCATTTTCAAAATTGCCGCCGCGATTCTCATTGGATGTCGACTTCCCATAGACATCCATTGAGAAATGAGGCGCGATTCTGATTGGTTGTTGTTTATGGCGCTTTGATTCCGATTGGTCACCGCACAGCGGGGACTTCGAAACTTTTCTTGCCGAGCGCCTGGTACGATTTTCGGATATGCCGTTCGGCCGGCTGGAAGTTTGTAGCTCCGCCCCGCTGAGTTGTGATTGGACAGCGGCATCTTCACACAATAGCGCCGACCAACCGGATTGACGGCGCCATGTGTATGAAGATTCCGATGGCCAATCACACGGCGGCTGAAGTCTAGCGCCATTTTATGAATGAAGATTTCGCGTCGGCCATCTTAGAGCGGGAAATTTGAATTGGTGCACAATGAAAAAGTGAAAAAGCTGTTTTCACAGTACAATCTCACAACAGAGTATACATTCCTAATGCCTATGCTTATATTAACCCTTTGTTTTTACAAATTACATATCAGCTACATTTATCCATAGTGCCCTCTTCTTTTCATACTTTATTAACCCCTTCTATTCTATTTCTCCTCCATTTGCTATCTGACTATGTGCAGTACTAAGGCCATTTTAATATTAACCCCTTCTATTCTATTACTGCCACACTGCCTATCTCACTATCTGCTCTACTAAGGCCATTTTAATATTAACCCTTTCTATTCTATTACTGCTACACTGCCTATCTCACTATCTGCTGTACTAGCGCCTTTTTTATATTAACCCTTTCTATTCTATTAGTGCCACACTGCCTATCTCACTATGTTCTCTACTACGGCCATTTTAATATTAACCCTTTTATTCTATTAGTGCTACACTGCCTATCTTACTATCTGCTGTACTATCCCCTTTTTTATATTAACCCTTTCTATTCTATTAGTGCTACACTGCCTATCTCACTATATACTGTACTACGGCCATTTTAATATTAACCCTTTCTATTCTATTACTCCTACACTGTGTATCTCACTATCTGCTCTACTACGGCCTTTTTTATATTAACCCTTCTATTCTATTAGTGCTACACTGCGTATCTCACTATCTGCTGTACTACGGCCATTTTAATATTAACCCTTCTATTCTATTAGTGCTACACTGCCTATCTCACTATCTGCTGTACTACGGCCTTTTTTATAGTAACCCTTTCTATTCTATTACTCCTACACTCCTATCTCACTATCTGCTGTACTACGGCCATTTTAATATTAACCCTTTCTATTCTATTAGTGCCACACTGCCTATCTCACTATGTGCTGTACTACGGCCTTTTTTATATGAACCCTTTCTATTCTATTAGTGCCACACTGCCTATCTCACTATGTGCTGTACTACGGCCATTTTAATATTAACCCTTCTATTCTATTAGTGCTACACTGCCTATCTCACTATGTGCTGTACTACGGCCATTTTAATATTAACCCTTTCTATCCTATTAGTGCCACCCTGCCTATCTCACTATCTCCTGTACTACGGCCATTTTAATATTAACCCTTCTATTCTATTAGTGCTACACTGCGTATCTCACTATCTGCTGTACTACGGCCTTTTTATAGTAACCCTTTCTATTCTATTACTCCTACACTGCCTATCTCACTATCTGCTGTACTACGGCCATTTTAATATTAACCCTTTCTATTCTATTAGTGCTACACTGCCTATCTCACTATGTGCTGTACTACGGCCTTTTTAATATGAACCCTTTCTATTCTATTAGTGCCACACTGCCTATCTCACTATGTGCTGTACTACGGCCTTTTTAATATGAACCCTTTCTATTCTATTAGTGCTACACTGCCTATCTCACTATGTGCTGTACTACGGCCATTTTAATATTAACCCCTTCTATTCTATTAGTGCTACACTGCCTATCTCACTATCTGCTGTACTACGGCCTTTTTTATAGTAACCCTTTCTATTCTATTACTCTACACTCCTATCTCACTATCTGCTGTACTACGGCCATTTTAATATTAACCCTTTCTATTCTATTAGTGCCACACTGCCTATCTCACTATGTGCTGTACTACGGCCTTTTTTATATGAACCCTTTCTATTCTATTAGTGCCACACTGCTATCTCACTATGTGCTGTACTACGGCCATTTTAATATTAACCCTTCTATTTCTATTAGTGCTACTGGCCTATCTCAACTATTGTGACACTTGTACTACGGCCTTTTTAATATGAACCCTTTCTATTCTATTAGTGCTACACTGCCTATCTCACTATGTGCTGTACTACGGCCATTTTAATATTAACCCTTTCTATTCTATTAGTGCCACACTGCCTATCTCACTATGTGCTGTACTACGGCCTTTTTAATATGAACCCTTTCTATTCTATTAGTGCTACACTGCCTATCTCACTATGTGCTGTACTACGGCCATTTTAATATTAACCCCTTCTATTCTATTAGTGCTACACTGCCTATCTCACTATCTGCTGTACTACGGCCTTTTTTATAGTAACCCTTTCTATTCTATTACTCCTACACTCCCTATCTCACTATTGCTGTATTACGGCCATTTTAATATTAACCCTTTCTATTCTATTAGTGCCACACTGCCTATCTCACTATGTGCTGTACTACGGCCATTTTAATATTAACCCTTCTATTCTATTAGTGCTACACTGCCTATCTCACTATGTGCTGTACTACGGCCATTTTAATATTAACCCTTTCTATCCTATTAGTGCCACCTGCCTATCTCACTATCTCCTGTACTACGGCCATTTTAATATTAACCCTTCTATTCTATTAGTGCTACACTGCGTATCTCACTATCTGCTGTACTACGGCCTTTTTTATAGTAACCCTTTCTATTCTATTACTCCTACACTGCCTATCTCACTATCTGCTGTACTACGGCCATTTTAATATTAACCCTTTCTATTCTATTAGTGCCACACTGCCTATCTCACTATGTGCTGTACTACGGCCTTTTTTATATGAACCCTTTCTATTCTATTAGTGCTACACTGCCTATCTCACTATGTGCTGTACTACGGCCATTTTAATATTAACCCTTTCTATTCTATTAGTGCCACACTGCCTATCTCACTATCTGCTGTACTACGGCCATTTTAATATTAACCCTTTCTATTCTATTAGTGCTACACTGCCTATCTCACTATGTGCTGTACTACGCCCTTTTTTATATGAACCCTTTCTATTCTATTAGTGCTACACTGCCTATCTCACTATGTGCTGTACTACGGCCATTTTTATATCAACCCTTTCTATTCTATTAGTGCTACACTGCCTATCTCACTATGTGCTGTACTACGGCCATTTTAATATTAACCCTTTCTATTATATTAGTGCTACACTGCCTATCTCACTATCTGCTGTACTACGGCCTTTTTTATAGTAACCCCTTCTATTCTATTAGTGCCTCACTGCGTATCTCACTATCTGCTGTACTAAGGACATTTTTACATTAACCTCTTCTATGCCTTTTCTATTTTAGTTGCACCATGACTATTTTATAGGGTTTAAACTCATACATTAACCCCTTCTATTCTGTTTGCTATTCAATAACTGTGTCACTATGTGCTGGACATCTGTGATTTTACAACTTCACCACACATGGCCAGAAAAAAACCCATCTGCTGCGATTGCCGATTAAACCTTGCACTTGCTGCGCTGTTGCGGGAATACCCATACAAACTATAGGAATACTTGCGGCAGGTGCGCCAAGTTCATTTTTTTTTTGTAGCAACACTTGACGCAACTGCTAAATCGCAGTGGCCGCAAGTCCCCTTATGGTTTCTATAGGGATTACCGCTACCGCACTGCAACTGCAATGTTAATGTGGCTATCGCAGCAGATGCATTTTTTTCACTGCATCTACCGCAATTTTATCTAAAGAGCTGATGTGAAAGGGCTCTAAGGCAATTTGTACATTAACCCGTTCTATTCTATTTCTGCCCCACTTGCTATCTCACTATGTGGTCCACTAAGGCTATTTATACATTATCCTCTTCTATGCCATTTGCCATTTTGTTTTCCGACACTATGTTTTATAGGGTTCGAAATGCTACATTAACCCCCTACTTTCAGTTTGCTATTCACTAACTGTGTTACTAGGTGCTGTAGTCAGGACATTTGCAATTTAAACTCTTCTATACTATTTGAAATTTATTTTAACATCCACACTCTTTTATAGGATGTAAGTGCTACATTAACGTCTTCTATTGTTTGGCCTATTCACTGTCTATGTCACTATGTGGTCTACTACTGGCATTTCATTACTAAATACTTTAATACTATTTTTATTTTTATTAATCGTCCAGTATTTTTTATGCGTGCCAATGCTATATTAACTACTTACAGGCTCTTTGACTTTTTTTTGGAGTTAGGAGTCAGTCATCACACGGTTACAAGTACGTTAACCCATTATATGTCAATTTTTAATATTTTTCATAGTAATGACTCTGTTGCACTACTACCTGTCTTATTTTTAACAGTTTGGTGGTAATGCTACCTGCCCAGTTCACATCAGCGGTTATTTGAAATTGCACTAGATGTCCTGACAGAATTGCATCCGCTTGCTTTCCTGCATTGCCACCGCATAACTGCTGCACTTGCAGTGTCGTTCCGCTAATCCCCATTGTACGTATAGGGGAACTTGCCACAGCTCCCGCCACCATAAAAAGCGTGGTCACCCATCTTTTTTTTTCCATACACGACCTGCTACAAGTGCAAAATCCAAATTGCTGCACCTGCTGCAAATAAATAGATACTGACTATTATGCCGATTATAATGAGTATGGGGATTCACGTAAACGCTTGCAAGTCCTGTAGTTATGCTGTGGCTATGCGCCACATGCGCCAGATGCTGTTTTTCCAACGCTTATGATGCTATTTGAAATTAATGCTCATGTCAAAGTCTCCCAGTAGGATATTCACTACTTTTACATACCTAATATTTTACACTCTATTACTGACTGGGTCCCCTTTCACACGTCCATTGTATATGCACATTTACATACTTTTATAACATGGGCTAAGATTTAAATTTTAAACGCGATTTCTCCATACCCGTCACCAGCGCTGTAGTTGCGTAACGTTACACTACATCACCGCATTTACGTTACTTTTTACATTGACCTGACTCTTACAATATCTCATACGCAAGTTGCCTTATTTCTTTTTTCACCCTGCTTTGTCACATTCTGCCATTTCATACTTCACGTTAAGGCCGCTGTTTCCCCTATTCCACCAACAAAAATAAAAACCACTACTTCTGCTATAATACCAAAATCTTCAGTTCTTGGTAGAAATTAACCGTAACTCTGCTATTTTTCAACACCTTATGAAATAACAACCTTGCTGGTGGTTATGCAGAAATTGATGTCATCCTGCTTCTATTAACGTTTTTATTACAATGTTGAAAATTTGCTTTGATACCGTGTATCGGAAAGGGTCCTTACATTCATTTGTTTTGCCTTCACGGCAGTTTTTAAGGAATTTTAACACACTCATTGCCATTCAATACTCCATACAGTTAACATCATTACATCTTTGTTTGTTACTTTAAATAAGTCTATCATTTCATTATAACAGGTTTTGGAAAACCATACTTTAGTTTTATTGTTTTTGTCTGTTTACACAGTTAGTATTCATTGTTTCCTTAACTAACACACTCTAGCTCATTTTGCATTTGATTCACTGACTATTCTTACTAAGATGAGCTCTCCAACACAAAATATCACTCTTGCCAAGGAGGCTGCATCTACACCGAAGAAGAAGCGTGCAGAGAAAACTTTGGAACAGAGACGCCGTCGGTTAGATCAAGATAAGGCTGCTAAAGCTAAACGCATTGCAGAGGAGAGTTTGGAAGAGAAACGTGTTCGTTTAGATCTGCGTAAGGCTGCTAAGGAGAAACGTACTGCAAAGGAGACTTCAGAAGACAGGCGTCTTCGCTTAGATAGTGATAAGGCTGCTAAGGCAAAACGCCTTGCTGAAGAGACCTTAGAAAGGAGACGTATTCGCTTAGATCGTGTTAAGGCTGCTCACGCCAAACGTATTGCAAATGAGACTTCTGCAGAGAGACGTATTCGGTTAGATAGGGCTAAGGCTGCTAAACTCAAACGGTTTGGTAAACTCTCTTCTCCACTGAGACGTTTTTCGTTGGATGCTGCAAAGACCGCTTTACATACACGTATTTCGGGAGTGTCTTCTGAAAAAACAAGCCAACAAATGGAAACAAGAGCCATGACGGCGCGTTCTACATGCAAACAAACAAACATTCCAGTCACTGAAGAACCGTCTGACACAGATGCTACTCCAGCCTTTTCGTGTACTGACATTTTACCAAGTGAACTGCCTTTAACACCTCCCATTACCTCTATGGAAATCAAAAAAGGAAAGGTTCGCAAGGTGTCTGTGCGTATGCGCAAGAAGGGTGTGGAGGAGAGTTCTGAAGAAAGACGACTTCCCTTGGACAAGGAAAAGTCTGCTTTGAAAACACCCCTTTCAATACAGTCTTTAGAAGGAAGGACAGAACGATTAGGCAAAAAATCAATGACTCTGCCTCAACGACGCAAACAGAAAAAGTTAATGCCTGCAGGAGATCCGTCTGATCCTCAGACTGCTTCCACCTCTTCGTCTGATCCTCAGACTGCTGCCACCTCTTCATCTGATGCTCTGACTGCTGCCACCTCTTTGTCTGATGCTCAGACTCCTGCCACCTCTTCTTCTACTATCTTGACTACAACTGAACAGCCTTTACTGCATCGCAAGGCCACATCAAAACGAAAACACTGTGCTGAGGAGACGCCATACAGCAAACAGTGTAAAATTTTGAGGCTTAAAAGGAAAAGACAGATGCGTCAAGATACAGAATCTCCTACATCTAGACAAGTCCACTTGGCCCATTTGGCTACATTACGTCGTGAAGAACGCCAAACTTCTTCTTCCACTTCTATATTGCAACAGGCAGAACGGAATATATATTCCACTTCTTCATTTATTGAATGTTTGGAATCTACATCCCTTCCACGTCTCATTTATGTAGGATTACATAATAAATTTCTACGTTTATTCTATTCACCTCTCCTACATCAAAGGGGATTTATTGATCAGGATCATGTTATTGCAGAACATTTCTGTGGTTTCATAAATGTAATATGTGAACATTGTGAGGCTCGACATTTTACTGCTGAACGACCATCAGATCAACAGTTTACTCTTTGTTGCCACAAGGGAAAAGTAAAGGTACCATTACCTCAATACCCGCACGTGTTCCAACACCTGCTGAAAGGAGAGAGTGAGTACAGTCAAAATTTGATGGAGAATATAAGGAGCATTAATAGTTCTTTTGCTTTTGCCTCCATGGGTGCCCATGTTTCTCTACCTCCTGGACATGGACCATACTGCTTTCGTATTCATGGGCAAATTTATCATCGCACTGGAACACTCCATCCTGCTCAAGATCAAACTCCAGCATATGCACAACTGTACATTTTAGATACTCTAAGCGCTACAGACCAACGGCTACAGTCTCCAGAAAATGTTAAATGTAATCCTACTTTAATGAGTATCATTGCTCTTCAATTGGATAATATTAATCCCTTTGTTTCGGCCTACAAAATGCTACGTCAAGTTGAATTAGAAGAAGAACAGAAGGCAGTAGAACATGGCACAAAAATGCCAAATATTATCATGGCCATTAAACAAGACAGAGGCCAAGACCCGAGACGCTATAACAATCCTACTGCCAATGAAGTTGCTGTGGTCTTTGAAAATGCTGATGGAGAGCCACCATTCAATAGAGACATTTTAATTCATTTGAAACCTGATCCAAATAACCTCTTGGCCCCAAAAACACAGCAAGTCAGTATTCTACACAGCAATTTAGATGCATTACTCTATCCTTTATTTTTTCCTCATGGAGAACAAGGCTGGCATGAGGGACTCAAGCATCAAGGCAAAAGTCAACGCCGGGTTACACAGCTCCAGTATTACTGCTATTTGCTGTCTGTACGGAATCAGTTCAATCCTGTCCTGAATGGTGGCAAACTAACACAGCAGTACTTAGTGAATGCGTATGTGAAAATCGAGGCTAATCGCTTAAATTTTATCCGTCATCATCAAAAGGATTTAAAAGTGGAGGATTATTGCGTACTCCAGGAACATCTTCTGAAACAATCTGTTGAGAAAGGTATTCCCATTGGTAAGACGGTCATTTTACCATCTTCTTTTGAAGGCAGTCCCAGAAACATGCAGCAACGCTATCAGGATGCCATGGCTATTGTGACTAAATTTGGACGACCAGATCTTTTTGTAACCATGACCTGTAATCCTAAATGGAGGGAGATTACAAACAATTTAGAGCCATGGCAGCGTGTGGAACATAGACCTGATTTAGTGGCCCGTGTCTTCAGAATTAAACTGGAAGCCCTATTAAAAGAAATTAACACTGGATTATTTGGCAAAGTTTGTGCAATGGTTCATGTGATTGAATTCCAAAAGCGTGGCCTACCACACGCTCATATTTTGATCATTCTGGATAGCAAATCCAAACTAAGAACTGAGGTTGAAGTGGATAATATAGTTTGGGCTGAAATCCCTGATCCAGAAGAATACCCTCTGTTCCATGACATTGTGATGCAACACATGATTCATGGACCCTGTGGTCAACACAACCCCAATTCTCCATGTATGGATCTTGGCAAGTGTAAGAAAGGTTTTCCTAAAGATTTCCAACCAAGAACACTCATAGCTAAGGATGCATACCCTACTTATCAAAGAAAGGAAGGATCATCCTTTCAAATCCGTTCAAAGATGATTGATAATTCTTGGGTTGTTCCCTATAACCCTTACCTACTATTAACATACAAGTGTCATATTAATGTTGAGGTATGTGCTTCCATTCAAAGTGTAAAATACCTATTCAAATATGTCTACAAAGGACATGATAAAGCCAATCTTGAAATTTGCCAAACCAATATTCACCATGATGAAACACATCAATTTATGGATTCAAGATACGTGAGTGCACCGGAGGCAGCTTGGCGAATATTTGCTTACCCGATGCATAGACAATCGCACTCCATTATTCGCCTGGCCGTACATCTCCCACATTCTCAACCGCTTTATTTTCATGAGGATGACTCTGTTGACGACATCAGTTGCACAATGCACAGAAAATCTACTCTGATGGGCTACTTTGAGCTGAATGAGAGTAACCCGCATGCTCATGATTACTTCTACCGCCAAATTCCAGAGCACTATGTTTGGAAAGAAGGTGCATGGGAAGTTAGAAAGCGAGGAGGTTCTTCAGTGATTGGAAGAATGTATACTGTTAGTATGAAAGATCAAGAACGGTACTATTTGAGGTTGTTGTTACTGCATGTCAAAGGAGCAACAAGTTTTGACAACATTAAGACTGTTAATGAAGTGACATACTCAACTTTCAAAGAGGCAGCATTAGCCCTTGGATTGCTCTTCGATGACACTGTTTGGAGAAATACTTTATTGGATGCCTGTGTTCTCAACATGCCTGCACAGCTTCGTGATATGTTCGCATATATATGTATTTTTGGTCCTCCAGCTCATCCATTGGAGTTGTGGAAAGAATTTAAACAAGACTTTATCCAAGACTACTGCCATGCATATCACTCCAACACTGAGGAGTGTGAGAATTGTGAAGGATATGCTATGACTGATGTCCAAACTATTCTAAAATTTCATGGCAAAACTTTTACTGATTTTAATCTACCACGACCAAAAAGAAAGCCATACATCGCTCCACTATACAACAAGGATGATGAGTTAAGAAGAGCTCAGCAAATGAAAGCTACTTTAAATGACCACCAACTTTTGGCCTATGATGCGATCAATCAAGCTTTACACGATAGAAGTGGACAACCTAAGTGCTTTTTCATTGACGGTCCAGGTGGCAGTGGCAAAACATATCTGTATGATTTATTAATTCATGAACTAAGAGGAGAAGGCGAAATTGTCTCACCTGCAGCCAGTACAGGGATTGCAGCTAACTTACTGCAAGGAGGAAGAACCATCCATTCACTTTACGGAATACCAATTCCAATCAATGAAACTTCCGTTTCAAGGATTAAAAATGATACAGATGCTGCACAACATTTGAAAAGTACCAAACTTTTCATTATTGACGAGTCCACTCTGTTATCTAAATATGCATTGCATGTGATTGATCAACTTTTACGGGATGTCATGACAACAGATATCTCCAAGAAAAATACAACACCTTTTGGAGGGAAAGTCATTGTTCTGGGAGGAGACTTTCGACAGTGTCTGCCTATCATCCCACATGGTACAAGAACTGACATTATAGAGAGTTGTATTAAATACTCACGACAATGGCAGCTTTTCACTCAATTGCCACTCTTCAACAATATGCGCTCCATTGATCCTGATTATAGCCGTTGGTTACTTCAACTGGGAAATGGTGAATTGTCCAATGATTTCAACCTTGGAGATGATACCATTGAAATCCCACAAGACATGATCTGCACTGGCTCAATCATTCTTGCTATATTTGGTGAAAACATTGTCATTGATGTAGATAACAATGAAAGCATTCAGATTGCTGCATCACATGCCATTCTTTGCCCTAAAAATGACCATGTGGATATGGTGAACTCTAAGGTCATGGATTGCATTGCTGGTGAATACACTGAATACATTAGTGATGATTCCATTGATCCTGATGAGACTGAAGATCCAGACCAATATCCAGTGGAATTTTTAAATTCACTCACACCAACGGGAATGCCTTCTCATCGCCTCAAATTAAAAATCGGTACCATTGTCATGCTTTTGCGCAACTTTAACAGCAGAAAAGGTCTTTGCAATGGGACTCGCTTGATTGTCATTGCTTTGTTTGACAATCTGATTCAAGCAAAAGTCATTACTGGCTCTGCAGAAGGAAATGTGGTGTTTATTCCAAGGATTGATTTATCTCCATCAGAGACTGGATTACCTTTCAAGTTAAGACGTCGACAATTTCCCTTGAAGCCTGCTTTTGCCATGACCATCAACAAATCCCAAGGCCAAACACTGGAGAAAGTAGGGATTTTTTTGCCAGAACCTGTTTTTGGACATGGACAGTTATATGTGGCTTTTTCACGAGTGAAAAGGCGATGTAATGTTAAGGTGAAAGTGCTGGATACACCCATTCAAGGAAAGTTGGTGCCTAATTCTGAAAAAGTCTTTACTAAAAATATTGTCTATAAGAATATTTTATCTTAAATTCTTTTGATATATATTACATTTACATACATGATGGATATAACAATGAAAGCATTCACATTGCTGCATCACATGACAATCTTTGTCCTAAAAATGTCCATGTGGAAATGGTGAACTCTCAGGTTATGGATTGCATTGCTGGTGAATACACTGAGTACATTAGTGATGATTCCATTCACACTGAAGATTCAGACCAATATCCAATGGAATTTTTAAATTCACTCACACCAATGGGAATGCCTTATCATCGCCTCAAATTACACATTGGTACTATTGTCATGCTTTTGCACACCTTTAACAGCATAAAAGGTCTTTGCAATGGGAATCGCTTCATTGTGATCACTTTGTTTGACAATCTCATTCAAGCAAAAGTCAGTTCTGGGTCTGCAGAAGGAAACGTGGTGTTTACTTCAAGGATTGATTTATCTCCATCATAGACTGCTTTACCTTTTAAGTTAAGACATCGACAATTTACCGTAAAGTCTACTTTTCCCATGACCATCAACAAATCCCAAGGCCATACACTGGAGAAAGTAGGGATTTTTTGCCCAACAACCCATTTTTGGACATGGACAGTTATATGTGGCTTTTTCACGACTGAAAAGAAGATGTATTGTTAAGGTGAAAGTACTGCATACACCCATTCAAGGAAAGTTGCTGCCTCATTCAGAAAAAGTCTTTACAAAAAATATTGTCTATAAGAATATTTTATTTTAAATTCTTTAGATATATTTATCATGTATGTAAATGTAATATATAACAATGAAAGCATTCACATTGTTGCATCACATGACAATCTTTGTCCTAAAAATGTCCATGTGGAAATGGTGAACTCTCAGGTTATGGATTGCATTGCTGCTGAATACACTGAGTACATTAGTGATGATTCCATTCAGACTGAAGATTCAGACCAATATCCAGTGGAATTTTTAAATTCACTCAAACCAATGGGAATGCCTTATCATCGCCTCAAATTACACATTGGTACTATTGTCATGCTTTTGCACACCTTTAACAGCATAAAAGGTCTTTGCAATGGGAATTGCTTCATTGTGATCACTTTCTTTGACAATCTTATTCAAGCAAAAGTCAGTTCTGGGTCTGCAGAAGGAAATGTGGTGTTTACTTCAAGGATTGATTTATCTCCATCTTAGACTGCCTTACCTTTTAAGTTAAGACATCGACAATTTACCGTAAAGTCTACTTTTGCCATGACCATCAACAAATCCCAAGGCCATATACTGAAGAAAGTAGGGATTTTTTCCCCAACAACTCATTTTTGGACATGGACAGTTATATGTGGCTTTTTCACGAGTGAAAAGAAGATGTATTGTTAAGGTGAAAGTACTGCATACACCCATTCAAGGAAAGTTGCTGCTTCATTCAGAAAGTCTTTAAAAAAAATATTGTCTATAAGAATATTTTATTTTAAATTCTTTACATATATATTACATTTACATACATGATGGATATAACAATGAAAGCATTCACATTGTTGCATCACATGACAATCTTTGTCCTAAAAATGTCCATGTGGAAATGGTGAACTCTCAGGTTATGGATTGCATTGCTGGTGAATACACTGAGTACATTAGGTGATGATTCCATTCAGACTGAAGATTCAGACCAATATCCAGTGGAATTTTTAAATTAACTCACACCAATGGGAATGCCTTATCATCGCCTCAAATTACACATTGGTACTATTGTCATGCTTTTGCACACCTTTAACAGCATAAAAGGTCTTTGCAATGGGAATCGCTTCATTGTGATCACTTTGTTTGACAATCTCATTCAAGCAAAAGTCAGTTCTGGGTCTGCAGAAGGAAATGTGGTGTTTACTTCAAGGATTGATTTATCATCCATCATAGACTGCTTTACCTTTTAAGTTAAGACATCGACAATTTACCGTAAAGTCTACTTTTCCCATGACCATCAACAAATCCCAAGGCCATACACTGGAGAAAGTAGGGATTTTTTGCCCAACAACCCATTTTTGGACATGGACAGTTATATGTGGGTTTTTCACGACTGAAAAGAAGATGTATTGTTAAGGTGAAAGTACTGCATACACCCATTAAAGGAAAGTTGCTGCCTCATTCAGAAAAAGTCTTTACAAAAAATATTGTCTATAAGAATATTTTATTTTAAATTCTTTAGATATATCTATCATGTATGTAAATGTAATATATAACAATGAAAGCATTCACATTGCTGCATCACATGACAATCTTTGTCCTAAAAATGTCCATGTGGAAATGGTGAACTCTCAGGTTATGGATTGCATTGCTGGTGAATACACTGAGTACATTAGTGATGATTCCATTCAGACTGAAGATTCAGACCAATATCCAGTGGAATTTTTAAATTCACTCACACCAATGGGAATGCCTTATCATCGCCTCAAATTACACATTGGTACCATTGTCATGCTTTTGCACACCTTTAACAGCATAAAAGGTCTTTGCAATGGGAATCGCTTCATTGTCATCACTTTGTTTGACAATCTCATTCAAGCAAAAGTCATTACTGGGTCTGCAGAAGGAAATGTGGTGTTTATTCCAAGGATTTATTTATCTCCATCAGAAACTGCCTCACCTTTCAAGTTAAGACGTCAACAATTTCCCGTGAAGTCTACTTTTTCCATGACCATCAACAAATCCTAAGGCCATACACTGAAGAAAGTAGGGATTTTTTTGTCACAAACAGTTTTTGGACATGGACAGTTATATGTGGATTTTTCACGAGTAAAAACACGATGCAATGATAAGGTGAAAGTGTTGGATACACCCATTCAAGTCAAATTGCTGCCCAGTAGTGAAATACTCTTTACTACAAATATTCTCTCTAATATTTTATTTTAAATTCTTTAGATACATGTTAGATTTACATACATACTTACTTTCTAATTAAATACAAATATTACAATAAATTAGTTTAGCCATAGATGTATAGCAATAGAAAAAAAAATATATATATTATTTGTTATACAAAAAGATATTAAAATTAGTTATTATATATACAATAGTTATTTAATAAATATAGTCATTAGTGTTAATTTTCAATAACAATATAGTATATAGAAATATTTTAGTTTAAATTCTTTATATGCATATTACATTTAGATACATAATTATTTTCTAATTAAACAAAAATATTCCCATAAAATAGTTTAGCCATAGATGTATAGTACTAAAAAAAAAAAAAAATTACTTTACCCATATATTTGTAGGAATTGACCAAAAAAATTATAAAAAAATAGTTTACAAATAGATGTATAGCAATAGAAATAATCAAAAATACCAAACAAATTACTTTAGTTTTAGATAGACATTATAATTAGTTATTAAATATTAAATAGGTCTTTAAGAAATATAGTCTTTAGTTTCACTTTTCACTAAAAATATAGTGTATAAAAATATTTTACTTTTAATTATTTACATACATATTCTATTTACATACATACTTTCTAATTAAACACAAATATTACAATAATTTAATTTAGCTATAGATGTAGAAGAATAGAAATAGACAAAAATACCACAAATATTACTTTCGTTATAAAGATATTATAAATAGGTTTTAGATATAAAATAGTTATTTAAAATATATAGTACTTACTTTTTTAGCTTTTGAACTTTCTTTTTAAATTTCATAGTATATGTATATAAACACACATTTTATAGTAGATTGTAGATGTGTATCATCTAAATGCTTGCATTTAGTGATAAGAACCTGAAGCTTCAGCAGGATAGCTGCTGTGAGATTTCATTTTCTTTTTACACAGGGTCAGGTTTTTGTGAACAGCTAAGGCTGCCTTCAGATTTGCAGATGCATCTGCAGCATTTTGAAAATGCATCTGGAAGCATCTGCATGCAGACGGTAGACCCTATCTTTATAATGGGACGCATGGTGTCTGCAGATGCTTGCAGGCAGCTGTGCACACACATTTACTCCTATATGTGATCTGTGCGCAGGCGGATGCCTGAATACAAATCACACACTCCCACCATCACCAGGGATGAAACATGTCGTGTCCCTGGTGCGGAGTAGAGTCTGTGATCTGTACCCAAGCATCTGCCTGCGCAGAGATCACATATAGGAGTGAATGGGTGTGCTCGGCTGTCTGGAAGCATCTGCAGACACTGTGCGTCCCATTATAAAGATAGGGTTTACTGTCTGCATGCAGATGCATCTGCAAAATGCTGCAGATGCATCTGCAAGTCTGAATGCAGCATTAGAGACGGGTGGGACAGCTGTTCACACACATCTCTATCTTGAAGTGTGTTCTGTACATATAAATACATACATACATATAGGTACATATTTAGACACATAGGTACATATTTAGACACATAGGGAAAGAATAGACATTTTCTTTTTAAATCTGACTTATTCTGCTATTTGTGGAATTTATAGTGTGAACACATCAATTTTGACACTTGCTGTCTAATGGTGACCTACAGCACTCTTACTGTAAGTTGCATGAAATGTTAATGGAATTTGTGCTTTACTTGCAGTAGTTGCGGCACATGTGCTTTCAACAGTTTCAACTGCCAAAATCACAGTTAGCTCTGATTTTTAGTGGTTGCATTTAGTCAACCTGTTAAAGCTGTGCTTGCCGTATTTATTGCAAGCTAATTGCAAGTTCCATATACATTACATGTTACTTGCTGAAAGTCAGCTGTAGGTAGGTCCTTTGGTGACAAGTGCAGAAATTGTATTTGGTTATTCTACACCTTCTGCAAATAGCCAAAAAATATCTGCTTTAAAAGGAGTCTAACTATTAATTATTAGGGTAGAGTAGAGTAGGTCCCACCAGTTGTAAGGCTACCTTCCCGTGGTTATTGGGAAACATGTACTGGCTTAATCATAGATTATTAATATTCATATATAAATTGAATATACGTAATCTGTACAAAACATCAGTGCCAGTATCTGTACGAAAAGCCTTGCCTTAGAATCATGACATGTACTACACTGAAATGTACCATACAAACATTGGTAGTTGATAGATAGATATCATGTCTTATGTGCATTATTGTCAAATTTGAATGAATAATGTATATATGCATGCTACACTCCCGATTCTTTACAATTGGGCCGCCATCTATCATGGAATAATTGGATTATTAGTTAAAAATCTAATTTAATAAACTATACACCAGTTCTAGAATCCCGATGCAATCGCATCGGGCTCACAGCTATTATATTTGCCCTACTCTAATATTAAAAAAAATAATCAAGCTATGCAACTTGGCATGCAATACTCATCTTTATTGTAAAAATTAACATTTATTATTATCCTTTATTTTATTATACCCAGTAGTCATATCTTTGTACCTTATTAAACCCTTCACAACTCATATTGTACATTTCCATCATCAACCATGTCCCTGCATTTGCTGTGGGCTTACAGGTTGAGCCTGAATCTTTCCCAGGAATTCAGGCTGATATAACTAGTTATTAAGTGCCTCAAACAGCTGCGGGTAGATGTGTGATCCACCAGTGGCTGTTAACGAGTCAATTTCTGCTATCAGTTAGGCTAGGATCACACTTGCATTGTGACCGTAGCCTAACGGATTGCGCTTAAAACTTAGTAATTTTCCCAGAAGAGCATAGCATTAATGAGAACGCTGCCCCGAGTTACCTGATATTTATTTTCCCAACCAGCCACACGTAAAGCTGCTGGGAGTGCGCTTTACAACAGCGCACAGGAAACATCTACAACGTTTCCTGTGCACTCTGCTAAAGTGCAATCCCAGCAGCTTTGTGTGTGGTTTGTTGTCAACGTAAGCATCAGGTAACTAGGGGCAGCGTTCTCTTGCAGAACATAGCGTTAATGCTATGCGCTTCTCGGAAAAGTTCTAAATTGTAAGCTCAATCCGTTATGCAAGTGTGACCCTAGCCTTACTGACAGCAGCATTTAACATGCTTACAAGGTAGTTCATGCTTTTTTCTCTGTTCTTGATTAACATTGTTCCCCTTAGTTATTGTGGTTTGGTTCTGGTGTGTATGACCTGTCTAGTGCTTGTGTGTCCCGTCACTAGCCACTATATTGCTTGCAGTGTGGGAAGGTTTCTGCTCAAGTCCCCCTTACCGGGACAGGGAGACGGGTGATTAGTATACCCGAGCCTCAAAAGTGTGCAGCAGTGTGACAGCTAATGCAAGTGTTACCGTCACACGGCACCTGCTGGCATGCAGCTGGTCATCATCACTCATTTTTACATGAAAATCAGCCCATATTTATTGGATCCAGCTGAGCCGTTGGTGTATCAAATGCAGAATCTGCTTAGCATGTTCTAGGATTCATGTTCCTAAGGTTTCATTGCCAGATTTTTTTCATGGAGTGCAAACATTTTTTAATTTCCAGTTAAGTTTTAAATTATATCTTCATCTTAGACCCATGTCTTCAGGGGATGAGAAGTCTCAGGTGGAGCTGGTTATTTCCTTACTCAGAGGGAATCCCCAGACATAGGCCTTTACTCTGTCAGAATATTCCCTGAACCATAACTCCGCTGAGGAATTCCTTAGGGCATTCAGGCTCATTTATGATGAACTAGATAGAACTACCATTGCAAAATCTAACCCCATAGCACTGTTTCAGGGTAGCCTCCTAGCAGAATACTCTTCGTAATTTAGATGATGGTCTATTGAGGTGGGATGGAATGATGCTCCCTCCTCAGAATTACCTTCATCTCCAAGAGAGAAAATGATGTGACTGGAAAAAGTGGCCCCCTCACATAAGCAAAGATGACATCATTTGGAATGGAGCTTGTGCCTTTTCTGCGAGTTGGCTAAACATCTGGTGTGAGACTGCACTCATCTGCAGCAACTGGTAAACACCCATGCCCATGTATTGCAAATATAAAATAAAATTGGCATTTATATGAACCACATTTGTAATATATTAACTCAGCTTGTCCTATATTGTACAAGTCCCATATAAGCTCAAAGAGGCATTACAATGATAGAAGCTATTTTGTGGATCTGTATTTCAGTGTTGAGACTTCCCAACAGCTCCATGTCAATTACCAGACAGATTGTGTTCATAATTCCTTGGTAAATAAGTTATTTTCTGGACCTGTATTTCAGAGTTGCATTTTCCCAGGAAGCTATGCTTTGTTGTTGCTTCTCCAATATTCCAGACAAATGATGTGTTCATATTTCCTTGGTGAGGTGATGTAAGTAAATACATAACCTTTGTATGTTGAAAATACAACAGTGTACGCAATATCATACTGTTTCTTTATATTTGTATTTGATATATACCTTTATAATACTATTGCTTGATTACCTTCTTTAAAGTAATATCTTAACCTGTTTCTCAAAAATATTGGCAAAACAGCCTAGTTGGATCAGGGGCTCCCCTAGTAGCGTAACTTCAGGCCCAGGGGCCTCGATGTGAAAGCTTCAATGGGGCCCCCAATTATTGGAAATCTTTAATAGTATATGGCCAGGGTCACATTTGCGTTATGACCCTAGCCTGCCGGATTTCGGTTTTATCTTAGAACTTTTTCCAGCGCCGCATAGCGTTACCGCTATGCGGTGCTGGAAAACGCTGCCCTTAGTTAGCCGCTGTTTACCTTAACAACCTGTCACACAGGCAGCGGCTTGGAGTGCGCTTTACAGCGCCGCACAGGAAACGCTGTCTGCAAAGGTTTCCTGTGTGGCGCTGTAAAGCGCACTCCAAGCCTCTGCCTGTGTGACAGGTCGTTAAGGTAAACAGCGGGTAACTAAGGGCAGCGTTTTCCAGCACCGCATAGCGGTAACGCTATGCGGCACTGGAAAAAGTTCTGAGATAAAACCGGAATCCGGCAGGCTAGGGTCATAACGCAAATGTGACCCTGGCCTTAGTCTTTTTCTATAGGCCAAAGGGACTTTTGGGGCCCCCCTAGGCTGTAGGGCCTGAGTGCGATCACAACCCCTGCACCTATTGTAGTTACACCCCTGGGTTCCCCAACTAGGTGCACAGGTACCCCTGTTTAAGATGTGTTTTTCCCCATTATTTTGGCTTATCGGGGAAGGCAGGCTAAATATCATGCTTTTGTTGATTGTGGGGAAGAGGTAAATGTTTGGATATCTCCATGGCTAAGGCCCTAGAGAACACCTCGGAGCTTTGGAATTAGTTATTCCACTGACCTCACAGGATACCGTATATACTCGCGTATAAGCCGAGTTTTTCAGCCCAAAAATTGGGCTGAAAAGTCCCCCCCTCGACTTATACGCGTGTCACTGTATACTGTATACATTGTATACAGTGTATACAGTATACAGGCCCGTCCCCATCACTATACAGGCCCCCCTGCCTTGTGCACAAACCTGTAAAGGAAGAGATTAGTATACTTATCACTGTCCTGCTGCCGCTGTCCCGCTGCCATCATTGCACTCCTCCGTCTTCTTCCGTCTGCTTCCGGCTTCCTCCGGTCGTCGCAGGCAATGACGTCATTGTCTGCACGACCGAGGAGGAAACCGGAAGAAGACGGAGGAGCGCGATGACGGCGGCGGGACAGCGGCAGCGGGACAGTGATAAGTATACTAATCTCTTCCTTTACAGGATTGTGCACAAGGCGGGGGCCTGTATACTTCCACTGGGGCTGTATATACCACTGGGGCTGCGTGTATACCACCACTGGGGCTGTATATACCTCTGGGGCTGCTGTATACTGATGGGGGGGCTGTATACTACCACTGGGGCTGTATATACCACTGGGCTGCTGTATACTGATGGGGGGGCTGTATACTACCACTGGGGCTGTATATACCACTGGGGCTGCTGTATACTGATGGGGGGGCTGTATACTACCACTGGGGCTGTATATACCACTGGGGCTGCGTGTATACTACCACTGGGGCTGCTGTATATACCTCTGGGGCTGCTGTATACCACACTGCTGGGGGCTGTATACCTGTGCTGGGGTCCACCCTCGGCTTATACACGAGTCAATAGGTTTTCCCAGGTTTTGGGGGCAAAAGTAGAGGGGTCGGCTTATACACGGGTCGGCTTATACACGAGTATATACGGTAACTTCCTTCTTACCTAGTGTGTGGAGACATGTAGTGAATTGCACTGTATCCCTTCGTGTGGGGTGTCTCCACAAGAAGAAATTACATTCTCGGTTCTACAAGCCCTTACTGTCCATGGTACTGGTTCTCCCAAGGTTCAATAAACATAATCCCCATATGACGGGGTTATTGGGATATTATCAAGTGGAGGAAGAGTGTTTGGCAAATGCTTCCATAAAATTGCTTGCATTGAGTGCTCTACCACTAAAACTCTTTTGTATTTGGAAGAATAATGAGAGGTGTTTTCTGAAAACTGAAACTTGGTTTTGCCCCCATTGGCCCTATAATTGTGAGAAACAATTGATTGCTGATGCTCCACTGCCAAAGGATAGAACCTTTAATCTCTCTGAACCCAAGAAGGTAGCTATGAGGGATTAAATCAAAGAGAATGTGTCTAAAGGGTTCACACACCCTTCTAAATTCCCTGTGGGAGCTGATTCTTTTTCATGGCTAAAAAAGATGGCGTTTTTTAGACAATGCAATGACTACTGGGATCTTAATAAAATTACGTTTAAGAGCTAGTATCCTATTCCTTTTATTACTGACTGATTTAACTAATTTATTGGGCCAATATCTTTACTAAATTGAAAGAAGAAATAAAGTAATGACAGCGCATCAGATGGTGAAAAGATTACTTCATCTTAATTCTGCCTATGCAATGTTTCAACCTCACAATGAGGTCTTTATCAAGCATAGCATACAATGTTGTAATCAACTTATTTACATAACCACATCTAATGTAACACACACTACTTATTGGTAACCAATTATGTTACATCACATTATAAACATGTATAAAAAAGCATGAAATCCACAATACAAATACATAAATAAAAGTCATCATGTAAAGTGCAACTATCTATAAAAATGCATCCCTGATCTATTGTGATTAGTGTATAATCAATATGACATTATAAAGTATCCATAAACTAATATCTGGTATATACTCAAGCAGGCAGAATCCTTCACCAATCAGAGCCAAAGCTTGCTTATTGTCAAGGGATTTCTAGCCAATCGTCCAACATCTCCATCCTCATGTGATCATTCAGCGTCTTCTCCTCATTGATAAATTCCTATCTCCATCTGAGCATGTTCCAGGGTTCCCTCTTCATTTGAGGATATCTCATTTGGTCATGAACTAAAATATCATGACAACACAGGGAAAACAACACACCCATGGTGTTTAAGTGGACAGGTGCCAGTATGTAAATTGAAAGCAGAAAAAAACAGGATAAATACATTATCTATCAGGTGATATTCATCCCAAAACTACACACAAATGAAAAAGTACCTGTTATCAAAGCCATAGAACATTAAAGGAATGCAAACATCCACATTATGCAAAGTTCCCAAATGGGAGATATAGTAAGACATACAGAGCAAATATCAACATACATTATTTGCCATCAGAAGCTAATGGTCATCTAAGACCATACAAATAGGTTAATATACTTCATTTAGGGATTGTTTGTATGTACTACCATAATCATCAGAACAAACTACATCCCATATGGACGGGACTAATCGCACCTTAGGTACATGAATGCAGTTGTAAACAAACATGATCAAACGTCCAATTATTGCAAAAAACAAGTGATTTTTAATGACAGGTAAAAACAGGGATTACAAACACAGTACAAGCAGCAATATGGCAGGCTGCACCACTGACACACTCAAGATGTATATACAGTAATAGATGGTAGACAGGGCTAGTTAATACTAGAAAAACATATACACATAGCAGTTGGTACTAGTGCAAAGCATAGTCTATACCCAAATGGGTGTACATAAGTGTAATATGTATAAGCATTATACCCAGCAAGGCACAATCAGCCCAGAATACAATCTCTCCTGGGTCTGTATCACAGGACTCAATGTGTGGTCAAATGAATCATAGGTGTCCCTTCACACCACAAGACCTGGTTGCATAAACATACTGTTTAGCAGCCCACCATTGAGCTCATTATCCAGCAGAAAACTCAGTATGATCCTATATAATAAAAGCCGAAGGCCACTTCCGGAATATTACTTCCGTGATGGTCTCCACCCATGCTCCTGATGTGTCACCACTGCGCGGTCCCCCGGCTACAAGGAGCGGCGGAGGAAGGTTCCGCTCTCGGAACTTCCGTCCGCCCTCCAGCCTCTCCCCTCCACCCACCACCGTACCTGGCGGGGGGCAGGGGGGCCGAGCGCCCCGTGCCCCAAGCCATCAGGGGCCCATTGCCCCCACCCCCTGGGGGACCCCGTGCTGCCAGCCGCCCGCCCGGAGAGGAGGGAGGACGGGACTTCCTGTCCTGCACCTCTGCCCGCCCCTCCTCTCCTCCTACACCAGCCGCACGCCGGCCGGCCCGCGGTGAGTCTGCACCCACCCAGCTACGCCTCTGCCCTCCAGCCTCCCCTGCCCTCCAGCCTCCCCTGCCCTCCTGCCTCTTCAGCCTCCCCTCCAGCCTCCCCTGCCCTCCAGCCTCCCCTGCCCTCCAGCCTCCCCTGCCCTCCAGCCTCTCCTGCTCTCCAGCCTCCCCTGCCCTCCTGCCTCCCCAGCCTCTCCAGCCTCCCCAGCCTCCCCTCCCTCCTCAGCCTCTCCACCCTGCCCTGCAGCCTCTCCCCTCCCGCCTCCGCTCTCCCCTCCCGCCTCCGCTCCCACCTCCACTCTCCCCTCCAGCCTCCACTCTCCCCTCCAGCCTCCACTCTCCCCTCCAGCCTCCACTCTCCCCTCCCTCCACCTCCACCTCCGCTCTCCCCTCCTCTAGCCTCCGCTCTCCCCTCCAGCCTCCGCCCTCCAGCCTCCACTCTCCCCTTCCTCCAGCCACTGCTCTCCCCTCCAGCCTCTCCCCTCCAGCCACCGCTATCCCCTCCAGCCTCTCCCTTCCCCTCCGCTCCCTCCCCTCCAGCCTCCGTTCTCCCCTCCAGCCTCCGTTCTCCCCTCCAGCCTCCGTTCTCCCCTCCAGCCTCTCCTGCCTCCCCAGCCTCTCCAGCCTCCCCTGCCTCCCCAGCCTCTCCACCCTTCCCTGCCCTGCAGCCTCTCCCCTCCCGCCCCGCTCTCCCCTCCCGACTCCGCTCTCCCCTCCAGCCTCCGCTCTCCCCTCCAGCCCCGCTCCCCCTCCAGCCTCCGCTCTCCCCTCCAGCCTCCGTTCTCCCCTCCAGCCTCTCCTGCCTCCCCAGCCTCTCCAGCCTCCCCTGCCTCCCCAGCCTCTCCACCCTTCCCTGCCCTGCAGCCTCTCCCCTCCCGCCCCCCTCCCTCCTCAGCCTCTCCACCCTGCCCTGCAGCCTCTCCCCTCCCGCCTCCGCTCTCCCCTCCCGCCTCCGCTCCCGCCTCCGCTCTCCCCTCCAGCCTCCACTCTCCCCTCCAGCCTCCACTCTCCCCTCCAGCCTCTGCTCTCCCCTCTAGCCTCCGCTCTCCCCTCCAGCCTCCGCCCTCCAGCCTCCGCTCTCCCCTCCAGCCACTGCTCTCCCCTCCAGCCTCTCCCCTCCAGCCACCGCTATCCCCTCCAGCCTCTCCCCTTCCGACTCCGCTCTCCCCTCCAGCCTCCGTTCTCCCCTCCAGCCTCCGTTCTCCCCTCCAGCCTCCGTTCTCCCCCTCCAGCCTCTCCTGCCTCCCCAGCCTCTCCAGCCTCCCCTGCCTCCCCAGCCTCTCCACCCTTCCCTGCCCTGCAGCCTCTCCCCTCCCGACTCCGCTCTCCCCTCCAGCCTCCGCTCTCCCCTCCAGCCTCCGCTCTCCCCTCCAGCCTCCGTTCTCCCCTCCAGCCTCTCCTGCCTCCCCAGCCTCTCCAGCCTCCCCTGCCTCCCCAGCCTCTCCACCCTTCCCTGCCCTGCAGCCTCTCCCCTCCCGCCTCCCCTCCCTCCTCAGCCTCTCCACCCTGCCCTGCAGCCTCTCCCCTCCCGCCTCCGCTCTCCCCTCCCGCCTCCGCTCCCCGCCTCCGCTCTCCCCTCCAGCCTCCCTCACTCAGCTCCCCCTCCAGCCTCCCCTCCCCTCCAGCCTCCGCCTCCCCCTCTAGCCTCCGCTCTCCCCTCCAGCCTCCGCCTCCAGCCTCCGCTCTCCCCCTCCAGCCACTGCTCTCCCCTCCAGCCTCTCCCCTCCAGCCACCGCTATCCCCTCCAGCCTCTCCCCCTTCCGCCTCCGCTCTCCCCTCCAGCCTCCGTTCTCCCCTCCAGCCTCCGTTCTCCCCCTCCAGCCTCTCCTGCCTCCCCAGCCTCTCTAGCCTCCCCTGCCTCCCCAGCCTCTCCACCCTTCCCTGCCCTGCAGCCTCTCCCCTCCCGCCTCCGCTCTCCCCTCCCGACTCCGCTCTCCCCTCCAGCCTCCGCTCTCCCCTCCAGCCTCCGCTCTCCCCTCCAGCCTCCGCTCTCCCCTCCATCCTCCGTTCTCCCCTCCAGCCTCTCCTGCCTCCCCAGCCTCTCCAGCCTCCCCTGCCTCCCCAGCCTCTCCACCCTTCCCTGCCCTGCAGCCTCTCCCCTCCCGCCTCCCCTCCCTCCTCAGCCTCTCCACCCTGCCCTGCAGCCTCTCCCCTCCCGCCTCCGCTCTCCCCTCCCGCCTCCGCTCCCGCCTCCGCTCTCCCCTCCAGCCTCCACTCTCCCCTCCAGCCTCCACTCTCCCCTCCAGCCTCCGCTCTCACCCTCTAGCCTCCGCTCTCCCCTCCAGCCTCCGCCCTCCCAGCCTCCGCTCTCCCCTCCAGCCACTGCTCTCCCCTCCAGCCTCTCCCCTCCAGCCACCGCTATCCCCTCCAGCCTCTCCCCTTCCACCTCCGCTCTCCCCTCCAGCCTCCGTTCTCCCCTCCAGCCTCCGTTCTCCCCTCCAGCCTCCGTTCTCCCTCCAGCCTCTCCTGCCCTCTCCCCAGCCTCTCCAGCCTCCCCTGCCTCCCCAGCCTCTCCACCCTTCCCTGCCCTGCAGCCTCTCCCCTCCCGACTCCGCTCTCCCCTCCAGCCTCCGCTCTCCCCTCCAGCCTCCGCTCTCCCCTCCAGCCTCCGCTCTCCCCTCCAGCCTCCGTTCTCCCCTCCAGCCTCTCCTGCCTCCCCAGCCTCTCCAGCCTCCCCTGCCTCCCCAGCCTCTCCACCCTTCCCTGCCCTGCAGCCTCTCCCCTCCCGCCTCCCCTCCCTCCTCAGCCTCTCCACCCTGCCCTGCAGCCTCTCCCCTCCCGCCTCCGCTCTCCCTCCCGCCTCCGCTCCCGCCTCCGCTCTCCCCTCCAGCCTCCACTCTCCCCTCCAGCCTCCACTCTCCCCTCCAGCCTCCACTCTCCCCTCCAGCCTCCACCCTCCAGCCTCCGCTCTCCCCTCTAGCCTCCGCTCTCCCCTCCAGCCTCCAGCCTCCGCTCTCCCCTCCAGCCACTGCTCTCCCCTCCAGCCTCTCCCCTCCAGCCACCGCTATCCCCTCCAGCCTCTCCCCTTCCGCCTCCGCTCTCCCCTCCAGCCTCCGTTCTCCCTCCAGCCTCCGTTCTCCCCTCCAGCCTCCGTTCTCCACTCCAGCCTCCGTTCTCCCCTCCAGCCTCTCCTGCCTCCCCAGCCTCTCCAGCCTCCCTGCCTCCCAGCCTCTCCACCCTTCCCTGCCCTGCAGCCTCTCCCCTCCCGCCTCCGCTCTCCCCTCCCGACTCCGCTCTCCCCTCCAGCCTCCGCTCTCCCCTCCAGCCTCCGTTCTCCCCTCCAGCCTCCGTTCTCCCCTCCAGCCTCTCCTGCCATCCCAGCCTCTCCAGCCTCCCCTGCCTCCCCAGCCTCTCCACCCTTCCCTGCCCTGCAGCCTCTCCCCCTCCCGCCCTCCGCTCTCCCCTCCCGACTCCGCTCTCCCCTCCAGCCTCCGCTCTCCCCTCCAGCCTCCGCTCTCCCCTCCAGCCTCCGCTCTCCCCTCCAGCCTCCGCTTTCCCCTCCAGCCTCCGTTCTCCCCTCCAGCCTCTCCTGCCTCCCCAGCCTCTCCAGCCTCCCCTGCCTCCCCAGCCTCTCCACCCTTCACCTGCCCTGCAGCCTCTCCCCTCCCGCCTCCCCTCCCTCCTCAGCCTCTCCACCCTGCCCTGCAGCCTCTCCCCTCCCGCCTCCTCTCCCCTCCCGCCTCCGCTCCCGCCTCCGCTCTCCCCCTCCAGCCTCCACTCTCCCCTCCAGCCTCCACTCTCCCCTCCAGCCTCCACTCTCCCCTCCAGCCTCCGCCCTCCAGCCTCCGCTCTCCCCTCTAGCCTCCGCTCTCCCCTCCAGCCTCTGCCCTCCAGCCTCCGCTCTCCCCTCCAGCCACTGCTCTCCCCTCCAGCCTCTCCCCTCCAGCCACCGCTATCCCCTCCAGCCTCTCCCCTTCCGCCTCCGCTCTCCCCTCCAGCCTCCGTTCTCCCCTCCAGCCTCCGTTCTCCCCTCCAGCCTCCATTCTCCCCTCCAGCCTCTCCTGCCTCCCCAGCCTCTCCAGCCTCCCCTGCCTCCCCAGCCTCTCCACCCTTCCCTGCCCTGCAGCCTCTCCCCTCCCGCCTCCGCTCTCCCCTCCCGACTCCGCTCTCCCCTCCAGCCTCCGCTCTCCCCTCCAGCCTCCGCTCTCCAGCCTCCGCTCTCCCCTCCAGCCACTGCTCTCCCCTCCAGCCTCTCCTGCCTCCCCAGCCTCTCCAGCCTCCCCTGCCTCCCCGCCTCTCCACCCTCCTCCCTGCCCTGAGCCTCTCCCCTCCCGCCTCCCCTCCCTCCTCAGCCTCTCCACCCTGCCCTGCAGCCTCTCCCCTCCCGCCTCCGCTCTCCCCTCCCGCCTCCGCTCTCCCCTCCAGCCTCCACTCTCCCCTCCAGCCTCCGCCCTCCAGCCTCCGCTCTCCCCTCTAGCCTCCGCTCTCCCCTCCAGCCTCCGCCCTCCAGCCTCCGCTCTCCCCTCCAGCCACTGCTCTCCCCTCCAGCCTCTCCCCTCCAGCCACCGCTATCCCCTCCAGCCTCTCCCCTTCCGCCTCCGCTCTCCCCTCCAGCCTCCGTTCTCCCCTCCAGCCTCCGTTCTCCCCTCCAGCCTCTCCTGCCTCCCCAGCCTCTCCAGCCTCCCCTGCCTCCCCAGCCTCTCCACCCTTCCCTGCCCTGCAGCCTCTCCCCTCCCCCTCCGCTCTCCCCTCCCGACTCCGCTCTCCCCTCCAGCCTCCGCTCTCCCCTCCAGCCTCCGCTCTCCCCTCCAGCCTCCGCTCTCTCCTCAGCCTCCGCCTCTCCCCTCCAGCTTCCGCTCTCCCCTCCAGCCTCCGCTCTCCCCTCTAGCCTCTGCTCTCCCCTCCATCCTCCACCCTCCAGCCTCCGCTCTCCCCTCCAGCCACCGCTCTCCCCTCCAGCCACCGCTCTCCCCTCCAGCCACCGCTCTCCCCTCTAGCCTCTGCTCTCCCCTCCAGCCTCCGCCCTCCAGCCTCCGCTCTCCCCACCAGCCTCTGCCCTCCAGCCTCCGCTCTCACTCCAGCCGCCGCCCTCCAGCCTCCGCTCTCCCCTCCAGCCTCTGCTCTCCCCTCCAGCCTCTGCTCTCCCCTCCAGCCACCGCTATCCCCCTCCAGCCTCCTCCCCTCCCGCCTCCCCTCCTCCCCTCCCGCCTCCCCTCTCACCTCCCGCCTCCCCTCTCACCTCTGCTCTCCCCTCCAGCCTCCGCCCTCCAGCCTCCCCTCCAGCCTCCACTCTCCCCTCCACCCTCCGCACTCCCCTCCAGCCTCCCCTCCAGCCTCCCCTCCAGCCTCCGCCCTCCCCTCCAGCCTCCGCCTCTCCCCTCCAGCCTCCGCCCTCCCCTCCAGCCTCTGCCCTCCAGCCTCCGCTCTCCCCTCCAGCCTCTGCCCTCCAGCCTCCGCTCTCCCCTCCAGCCTCTGCCCTCCTGCCTCCGCTCTCCCCTCCAGCCTCTGCCCTCCAGCCTCCGCTCTCCCCTCCAGCCTCTGCCCTCCAGCCTCCGCTCTCCCCTCCAGCCTCTGCCCTCCAGCCTCCCCTCTCCCCTCCAGCCTCGCCCCTCCAGCCTCCCCTCCAGCCTCCAGCCACCGCTCTCCCCTCCAGCCTCTCCCCTCCACCCTCCCCTCCAGCCTCTCCCCTCCAGCCTCCGCTCTCCCCTCCAGCCTCCGCTCTCCCCTCCAGCCTCCGCTCTCCCCTCCAGCCTCCGCTCTCCCCCCCAGCCTCCGCTCTCCCCCCCCAGCCTCCGCTCCCCCCTCCAGCCTCCGCTCCAGCCTCCGCTCCACCCTCCGCACTCCCCTCCACCCTCCGCACTCCCCTCCAGCCTCCGCACTCCCCTCCAGCCTCCAGCCACCGCTCTCCCCTCCAGCCTCTGCCCTCCAGCCTCCCCTGTCCTCACCCCTCCTCACCCCTCCAGCCTCCCCTGTCCTCACCTCTCCTCACCCCTCCAGCCTCCCCTCTCCTCACCCCTCCTCACCCCTCCAGCCTCCGCTCTCCTCACCCCTCCATATGCAATGTACACTATGTGTATATATGTGTGTATGTAGTCACTTCCCTCACTTTGTCCGCACTTCCCTCACTTTGTCCGCACACATACACACACACACACACACACACACACTTCGCTATACTTACCACCGGCCCTGCATCAGCCGCCTAGATCCTGAGTCGACATGTCGCCACCCCCAAACTACTGATCCAATATAGCGTCCAAGAAGTCTTCCCGAACGCCATATTGGATCCAGTCGTCCGCGGGCGGCGACATGTCAACTCAGGATCCAGCCGGCGGGGAAGATGCAGGGTCGGTGCTAACTATAGCGGAGTCTGTGTGTGTGTGTGTGTATGTATGTATGTGTGTGCTGACCACTCTGCCCACGGCGCTGCCCTGCCGACTCTGCCCACGCCACTGTGCTGACCAATCTCACCGCACTCACTGCTAACCACTCAGCCACGGCACTCACTGCTAACCACTGAGCCACCGCACTCACTGCTAACCACTGAGCCACCGCACTCACTGCTAACCACTGAGCCACCGCACTCACTGCTAACCACTGAGCCACCGCACTCACTGCTAACCACTGAGCCACCGTATACTCTGCTACCCACTGAGCCACCTGTATACACACAATTCATTTCACCGCACTCCCCTAACTATTAGTAAGTCAACTATATATGGATTCTAGACTACCCGATTCTTTAGAATCGGGCCGCCATCTAGTTACCTATAAAGTGCTATAGTGCTCCTTGTGCGATCAGGCAGTGGTGCCCCCGACCCCTACGGCGGTTTCGGCTCCACCTTCATCAGGGGTGTCTGTCTGGGCTGTCAAGTAAGTTTAAAAAGGCTGGCCAGCCAATCGGGAGTCCGTGGACCCGGCGGTGTAATTTACACCACCATAATCCCAGAGTTTGTGGGCGTGACTAATGACATGTCATGGGGCGCCGGTCACATGGTAATCACGTGACAGCACAACACCAATGGAATCACGGCAGTCAGTCTGTATTATCAGTTGCCTAGGATACCAAGACTATGTCATCAAAGGGGCTGGAGAAAGCTGAAAACTACCTATTAACCCCTTGTCTGCCTATACACACAGAATTTGGTTTGTCTTATACCACAGTTAGTGTTTGAAACATTGATGGTTCAAAGATACAATCCATAATGTAATATACAAAGAAAACTATCTATAGAGTGTTATATGTTATTCTACACCGTTATTCTACAGACACGACCATCGATACCACTTGGAAGTGAGGCACAAAAACAGCAGGTGCTTGAATGGATCTCAAGTGCTACATCAAGTGGCCTCTCCTCCACCTCAAATTCTACATCACAAACCCTCCAGTCATCTGAGGTGTGAGACGAATCACTCTTGATTCCTCCAATCTCCCAAGTGTCCAGCCACCCTACTCAGAGGTAACAGACATGATTGAGTCTGTAGAGCTGTTCAGTCACACAATAGCTTGGGAATTTGAGGTCTGCACCAAAGTTGCAGTGAGTTAAGACGAGTTAATGATCTGCCCTGATGCCCAGAAGCTTTGTGAGTCAGACCCAGGCACAGATGAAGAAACTTCTGACCTTTATGCAGACCCACATTCCCTAACAGTACATACTGTTGGTGGACACTAGGTCTCCAGGAGGATGATGCTGATGAGACTCAGATACCAGATTTGATTGACAAATTAAGTTATCAGTCAAGGCAGGAAGTGGTTTTCTCTGAGGATGTGGAGTGTGAGAACACAGAGGATGATGATGAGGTTGGAGATCCCACTTACTGTCAACCCACAGTCAGCCAGTCGATGAGGTCAGCACAGGAGGTGGATGAGGATGCTACTGATGACGAGGTTAGGTTGCGCCTTCCTGGACATAGAAGGAGCACTGGAAGCACGCCAACAACTCTTCCTATTAGCGGAAGTCATGCTGGCTCTGCAGCTCACATGGGCTCTAAGCCTTGCCTATCCTGGGCCTTTTTTGACATCGCCAAGGATCTCCCAACTCATGTCATCTGCAAGATTTGTCACCAATCTCTGAGTAGAGGCCAAAAACTCACTAGCTTGAGTACTTCATGTATGAAACGCCACATGGACATGAAGCACAAGTCGTAGTGGGAAGCTGACCGAGGGTAGAATGCGGGCTAGCGGGGCGGGCCTACCACCGTCTGCCCCATCAAGTGCCTCTATGTGCTCTTCATCGTCTCTGACTGTGGGGACAGCTGTCACACATGCTTTTGGATGTACACCTTCCACCTCTTTACCCGCAACAGGTAGTGTGATTGGCTGGTCATCACTTGGTCTTCAAGTGGACAATGCTGCTGGTGTTGAGCTCTCTCAGACATCGAGAGCACCACCTTTGGATGAAGGCAACATTACATTTTCGCCTGCACCTCCCTCCCAGACCAGCAGTTTGCCGGGGACACCATACTCAACTGTGTCTCAGCACAGCAGCCATCCCTCTGTCCCTCAGATGTGGACAAGTAAAAGGCCATTTCCTCCTAGCCATGAGAAAGCTAAGCACTTGAATTTCACCATCTGCAAGCTGTTGGCTTCAGAAATGCTGCTTTACCGCCTGGTGGATACAGAGGATTTTGGAGACCTTATGTCCGTCGCAGGGCCCCAGTACCTGATGCCCAGTCACCACTTCTTCTCCAAGAAAGGTGTGCCTTCTGTGCTACATCAGCATGTCGCAGACAACATCACCGCTTCCTTGAGAAATTCTGTGTGTGACAGGGTGCATTTCACCACAGACACTTGGACCAGTAAGCATGGACAGGGGCATTACATGTCGCTTACTGGGCATTGGTTAACTATGGTGAGAGCTGGAGAAGGGTCTGCTGTCCAAGTCTTGCCACCCCCACGAGTTGTTTCTGCCTCCTCAACCTTGTCTCAGTCCTCCACCTCCACCCAAAAACCTGTTTGGTAATGCCACCCGCGTTGTAACTGCACAGAAGGAATCCTGCACACCTCCCTACAATGCTGGCAGCAGGGCTCAATGCCATCAGGCGGTCTTTACCTTGAAATGCCTAGGAAATGTGAGTCACACAGCTGAGGAGTTGTGGTCAGGTCTGGCGACCAAGTTTCAGCAATGGTTGTCTCCACTCAACCTGCAGCCAAGGAAGGCCGTGTGCGACAATGCTGCAAACCTGGGTGCGGTCCTTCGCCGTGGCAATTTCACACACGTGTCTTGTATGGGTCACATGTTGAATCTGGTTGTCCAGCAATTTTCGACAGACTATCCTGGCCTAGATGGGCTTCTGCAGAGGGCCCGTTCGCTGTGTGCTCACTTCCGGCGTTCGCATCCCGCAGCTCAATGACTTGCTTCACCCCAGGAGTCTTTCGGCTTGCTCGTTCACCGGCTGAAATGCGATGTGCCGACACGCTGGAATTCTGCTCTGCACATGTTGCAGCGACTGTAGCAGCACCGCCGAGCCCTGGTGCAATACATTATGATGTATAGCCTGGGCCAACGAGATCCAGAGGTGGGGCAGATCACGCTGCAGGAATGGTCTCAGATCAAGGACCTATGCACCCTTCTGCACAGTTTTGAGATGGCGACGAAGAAGTTTAGTGCTGACGATGCCATTATCAGCATAACTATTCCGGTCATCTACATGCTGGAGCACACTCTAAACAATATTCGGAGTCAGGTGGTGGGACAAGAGGAGGTTGAGGAAGTACAGGAGGAGTCCTATGCAGAAGGGATAACAACATCTGCAAGTTAATAACTTCTGGTTTATTCACTGCTCTGCCAGCGCTCGGCAATCTCCGGCGGCAGCAGCAGTATGGCTGTGACAGCAGGGTTCACCCGCGGTCATTACCTGAGCTATGACCTGAGGTGAACCCTGACTATTGTAGTCTTGCTCTGACTACTCTTGCTCTGCATAGACATGTGACTACGTCGGACGGAAGAGGATTTATTTTAATAAAGATGGAGTCACTAAATGTCTTTTTTGTTTTATTTCTAATAAAAAATAATTTTCTCTGTGTTGTGTTTTTTTTTACATAATTTATTAGAAATTCATGGCGGTAATGTCTACTATTGGCGTGACCGCCATGAATTTCGGGCTTAGGGCCAGCTGACAATACAAAGCTGGCCCTAACCCCTTCATTACCCAGTAAGCCACTGCACAAGGGCCCTGGAAGAGTTGGGTTCAGCGCTAGAACATGGCGCTTCAATGAACGTGCAACTTTCTGGGGTGGCTGCGGGCTGCCATTCGCAGCAGGGGGTGCCCAGAAGGCTTGGGCCTCCCTGCGATGCGGATTCCAGCCCACAGCTGCCTAGCCGTACCTGGCTGGACATAGAAATTGCGCGGAGCTTTGTATTATCAGCTGGCCCTAAGCCCGAAATTCATGGCGGTCACGCCAATATTAGACATGACCGCCATGAATTTCTATTAAATTGTTTAAATAAAAACACAACACCAAGAAAATTTATTTTTATTTGAAATAAAAAACAAAAACACACTTAGGGACTCCATCTTTATAAAAAATCCTCTTCTGTCCGACGTAGTCCAATCCAGGATTCTTCTTTAGCTCTGCTATGTCTCTGGTAGAAAACCTCCACCAGAGATGTAGCAGAGCTGTGCACCCATGGGAAAGTTCATGTGAGTTCATGCAAGCAAGCATGAACTCACATGAACCTGACAGCACTGTTACTTCAATTGAACAGCTGACCTGAGTAATCTGTTCATTTGAAAATCCCGGCGGGAAGGGTCCAAAAGAGAAAACCGGTTTGAAAACCGGATTCTCCCGGATTGTACCAGTCCGGAGAAATCCTGCGCCCCCATAACATGGGGCTCTATGGTTCCGGATTGCACCGGACCCGGGCAATTCGGGAGAATCCGATTTTAACTCAGTTCACAACCGCGGACAGCTCCCTGCTTGCCCCAGTCGGTTCTGCGCTCCCCAGCTGCCTGACAGCAGGATCCTCCGCTCTCCCCGTAGCCTCCCCACCCGATCCTAAGTTAGGATAGGTTGGGGAGACAGTGGGGGAAGCGGAGGATACCTGCTGTCAGGCGACGGGGAAGCCAGTAGGGGGCTTCAGCATTGTTTAAAAGCCGGCGGCTTTTTACTGCTGGCTTTTAAACAATGAAGTTGGGAATTGCAGGTTTTCCCTCTGCTGCCAGACCTCTTTATAGGGTCCAGCAGCAGAGGAATTACTCGCAATACTCGCTTCCCCATTGACTTACATTAGACTAGACTTATAGCGAGTAGCGAGTATCGGGACCTACTTGTTACGAGTCTAGCGAGTCCGAATATTTCAGTACTCACTCATCCCTACTTACAAATACTGGAGTAAAAACGGATTTTCGAAGGGCATGACATGCTATATCTTTGTCTCCTCCTCGCTTTACTCAACCATCTCTTTTCTTTTCGCGTTTTTACATGTACTTTTCACTTTTCCATGTGTTTGTTGTATCTTCTGAGAAGTTTGTCACCTTTTGGACACCTTAGAAGTTGTTTTCTATGTGTTTTCTCTGTGTTTGTAAGTGTTTGTCCTTCGACGGTGTTTGACGAACATTCGATGAACATTCGCCAAACACACCCCCAATTCGACAAACCGAATTGAATTCGAGCACTAGGGTGGTGGATTATCTCTAATATTCAGTGACAGGTTCCGTTTGACTTTATCCAGCCTACTGGGCACAAACAGGTCTCTGACGTATCTCTCTGTTTTTTCTATAGTATTCCACAAAACTAATTGTGGTCCCACCTGTGTGTGGCAGGGCATGACTTTATGGGAACGCTTGCACAAGCTTGACTTTATCCGGCCTACTAGACACAAACATAGGTCTCTGACTTACCTCTCTGTGAATTCATGTAGTACTCCACAAAACTAATGGTGGTCCCACCTGTGTGTGGTGGGGCATGACTTTATGGGAACGCTTGCACGAGCTTTGACTTCATGTGACCTTCTAGGCCTAAACAGGTCTCTGACATATCTCTCTGTTTTTTCTATAGTACTCCACAAAACTAATGGTGGTCCCACCTATGTGTGGCGGGGCATCACTTTTATGGGAACGCTTGCACAAGCTTTGACTTCATGTGGCCTTCTAGGCCTAAACAGGTCTCTGACCTACCTCTCTGTGAATTCATGTAGTAATCCACAAAACTAATTGTGGTCCCACCTGTGTGTGGCGGGGCATGACTTATATGGGAACGCTTGCACAAGCTTTGACTTTATCCGGCCTACTAGGCACAAACACAGGTCTCTGGCCTACCTCTCTGTGAATTCATGTAGTACTCCACAAAACTAATGGTGGTCCCATCTGTGTGTGGCGGGGCATAACATTGGCGGGAGCGCTTGCATGAGCTTCGAGGGGATCCGGCCCATTAGACCTATTCAGGTCACTGACCTAACTCTGTAGTTTTTACTGTAATACTCCACCAAACATTTAGTTGCTGAGCAAGGTTTAACCTTGAAATGCTAGGCCAGGTCCTGTTCCAGACCCTGTGCCATGCATGCAAGCTGGGCCATTCAGAAATTTTGGGTCTGGGAGAATTGATGCCATTTTGCTGTAGGTTTGACCCTTTGAAAGGAGTAAGGATTCTTGTTGGAGTCCCCTTGCTATGTTTTACATTATTTAAGAAGGATGTGACATGCCCATACCTGTGTCTCATTCTTCTTTTACTCTTCCACCTCTTTTTACTTAATGTAGAAAACATAAGCCACTTAACATGTGACTATTTGTACTGTGTGTGAATTGTTGTCACTTTTTGTGGTGTTTGTTGTCCATTCTGAGTAGTTTGGCAGCTTTTGGAGCCATTTGAAGGTGTTTTCTATGTGTTTTCTATAGCCTGCCATTGATTTCAATGGGGTTCGCGTTGTTCGTCGAACATTCGAAGAACAAATCTCAAATTCGACGAATCGAATTCGAACATTAGGGTGGTGGCTCATCTCTACTGATAATACAAACTGACTGCCGTGATTCCATTGGTGTTGTGCGGTCATGTGATTACCATGTGACCGGCGCCCGTATGACACGTCATCAGTCACGCCCACAAACTCTGGCTGGCCAGCCTTTTTAAGCTTACTTTACAGCCCAGACACCCCCTGATGAAGGTGGAGCCGAAACGGCCGTAGCGGTCGGGGGCACCACTGGCTGATTTCACAAGGAGCACTATAGCACTTTATAGGTAATCATACTGCGTTTTCTGCTGGATAATGAGCTCAATGGTGGGCTGCTAAACAGTGTGTTTATGCAACCAGGTCTTGTGGTGTGAAGGGACACCTATGATTCATTTGACCACACATTGAGTCCTGTGATATTATACAGACCCAGGAGAGAATATACCTTTGGCGATTTATGCTATTCTTGGCCAGATCTGCAGATTTATTGAAAAGATTGGTGGAGCACAGGAGGGATGTAGTATGGTCAAGTGAGCAAACAAATATTTCAAAATGTATGGCTTCAAAATAGCTTACATTACAAAAGAAATATACTCCAGTCTTTGCATGATGTAAAAATGCCAATGTTAATGAATTGATACAGTATTATGTTTTAGAAGCAGTTTAGACAGAAAGGTAAATGTAGATATCTGCTTTTCACCAGACTGCGTATTGTGTGAATGCAAATGAAGATCACACCAAACTTTGACAGCAAAAATCCTTGTCTAAACAGACTTTAAGAATAGCATTGGGTATGAACACAAAAATATACATGAAAAGAAAAGTTTAAGCATTACCGCCATTTACATTTTTATTTAATAATACTGTAGAGCAATTGATTTTTATAAACTTTCAAATATACTTTTTAAGACAACTCTGTAGTTAAACCATTTATAAACCTTCCACAAAGTGTCCCCACTAGACTGTTTCAGCACCAGAATTAAACAAAAACCAGAGCTGGAACTCAAATGTAAGCATGCAGTAGGTGTACGTTCACACTGGCCACATAATAGAAAAAACAACAAGGAAAAAATGAGCAAATACCCTAAAATATATGAGAAAAGTAAAGTAGGTTTTTGTTTCATTATGTTTTGTTGCAGTCTTTATGAGCTGGACATTAAGCGCCACTACTCTGTTCTCCTCCTCCTCGACCTGTCAGCCGCCTTCGACACTGTTGACCACTCCCTTCTACTACAGATCCTGGAATCTCTTGGCATCACGGACCTTGCCCTCTCTTGGATCTCCTCATACTTAACGGACCGCACCTTCAGCGTCACCCACTCCCACACATCCTCCTCGCCCTACCCCCTATCTGTCGGGGTCCCCCACGGCTCGGTTCTTGGGCCATTACTGTTCTCAATCTACACTCTCAGCCTAGGGCAACTCATTGAGTCCCATGGCCTCCAATATCACCTCTATGCCGACGACACCCAAATCTACCTGTCTGGTCCTGACATCGCCTCCCTTCTATCCAAAATTCCACACTGCCTGTCCGCCATCTCAGCCTTCTTCTCTGCTCGCTTCCTTAAGCTGAACATGGACAAAACCGAGTTCATAGTCTTCCCCCCAAGACGTTCCCCCTCACTACCTGACCTATCCATCGTCGTCAACGACCGCTCTCTCTCTCCAGTCCCCCATGCCAAGTGCCTCGGGTTATCCTTGACTCTTCCCTCTCTTTCAAGCCCCACATCCAGGCCCTCGCCACCTCCTGCCGACTCCAGCTCAAAAACATCTATAGGATTCGCACCTTCCTTGACCACGACACTGCTAAAACCCTTATTCACGCTCTCATCATCTCCCGCCTCGATAACTGCAACCTCCTGCTCACCGGCCTCTCCAATACCTCTTTTGCACCTCTCCAATCTATCTTGAAGTCCGCTGCCTGCCTAATCCATCTGTCTCCCCGCTACTCCCCTGTCTTCCCCCTTTGCCAAGCCCTTCACTGGCTCCCTACTTCCCAGAGATCCCGGTTTAAAACATTAACCATGACATACAAAGCAATTCACAACCTGTCCCCTCCATACATCTCTGACATGTTCTCCCGATACCTACCCTCACGCAACCTGCGATCCTCCCAAAAGCTCCTCCTCTACTCCCCCCTCATCTCCTCTTCGCACAACCGCATACAGGATTTCTCCCGTGCTTCACCCAGACTCTGGAACTCACTGCCCCAACACATCAGACATTCACCTACCCTCGGAACCTTCAAAAGAAGCCTGAAGACCCACCTGTTCCGTCAAGCCTACCACCTGCAATAAGACCCGGTCCACCACACCGCCTCATGACTGGAATTTCCTCCTCCCACTGTATCCCCACCCGCCCCTCGTAGACTGTGAGCCTTTGTGGATAGGATTTCTCCCCTCTTGTTTCTGTACAACCGAATTGTCAACATTTATTGTTACTTGTATTGTTACTATGTTACTTGTCCTAGTCTGCCCTTTTTAGCATGTAAAGCGCCATGGAATATAATGGCGCTATATAAATAAATAATAATAATTATTTAATGTGCACAGCATCCTATTGCTGGTGTTTTTGGTTGGGACCCAGGCCTACTCACTCCATGCCATACGCACGTTGCAGGACATATGGTAAAGTTCTTAATACTGCTAGGTAGGGAATATCCTAATGGGGTCACTGAGTGGTGGTGGGATGGCTTGTGCATTTTTTTTTATCAAAATATTGTCACCAAGTACCCTATTTTTTTTTATGAACTATAGCATTTTACTTTATTTTTGGTATTTGATCATTTTTCCTTGTTGTTGTTTTTTCTGTTTCAGAAGTAGACATATGTTTATTCTCAGACAGATATATGTTCACACCGAATACGGGCCATGTAACTATATAAGGGAGGGTGGGTGGCCTACAGGGCGTGCAAATTCCTGAATGCAGCTGGCGAGGAAACAATGTATCAGATTGTCTCAGGCTACAGCACAGTTGCTAATCAATATCAGAATGCCGCGATCGTTGCAAACTCCTCTTTCTTTGGCACAGCTTCTGATCTGTCATCTGGCTCCACACAGCTCAGTCAGAATCTCTGTTAACCCTTTCTCTGCTGGCACATCACATTGCTCCCTATCAGCCTGCTCTCAGAAGCTATTGAAATACACACACAGTGCTGGCAGATGCTGAGGAATGCTAGCAATGCCCACACAGCCATAAAATGCAGTTTTTAAAAGAGCACAGGAAAGAAGTGAGAAAATAAATCTTATGGCACAAAAAAACATTATCTTAGCTTCTATGTGACTCATCATTAACAACCAGTGCAGTATCGTGTTTTTTTTTAATGTAATGACATTGACACTTTAAGTATTTGCAAAGTTTTCTTTTATTTGCCTTTTACTACTGTGAAGATTCTTAGAAGATGGAACTTCCCTTTAAGTTTTAACCTTGCTAATGAGACAAAGTAAGTTTCATTACTATATGTCTAAATGAGAAAACTATCACAAATCTGCACGATAGGTAAATACCAGTATACACAAAGCGAGAATAATATCACGTATATTACAAGCAGTAAACTCTCAGACATTCATGAAAAGCTTCATAAAATTAACAATTGTTCCACGGAACCAGATTTTATAGCTATTTCCTCAGAACAGAATGACAGAATGGATATAAGTCCTAATCTTATGGGGTACATTGAACTTGATTTACTGTTTTCTTCAATGAAATCTAATTTGCAAAGCTTCGGCACCACTTACATGTACTCCTTATAGACCAACCAGAAACTTTTCCATATACCGGTAGAACTTAGAATAATTTTATTTTCCTCCATAGTTCTTCTTTTTCTTGGTTTCTTATGTCTGGGAAAGCTAAACCATTAAAATGAAAGCAGGCATATCCATCTTTACACACCCTCACAATTGTAAGTCCAGACCTAACACTACGGCTGGGGGACACAGTAATTTTATCATTTCCCCCTGTCGCCTGCAATTTGCACAGAGAAATTGGATACCTGAACACTGGCTGACTATTTGCAGAGCCCTATCTCTTGCATTAATTTCAATTTGAGTTTCTTGGCTTACAGTAATAAATAATTCACATTGTGTATTATCTGTGTGTGCTGGACTGAGGATTATTTATTAATTTTATACATTTTCCTTTTGTTTTGTTGCTGTTTTGAGCCAAGGGGGAAATTGATTGCTTGAGTTTGCATTTTCTATTGAAAGTGCTGAAGGATTTCCAAGAATATTTTTTGCTTTTATTTTGGCAAATCGATATATAAACGCATAGTGTATGCATGTAATGTAATGATCTGCACTATTGTAAATTAAGACCCCAGTTGTAGTCCCCTCCGGGTATTTGTTCTCCACTTTAAAGCTTGTAAAACAATTAACATATTTCTAGGATAATCTTCTCTTGATGACAACTTTTCTGATAGGAACAAGCCTTAGAAAATGAAGGTAAGACATTTTTATGATGAGATCCATTTGACTTTGCCCTCTATTATGTTAGCATCTTATGCCTAATTATTAATGACAGGCTAGGAGACAAATGAATGTAGTGACAGACATTGATACCTCCATTAAAGAAGTAGAATATCCTACAGGTTTAGACCTAAATTGAAAACAGATAGTGAACCTTGTGATGCCTAAGCATTTTAGATTGTCTTCATCTGTAAATTATATAGTATGATAAAGTGTTATGTTTTATGACATGCTGTCCCAATGCATTATGTTTGATTGATCCTTTGGAGTTAGAATACAGTATGCTCTTTTAATCATTTATTTTTGTCTTATGGTTTTTATGTAATAATTTTCTATTTGGATTTAATTATCTGACCCCTCATACTATGGCAATGCACACCTATTTACTATTTAGAAGAAAAGTAATTAGAAACATAGTTTTACATACATGCAGCTTTCCCTACTAAACTATATAGTACCCCTTGAAAAAGCCTTGGCGAACCAAACATCAGGGCCAATCTGTGGTTCGGCACAAGTACTCTCTAATGGGTATACACCATACTTAAAGCACCACACCAGAATTTTCTTTATTGCCTGGAGTAGTGCTTTAAAGGTGAAGGCCACTTTACACACACCAACTTATCTGTCCAACTTCTGAACAACTTACTAGTTGCAGTGAAATCATGGACACATTGCTCCATTTTGTGGCTGTGTACAAATGGAACTATGTGGCCATGATTTCACTGCAACCAGTAAGTTGTTCAGAAGTTGGACAGATAAGTTGGTGTGTGTAAAGTGGCCATACGTTCCTTGCTCCTTTTCTTATACTCATAGTCCGGAGTCTTCAGCTGTTCAGCATCGCTCCGATCAGTTTCCAGCCCCTTATGACCAGAGGTCACAAATCAATGCAAGACTAGAAGAGCCTCGTTCCATCTTTATAGACTTGCATTGAGAGATGGTGACACGACTTTTGACTTATTGCCAGTCACTGTCACAAGATGGTGCCGCGCAATCAGAAAGACACTGCAAAAAAAGGTTAAAATGCCATAGGGTAAGTATAAAACCTGAGAAAGAAGACTTGAGTTTAATGCACCACTCCAATGTTGAAAATAAAACCCGCTCCAGTGGTTCTTTAAAAATACTTTATAAAAAGCAAAATGTGTTTTGTTTTGGAAGTCATAACCTTTATATGTTTCTGATAACTAAGTTCCATGAGGGGCTTCTTGACGAATTGTAGTTGTATTCGTTCTCTTTTGGGGTATATGTGATGTTTTTATCACTTTTTATTCCAACTTGTTTAAGGCAAGTTTAATTAAAGTAGCAATTTTACCATTGGTATTTTAACTTTATTTTTTTATGGTGTGCACTAGGCGGAAAAAAAGTACACTCATTTTATAGTTTGGGTCATTACAAATAAGGTGAGATCAAATATGTATCATATATTTATATTTAGTTGCTTTTTACAATAAATTCCAATATATGTTTTAAAAATTGTATTTGTTTTTTTCCATATTGTGAAAGTCATAACTTGTTTTCTTTTTTCATGAACAGAACTGTGTGAGGGCTCATTTTTGCTGAACAAAATGTAGTATTTATCGCAACATTGTGCTGCTCAAGAGACTATTTGATAGATTTTATTGTGTGTTTTTAAGTGAATTTAATATAAAACTCAACAATTCAGGTTTGTTTTTATGGTGTTTGTGCAATAAATTGCATTCAATGTTTTTAATATTGATCATTATTGACATGGTAGAGCCAAATATATATAGTTAATTATTTATTTATTACTTTCTCAAGATATAAAACCCCATTTAAAATAACTTTCACCATATCCCAAAAGCCATAACTTTTTTTTCGTCTTCAAAATCGACTTGAGTGGGGAAATACTCACATTCTGTGGTATCTGGAACATTGGAGAGGTGTTCTTTTCACAGATAAATCCCATATTTTACTGCATAGGGCAAATGGCAGACTTGGAAATGGTGGTCACGCCAGCAAGTGTGAACCTAGCCTAAGGCTGGTTTCACACTGCAGGATTTTCCCTGATCAGGTTCCATCCAGTTTGTGTGCCAAAACCAGGAGTGTCTCCAAAACTCAGAATAGGTGTCAATCTTTCAATTATAGGTTTTCTCTGCAAGTTCCTCTCCTGGTTTTGGCACACAAACTGGATGGACACTGATCAGGGAAAATCTTGCAGTGTAAAACCAGCCTAAGGCCACATGCACACATTCAGTATTTGATGAGTTTTTTACCTCAGGATTTGTAGCCAAAACCAGGAGTGGATATGTAAATACAGAAGTGGTGCAGGTGTTTCTATTAGACTTTTCCTCTGATTGCTCCACTCCTGGTTTTGTCTACAAATCCTGAGGTAAAAAATCTCATCAAATACTCAGCGTGTGCACGTGGCCTAATGCTAGTTTCACACTTACATCCTGTCCTGATCAGGTTGAAAACATATGCATTTGCATCTGCTGACGGATGTAAAAATGCATACAACTGCAGTGTTTTATGCCTTATCAGGCAAAAACACACTGCAGTTGTATGCACTTTTGGCCTGGTCTGTTCCTGCGTTTTGCTATAGAAATGACATTTTTATTATGAATTTGTAGTGTTGTCGGTCCAGGGAGAGAGAGAGTATATGAATGAATCCTGGCATGCATCCATCCACAGCCCGATGAGTGTTAATTGAAATCAGTGTGTCATCTTGACGCATTACACTGCATCCGGACGTATCAGGATTTTCAATGAAATGCAAAATTGGAAAATGATGCGGCCGGGGTTAGCTCAAAATGATGCACTTGTCTGCATCTGTCAAAAATCTGATGCCACCTGATGTTACTGCGACCCCAATTTAAGTGTAGGGATGCCTGCCTGATCAGGATGACTAAGGATTTTGATGGATACTGAAGCAAGACAAAAAATGCAGGTGTGAAAAACACCTAACGCCATGTGCCCCAGTGCTTATTTTGCTGCTTTTTTCACGCAGATTTTGAGAATCTGCATCAAAATCTGTATGCCTACTATGAAGCCAACAAAATCTACGAGAGTTCAGAAGTGCTTTGTCAATGGTGCTTCTTTTTACCTTGCATATTGGTTGCAGATTGTGTTTCAGAAAAAGGAAGCGGCATTTTAATTGTAGCAGCGTTATTTGCAGTGTTTTTCCCCACATTCTAATTATGCTGCAAAACGGATGTGTATTTGCACCACATGTTTTTGGTGCATTTTTGCTGTGTTTTCCTCAAGAAAGCATGCTGTTCTGAAATCATCAGATCACGTTTTTAAAAGTCGTCAATGTCCCGAGGAAAAAGTAGTACTTTGAAATGCATTGACAATAAAGAATCACTATTCTCTAAAAATATGGATTGATGACTTTCATGACAGCACAGATTTAACCGTCTCTTCTCTGCACATGTACTAATGCTCCATGGGTCCTGCTGGAATCGTGGTTATAAGGTACCTTTGCACACCGCCACTGTGCCTAGCAACAGGTGTCCACTGCACGTGCAGGCGCACGTCTTTAACGGTGGATACCGATCGCTGATGCCGCATATACACACCGCCATTGCGTGCTCCACTGAAGGTATCTTTGTTCCCCGGAAGTGCCGACGGGTGCCGTGGCTAACTTCCTGTGGAATACCTTCCCTGCTTTACACGCCGCTACTACAAAGGAATATTGGCGTACATATTTCACGCCGTAAGTGCATAGGCGTGACAGAGTTGTGTATTCTGTGATGCACAAGCGTTGATTGAACAACTCAATAGCGTCATGATTGGCCAGCCTGCGCAGGAAGGCTGGCTAATACATGACACCATTGCAATTGTGGACTGTGAATGGATAGCTCTTTAAATATGGCGCCCTGTGAAGGGACAGCCAATCATAACGCAGGAGCCTCCACCAATGATCGCTGATGGGGCGCTGTATCCGTGAGGCTGTGTTACGCCCCTGGGAATTCGTAGGCCACGCAAATACCACACCTGTGCCCCGTTTAGCACCACCATAGCAATTGTGCCTTTCTGTTTTTGAGCACGGCTCAGCAACAGGTATTTGAAGGAACTGCGGGACACCGGGAGGAACTGCCCTATTTACACGCCGCCATTTCATAGCAAATTCATGGCAACAGTCACAATTGTCCCCAGTGCCCGGCAGTTGCTGCCTTCCTGTGGCGGAGTGTAAAGGTACCTATACGCTTTTAATGTGTATAAGGAAAAAAGAGGAAACTTTTGGCCTACCTTAACTTTGCCATGAAGGCTTTAAAGGTGGCTGTATCTGTTCACAGCTATTAAGAGTATGTGCACACTAGTGATGGGCGAATCCTAAATTACTCGGAATCGCTTGACTCTAGCGAGTCCGAGCCCAGGACTCGCTACTCGTTGCGAGTCTAGCGAGTCCAATGTTAATGAATGGGGAAGCGAGTAATAGCGAGTAGTGTGAGATTTACAAATCGCAGATGTGTCTCGGAAGCTTCAGCCTGAAGCAATCCTAGTTTTGTCATTTATTTGCATTGCTCGTTTACTTTGTAAGTAATCGCTGACTCGCACAGATAAGATCCTGTCTTCTCTGTGTTCTGGCTGCCCCAGCTCCAGGGTCCTAGAGCCTGCCTGCTGCCTGATGTAGCAATGCTGAGATTGTTCTCAGTCTGCTCATTCCCTGTGTACAGACATGAATGTCTGTGCACAGAGATGATGTAGCAGAGCTGAGATTGTTCTCAGTCTGCTCATTCCCTGTGCATAAAGATCTATATATATGCACAGGGGATGTAGCAGAGAGGACATCGCGTTTTGGATTGCGTCGGACGGAAGAGGATTTTTTTAATTAAAGATGGAGTCCCTAATGGCTTTTTTTTTTATTTCTAATAAAAAATTTTCTTTGTGTTGTGTTTTTTTAAAACAATTTAATAGAAATTCATGGCGGTCATGTCTAATATTGGCGTGACCGCCATAAATTTCGGGCTTAGGGCCAGCTGATAATACAAAGCTGGCCCTAACCCCTTTATTACCCAGCGTGCCACCGCTACCAGGGCCGCTGGAAGAGCGGGGTTCAGCGCCAGAGGATGGCGCTTCAATGAACGCGCCATCGTCTGGGGCGGCTGCGGGCTGCAATTTGCAGCGGGGGGTGCCCAGAAAGCTTGGGCATCCCTGCGCTGCAGATTCCAGCCCCCAGCTGCTTAGCTGTACCTGGCTAGACATAGAAATTGCGCGGAGCCCCACGCATTTTTTTTAAATTATTTCATGAAATTCTGAGATTCTGACTCTGAGACTCTGACTCTGAGACTCTGACTCTGAAATTCATGAAATAATTTTAAAAAAATGCGTGGGGCTCCGCGCAATTTCTATGTCTAGCCAGGTACAGCTAAGCAGCTGGGGGCTGGAATCCGCAGCGCAGGGATGCCCAAGCTTTCTGGGCACCCCCCACTGCAAATTGCAGCCCGCAGCCGCCCCAGAAGATGGCGCGTTCATTGAAGCGCCATCCTCTGGCGCTGAACCCCGCTCTTCCAGCGGCCCTGGTGGCGGTAGCACGCTGGGTAATAAAGGGGTTAATACCAGCTTTGTTATACAAGCTGGTATTAAGCCCGAGATTCTTAATGTCAGGCCACATTTGACCCAGCCACTAAGAATCTCCAATAAAGGGTTAAAAAAACACAGAGAAAAATTTTTATTTGAAATAAAAAAAAGCCATTAGGGACTCCATCTTTAATTAAAAAAATCCTCTTCCGTCCAACGTAGTCCAAAACGCGATGTCCTCTCTGCTCATCCCTGTGAATAGATAGATGTCTATGCACAGGAATGAGCAGACTGAGAACAATCTCAGCACTGCTACATCATGTCTGTGAGCAGGTGGGCTCTAGGACCCTGGAGCTGCACAGAGAAGACAGCTGGACTCGGCTCGCAAAGAAACAGCAGTTACTTTGCGAGTTTCCCTGCTATCACTGGCACAGTAGCCAGTGATTACTCGCACGAGTCTAATGCAAACAATGGCAATCCTAGTTTTGTCAGCGTTTCTGACAAAACTAGGATTGATATTGATTTGCATTGGACTCGTGCGAGTAATCACTGGGAAACTCGCAGAGTACCGAGTCCTGCGAGTCCCTTACTACTCGCCGAGTAACGAGTCCTAGCGAGTAGATTCGCCCATCCCTAGTGCACACGTGAGAATAGCGGTGTGGATTTTTGGAGACAAAAATCTACACCTTCAGTCAAAATACGCACCAAAAAAGATGTTATTTGAACAATGCATTTTTTGGTACTTATTTGGTGTGGGAAGGTGCAGGCTTTTCTCCGACGTGTGTCATTTCATCTTAGTAACACCTCAAAAAAAGGACTTGTGCCCTATGTAATAGTGTGTAAATGTGATTAAAATTTATTGGGAGCATCTTTATAATATGAGGGAACCTGGTGAGGGGCTGCATGATTATTTTAAAAATTGCTACTTTATTACTATTACTGTTTGAAGTCCCATGGGCTTTTGCAGCCAGAGAGGGGAAACCTCTGCCTCTTCTACACAATTTGCGAAGGTGCACAAGCTATTCTTATTCTGAATGTTCTTTATACACTGAACTGTACTAAAATTGTGCTCCTGCTGTTCATAATTGTGTAAAGGCATAGTAATCTTAGTGTATGTAAACTTTTGACTTTACAGAAAGTAATAAAAATACCTTAAAGCATTCTCTTTCTCTCATTATTCTGGCATTTGGCAAATATTAACAATTACGGTAATTTTAAGTGACCTAAAACTGGGAATGTTTTAATCTGATATCATGTTAGATAGTGAGAAAAACATGCATATGGCTTTGTTCACACATACCAATGCGTTTTTTTCGCCCTTTTTTTAAGGGTGCCAAATAATGTCCCCTGTGGTTCTGAACGTTTTTGGGAAGTTTTTGGACTTAGTCATTTTTTCATTAAAAACGCATATACGTTAACGCATGTGTTAACGCAGGTGCCTATATGTGGCATGGGTTAATGCATGCATTTCCCATAGGCCCCATGTTAAAAAAACGCATGCGTTTTTTCAACAACTCATGCGTTTTTTTACAGCACCCAAAAAACTCTGCATGCAGTGTTTTTTGGAATGGTAAAAAAAGCATGGGTTGTTAAAAAACGCAGCTACACTTGAGTGCACCATGCGTTAATGCATGTGCGTTGTTTATTAACAGCTAAAAAATGCAGAGAATGCCAAAAAAGCTGATATGTGTGAACAAGGCCTAAGTGTATTTTTATATAGTGTATGTAAACTTCTGGTTTCAATTGTATAACACACTTGTGCACATGGCAAAAATCTGTATTCTAAATGTATGTAAATGTATGTAAGCAAAGGAAATAGAGGCTTTGCATGTTTTCAAGAACCAATATAGTGTTTCATGACTGTGAGCAGACCTATAGGTGCATCTCAACAATTAGAATTTCATCAAAAAGAATATTTATTTCAGTAATTCAATACATAAAGTAAAATGCTCACCATTTACTACTTTTACCTGGCTGGCGATCAAAATATGGCTGGAACCCACTTATGTTTTTTAAATATTTTTTAAATAATTTAAAAAAAATGAATGGGCTTCCCTGTATTTTGATTGCCAGCCAAGGTAAAACCAGCCAGCAAGGGGTGGCAGCCCATAGCTATTCACTTTATCTGCACTGAGAATCAAAAAATATTGCAGCACGCTATGTCATTTTTAAAATTTATTAATTTATTTTTACACTACTATATGTGTGAGGGGCCCAACAGCCAATAACAGATGTTGTCCCACAGAATGCTTGTCTGTGATTGGCTGTTGGAGTAACCTTGAATCTGCTCATACATTCTAGATGCTAGAATATATGGTCTTGTTTCATGTTGCTCCAGCAGTCAATTACAGATGCCCAGTCTGTGACAGCATCTGTGATGGGCTGTTGAATCCTTCACAGATTAACTGACATCATAGTAATGTAAAAATAAATAATTTAAAAAATGACATAGCGCTCTACTGTATTTTTGAATCTCAGCACAGATAAAATGGACAGCTACGGGCTGCCACTCCCAGCTGCCTGGCTTTACCTTGGCTGGCAATCATAAAAAAGAAAGCCCATTAATTTTTTTAAATTATTTTGAAAAATAATTAAAAAAAAATGTGTTGGTTCCAGTTGTATCTTGTCGCCAGCCAGGTAAAACCAGGCAGGTAGTGGCTGGGATTCTCATTGTTGTAAGGCCCAAGCATTCTAGTCTCACACTGAAAATCGCAGCCCCCAGCCACCCCTGGAAATAGTGCATTCATAGTGGTGCCATTTCCAGGTGATTTACCTGGCTTTTTCAGTTGCCCTGGTGGAGTGTGGCACGCTGGGTAATAATGGGGTTAGCACCATTCTCAGCTGGTACTAAGCACGAAATTCATAGCGTCACATCAAATTAATCATGCCACCATAAATTACTAGTAAACAGTAAAAAAAGCACAACACAGAGAAAAACATTTTTCATTAGAAATAAATCAAAAAACACATTTAGAAACTTCATCTTTATTAGAAAAAAACCCTCTGACATAGTTCGTAGGCAGAGCAATGTCATCTCTGCTTTATCGCTCTGTACAGACAAGCGTCTGTACAAAGAGACAAGCAGGCTGACACTGACAGTGACAGTCAGAATTCAATTGAGTTCATAGCTAAGCCATGAACTCAGGTGAACCTTGACGTCACCGCAAACACTGGCGGTACTATCCGAAAACTGTTGAGTGCCGAGCAGTGCATTGAATATCCCCAGAAGTTAATGGGCGACCACGGAAGCAGAAGCGGATGGGACAGTAGTATGGCAGTACGCACGCCACAGGACCGGTAAGTATAATCATAATGTTTATTAATATTGTGCTTTCTTTTACAGCCCCGGGACCCAAACTGTAATACAGGTTTCCCAGGGAAACTCATGTTTGGGATCTGTGTACAAACATTAAGTTCATCACTACTCAACACAAAGAAAACAAAGATATTGACTACTGGCTGGTATGACAGGGACACATTTGATATAAATGGCGATGAACTTGAATTGATAGAGGACTTCAACCTATTTGGATCAATGATCAATCAAGATGCAGTGACAATTCCGGAAGTCAATAGGAAAATAGCTATGGGAAGACCAACAATGAAGTCACTGGACAAGGTCTTCAAATCGAGGAATAATTTTACTGGCAAAGAAGTAACGGCTTTTATATAGCCTGGTCTCTTCTTTAGAAATGTATGGATGTGAAAAATGGACGAGAATGAAATAAGACAGAATTTTTTCCAGGTGCCAGACAAGTGGGTCCCTTGGCTTTTTATTTATGCAATTCATGCAAATTTAAATTGCGAATGATTTCACTTGCTAACATCCACTGCAGAAAACTTGAACAACTAACCACAGGCCTCCAGTGGCTATATGCTTGTGCAGATCCATCTGTTTCTTCATGACAGACAAACTCAATAATGATGTTAAGATGAGGGCTAAGTGGGAACCATATAATCACTTCCAAGACTCAATTCTTAGTTTTAATGCTAAAAGTAGTTTCTTATAAAATTGGCTGCATGCTTGGGGTCATTGCCCCCAAGAATAAATCTGAAGCCAATCAAATGCCTCACTGAATGACGATAACATTAAAGGTTATACTTTAGATGTAGTTGTCATCCAAGAAACCTTAGTGGAGCATGGAGCAGATGAAAGTCAGATTCATGCTTGCTCCCCTTCAAAATCAGAAGATGTGCAGCAGTGTTGTCAGCTTAGGCTGGCTTCAGACTGCGTGTCTGATCCGATCCGTAGCTGTCCGCTTGAGGCAGACAGCCGCGGACCGGATCAGCACACAGGACGGGGGCTATTATGCCCTCCGATCCTGTGTGCAGCCGCACGCAGCTAAACCAGCTGACAGGTCAGGACCGCGGCGCCCGCGGTCCTCACCTATTAGCAGCGGGAACTGCGTGCGGCTGCACACAGGACCGGAGGGTATATTAGCCCCCCGTCCTGTGTGCTGATCCGGTCCGCGGCTGTCTGCCTCAAGTGGACAGCTACGGATCGGATCAGACACGCAGTCTGAAGCCGGCCTTAGAGCTGATAGCAACTAATGAGACTCAACTGCACCCATTTGCTTTTCAAACAATTTCTAATGAAACAACTTAGGCCAAAAAAAATTACTTTTAACATTGTAACAAGGACAAGTGACTTACCTTTGCATGAAAACATAGACACTGGGGTGTAGAATAATGGCATCAGGGGCTCTGTACTAATGGTTAAAAGTCAACAATATCTTGCTGTAACAGAAGGCAATTAGTTTATTGATGGGTTATAAAGCTCGATACTTAGCTATCTTTTATATTGCAGCTTACTGTCATTCACTTTATTTTAATAATGGAATAATGAATAAAATGTGAATGAGGGAAAAGCTGTATGGCATTTCTGAATGTGTGTGTTAGGCTAGCGTCACTAGTGATGGGCGAATCCTAAATTACTCGGAATCGCTTGACTCTAGCGAGTCCGAGCACAGGACTCGCTACTCGTTGCGAGTCTAGCGAGTCCAATGTTAATGACTGGGGAAGCGAGTAATAGCGAGTAGTGTGAGATTTACAAATCGCAGATGTGTCTCGGAAGCTTCAGCCTGAAGCAATCCTAGTTTTGTCATTTATTTGCATTGGACTTGTTTACTTTGTAAGTAATCGCTGGGAAACTCGCACAGATAAGAGAAGAGTCCTGTCTGCTCTGTGCAGCTCCAGGGTCCTAGAGCCTGCCTGCTGCCTGATGTAGCAGTGCTGAGATTGTTCTCAGTCTGCTCATTCCCTGTGTACAGACATGAATGTCTGTGCACAGAGATGATGTAGCAGTGCTGAGATTGTTCTCAGTCTGCTCATTCCCTGTGCATAGACATCTATATCTATACACAGGGGATGTAGCAGAGAGGACATCGCGTTTTGGACTACGTCGGACGGAAGAGGATTTTTTTAATTAAAGATGGAGTCCCTAATGGCTTTTTTTTTTATTTCTAATAAAAAAATTTCTCTGTGTTGTGTTTTTTTTAAAACAATTTAATAGAAATTCATGGCGGTCATGTCTAATATTGGCGTGACCGCCATAAATTTCGGGCTTAGGGCCAGCTGATAATACAAAGCTGGCCCTAACCTCTATTACCCAGCGTGCCACCGCCACCAGGGCCGCTGGAAGAGCGGGGTTCAGCGCCAGAGGATGGCGCTTCAATGAACGCGCCATCTTCTGGGGCGGCTGCGGGCTGCAATTTGCAGCGGGGGGTGCCCAGAAAGCTTGGGCATCCCTGCGCTGCGGATTCCAGCCCCCAGCTGCTTAGCTGTACCTGGCTAGACATAGAAATTGCGCGGAGCCCCACGCATTTTTTTGACTCCGACTCCGAGACGACTCCGACTCCCAGACGACTCCGACTCCGACTCGACTCCGAGACGACTCCGACTCCGAGACGACTCCGACTCCGAGACGACTCCGACTCTGAGACGACTCCGAGATGACTCCGACTCCGAGACGACTCCGACTCCGAGACGACTCCGACTCCGAGACGACTCCGAGACGACTCCGACTCCGAGACGACTCCGACTCAGACGACTCCGAGACGACTCCGACTCCGAGACGACTCCGACTCCGACTCGACTCCGAGACGACTCCGACTCCGAGACGACTTCGACTCCGAGACGACTCCGACTCCGAGACGACTCCGACTCCGACTCGACTCTGAGACGACTCCGACTCCGAGACGACTCCGACTCCGAGACGACTCCGACTCCGAGACGACTCCGACTCCGAGGCGACTCCGACTCTGAGGCGACTCCGACTCTGAGACTCCGACTCTGAGACTCCGACTCTGAGGAGACTCCGACTCCGAGACTCTGACTCTGAGCCTCTGACTCTGAAATTCATTAAATAATAAAAAAAAAAATGCGTGGGGCTCCGCGCAATTTCTATGTCTAGCCAGGTACAGCTAAGCAGCTGGGGGCTGGAATCCGCAGCGCAGGGATGCCCAAGCTTTCTGGGCACCCCCCGCTGCAAATTGCAGCCCGCAGCCGCCCCAGAAGATGGCGCGTTCATTGAAGCGCCATCCTCTGGCGCTGAACCCGCTCTTCCAGCGGCCCTGGTGGCGGTGGCACGCTGGGTAATAAAGGGGTTAATACCAGCTTTGTTATACAAGCTGGTATTAAGCCCGAGATTCTTAATGTCAGGCCACGTTTGACCCAGCCACTAAGAATCTCCAATAAAGGGTTAAAAAAACAGAACACAGAAAATTTTTTATTTGAAATAAAAAAAAAAGCCATTAGGGACTCCATCTTTAATTAAAAAAATCCTCTTCCATCCGACGCAGTCCAAAACGCGATGTCCTCTCTGCTACATCCCCTGTGCATAAATATAGATGTCTATGCACAGGGAATGAGCAGACTGAGAACAATCTCAGCACTGCTACATCAGGCAGCAGGCGGGCTCCAGGACCCTGGAGCTGCACAGAGAAGACAGCTGGACTCGGCTCGCAAAGAAACAGCAGTTACTTTGCGAGTTTCCCTGCTATCACTGGCACAGTAGCCAGTGATTACTCGCACGAGTCTAATGCAAACAATGGCAATCCTAGTTTTGTCAGCGTTTCTGACAAAACTAGGATTGATATTGATTTGCATTGGACTCGTGCGAGTAATCACTGGGAAACTCGCAGAGTACCGAGTCCTGCGAGTCCCTTACTACTCACCGAGTAACGAGTCCTAGCGAGTAGATTCGCCCATCCCTAAGCGTCACACTTATAAGGGCACTTACGTTAGACAGATGCCTTTACTACAGAGGCAAGCCTGCAGTAATGGCCAGCGGTAACGTTGGGTACTGTGAGCAAACGCTGCTCCATAGTAACCCGATCTTTACCATGGATGCAGCCAAACTGGAAGCCCCAGGTACTGCGCTTTAGCAGAGCACACATGAAAATGTTGTCAGCAATGTTTTCCTGTGTGCTCTGCTAAAGCACAGTTCCTGGGGCTTTATGTGTGGCTGCATCCAGGGTAAACATTGGGTTACTATGGAGAAGCGTTTGCTCACAGTACCCGACATCACCGCTGGCCATTACTGCAGGCTTGCCTCTGCAGTAAAGGCATCTGTCTAACATAAGTTCCCTTGTAAGTGTAACCCTAGCCTTAGGCTGGCTTCAGACCACGGTTTTTGTCTCTCAGGGTGGATCCTGATTTTTACAGGATTCCCTGGTCAGAACCTGAGAGGATAGGATGTGCAGAAAAGTGTGGCCAAATACGGTCCTGGATCCTGTCTTTTGCAGGATTCATTTTCTGCTGCTGTCCATGGTGCTGAATTATGCCTGTGTCTGCTCAGCCGCTGTCCTTAATGCTGAATCCACAGCCTGTGAATGAACTGCTGCTGTCCATGGTGCTGAAGTTAGAACAGCAGGATTTTTGAGCATGCACTGTTGAAAAAAACGGATCAGGGAAACTATCTGATTTTTTCACAGATCCGGCATCCATAGACTCCCATGTTATGCGCACCGGATCACCCCAAATCCATTTCTGTCTGATTTTTTCCGATTTTTTTCACTGAAGCCCAAAAATGCTGTAGGCTCCAATTTCGGGTATGGTGAAACACTAGACAAAAACGAATACGCCTCAGAATACACAAAATTGGCTGGCCAAATAGGACCACTCTGGCACCATATGGATACATGGGAGGCAAAACCAGACAGAACCTATTACACAAAACCATGGTGTGAAACCAGCCTTATTATGCTTTACCTGTTTTACTTGTGGTTTAATTTGTGCAGCAGCAAGTAGTTAGCCTGGTAGCCTGGTTGTGACAGGGTTAACAGAAGCAGCCAAGGTTAGGAGGAATTACTTGGGCGCACATGGAGCTAGTTCCTATTGATTAGAAGTAAGGGTGCATACTCACAATCCAGACTTGCAGCGTTTTGCCTGCAGCATATTGCCGCTGTATCCAAAATGGTGCGTGGTACATTACAAGCATAGTGGATAGGACTTCAAGAAATCCCATGCCCACTGTGCTTCTACTGACCACAGTATTCTTTGAGCTGTGGTGTGGGTTTCTGGACTTGCGATTCTGCAGCATGTTAATTTAATGCTGCAGAGTCAGAAGCGGTCACCATCGGATGCCCACAGGGAGAAGCCAACCTGCACCTACCGCAAATTGTGAGTTTGCACCTGGGCTTCCCAAATGTCCAAGACCCTTAATGATTTTTTCAAAGCGATAAAATGTAACCTACTTCACAAGGTATGTGAAGCTCATAACTATCAAGATTGTGCCTGTGATATATGTTACAGATGAAGCTTTTAAGAATATCTCCTGCTAACTTTTGTATGTATGTTCTGAGTTCATCTAGTAATGAAAAGTTTATTTTACTAAAACGGTCTAAGAGTAAAAATAAATGGACTGCCAGACTATGCACACAGTAGGGTGTATACGATGAAGAAGTACACCTTACAAGGCTAACATTATTATCATTGGTATACTCTGGTGTTTCAGGAATCTGCATTGTTATTTTAATAGAGAAATAGAGAACAATTTTTTTTTCATGCAATACTAAATCATTATCTTGCAGGTTTTAAAGTAATATGCTCATCTATGGATGTTCCAACAATGCAACTGTTAATATTTCATGATTAAAATAATACACTAGTAAGGGTTCCCTGAAAAATGCCCACAGGAAAAATGCCCACAGGAAAATTGCCCACAGGAAAATTGCCCACAAGAAAAATGCCCACAGGAAAAATGCCCACACGGAAAATTGCCCACATGGAAAAATGCCCACACGGAAAATTGCCCACATGGAAAATTGCCCACAGGAAAATTGCCCACATGGAAAATTGCCCACATGGAAAATTGCCCACACAGAAAACTGCCATTTGCAGCATCACAAAGTTTCAGATCTCTGATATTTGAGGTGCAAGATGAGAGGATTCACATGATCTCTGATCATCTTGTGAATTACAGTTGACCTAGTGCAGAAATGCTGATGAAGATCTAGGGTTTGTAGCAGTCGGTCATTATCTGTAATAGATAGAACCAGTCTGCTCTCATCTCTCAGTGATTCTGCCTTATTCCTCCCTCCCACCAGCCCAAAACAGCAGAACCGAACCAGCAGCAGATTCAGAGGAGCCATCACTGCTATCTGTACAGTACTTACAGGAGTATCACTGGATTATTTGTGGAGTTACATGGGACTGCAGGTCTAATACATTATCATCTTAGTGGGCAATTCTGTGTGAGCAAATTCAGCCAACATTCTTCTTTGCTGCACAGCATCTCACCTATAACTCTATACCATTCTTCTGCCTGACAGAACATCTCACCTATAGGGTACAGGCACACTAAAGGTCCCGTTACACATAGTGATGCTTCAACGATCCCACTAGCAAGCTGACCTGGCTGGGATCGCTGGAGCATTGCTATGTGATCACTGGTTTACAGTCACACTGGGTGATCCACATACCGATGCTGCGTCCCTGACGCTCACTGGGATCGATAAACGTCTCGGGCGCAGAATGGGGATCGCTGATCGTTGCCCCTGTCACACATGCCGATGGAAGCTGGACAGCGGGAGACCAACGATGGGAAAATGGTCCCGACCATTCCGCAGCGACTAGCAATCAGCGAGCTCATCGTTGATTGCTGCGGCATGTCACTCGCAGCAACTTCGCTAGCGAGGTCGCTGCAACGTCACAAAACCTGTGACATTGCAGAGATATAGTTAGCGATATCGCTGTGTGTAACGCGGCCTTAAGGTATGCATTATCATAGGGATTTTGATGATTGACAGTCACGCGAGTGTTTTCCGTATGGTCATGCGACTGTGGTATGAGTGTGATGCAATTATGAATTTTTTTTTATCAGCTACCATCAGTGTGACATCCATGTGACCTATAGCTCTATACTATCCCACTGCCCTGCAGAGCATGTCACCTACACCTATACTGTTCCCTGTTCTGCAGAGCATCTCACCTACACCTCTATACTATCACCCTGCAGAGCATCTCACCTATAATTCTTTATTATCCTACCCTGCAGAGCATGTCACCTGCACCTATACTGTTCCCTGTTCTGCAGAGTATCTCACCTACACCTCTATACTATCACCCTGCAAAGCATTTCACCAATAATTCTTTATTATCCTACCCTGCAGAGCATGTCACCTACACCTATACTGTTCCCTGTTCTGCAGAGTATCTCGCCTACACCTCTATACTATCCCCATGCCCTGCAGAGCATCTCACCTACACCTCTATACTATTGCCTTGTATTGCATGACATCTCACCTATACCTCTATACTATCCCACTGTCCCACTGCCTTGCAGAGCATGTCATCTACACCTATACTGTTCCCTGTTCTGCAGAGCATCTCACCTACACCTCTATACCATCCGCCGTCCTGCAAAGCATCTCACCTACAGCTCTATACCATCCGCAGTCCTGCAGAGCATCTCACCTACACCTCTATACTATCCCCCTACCCTGCAGAGCATCTCACCTATAATTCTTTATTATCGTACCCTGAAAAGCATCTCACCTACAATTGTATGTTATTCTCCTGCCCTGCAGAGCATCTCACTTACACCTCTTTACCATCCCCCATTTTGCAGAGCATCTCACCTACACCTCTATACTATCCCGCAGTTCTGCAGAGCATCTCACCTACACCTCTATACCATTCCCCATCTTGCAGAGCATCTCATCTACACCTCTATACCATCCCTTTCTTGCAGAGCATCTCACCTGCACCTCTATACCATCCTCAGTCCTGCAAAGCATCTCACTTACACCTCTATACCATTCCTCGTCTTGCAGAGCATATAACCTAAAATTCTATAGTATTCTCCAGCCCTGTTTTCCTGTTGGCATTCATGTCTGTGGGCATTTTTCACATATCAGGTGAACATCCTCACCTTGCACCTCAAATATCAGAGATCTGAAACTTTGTGATACTGCAATTAGCAATTTTCTGTGTGGGCAATTTTCCGTGTGGGCAATTTTCCTTGTGGGCAAATTTCTGTGTGGGCAATTTTCCATGTGGGCAATTTTCCACGTGGGCAAATTTCCGTGTGGGCAATTTTCCGTGTGGGCAATTTTCCGTGTGGGCAATTTTACATGTGGGCAATTTTCCGTGTGGGCAATTTTCCATGTGGGCAATTTTCCATGTGGGCATTTTTCCATGTGGGCATTTTTCCTGTGGGCAATTTTCCTGTGGGCATTTTTCATGTGGGCAATTTTCCTGTGGGCATTTTTCTGGTCACCATTAGTAAGTGATTCTCATTTATTTTCCAGTTTCCTTGGATGACTTTTATTTATAACTGTAGGCCTAATTGTTTGGATAGGATAGAAAAGCAACCATTCAAAAGATCAAGAGGTACTTATGTCAGCAAGAATGAATAATGACACTGCAAGATGAAGGAATAAGTCACCTGGTTCTCGGCTTTCAGATTCAAAATGAATTATAGTAAGATGTTTGAGTGCTACTTTAAAGGAAAATGTGATCCCAGAGTACAGTAACCAGCATCAGGAAGCAGCATTTGCAATATTTAAAGTGAAGTCCACTATGAGTAAAATGAACATTAAAATAGATCAATCAGTTATGTATTTGAAGCTATCTGTTTTGTTAATGCAGATAATATAAAAAAAAAGTATTTTCCTAAAGGCGATCATTAAATCAGAAACAATATTTTTTAGTGTTCCGAAATCTATAATAAAACCAGTCTGTCTCCATTATATATATATATATATATACAGTATATATATATACATTTTTTGGGGACTGTGCTCCCTTCCCCCGCCCTGTAGCTTTGCTTATCCCTCCATTTTACTCCACTTGGACCTGTGACACCTTATACCAGCTGTTATTAATTGCATACTCATCTGCTCTATGTGCCTCTCTTTTTACGTGTTTATTATTTCCTTCTTGGCTATACGATATCTTTTCATTCATCGTTTCAGAAACAATATTTTTTAGTATTACGAAATCTATAATAAAACCATACACATTTAACAAATATAAACAATGTAGACTTTGAATACTTTCTGTATGGTACCTGGTAAAACAAATATGGCATGACTTGCTGTAGCTGAGAGCAGGCACTTCTCCGTGTAGCTTTAAATCTCGTTTCTTAACACCTAATAATTGCATATTGTACAGCACTTAAAATTATAGTCTCAACAAGCATGGGGGGTGATTTTTATAACTCTTGTAGCCACTCCAAGTCATCCTCATCCACAATGCAACTAAAAGAGATTGAAATCTCCGATTATGGTATTGAACTCTTCTTGAACCCTTTAATGCAAACGCAGACTTTCTGATGTTCACATGACCTAAACCTATCTAGTGGTATCCGGTTATAACCAACAACCTAGTTAACACACTGCACTAAGAAGGATTTTGGTGTACTTAAATTGTGAAATGATCCTTTGCTTAAGGCCAGATGCCTGCCTTGATGATTGGAATATACAGGCTCTGCAAATGAAAGAATACCCTATCTAACAGTACACTGGAGACTGAACAGGACCGGAAACCAATAGAAAAGTTGGCCAGTTCTTGCAGCTGATCCAATTTAATAAGTTAGAAGACCTTGGGTTCAGGGTATTAGCCTGGGAAAAGACAAAATCTATGTTTGACTGAACTTGACTGTACAGCTGGTATGTCTCTGATGAAGTGCAACAGCTTGTCGCAATATGATCAAATATCTGGTCAATCATATCAAATGTACTGCAGCTGATACTAGTGCAGCCTCATGTATTTGTTTTAGCCTTAACGTTGGCACAGGCTGAGGAGCGTTAGGTCTCTCGGGAGTGGGGGGTTTCGGTCAGTAGAGTGGTCAGCAGTGTAATGCTGGGAGATAGTTTTTCAAAGCAGGTAACACAGCTAAACTTGGCAATATGCCATTTTGGATTTCGTGGATTCTACAGTTAGGGCCAGAAATATTTGGACAGTGACACAATTTTCGCGAGTTGGGCTCTACATGCCACCACATTGGATTTGAAATGAAACCTCTACAACAGAATTCAAGTGCAGATTGTAACGTTTAATTTGAAGGGTTGAACAAAAATATCTGATAGAAAATGTAGGAATTGTACACATTTCTTTACAAACACTCCACATTTTAGGAGGTCAAAAGTAATTGGACAAATAAACATAACCCAAACAAAATATTTTTATTTTCAATATTTTGTTGCGAATCCTTTGGAGGCAATCACTGCCTTAAGTCTGGAACCCATGTACATCACCAAATGCTGGGTTTCCTCCTTCTTAATGCTTTGCCAGGCGTTTACAGCCGCAGCATTCAGGTCTTGCTTGTTTGTGGGTCTTTCCGTCTTAAGTCTGGATTTGAGCAAGTGAAATGCATGCTCAATTGGGTTAAGATCTGGTGATTGACTTGGCCATTGCAGAATGTTCCACTTTTTTGCACTCATGAACTCCTGGGTAGCTTTGGCTGTATGTTTGGGGTCATTGTCCATCTGTACTATGAAGCGCCGTCCAATCAACTTTGCAGCATTTGGCTGAATCTGGGCTGAAAGTATATCCCGCTACACTTCAGAATTCATCCGGCTACTCTTGTCTGCTGTTATGTCATCAATAAACACAAGTAACCCAGTGCCATTGAAAGCCATGCATGCCCATGCCATCACGTTGCCTCCACCATGTTTTACAGAGGATGTGGTGTGCCTTGGATCATGTGCCGTTCCCTTTCTTCTCCAAACTTTTTTCTTCCCATCATTCTGGTACAGGTTGATCTTTGTCTCATCTGTTCATAGAATACTTTTCCAGAACTGAGCTGGCTTCTTGAGGTGTTTTTCAGCAAATTTAACTCTGGCCTGTCTATTTTTGGAATTGATGAATGGTTTGCATCTAGATGTGAACCCTTTGTATTTACTGTCATGGAGTCTTCTCTTTACTGTTGACTTAGAGACAGATACACCTACTTCACTGAGAGTGTTCTGGACTTCAGTTGATGTTGTAAATGGGTTCTTCTTCACCAAATAAAGTATGCGGTGATCATCCACCACTGTTGTCATCCGTGGATGCCCAGGCCTTTTACAGTTCCCAAGCTCACCAGTCAATTCCTTTTTTCTCAGAATGTACCCAACTGTTGATTTTGCTACTCCAAGCATGTTTGCTATCTCTCTGATGGATTTTTTCTTTTTTTTCAGCCTCAGGATGTTCTGCTTCACCTCAATTGAGAGTTCCTTTGACCGCATGTTGTCTGGTCAAAGCAACAGCTTCCAAATGCAAAACCACACACCTGGAATCCACCCCTGACCTTTTAACTACTTCATTGATTACAGGTTAACGAGGGAGACGCCTTCAGAGTTAATTGCAGCCCTTAGAGTCCATTGTCCAATTACTTTTGGTCCCTTGAAAAAGAGGAGGCTATGCATTACAGAGCTATAATTCCTAAACCCTTTCTCCGATTTGGATGTGGAAACTCTCATATTGCAGCTGGGAGTGTGCACTTTCAGCCCATATTATATATATAATTGTATTTCTGAACATGTTTTTGTAAACAGCTAAAATAACAAAACTTGTGTCACTGTCCAAATATTTCTGGCCCTAACTGTATATTGGAAGCTGAAAAAATGTCATTATTTTGCTTTTATAGCGAGAGTCTAAAAGCATGGCTATCCAATAGTCTTCCCATTGTTGCATTATATTAATACACCTGTCCTCCTGCAACCATTACAACATGTACCTCACCATGGTTAGCAGCATAATCAAGGATGATATTAGTTCATTTTTATCACCATATTGCGGCAGATGATTTTCATGACTATCCTCATTTTCACTCTGCAAACCTCATCCTTATGTCAAACTTAATGACCCCTCAATATTCACCTGTTGCTGCTCATTTTTATCCTCCCCTTTATCCTGCAACATATAACATGGACTTACATGGTGAGCAACGGATGCAAGGCAGTGATGCACATGAACAAATATCTGTTCTGTCTTTATTATCTCCTGTATTTTGTTGAGTGTTTTTTCCAAGACAATTGTCACTACTAACAAATTTATTACCTTCTCGAAGGGCTTCAATAAATGACACCTGTCCAAATCAGCTGTCATAGGTGGATCACATAAACCCCAATGATCAAGTTTGGCTGTTGAAATAGTCCACCACAAATAGATACTTCAACATATGCAGCATTATATTTCAGAGAGGTGTGATGTTGCCATTTATATGTTACCGTATATAGACATTTTTCTGGCTATAGTTATCACCTTCCCTAGGTTTGTAACTTTCCAAAAGATTAAAAAATAACTATATTATAACATTATTATAACACTATCTTAGGCCTCACCCAAAAAAGGAATGTAAAAGCAGGGGTCAGTTTATATCTCATAAAAAAGCAGCTTCAAAAGACCATTGGGTTTGGTTAGCTTGCATGGATCGAATATTTGACCATGCCAACAAGCAAGAGTGAAAACTACAGTGCTTCTCACCAATATTGGCACCCCTTCATTTCATAGACTGTACAATAACTTCAGAAGTAAATGTAAATGTACCAAAGTTATATCCTAAGGAATTTCTAATTAATGGTCCAAAGTAATTCAGCAATAAAACATAGTCTGTATATATATATTAGAGAAGGACTTGTATCACCTAATAAGGAGGTGCAAGCAAGAAATCAATATATCAAGAAAAAGAATTGCTGCAACACTCTACATAACATGAATATGTATAAGCTAGAAGGCTAATGATTAATGGATAATAATGAAAAGCAGGGCTAATGTGTACAGCTAAAGATGTATATGGAAAGGGAACACAGTAAATACTGTACCTGAAAAAAGGAATTGAGAGTCTAAGCTTCTACACTGGCGCCACTGTGAAGAGCCCGGTAAGGGTACCTTTACACGGCGACACTGCGTGGTAGCAACTGCCTGGCAATGGGAATTTTTGTGCCTGTTGCGTTGAAATTGCTACGAGGTGGCGGCATGTAATTTGGGAAAGTGATCGGGTTCCTCACAGTTGCTTCGGGTACCTGTTTCCGAGCCATGTTCAAAAATCCAAGGCAACACAAAGGAACAATTGCCCTGGTATTGGAGTGTAAACGGGGGACAGGGATGGAATCAGTGTCGCCTAGTGATTTCCCGGGGCGTGCCACAGCGTGCTGGATACCGCGCCCCATCAGTGATGATTGGTGGGGGCTACTGTGTTACCATTGGCTGTCCCTTCACAGGGCGCCATATTTAAAGAGCTGACCATTCACACTACACAATTGCAATGGCGTCATGTATTAGCCAGCCTTACTGCGCAGGCTGGCCAAGCATGACGCTATTGTATTGTCCAATCAGCGTGTTAGCTTCACGGAATACACAACTCCGTCACGCCTATGTTTCGGTGCCGCAGAACATGTACGCCCACATTACCCTACTGATTGCGGTGTGTGAAGGGGTGACGGGATTCAACAGGAGGTTATCCGCAGGATCTGTGGGCACTTCCAGGGAACCATGATACCTTGAGTTGACTACGCAATGGCGGCGTGTGCATGCAGGATCGGCGATCGTTAGCAACCGTTAAAAACGTGCGTGTGCACGTGCGGTTGATACCGGTTGCAAGGGATAGTGGTGGTGTGTAAAGGTACCTTAACTACACCAAAGTGCTCTCATTATATCGGGTCCTACACTAACACTGTTTGCTGTGTGCTATTGCTAGGATGTGTTATAAGCCTGAGTATGCAAGTAAAAACAGCTGGTATAGTGTGTCTCAGGACCAGGGCTGCAGTAAAATGGAGGGATAGGCGAAGCTACAGGGCGGGGGAAGAGAGCACAGTCCAAAAAAATGTGTATATATATATATATATATATATATATATATATATATATATATATTAGAGAAGGACTAGCATCACCTAATTGCCAGTCCGTCTCCAATATATATATATGTATATATATATATATATACACATTTTTTTGGGACTGTGCTCCCTTCCCCCCCTGTAGCTTTGCCTATCCCTCCATTTTACTCCATTTGGACCTGTGACACCTTATACCAGCTGTTATTAATTGCATACTCATCTGCTCTATGTGTCTCTCTTTTTACGTGTTTATTATTTCCTTCTTGGCTATACGATATCTATTCATTCATCGTTTCAGACTCCCCCTTTTTTCATTTCTCCTTACCCATCCATCCCATCTAAGATTGTAAGCTCCTTCGAGCAGGGTCACCTTTATTTTTTGCCTTTTTATTGTATTTCCTACGTTGATTCTATGTATATTGTATGTAACTGCTGTTCTGTATTACCTACCATTCTGTATCGTATATTTTTCTTATATGTACCATTGTACTGTAAAGCGCTGCGGAATATGTTGGTGCTATACAAATAAAGTTTTATTATTATTATTCACGGATGCCTGTCTTCTAGCATTTTTCATATGCTGTTTTTATCTTGATGGTGAACTCGTTGTGCACATCACATGGTTATTTCGATGCTATTTAGCTATATTGATTATACGCCAGTACGTCTGGTTTTTTTTTTCTATGATGATATGCACTATGGTAAAATCTGGGAAATATGTGGGAAATAAATTTATGATATTGTCATCGAATTTTCCTTCTTTTCTTGTTGATTTTTCATTAACATCTGATGCAAGCAGCCTCTCCCCACTCTTTCATTTATTTGTTTAATTATTTCTTGAATGCTAGTCCCCTTTGTTAGAGCTGTTCTATGTAATGTAATTCCATTGATGGGTTTCACATGGAATCAATTTGCAATTTTCACAGGTGTTTGTTCAATGTTTGTATGTATTGTGTGCCATTTTTTTAAAATGTTGTCACTGAAGAAGGTTTTTACTGAAATGCGTCTGACAGGGCACTTGCCTTAAGATGCTTTTATTGTTGTGAGTTTTTCCAAATAAAGTACATATATTCTGGATTCAGGTGCCAGCATTCACTTTCCTAGGATTAAAAATAGTAAATATGCCCTTGTAGTGCCCAGTACCTTGCAGTGCTCGTACATTGTGCTAAGCTTGTGTTTCTGTAAAAGCACACCCCATAAATTAAGCTGGCTTCCTCATTATAGCATTTCAAATATATAGACACTAACTATGGCTTAGATATTGTGGAGCTAAGCAAGGAGGGGACCATTTCAACTTGGTATCCCAGGCTTTGCTGGTTTCCTTATTGGTATACGAAATGCCATAGCACTTTTCCAGAGCATTTATGCTACCAGTAATATGTAAGCCCCCTATATTTTCATTAACTAATGATGGACCTGAGAGGTAACTTGTGTTTTTTGTGGGTTGAGTTGTAAATTATTCGTGGTGATTTGGGTACAGAACTTTTTGTACCTCTATGCTGAGCACTTGCATTTAGATTTCCAGCTGCATCTACTAAAGTACAATATAAAATAATATTGTGGACCGTGTTCGCCAGAAAAATGAATGTAATACTTAAGTCCCAAAAAATTTTATAAAAGTATTCTAGGGGTGAATTCAAGGAGTTATTCCAACATTCCTCACAAAAATGGGATTGCTACATGCAAATATTTCCTCCAAAAGAACAATCAGGCCACGGAACCAGCCCTGCAATTCATCAGGTTTGTGCTCCACCACAACTATTTTTCCTTTGGGGACAATATATACCAACAGTGTATGGGCAATGCCATGGGAAACAAAATGTCACCACAGTATGCTAACCTGTTTATGGCTAAACTAGAGTAAGAGTTTTTGGCATCTTGCACTATCAAACTTCTAGCATACTTCCACTGTATTGATTACTTACTAATAATCTGGTCAGGCTCAAAGGATGATCTGTATACCTTCCACAACAACTTCAACAAGTTCCACCCAATAATCAAGCTCACCCTCAACTTTTCAAAGTAACAAATACATTTTCTGGACACAACCATATACCTCAAAGACAATACCATAAAAACGTCTATTTACCATAAACCCACAGGACGTCCAGCAAACCTGAGATGTAACAGCTTTAATCTAAGACACACAAAAAAATCAATAATCTACAGTCAAGCTCTAAAGTACATCCGGATCTGTTCAGACTATTAAAACAGAAAACTACACCTACTATCACTGAGAAAAACATTTCTACAACAAGGGTATTATCTACTAGTAATAGATGAACAGATCCACAGAGCCACAAGGATCCCAAGAAGCAGCCTACTGAATTACAAACAGAAGGAGGACAACAACAGGGTGCCTCTTGTGGTCACATACAATCCTTGAATGAACATCCTAAGGAAAATTGGCCAAATTCCACTATGACCACAGACTTAAAGTAATATTCCCAGAGCTGCCACTACTCTCCTACAAACAACCCCACAACTTAAGGAATCTCCTTGTCAAAAGTGTCCTCATATCACCATCACAGATGGGCACATTCCACTTTAACAGCAAGAAATGCAAGACTTGTACCCACATATCATAAATAGATACAGTCCCTATACTCAACACAAACTAGAACTATAAGATCATGGACTTTTTTTCATGTACATCCTGCAATGTGGTGTACGAGATGTACAAGGTGCACTAAAGGGACATATATTGGTAAAACAAAGCACAAATTACAAACAAGGATGAATCCACATAGATATACAATAAAAAGTTAGCTGGATATGCATGTAGGAATACACTTCTCTAGACCTGGTCACAACATGGCAGACTTAAACGTTCTACTATTTAAAAGACACTTTAAAAATGATAGAGAAAGAAATATCTGGGAATTCAAATGCACAAGAATGCTCCAATCTATAAAAATGGGACTTAATTTGACACCTGAATTTATGAGTCATTATATGGACACTGTTCAAACCTCCTCAAGAAGGTCTTCAGATCCGTAAAAGACCACTTCCACCTCATTTGCATCAGTAACAAAGAGCTTAATTTAATTTCCTCAGCCCATCTCTACTTAGCATCACCTCATGTCCTGCTGTATTATCTATTCAAATATCTCAGTAATTCATTTGTAATATTGTCTGATGAAGGAGCATGTGAGCTCTGAAAGCTTACAAATATAATTTTTCTGGTTAGCCAATAATGTTATCACTCCTAAAATATTTTTCTCAATTTTTTTAGGACTTAAGTATTTACATCAGCTATATCTCCGAAATGCGTTATTCAGGTGATATTCCTGATTGATCCATTCACTAATGAGGCAGCAGAGTAAAGGCACCATCACACGCTTCAATATCGTTCACAATATCGATGCAATGTGACCATTTTGGTGACGCTGCAGCAATGTCAAGAACGACATTGTTGCATGTGGCACCTGTCAACGATCAACGATCAGTCGTTGATTGTTGATCGCAGATTGTGAACATGTTCACAAATCTATCGATGGTTGCCCGCTGGACACACAGCATCGCTGCGTGTGACAGCGGGAGACCAGCGATCAGCGAGCTCCCAGCACCTCACAGCAAGCGCTGATATCCAAGGTAAACTGCAGGTAACTAAGCGTTGTGCGGCACTTAGTTACCCGCTGTTTCCCTTGGATACCAGCTTGCTCGCTGGTCCGGATCACTGGTGAGTCTGCCTGTGTGACAAGCTCACCAGCGATCTGAATGATGTTGTTAACAATCGCGACTGCATGTGATCGCTAACAACATCGTTAATTAAATTGAAGCGTGTGACGTGGCCTTTACTCTGCAATCTGTTTGCCTTCTTTTCAGCAGTGTCCTTCATTTCAAAGTGCACAAAACTGTGGTTGACTGCATTTTTGCTCAGTATGACTACAGCAATACCACATCTATATAGTTTTTTTATGTTTTGCTGACTTTAAATTAAAAAAAATGTATAAAAAAAAATAATTGTTTTTGCATTTCTGTATTCTGAGAGCTATAGCTTTTTCATTTTTGTCCTGATGGAGCTGTATAGCGGCTTGGGTTTTTTGGACAAGACGAAGTTTCCACTGATATAATTTTTATTTACATGTGCATTTTTGATCGTGTTTTATTCAACCTTTTTTGGTGGTATATAGTGATGGGCGAATCCTAAATTACTCGGAATCGCTTGACTCTAGCGAGTCCGAGCACAGGACTCGCTACTCGTTGCGAGTCTAGCGAGTCCAATGTTAATGAATGGGGAAGCGAGTAATAGCGAGTAGTGTGAGATTTACAAATCGCAGATGTGTCTCGGAAGCTTCAGCCTGAAGCAATCCTAGTTTTGCCATTGATTTGCATTGGACTCGTTTACTTTGCAAATCGCTGGGAAACTCGCACAGATAAGAGTCCTGTCTGCTCTGTGTTCTGGCTGCCGCAGCTCCAGGGTCCTAGAGCCTGCCTGCTGCCTGATGTAGCAGAGCTGAGATTGTTCTCAGTCTGCTCATTCCCTGTGCATAGACATCTATATCTATGCACAGGGATGAGCAGAGAGGACATCGCGTTTTGGACTGCGTCGGACGGAAGAGGATTTTTTTAATTAAAGATGGAGTCCCTAATGGCTTTTTTTTTATTTCTAATAAAAAAGTTTCTCTGTGTTGTGTTTTTTTTAAAACAATTTAATAGAAATTCATGGCGGTCATGTCTAATATTGGCGTGACCGCCATAAATTTCGGGCTTAGGGCCAGCTGATAATACAAATCTGGCCCTAACCTCTTTATTACCCAGCGTGCCACCGCCACCAGGGCCGCTGGAAGAGCGGGGTTCAGCGCCAGAGGATGGCGCTTCAATGAACGCGCCATCTTCTGGGGCGGCTGCGGGCTGCAATTTGCAGCGGGGGGTGCCCAGAAAGCTTGGGCATCCCTGCGCTGCGGATTCCAGCCCCCAGCTGTATAGCTGTACCTGGCTAGACATAGAAATTGCGCGGAGCCCCACGCATTTTTTTTAAATTATTTCATGAAATTCTGAGATTCTGACTCTGAGACTCTGACTCTGAGACTCTGACTCTGAGACTCTGACTCTGAGACTCTGACTCTGACTCTGAGACTCTGACTCTGAGACTCTGACTCTGAGACTCTGAGACTCTGACTCTGAGACTCTGACTCTGAGACTCTGAGACTCTGACTCTGACTCTGAGACTCTGACTCTGACTCTGAGACTCTGACTCTGACTCTGAGACTCTGACTTTGAGACTCTGACTCTGACTCTGAGACTCTGACTCTGACTCTGAGACTCTGACTCTGAGACTCTGACTCTGAGACTCTGACTCTGAGACTCTGAGACTCTGAGTCTGACTCTGAGACTCTGACTCTGACTCTGAGACTCTGACTCTGAGACTCTGACTCTGAGACTCTGACTCTGAGACTCTGACTCTGAGACTCTGAGACTCTGAGACTCTGAGTCTGACTCTGAGACTCTGACTCTGAGACTCTGACTGTGAGACTCTGACTCTGAGACTCTGACTCTGAGACTCTGACTCTGACTCTGAGACTCTGACTCTGAGACTCTGATTCTGAGACTCTGACTCTGACTCTAAGACTCTGACTCTGAGACTCTGAGACTCTGACTCTGAGACTCTGACTCTGAGACTCTGACTCTGACTCTGAGACTCTGACTCTGACTCTGAGACTCTGACTCTGAGACTCTGACTCTGAGACTCTGAGACTCTGAGTCTGACTCTGACTCTGACTCTGAGACTCTGACTCTGAGACTCTGAGACTCTGACTCTGAGACTCTGACTCTGAGACTCTGAGTCTGACTCTGAGACTCTGACTCTGACTCTGACTCTGAGACTCTGACTCTGAGACTCTGACTCTGACTCTGAGACTCTGAGAATCTGACACTCTGACTCTGACTCTGAGACTCTGACTCTGAGACTCTGACTCTGAGACTCTGACTCTGAGAATCTGACTCTGACTCTGAGACTCTGACTCTGAGACTCTGACTCTGACTCTGAGACTCTGACTCTGAGACTCTGACTTCTGAGACTCTGACTCTGACTCTAAGACTCTGACTCTGAGACTCTGACTCTGAGACTCTGACTCTGAGACTCTCTGACTCTGAACTCTGAGACTCTGACTCTGAGACTCTGATTCTGAGACATCTGACTCTGACTCTACTGACTCACTTGACTCTGAGACTCTGACTCTTGAGACTCTGACGACTCTGACTCTGAGACTCTGACTCTGAGACTCTGACTCTGAGACTCTGACTCTGAGACTCTGACTCTGACTCTGAACTCTGAGATCTGACTCTGAGACTCTGATCTGACCTGACTCTGACTCTGAGACTCTGACTCTGAGACTCTGAGACTCTGAGTCTGACTCTGAGACTCTGAGTCTGACTCTGAGACTCTGACTCTGACTCTGAGACTCTGACTCTGAGACTCTGACTCTGAGACTCTGACTCTGACTCTGAGACTCTGAGTCTGACTCTGAGTCTGACTCTGAGACTCTGACTCTGAGACTCTGACTGTGAGACTCTGACTCTGAGCTCTGACTCTGAGACTCTGACTCTGACTCTGAGACTCTGACTCTGAGACTCTCACTCTGACTCTGAGACTCTGAACTGACTCTGAGACTCTGACTCTGAGACTCTGACTCTGAGACTCTGAGACTCTGATCTGACTCTGACTCTGAGACTCTGACTCTGAGATCTGAGCTGACTCTGAGACTCTGACTCTGACTCTGACTCTGACTCTGACTCTGAGACTCTGACTCTGAGCTCGACTCTGACTCTGACTCTGAGACTCTGAGAATCTGACTCTGGACTCTGACTCTGAGACTCTGACTCTGGACTCTGATCTGAGACTCTGACTCTGAGACTCTGACTCTGACTCTGAACTCTGACTCTGACTCTGAGACTCTGACTCTGAGACTCGACTCTGGACTCTGAGACTCTGAGTGACTCTGAGACTCTGACTCTGAACTCTGACTCTGAGACTCTGACTCTGAGACTCTGAGACTCTGACTCTGAGACTCTGACTCTGAGACTCTGACTCTGTGACTCTAAACTCTGACTCTGAGACTCTGACTGACTCTGAGACTCTGACTCTGAGACTCTGACTCTGAGACTCTGAGACTCTGAGTCTACTCTGACTCTGAGACTCTGACTCTGAGACTCTGAGCGACTCTGGACTCTGACTCTGACTCTGACTCTGAGACTCTGACTCTGAGACTCTGACTCTGAGACTCAGACTCTGACTCTGACTCTGAACTCTGAGACTCTGAGTCTGAGACTCTGACTCTGACTCTGAGACTTCTGACTCTGAGACTCTGACTCTGAGACTCTGACTCTGACTCTGAGACTCTGACTCTGACTCTGAGACTCTGACTCTGAGACTCTGACTCTGAGACTCTGATGAGACTCTGACTCTGACTCTGAGACTCTGACTCTGAGACTCTGACTCTGAGACTCTGACTCTGAGACTCTGACTCTGACTCTGAGACTCTGACTCTGAGACTCTGAGACTCTGATCTGAGACTCCTGAGACTCTGACTCTGAGACTCTGACTCTGAGACTCTGACTCTGGACTCTGACTCTGAGACTCTGACTCTGAGACTCTGAACTCTGAGTCTGACTCTGAGACTCTGACTCTGAAACTCTGACTCTGAGACTCTGAGACTCTGACTCTGAGACTCTGAGACTCTGAGTTTGACTCTGAGACTCTGACTCTGAGGACTCTGACTCTGAGATTCTGAACTCTGAGAGTCTGACTCTGAGACTCTGACTCTGACTCTGAGACTCTGACTCTGAGACTCTGACTCTGAGACTCTGACTCTGAGACTCTGAGAGTCTGACTCTGAGACTCTGACTCTGACTCTGAGACCCTGACTCTGAGACTCTGACTCTGAGACTCTGACTCTGAGACTCTGAGTCTGACTCTGAGACTCTGAGTCTGACTCTGAGACTCTGACTCTGAGACTCTGACTCTGAGACTCTGAGACTCTGAGTCTGACTCTGAGACTCTGACTCTGACTCTGAGACTCTGACTCTGAGACTCTGAGTCTGACTCTGACTCTGAGACTCTGAGACTCTGACTCTGAGACTCTGACTCTGAGACTCTGAGACTCTGAGTCTGACTCTGAGACTCTGACTCTGACTCTGAGACTCTGACTCTGAGACTCTGACTCTGAGACTCTGAGACTCTGAGTCTGACTCTGAGACTCTGAGACTCTGAGTCTGACTCTGAGACTCTGACTCTGACTCTGAGACTCTGACTCTGAGACTCTGACTCTGAGACTCTGACTCTGAGACTCTGAGACTCTGAGTCTGACTCTGAGACTCTGACTCTGACTCTGAGACTCTGACTCTGAGACTCTGAGTCAGACTCTGACTCTGAGACTCTGACTCTGAGACTCTGATTCTGAGACTCTGACTCTGAAATTCATGAAATAATTAAAAAAAAATGCGTGGGGCTCCGGGCAATTTCTATGTCTAGCCAGGTACAGCTAAGCAGCTGGGGGCTGGAATCCGCAGCGCAGGGATGCCCAAGCTTTCTGGGCACCCCCCGCTGCAAATTACAGCCCGCAGCCACCCCAGAAGATGGCGCGTTCATTGAAGCGCCATCCTCTGGCGCTGAACCCCGCTCTTCCAGCGGCCCTGGTGGCGGTGGCACGCTGGGTAATAAAGGGGTTAATACCAGCTTTGTTATACAAGCTGGTAATAAGCCCGAGATTCTTAATGTCAGGCCACGTTTGACATAGCCACTAAGAATCTCCAATAAAGGGTTAAAAAAACACAACACAGAGAAAATTTTTATTTGATATTAAAAAAAAGCCATTAGGGACTCCATCTTTAATTTAAAAAAATCCTCTTCCGTCCGACGTAGTCCAAAACGCGATGTCCTCTCTGTTACATCCCCTGTGCATAGATATAGATGTCTATGCAAAGGGAATGAGCAGACTGAGAACAATCTCAGCTCTTCTACATCATCTCTGTGAGCAGGCGGGCTCTAGGACCCTGGAGCTGCACAGAGAAGACAGCTGGACTCGGCTCGCAATGTAACAGCAGTTATTTGCGAGTTTCCCTGCTATCACTGGCACAGTAGCCGAGTCTAATGCAAACAATGGCAATCCTAGTTTTGTCAGCGTTTGCCATTGATTTGCATTGGGCTCGTGCGAGTAAACGCTGGGAAACTCGCAGAGTACCGAATCCTGCGAGTCCCTTGCTACTCGCCGAGTAACGAGTCCTAGCGAGTAGATTCGCCCATCCCTAGTGGTATGATGAAAAAGCATCCTGTTTTGCAATTCTTCTTTTTCCCGATGTTCACTGAATGAGTTAACTAGTTTGACAGTTTGTTAGAGTGGAACATTCCGGACACGATGATTCCAGATAAGTGTTCTTTTTATGTTTGTTTATTTTTTTACATAAATATACATATTTATTGATATGTTTTCATATTTTTGCTCTTTATTTTTGATTTGTATTTTTTAAATATTTTTTTTACTTTTTTACAACTTTTTTATTTAGTCCCTTTATGGAACATCAACTTTTATTCTTCTGATAGCTGATATAATACACCACGATACACCAGCATTGTAGTAGATTTTATCTGTCAGAATCTGACACTTTGCATCACACACCATGCAACTAGTATAGTGTGTGAGGCTTTCTGTAGTCCCTGTGCCTGGGATTACGGGTGTAGGGAGCAGTGAATATTTGTTTTCTTTAAAGTGGACACATTTCATCAACCCAGTTACCTCAGTAAGCTGGCTACTGGGACAATCAATGTTTTCTTTGTTAAAGAAAATAAGTATTCACTGCTCCCCTCCAGTGCTGAGAGGTGGGAAATATTATGAGCATTGAATGCAGTGAATATTAATTTTCGTTAATTGCAGGCACCCAGCATACTGCAACTATGATCCTACTCCTGTGATCAACTCCACCACTGCTCCTCACTCCTACAGCAAGGGAGGAACATCCAGACTATAACACGCATCCCCCACTTTACTACTAAATTTGGGGGGAAAGTGTGTCTTATTATCTGAAAAATACAGTAATGGTATTATTTAAATTTTTCCTCATTAAGACCTGGAATCAGTAGATTCAAAAAAACAAAAAATAATGCACTCTATCTCCACCTCCATGTACTGTATGCACGTTAAGAATATAAGATTCCATTTCCAAATAAAAAGCATGTTTAAGCATGAAAAACGTTTGCTCAACAACATTTAGACAAGCCTGTGAACTACTGACAGAATATAATCTAGTCAGATAAGACCAAAATTGGACTCTTTGGATGTCATAATGCATACCATGTTTAGAGACCAAAAGGCATTGCATATTACTGCAAAAACATCATACCAACAGTGATGTTTGAAGGTGGGAACAACATAGTGTGCTGCTGTTTTTCAATATATGGCACTGGCAAACTATGTCATTGAAGTAAAAGTGAAGAGAAAATTGTACTATTATCATTAATAAAATTCTTCGGCTATTTATCAGGATAATGATCCCAAACACAGCCAAGGAAACTGTCAATTAGTTTTACAGAAAGAGAATAAAGCTGATAAAAAGGCCCAGTCAGTTACCTGACCCTAATGCAATAGAACATTTTATGGAAATCTTGAACATGCTGATCTGAGAAAAAAATATGCCCAGTGCTAGTTTACACATTGGCAAAAATTGCATCAGCCAGAGAGAGGGCTTTCATAAACAGGCACAGCCATGTTGACTACCCTATAATGCTTTGGCAGCGCTTGACCAAATGATATAGCTGCAATCAGAAGGTCTATCATAAACAGTATAACATTTGAGACAGGATATGCAGTGGTCACTTAAAAATAATCACAGCTAAATGGATAAGAGGTTAGACTGCACAATTAAATAGGGGCAGACAGGTCTAAATCACAGTGTGGTGTACTATTACAGCATTGAAAAACATAGAATACAGGAATATTATACTGAGTCTGGGTTTAATAATATATATAGTCAATTGAAACTGATAGAGTTTGGATGGTGCAGGGACTGCAAAATTTGTGTGACTTGAATTGTAATTGACAGTGATATATTGCAGTACAGAACTCTAAAAAAGTATTTATCAACAATATGCGGCTGCCACATGAAATAACCTATGACATGGGATTTAGAAGGAGTTCTGGAACTAAGACATGTTGAGTATGTCATGCCGATGATGCTGGCACATGAGTTCTTTTTGCACAATCGCTGCCAGGAGCTCATCTTTTTAGAAACCTGAGCTCTCTCAGCCAGGAGAGGTACCTACACTGCATTGGGCTGTTTAACTCCCATAATGCTGCGATCAATAGCAGTTTAGGAGGCTGTGAGAACAACCTTAAGAAACAAGTCCTAAGTTACCTTTTTTTCCACAGCTCAGTGGAAATTATGCAAGTTAAGAGGTGAGTAACAAAAAAGCCAAGAATCCATCTCTGCCTATGGTCAACATGCAGTACAAAAAGTGCAAATGCACATATTAATTTGTAACTGTACTTTAAAAGTTAGATATTTTGCAAACAATTGATCAATTCTTTCTGCCACCCTGCCACTTCATGGCAATCTCAAATAGGACAATGCTACTGTAAGATTTTTATATATTTGTTGTGCCTAACAGCCTCCTAAATAAATTAATAGCATGATCATATTAATGCAACATGTATGTGTAACATTTCTGAACTGCTCCCATGGAGCCAGAAGGGCAAATGCAGATAAAAGCAGTTCAGGCCTGAACATGTGTAGCAAATGCTACAGACATCTGGACATTATCAGATCTGACCCCCACACTGCCAAACCAGCAGACCATGAATGAGGGCAGAGCAGGCCGAGATAAATGTGTATACAATCAAATAGAGCCTATGGGAAGGTTGGTATGGCTGTGTGTACAGCAGTTTAGGTCAATCACAGTAAAGACAGAATGAATGGCATATTAAACCAATCATGCACATCAAAAAGTAGGGGTCAACCACCAACCTATAACAAATAAAAAAAAAACAAGAAGCCAGCACTGTCTACGGTCAGCATGCAGTAGAAAAAGTGCAAATGCACATATAAATTTCTAATTGTACTTTAAAAATGAGATATTTTGCAAAAAATTTAGCAATTCTTTGAACCACCCTGCCATGTCACCTCAATCTTAAATAGGGTGGTCCTACACTACAATTTTTATATATATTGTGCCTTACTGCCACCTAAATAGATTATAAGCATGACTATATTAATGTAACACGTACCTGAAACATTTCTGAACCGCTCCCATGAAGCCAGAAGGGTGAGTACTTATACAAGAGGTAAGGATAAAACAGATCCTCAGAAACAGGCCAGGATGGAAAGCCTTAGGAGTCAAAATAACAGCTTTAACCCTTGCAGCACCAGCACAAGGAAAATCTGCATGGCTAACAAGAATGCTCAGGAGCTCCAATCAGTACAGGCATGCATGTATCCACATGCTATGAACTTCTGAGCTCTGGAATAGAAGAGACCACTGTCTGTTATGATAGCCCCATGAGAGATTGCTGTCAGTGTAAAACTTACAGATATAATCCATTGCAATGCATAAGCATTGCAATGGATTATAACATCAAAAACATTGTAAAAAGTAAAAAATATTGTTAAAATACCGGTAAGCAAAATAAATAAACATACTTGGTATTGCCACATCCGGAATGATATGATCTATAAACTGTCACACTTATTATCCTCTTTAGTGATCATCGTAAAATAATATATAGAAATGTGGCAAACAAATTACCGTAAGCTTTTTCATCATACCACCAAAAATTGTAATAATAATAATAATAATAATATTTATTCATTTATATAGCGCTATTAATTCCATAGCACTTTACATACATTTGCAACACTGTCCACATTGAGGCTCACAATCTAAACATCCTATCAGTATGTCTTTCAAGTGTGACAGGAAACTGGAGTGCCAGAGGAAACCCATGCAAACATGGGGATAACATACAATCTCCTTTGCAGATGTTGTCCTTGTTGGGAATTTAATCCAGGGCTCCAGTGTTGCAAGCCTGCAGTGCTAACCACTAAGCCACTGTGCCGCCCAAAATGAAATAGCTGTGTGTAAATAAAAGTGATATCGCTGTAAATTTTACAGCTCTGTCAGTGGAGAACTAAAAAAACCTCTTTTTTCTATAAAACTATTTTGATGGCGTAAAAGTGGCAAAACATAAAAAAAAAAATCAACAAAATATAAATGTTGTAGTGCTGTAACTGTACTGGTGAATAACATAAAAAAAAATAAATAAATAAATAAATAAAAACAACTTCCAAAATGCTGTTTCTTCTTGATTTTGCCTAAAAAAACCTGAATATTAAGCAATCAAAACCATTGTGACCCAAAAGGATACCAATAAAAACTTCAACTAATCCCACAAAAAACAAGTCTTCACATGACTGTTGGCAGAAATATAACAACTATAGCCTTCAAAATTCAGTGATGCAAGGAACTTTTACCGTATATACTCAAGAATAAGCCGAGTTTTTCAGCACAAAAATTGTGCTGAAAAGTGCCCCACTCAGCGTATACTCGAGTCAGTGGTACTGGCTTAGTGGGGGAAGGCGGTGTCCGGGGGCTGGAGGAGGCAGGGGGAGGCTGTAGTATGAGCAGCCGGTAACGTGGGGCCGCTCATTAGTGCAATGCAATATACACTGCATCCCCCTGCCCATCAGCGGCAGGGAGAGTGGTGCATACTACATTGCACCATGTAAGCGCCCCCCCCTCTGTGATATACAGGCCCCCCGCCCCCCCCCCTGCAGTGGTATACAGGCTGCCCACCCCCCCATCAGTGGTATACAGGCCGCCCACTCCCATCAGTGGTATACAGGGCCCCCCTTGCTGCCACACACCTGGGGTGGGCTTGTATACCACTGATGGGGTGGGCCTGTATACCACTGATGGGGGGCCTGTATAGCACTGATGGGGTGGGCCTGTATACCACTGATGGTGGGTGGGCCTGTGTACCACTGATGGGGGGGCCTGTATACCACTGATGGGGTGGGCCTGTATATACCACTGAGGGGGGACCTGTGTACCACTGATGGGGGTGGGCCTGTATACCACTGATGGGGGAGCCTGTATACCACTGATGGGGGGTGAGCCTGTATACCACTGATGAGATGGGCCTGTATATATATACCACTGAGGGGGGCCTGTATATACCACTGATGGGGGGCTTTATATACCACTGATGGGGGCTGTGACCACTGAGGGGGTCCTGTATATACCACTGATGGTGGGGCCTGTATATACCACTGATGGGGGCTGTAACCACTGATGAGGGGCCTGTATATACCACTGATGAGGGGCCTGTATATACCACTGATGTGGGGGCTGTATATACCACTGATGGTGGGGCCTGTATATACCACTGATTGGGGCTGTAACTTCTGATGTGGGGCCTGTATATACCACTGATGGTGGGGCCTGTATATACCACTGATGGGGGCTGTAACCACTGAGGGGGCCTGTATATACCACTGATGGTGGGGCCTGTATTTACCACTGATGGTGGGGCCTGTATATACCACTGATGGGGGCTGTAACCACGGATGAGGAGTCTGTATATACCACTGATGTGGGGCCTGTATATACCACTGATGGTGGGGCCTGTATATACCACTGATGGGAGCTGTAACACTGAGGGTGGCCTGTATGAACCACTGATGGTGGGGCCTGTATATACCACTAATGGGGGCTGTAAACCACTGATGAGGGGCCTGTATATACCACTGATGTGGGGCCTGTATTACTACCGATGGGGGCTGTATATACCACTGATGGGGGCTGTATATACACCTGATGGGGGCTGTAACCTCTGATGGGAGGCCTGTATATACCACTGATGGGGGGCCTATATATATCACTGATGGGGAGCCTGTATATACCACTGAGGGGGGGCCTGTATATACCACTGATGGGGGGCTGTATTCCACTGATGGGGGTTGTAACCTCTGATGGGGGGGGAATTGTATACCAGTGATGGAAGTCCTAAAAAACAGTGATGGGGGATTATATACCAATAATGGGGGGCATTATCATGATGAGAGGGGCTGTATACCGTGATGAGAGTCTGCTTCATTTCCCCCTCTAGGCTTATACTCGAGTCAATAAGTTTCCCTAATTTTGGAGGGTAAAATTAGGGGCCTCGGCTTATACTCGGGTTGGCTTATACTCGAGTATATACGGTATTTTGTAACAAAGCATTTTTAGTAGCCAAACAAAAAAAATGAATCTGATATATTTCTAGTCATATTACACTGAAAAAAGCCACCATATCACTTATACTGCAAGGTAAATGGCTTAAAAAATAAAATAGTAATAAAATATTTTCTTTAACAGCTGTTGATATCAGTATATCAAAGTTTCATTGAAAATCTAGAAAAAACATGATTCAGACAAATGTCACAATAGAAAATTCACTTTAGTTAGGCACATGGAATTATAGGGAATTTTTGTCTGCCATGTGGTTTGACAATGTTCATCTTGTTAAGGGAATTTTTAAAGTTGCAAAAAAGTGTGGTCAGTATATGTTTTGTGCACATTAGAATGAAGACAACCAAATGGAGTCAGATTTAACTCTGCTGGCTCATTGCAGTAAATGAATCCATCAGGTTTCACCTTAATCACGTATTTCGAAGATGTAGTTGGAAATCCAAATCTAAATGCACAGCATAGGATAAATGTGAACTGATCCAAAATATCACATACCTGAAAATGCCATCTGTAGAATTTAACTCAACCCACAAAAAAAATCTGAAAACAGGTCCATCATCTGTTAATGGAAATATAGAAGGGGGCACAAAAGCTTTAAAAACGTGCTATGGCTCCCTACCAAAAACAAAGCCATAAAATATGTTCTACTAAATCCAAATGCTACCCATCCTTCTGAGCACCTGATTGGGTTTAAACCACAATTAACATCCATGATTGGCATGTTGTAGTGAGGATGCCTACTTAATTTATGGTGTGTGTGCCTCCAAGAGCGTGAGCTTGGCATATTGTACATGCACTACAATGTACTGGGCACAACAATGTAATGGGCACTACAAGGGCTTATTTGTAATTTTTTTAAGATGAAAAATTCATTGCATTATACTCTATGGGTGTTTTACAGAGAAAAAAATTGTCACTGCATCCATAGATAAGTTCCCATAGTAATGTAATTCTAAAAATGTGGTTGCTTGATTTTTTTTTTTGCAGTCTTAGCACTTTGGGGTTTTGCAAATGGAGTCTGCAAAATATTTTAGGAAAATCTGTGTTTCAACAATCAAATAGCGCTCCTTCCCTCCCGGGTCCTGTTGTGTGACCAAACAGTGTTATACAGTTACATGTGGGGTATTGCCACAATCAGGAGAAATTTTGTTCCACGTTGTTGGGCCTTTTTTTTACTATTCTTCTTATCAAAATTGTAAATCTGAGGTTAAAAACATTTTACTAGTAAAAATGTAATTTTTTTTCACCACCCAATAGTATAAGATTTGGTGTTGCACCTAAGGTGCAGTTGGTAAATTAGAGTCACTTATGGGGAATTTCTGCTGTTCTGGCATCTCCAGGGACATTGGCAGTTTAAAATGGCACCCGCAAACAATTCTGGAAAATTCTAAAGTCCAATATGGTGCTAATTCCCTTCTGAGCTATGCACTGTGCCTCAGAAGTAGTTTCAGATTGCATGGAAGGTTTTAGCATAAAAAATTACACAACAAATTTTATTTGCTCTTACAAAAAATAAAATCTTGAGGCTAAAAAAATATTTAATTTAAAAAAATGTATAAATGGTATAAAATTCAGTGATACCCTTGTGATGTCAGTATGCTAACTGCACCCCGAGATGATTTTATTGAGGGGTGTATTTTTTAAAATGGGGTCACTTAAATTTTTGACAAATTTTCAATATTTTTACAAATACATTCAAGAAATATCCAAAATGTATCACTATCATGGACTATATGAGGTCACAAAAAAAAGTCTCAAAATCATTGGGATCCATTGAAGTGATCCAGAGTTATTACTTCACAAAACTGGTCAGAAGTGAAAAACATGCCTGGTCAGGAAGGTGAAAAAGGATGGGTTGTGAAGGGGTTCATTTAATAAAAGAATGGATTGCCACAGATCAAGGATTTTATCAGTATTAGTTGATATTAAAAATAATGAAAAGTTCTCCTCATGAACCACAAAGGACCCAAGTATCTACCAAAGTTGGGTCTAACCTTTCGTGTTGTGGGATTTTGTACAGAGTAGAATCCAAGAATTTTCCATATTTGCCCTCACAGACAAAGAGTGAAATCTCGCATGATGTCACTGTTTGCACTAATGTAGCCCTGCTGCATACTTTACAGTAAATGTCAGAAACATGTTATTATTTGATAAGAAGTTCGGACTCAACTTTGGTAGAGAATCAAGCCATTTCGAGGGTCATTAGAAACCCTTATTGATGCTTTTGAAACTAAGAATATAAAAAATATAAAATAAAAAAGGTGGCCCTAGAGTTGTTAAAGCTACACTTTAGGGCAAATTCACATATTCTCAGTCCGAGTGCGATACAATACATTGGATCATGTAATTTAGATTATTTGGCAAATTCCCTTGGATGAGAAAATCTATGTCCATCTGCACAAGCACTTAAGCAAACCAGTTTATTTTCATTCTAAAATCACTGGAAGTTTTTCTCCTCAGTCCTTTTTTACCTGCAGTGGAAAAACACTGAAACTAAAGGCCACTTTACACACACCAACTTATCTTTCCAACTTCTGACCAACTTGCTGGTTGCAGTGAAATCATGGAAACATTGCTCCATTGTACACAGTCACAAAATGGAGCAATGTTTCCATGATTTCACTGCAACCAGCTAGTTGGTCAGAAGTTGGACAGATAAGTTGGTGTGTGTAAAGTGGCCCTAAGACTAGTCTGAGAAACTGTGCTTCTTGGCTTGCGAGACGAGCAAGCCATAAGCAACATCTTTTTGCCTGTCTTCTAGACTTCTCTTTGTAAAGTTTTTTTATGTATTTTTATTTTTACAAAAAAAATTTTCAAACATTATTGGCTTCGTACATTTTTAAATTCCTTTGGATTTCTTTTTAAGTTTTTTTTTTTTTTTAGCAAAATAAATTCTCAGCATTATTGACATCTTACATTTATTTGTCTATCTTACAAAGTATTGGAAAAAAAATGTTAGCACACTTTTTAGTAATCCACTTTAAAACATATTGCAGGTGCTGGCTTTTGGGATGTATCCTATCTAGCATTTCTTGTCATGTTCCTTTAGGGAAAAGAAGGTTATACTTTTCCTCCTCTAAAAATTCTTTCGTAAAAATGACTCTTTATATTCCTGCTTACCTGTTGTTCTAGTCCCATTTAGCAATTATACACTCTGCAACAATACCGTGTGCTGTAAGCAGCATGTTACTTTTCAGAAATGCACCTACACAGCTTTTTTCTCTAAGGCCTTTCTGTTAAAATGAAAAAGAATATAAAAAATTAGTTACAAAATTATGAAAAATGTTTAACCTTTACATACGTGTTTTAGTAATCCAATTTAACAAACAAATGCTGACAGAGTTTCCTTTCTGTGCATAAACTTATGTACCAAATTAGCATTCTTGGTTACAGCTTTTTGTTAGAACTGTATCTGATTATCAAGAATATAGTGAAATGTAAAAAGATTAAATAGCGTTTGGACCATCTTTAAAGGTGAACAGAGCCAAATCCTGGTTCGTTTTCCCACGATCTCTCACATCCACTCTCACACTTTCCTTTTATCACTCAAATTTATTTTCTTCCTCTTATTATTCTACATTGAGCAGGCCATTATTGACCTCTGCTCTAATTTCTAAACTAGCTTTGCTTCAAAAATACTAGTAGATCCAAGACTTGTCAGGTCAAGCTTCCATATACACTTTAGTGGTGACTAAATTTATGCAGGAGTACTAGTACAACCATTTCTGATTCCACTTCTTTCTCCTAGGTAAAATAAAAAAGCCTATACTTATATCCATAGAGAGTGAAAGACCTGCGGTGACATCAATACCATATGGTTTGCAATTACACACTGGAGGCCCACAATGTGGTTGTGCAGAGGTGCACAACCATGAAAGGTGAGTGATGTCACAACCCTCCTCTCTCAAAAATCCTCACTAGGCCACCAGATACACACAAGAGCGCTTCTCTGTACGTTTTATATTTCATATACTCATATCCTGTAGTAGTATCGCTGCAGCAGTGTCAGGGGTCGAAATCCCCAGGATCACTTGATATTGTGTTGTCACATGAGTACTATGCCCAATCACCACCAGCTTTTGCTCCCCTCCTTTGAAAAAATTAATTAAACAATAGAAAGTGAGCGCTGTAGCTGCTATCACTTCCTGTTGATTGCTCCTGTGTCTGAAGTTGAGGAGAGAGAAGCTGGCGGTAATTGGGTGTAGGGCTCGCATGATGTTGCATTTTCACGTGAGCTCCATGAACATGATTACTGACATCCCTTGAATAGTGCAAGCAGGTAAGGTGAGTATAAGCTCTTTTATTTTACCTAGGGGAAACTTGTGGAAGCATAAGGGGTTGTTCTAGTAATGGACAACCCCTTCAACTACTGTACATATCATAGCACTTCTCCTTCTTTCCTAAAATGATCATTTATTTACTGTCCATGCCTCATTATTAGTTATTACTAGAGATGAGCGAACACCTGAGTGTTCACATTCAGACTTGTTCTCCGAATGTAGGGTGTTCGCCGAATGTTTGCCAAATAAGATTAAAATCAATGGCAGGCAACTTTCAATGCATTGAAAACACTTTCAAAGGTGTCCAATAACTGCCAAGTGCAGATAGTCACATATATATCAACTTACCGGGTCACGTTGCTTGATTACTCCGATCCATCTTCCTGCTCTCCTTTTCACTTCCACATCCGTGATGTCGGTGAGTCACATGTGTGGTCAGCTGATCTGATCATCATAGCAATGGCGTCATGTGACCAGATAACGTCAGCTGATCAGGTCACCTGACTTGATTGCTATGGTGATCAGTTACCGCACATGTCACTCACCACCAGCTCTGCCCCAGGTGTGCGGTAACTCACTGAGGTCACCTGAGGTCACTGTTCGGGTAACCATGGTGGCCGCTAATCATAGTGGGTACCATGGTTAGCTGAATGGTGACCTCAGGTTACATAAGCGAGTCACCGCGTATAAACGGAGCTCACAGCTCATTTAGTCAGTAACTGGCTGTGGTGTTAGAATGCTGTATTCTTCACCATAGCCTCCAATGAAGAAGATGTTACAGAGGATAAAAGAGGGCTAAAATTGAGGGGTTAATAAAGATGGAGTCTCTACATGTCTATGTGTTTTTATTTCTAATAAAATGTTTTCTCTCTGTGTTGTGTCTTGTTTACTATTTACTTGAAATTCTTAAAGGCTGGGCCTAATATTGGCCTGACATTAGGAATTTCAGGCTTAATGCCAGCTGGAAATACAAATCTGGCATTAATTCCTTATTACCCAGTTTGCCACCGCTACACGGCAAATGGAAAAGCTGGGTAAAGTACCAGGAATTGGTGCTTCTTATGAAAAAAATAGAGCAAAACCCCACACATTTTTTTAAAATTATTTATTTATTTAACAGACTATGATGGTAGGTTGGTTGCTATACACTACATGAGTGTCTGTGATTGGCTGTTACAATCAGACTGCAGTGTGTTAACAACCTGCTGTCATAGTGTGTTAAAGAAATAAATATTTAAAAAAAAATGTGTGGTGCTTTGCTGTATTTTTTAGTTTAGCACAGATAAAGTGGATTGCTGTGAGCTGCCACCCTCAGCTGCCTAATTTTACCTTGGCTGGCAAAAAAAATGTGTGGGCTTTGCCCTATTTTTAATTGCAGCCAAATTATAACTAGGCAGCTGAGGGCTGGTATTGTCAGCGGGGGAGGGTCCGTTATTTTAGGGCAACTCACGCTAAAGAATAGCAGCCCCAGCCATCCCTGAAAATGATGCATTCATTGTAGCACCATTTCCAGGCACTTTACAAGGCTCATTCACGGTATAGTAATTTGTGAGGTCATCATTGCTATAGTAATTGCTAATAGCGGTGGCTATAGCAATGGTGTCCTCAACTGAACTTACTTACTCCTGGCATGGATACCAGTGGGGTAAGCCAGGATTAACTGTGTTCACTCGAGGGCCTTGTAGTGATAGTAACCGCTTGCTCAGTCACTATGGCAATGGTGTCCTTGGTGACATCACTGCTTACCTTGCCACAGGTCTCAGGCTGTCATTCAGTAATCAGAGACCATTGGGAGTGGACATGTTCTTCTTCCCTGTGTCTGATATAGCAGAGGTACATGTGTCCAGAAAGACAGAAGATGAGGATCATGGAGGAGTAAGAGGGTGGGGTGGGGGTAATAAAGATGGGGTCACTAAGTGCCTTTGTGTTTTTATTTATAATATATTAATTTGTCTCTGTGTTTTGTCTTTTTTAACTATTTATTTGAGATTCGTAATAGGTCGAACAGCCCAACATTAAGAATCTCAGTGCTTAACATCAGGTGGAAATAAAAAGCTGGCCCTTATTACCCAGAATTCCACCACCACCAGGGCAGGTAAAAGAACCTGATAAAGCGCCAGGAAATGGCACTTCTTATGAATGTGCCATTTTCAGGGGTGGCTGCGGGCTGCTATTCTTTAGCATGGGGGGGCCCTAAAGCAATGGTCCCTCAGCATGCTGGGAATACCAGACCTCAGCAGCCTAGTTTTACTTGGCTGGTAATCAAAAATAGGGCGGAGCCCATGCATTTTTTTTTGTCAGCCAAGGTAAAATTATGCAGCTGATCGCAGCTGTCCACTTTCAGTGGGCTAGACTTAAGTATATTGTGAATCCTCATGTGTTAGGTTTTTAATTATTTATTTAACACACTATGATGGCAGGTTGGTTACCATACACTAAAGTGTATGGCACCCAAGCACAATCACCGTCCAGAATTAGAAAACGCAGTCTGATTGCAACAACCAATCATAGACACTCATGTATTATTTGGCAACCAACCAGCCATCATAGTGTGTTAAATAGTTTAAAAAAAGCATAGGACTCACTGTATTTTTTAGTTTAGCACAGATGAAGCAGATGGCTGTGAACTGCCACCCTCAGCTGCCTAATTTTACCTTGGCTGGCATAAAAATGTTTGGGCTTTGCACCATTTTTAATTGCCAGCCAAGGTAAAACGAGGCAGCTGAGGGCTGGTATACTCAGCGTGGCAAGGGTCTTCATTATTGGCCCTTCACGCTATAGAATAGCAACCCTCAACTGCCTCAGAAATTGTCACATTCATAATAAGCACCAGTTCCTCGAGCTTTACCTGGCACTTCAAATTGCCGTGCAGTTGTGGCAAACTGGAGTTAATGCCAGCTTTGTATTGCCAGCTGGCATTAAGCCCAAACGTCTTAATGTCAGGACAATATTAAAATTTCAAGTAAATAGTAAACAATACACAACACAGAGAGAAAACATTTTATTAGAAATAAAAACGCAAAGACATTTAGGGACTCCATCTTTATTAACCCCTCAGTTATATCTCTCTTCGATCCTCTGTGACATCTTCTTCATTGGAGGCTATGGTGAAGAATACAGCATTCTCTCACCACAGCCTCCAGTCACTGAATGAATGAGCTGCAGTAAGCAGTGACTCAGTGAGGTTAACATTCAGATAACCATGGTACCCACAAGAGCAGAGCTGGCAGTGAGTGACGCGCATGGCAGCTGATCTGGTCACTATAGTAATTAAGTCAGGTGACCAGATAATCTGACACTTTCTGGTCACGTGACTCGATTTCTACAGTGCATGTAAGATTATTTGTGTATGCCTGTCTGTGTGCGTAGGACGACATAGAACAGAAGCATTAGTACATTTGCACAAATATATGAAGCATTACCGAACGTTCGCTGAATTTCCAGCCTTTTCAGCAAAACATTCGAATTCAATGTGTCGAATTGAATCGGTTGGGTTCTTCCCATATTTGAAATTGGCAAACATGTTCAAGCAAAGTTCGCTTATCACTAATTAGTACTAAAGCTATTAAAATGTTAATTCAGAAACTTTCTTGTCTTGAAACAACCACGTCAGTGTTTTACACCAGGACATCTTATACGGAGCAGCAGCAGCAGCAATTGAAGCCTAATTCAACAAGGCAGACAAACAAGGATCAAAAATCTATTAACTGAACAACCTGTCGGAATTGTTTGCTTTCCCTGTCCTCCTACACTCTCTACATCATCTAACATCCAGAAGGAATAGAGCAACAGGCCTATCTATAGAAAGCAATATTTACTTTGCAGATGTACAATGGGATGACAATAAATCCATCTGTGATGAAGGTTTTGTTTTTTTCTAAAACATTTCTGTAAGGTGATCACAGCAGATTGTTTTTATCTCCCATTCTTGCACTTAAAATTACGGTAATTGCAATATGGTGCTATATTCTTTATATGTCAAAATTGCAAAATTGCAATGAGATAAATAAAAATTGAAGAATAAGTCATATTTATAATGTAATATAACTCACTGCAGGTAAATAATCAGCAATGTTTCCCTATTATGAATTAAAATTATAAAAAAAAGTAAAAACTCAATCAAAAGCAGTCAAAAATAATTGTTTGGATCTGCGTATGCTTAGGCTATAAATATATTGTGGAGTCATAACATAGAAATAGTAGTGATGGCTATAAAAAATTGTGTCAAAAAAAAAAAAAAAAAATATATATATATATATATATATATATACTGTATATATATTTATTTTTTTCCTTTTTTAAATAAACTGCTTTGTTAAAAACATGTGAGCCTAGAGAAATGGAAGTTTGAAATATACATATGAACAAAAATAAACTACTATCATCTAAAACAGTTATCTAATAGTGGTGTCACAACAGATGTGCTACAACTAGAGTTTATATAATATACTGTAGGTTGCCAGAACAGACTGTTAAAATAGAATCAGTACATTGCACAAGGCTGCACAATCAACTACGGATGAGCGAGTATACTCGTAACTACTTGCCAAAAATCACAGTATTTGTGCTATTCACTACTCCGTGAGTTTCCTTTCGATTACTTGTTAGGAGTAGTGAGTAGTACCTTCACTTTCACAGTGTATCTATATACACTGCGAAAGTGAAATAAAAGTTAATAAGAAGTTTTAAAAATAAAAAAATAAAATACTCACCTATTCGACGGCTCTCCTGGGGCCCAAAAAGAACACATCCGCTGGCCTGCCAGGACCTTATGTCTGATGGCCAATCAGATGGCCAGTATCGATCAGGTGGTGTGTGACGTCACACACCACCTGATCACTATCAGCCATCTGATTGGCCATCTTATGTTCTAAGACATCGATGGCCTTCCAGGACCTTACGTCTGATGGCCAATCAGATGGCTGGTAGAGATCAGGTGGTGTGCAACGTCAAACACCCCCTGATCACTACCGGCCATCTGATTGGCTATCAGACGTAAGGTCCTGGCAGGCCAGCGGATGTGATCCTTTTGGGTCCAGGGACAGTCGTCTGATAGGAGAGTATGTTATTTTTTTATTTTTAACACCTTTTATTAACTTTTGTTTCACTTTCGCAGTGTATATAGATACACTGCGAAAGTACTCGCATTTCCCATTGACTTACATTGGACTTGCTACTTGTAATGAGTACCTGAGTATTAGGACCTACTCGTTACGAGAATAGCGAGTCTGAATATTTCACTAGTCGCTCATCCCTAAAAGCACCCATTCCATTATAAAGGCTAAAATCTTATTCAAAACATTGCTACGCTATGGGGGATTATTGATGATTTTTGCTCACTTTATTTAGGAGTGGTGTTTTTTTTTCTTTAATATTGTTTACAATTTGATTGTGGCTATTAGAAGGCCATCCACCCTTATTTTTGTATTGTTTGTACAAGTGCTGTTTCCAATTTCTCTTTTGTGCATTGTCCTGGGGAAATTATTGCACCATCACTGTGGTATTATTTTTTATATAAATTTTTGTTTTTTCTTTTGTTTTTTTGTAATATTTTTGTGGACTATGAATACTAGTGTATTTGAAGCTGGAATTTCCTCTTATACTAACTGAAGATGAAGAGAGAATCCTTGGAGCCATTGAGGGGCAACCTACATTCTTGAGTACCCCATCATTACTTGATTGAAACAGGGGTCCCAAACTACAGGCCTTGAGGGCCACACACAGTGTGGGTTTTCAGGATTTCCTTAGAGTTTGAATGTTGGCAATTTGATAACCAACTGTCAAATACTATGGAAATCCTGAAAACCTGCACTGTGTGCGAGCCTCGAGGCCTGGAGTTTTAGACCCCTGATTTAAAGCATACATATGAAATTTGTCTAAAAGTCCCTCACGTTACAGCTTCATTTAACCACCTTAACTGAATATTATAAGGCAAGAAAAATACATAAATGTTCGAGATCTAACGTCCATCCCAATCTGATGATGTCTGGTGTTTAATTTTTGTGGTCTATTCTGCATGATCACGAAGAAGTAAGGTTTAGATATTATTTTGTTGAATATCAATGTTTTACAACATGAGATTACAAAAATCCAATCAAAATTACCTGAATTGAAACCAAAAATTCAGTCTCTATTGAATGATGAAAAATGTTCCTTTGGCGCCCCTCTGGCTAGGCACCACAGAGAGGTATTGCAAGCTGACAATAAAAGTGATATCTCTGTAAGTTGTCTGTTCAGGGTTTAACCTATGGAGTCTGTTCTTACACGCACACCTAGGACTAGGCCACTTAGAATAGGGGGGACCAGTAATTTAGTAGGTTCCAAAAGGGGGGGGGCCTAGGTTAGAGTAGTGGGAGGGAGTGACAGTTAGTTTAGACAGTGCTGGGAAGGCAGTCAGGAATGACGGGCCTGACAGTACGGCTGACAGGAGGGATCCCCAGCTTCAAGTGGGGGCCCCTTGACAGAAAGCAACTGACCATGACTCGTTGGAGCCGGATGGTCACGTTGGGGGAAAACACCGGCAGTGTGGGTTGCCGAGGCGGTCAGACGTTCACCTCTGACCGCAGACGAACAAGCTGCGGGCCCATAGTAACCAGGTAGCTGACAGCACCACAAGGACATCTCACCCCCTAGGACAGAAAGCGGTTGAAGGCACTTGTGGTTGTGGACTGAATTCCAGTGACAGGAGAAATTGTGCGCTCCTGCTGCTCCCGTTCGTACCGGTAAGGACCAACCCGATTGGCTAGTGACCGACCGTAGGACTGGCAGGAGAGCGCTGTGAAGGTGGTAGAGACTGGGAAGAATAGAGGAGACCCCAAAAGACAAAGAAAGGACACATCTAGAGACCCCATAAGTGAGACCCTGAACCGGCAATATCCACCCAGTAAACCAAAGTGTTCCGTTTAACCATCTGCCGGTACCTAGGAAAGTGGAGAAAAACTTGAACTGGTCTCTGTTGTTTTTCCTGCCAGTGCCCGGAGGACTTCAACATCATCAGCAGCAGCTCACCAGAGGGGTAAGAACCACCACTACGACTTCTCTCATCCCCATCCATCATCACTGCCCTGAGGTAATAGCTCCACCTGTGGGGAGCTGGACTACTCTCTACTGCACCCTCAATCACCTCAGCTTCCGGCTTGCAGCGCCGGTACCTATATTACCAGGAACTACAGGTGGCATCACATCCCTTTGTAAATACCCCCTTCTCCCCATCATCCATCTAACAAATGATAACCAGGGCATGGAACCGGGATCCTGACCACCCGTGATTCCCTATTTAAGAAGCCATCAGTCCCGATGTTCGAGTACCCCTAGCCCTGGGTCATCAAATTCTGGCGTCATGAACAGGATAGAACCAGCCTGGTGGAACCAGGTAAAGTGCGCCAAAAAGACTTTATTGACTGTGTGCTGTGGACTACAAATAGAGCCGCCATTACATCGCCTCACAAATTACACCTGCGTCACTACAGCAAGAGAGCGGGTAATAAGCTCCTCCTCTCCACTCTGCCAAGGAGTGACGAAGGTAATGGCAGGCTCTGAAAAGGCCCGAAAGGCTCACCCATAGGATCTTCATGGTGGGCGGGTCAAGAAATGTAAAGAGACTATGTGCTGGCCCAGGGGCGTGCCTCGGCCCCTCAGCATATATGGGCCATCCAAGAGGCACCAAAAAGTCTCCCCACCCCCCTTGCTATCAAACAACCAAGGGGGCAGGTCGAGCGCCAGCTCACACCTGTGGGGAGCTGGACTACTCTCTGCTGCACCCTCCATCACCTCAGCGGCCGGCTTGCAGCGCCGGTACCTATATTACCGGGAACTACAGGTGGCATCACGTCCCTTTGTAAATACCACCTTCTTCCCCCATCATCCATCTAACAAATGATAACCAGGGCATGGAACCGGGATCCCGACCACCAATGATTCCCCATTTAAGAAGCCATCAGTCTCGGAGTGTGAGTACCCATAGCCCTGGGCTCATCATTCCTCTTTCAAAGAGACATTGTCTATACGTCTGGATAAATTGCATCTAGAGCTTGAAGATACGAAAAGATGCAAATGGTCTAGAGATGTAGAGAATTATCAAACAGGCAATATTTAGATTTGTCAATGTGAAGGTTCAGGAGGCTGAAAAAAAGAGGTTATTCTTTTAGTGGTAATCCTACTAATTATAATGTTGTATCTGTACTCACTGTTGATAATTCCTTCAGAGACAGATCCCCTGAATACGAGACTCAATACATGGAAAGAAAAGGAGGAAAATGCCATAACAAGAAGGCGGTTGTCTCAGCCAAAACGCGTTGTATCCGTTTTTTATATTCTCGCATGTTTTGAGTAACAAAAATTTTTTGTGGACAAGAAGTTCTTAAAATCATTATCAAGGGGAGCGCGGCCACCATAGAATTCGATTACTTCCTATTGATAACAGAAAACAAAAAAGGGAAGAAAGGCAAAGGAAATCAATATGCACAAAAACAACTAGCAACAAAAAATAGGAAAAGATTTGGTCATTAACATTTCAAGCAAGGTATTGTGTGATGCTCATTTATCAGTCTTTAGTAAAGGTCTTTCATTTGAACCAAATGGCCATGTGGACTCCTTTCAATTACCGTTAGATTTACAATAGGTCTATACTTTAGATCCTTGAAACTAAAGGAATGGTTGGTAATAAAGTAGAAGCAGTCAAAAATAGATAGGTGAGTTTAATGCAAGTATTTTTACATTAAAAAAATAAAAGTAATTTTGTTCCTTCAACATGTTCCCCTGTCATTGAGGAATTTATTTCTGTGGTGAATCATGATGTTAATATTCTTAAGAGTAATTCTAATAAAAAAAAGGTAAAAAACTAATATGATGTGTTATTTAAGGCTCTTGTGAACCTTGTCCATGATGATACCATTGTCATAAAAAATACTGATAAGAGCTGCAAATTTCATCATGAACAAGGTTAATTATGTAAAAGATATCAAAAGACATTTGGATGACCTGGAGGTCTAAAAGAGACTTATTTATGACGTTAGATTTGACAAAGCTAGGGAAATTTAAAATAGTTTTTAAATCTGCTTTGGAAAAACAAATTATATACCAAGATAATTTTGATTTTTTGTATACTAAATTATATACAAAAATTCATAAATCTCTTGTAGATCCTCTGGGTCATCCTATTGTTTCAGGTACGAATTCAATGGTTTCAAATAGAGGTGTGTTTCTAGATAAAATCTTAAAACCTTTGGTAAAACAGGCAGAATCCTATATAAAGGACATTTTGGATTTTCTTTAAAAAATTCATGAAATCAAGATTACTGGTGAGATATTGTTGGCATCTTCTTATGTTGTTTCATTATACATTTCGATTGATCACAACAGGGGTATTTCTACAGTGAAAAGTAAAATTAGAAAATACAGAATTTTCAATGCATGCAAAAATATTTATTCTGAAACTATTGGAAATAATTTTAAAGAGAAGTTATTTTTATGTGGAGATGATTTCTTTTTGCAGCTGCAAGGGACTGCCATGGGTGCAAACATGGCTTCCACATATGCTAATTTAGTTATGATAGCTTTGGATAAGGATCTCTTCTTTGTATTCCACCGCTTCAATTATGTTGCTGCATAGTAGAGATACATAGATGATATTTCCTCATCAAGACTGGTACAAAACAAACTTTGAGTGACTTTCATTGCTATTTGAATATTGTGGATGATACAATCAAGTTTACTCTAGTAAGCTCTTCCTCTGCTATACAATTTCTTGATGTGACAGTGAAGATTGAATCTGGCAGTTTAAGTAAGGAATTATTTATAAAACACAGGGATAAAAGCAATACCTTGATGTGTAGAATTCATAATCCTAAAAAAAATTAGAGGCTATTCCCTACAGCCAACTCCTAATATTTAAGAGGATTGTCAGTGGTGAAATTTTCCAAAAAACATCCATGGAAAAAATATAAATAAATTAAAGGGTAGGGGTTATCCCAAAAAACTACTGGATAACCAAAAGAGTAAGGTGGAAAAAACAGATACGGTAGATTGAATCTATTAAATAATAAGAAAAGTATGAAAAAATTGGATAGGATCCCTTTAGTTACAACTTACTGTGAGGATAGCAAAAATATTCCTTAAATCATGAGTAATCTCTAAAACATGCTACATACAGTGCTGTGCAAATTAATTGGGACAAAGCAAGTCTTTACTTGTTTTTTTGCATTGGTTTTACTATTGCTGATAAGTGTTTTATCAGTTCTTTTTCTTCCACATTGTCCTTTTCGTGTTGGAGAAAATGATCCAGTTTCATTGTGTGTGTGAATTATTCTTGAAACGGTACATTTTCCAATACAACATTGGAAGCGATATCTCTTACAGTCAGACTGGTATGTTCATTAAGAGTAATAATTCTAGACCTCTTCCGTAGAGTAACATCCATTTTTACAGGCACGAATCACACTGAGAGACAAAGTACACTAAACCACTCCTCACAGAAACAAGCTCTCAACTGAAGCTGAGGGGGCAGCTAGCTGTTATTTTCTGACTAAAACCAGTCAAACCACATTTGTTACTCAAGGTTGTACACTCACACCTGTTCAAAGCAGTTAAAACTGGTTTAAATCACTGACTGGTATTTTGATTTTGATGGGAATATAGAAAAGAGTAGAGTCAGAAACAGAAAGAAGGGGAGGCGGAGAACAGGGCTGAAAGCAGAGGATCGGGAAGGGTGTGGAAAAGCGTTTGGGGCGGAGGACCGGGGAGGGAATGGAGGATTGGATAGGGAGCAAAGGATTAGGCGGGGAGCGAAGGACCGGGCGGGGAGCGAAGGACTGAGTGGGGAGCAAAGGACCGGGCAGGGAGCATGCATCAGCTGATCATTTTAAGAAGCCTGCCAGATTATTACCGCCTGGCTTTTAAACAATCATGCATCCATTTCAGCCTTTTCCTCAGGCCTCCAGACTGCTTTGTAGGGTCCAGCAGAATAGTACTCGCATTTACCATTGAATTGCATTGTACTTGCTACTCGTAATGAGTAAACTCGCCGAGTAACGAGTATCCCAAATACAGTACTATTCTGTGAGTGGCGAATAGTTACGAGGATAATCGCTCATCCCTAGGGTAGGACTGTTCGTTAGGGTGCCCTTAAACATCATGCAAAAGAAATGTTATTCTCTACCACACTCAGGCACAAGTATCTGCTTCATGGACTACTACAGGAAGAAGGATTCAGGTGGGTCAGTGACCTACAGTGCCTTGTGAAAGCATTTGGCCCCCTTGAACTTTTCAATCTTTTGCCACATTTCAGGCTTCAAACATAAAGATATGAATTCTAATTTTTTTGTGAATTAGCAACATCAAGTGAGATACAATCGTGAAGTGGAACAAAATTTATTGGATATTTTTAACTTTTTTAACAAATAAAAAACTGAAAAGTGGGGCGTGCAATATTATTAGACCCCTTTTCTTTCAGTGCAGTAAACTCACTCCAAAAGTTCAGTGAGGATCTCTGAATGATCCAATGTTGTCTGGTAATGATAAATAGAATCCACCTGTGTCAAGTCTCCGTATAAATGCACCTGCTCTGTGATAGTCTCAGGGTTCTTTTTCAAGTGCAGAGAGCATCATGAAGACCAAAGAACACATCAGGCAGGTCCGAGATACTGTTGTGGTGAAGTTTAAAGCCGAAATTGGATACAAAAATATTTCCCAAGATTTAAACATCTCAAGGAGCACTGTGGAAGCGATCATATTGAAATGGAAGGAGTATCAGACCAGTGCAAATCTACCAACACCCGGCCGGCCCTCTAAACTTTCATCTCGAACAAGGAGAAGACTGATCACAGATGCAGCCAAAAGGCCCATGATCACTCTGGATGAACTGCAGAGATCTACAGCTGAGGTGGAAGAGTCTGTCCATAGGACAATAATCAGTCGTACACTGCACAAATATGGCCTTTATGGAAGAGTGGCAAGAAGAAGGCCATTTCTCAAAGATATCCCTAAAACGTCTTGTTGGAAGTTTGCCACAAGCCACCTGGGAGACACACCAAACATGTGGAATAAGGTGCTCTAGTCACATGAAACCAAAATCGAACTTTTTGGCCACAATGCAAAACGATATCTTTGGCGTAAAAGCAATACAGCTCATCACCCTCAAAACACCATCCCCACTGTCAGACATGGTAGTGGCTGCATCATGGTTTGGGCCTGATTTTCTTCAGCAGGGACAGCGAAGATGGTTAAAATGGATGGGAAGATGGATGGAGCCACATACAGGACCATTCTGGAAGAAAACTTGTTGGAGTCTGCAAAAGACCTGAGACTGAGACAGAGATTTATCTTCAAACAAGACAATGATCCCAAACATAAAGCAAAATCTACAATGGAATGGTTAAAAAATAAACATATCCAGGTGTTAGAATAGCCAAGTCAAATTCCAGACCGGAATCCAATTGAGAATCTGTGGAAAGAACTGAAAACTGCAATTCACAAAAGCTCTCCATCCAACCTCACTGAGCCCGAGCTGTTTTGTAAGGAAGAATGGGCAAGAATTTCAGTCTCTCGATGTGCAAAACTGATAGAGACGTACCCCAAGCGACTTGCAGCTGTAATCGCAGCAAAAGGTGGCACTACAAAGTATTAACTCAAGGGGGCCAAATAATATTGCATGCCCCACTTTTCAGTTTTTTATTTGTTAAAAAAGTTTAAAATACTCAATAAATTTCGTTCCACTTCACGATTGTGTCCCACTTGTTGTTGATTCTTCACAAAAAAATTAGAATTTACTTCTTTATGTTTGAAGCCTGAAATGTGGCAAAAGGTTGAAAAGTTCAAGGGGGCCAAATACTTTCACAAGGTACTGTATATAGGCCCAGTGGGCAAGGGGCCTTTAAAACTCATGCAACAGCTTCAATCAATGTTTTGCTCTGATTCAGTCAGGAGACACAACTATGTGTTTTATGGAGTACTACCAAAATAATTATTCTGCTTGGTTATTGAACTGTATAGGCCCAGTGGGTAGGGGGTACTCAAACATCATGCAACTGCTCCAGTCAATTTTTTGCCCTGCCACACTCAGGTGGTAAGAGTATCAGCTTCATAAACAACTTTAAGAAGGATTACAACTGAAAGAAGGATGCAGGTTGGCAAGTGACATGTATAACAACAGAGGAAAGGGGGTCATCAAACCTCATGCAACCACTCCAGTCAATTTTATGCCCCACCACACTCAGGTGGCATGAGTATCAGCTTCATGGATTACTACAAATGGAAGGATTCAGATGGGTCAGTGACCTGTACAGGCCTATTGGGCAGGGGGCCCTCAAACCTCATATAACCGCTCCAGTCAATTTTATGCCCCACCACATTCAGGTGTCCCAAGTATCACCATTGAGTGCTACTTTAAGAAGGATTCAGTAACATGTGTAGCCATAGTGCTCTAAGACCCCTGCTAAATTCGGGAAAAGAGACAAGGAGACCTCAAAGAGAGTTTCCACATTTCCATAAATTAAGGCCAGATACCACCAAAGTGGCATCAATTGACCCAGTGTAAAATTGTATTATGGTGAGATGAATGTAGCACGCTAAAAAGTACAACATTGCCTACTCTGTCCAGTCTGCCACTGGAGTATAAAAGTCCTTGGAGATTCATGACTTGTTCATCCTGATGAAAATTGGATGGTCCACACCTTCAGGGAACAACCGGATGCGCTTATCCGTTCGAACACCACTAGCAGTGCGTTCAAATATATTCTGAGAGAATGCTGGCTGCCAGGTATGACAAATCCTCTAAGGCATGACTGGCAAGCTCAGGTCACTCCTCCCTTTTTGAAGCCCAAAAGGCTCCTAATCCCCTGATAGCACAGGTATTAAGCTCTAGATACTTTTCTCCAGTCGTTAACTAATGTTTCTACACTAATGACTTGATGTCCCCCAGGTTGGAAGTATAGATCTGCAATGCGCATTATGTCCCTCACTGATGTGTTGGGGAAAACAAGTCCTAAGATTATCTATGAGCTTTTGTTTGATACTCCAGCATGTGCATCTTGTACCATGGATCCAAGAGTGTGGCAACTCAGTACAGCTGATGGGGGTGGGGAAAAGGAAGCTGTTCACCTCAAAACTCGTCGGATTCCCAGGCACCTGGAACAGTGGCTGGCTCCACCAATACGTTCAGAAGAAAGAAAGTATTTTCCAGGGCCACTGGACCATATTTACAGCAGCTCTAAAGCTGCTGTAAATATAGTCCAGTGGCCCTGGAAAATACTTTCTTTCTTCTGTGGAAACTCAGTAGTCATTGCTAATTCGAAATTTAATGAAACATGCATCATGTTGCAACAAGAAGATGGTCATGTGTCCATCAATGCATCCATGAGGCTCAAGTCCTTGTTGTGTTGTTGATGGTGTAAAAATCGAGCTTCCTGCCTCCGTCCTCTCCTACCAAATTCGGACAACAGAAATGTGAATTGTTTTTTCCTCATCTTCTGACTTTTCTATGCCCATCACATCTTCATCCTCATCCTCCTCCATTTGTTCCTTGGCTCCTGCACCTGCATTAACACTTTGCCTGGTACTATGAGCCCCCCTCAGTTGCTGTACTCTACCCTGACATGCCTCCTGGCTGTGTGATGAGAGTCTGGACTTTTGAGATATTGATATCCTTTCTGCATCTTCTTCTTCCTGATCCTCTTCCTGTGGTATAACCACCTCATCCTGCAGACTTTTCAAAGTTTACTCCAGCTTGTAGATGTTCAGAATAGTGATGCTGATAACTGCGTTGTCAGTGCTAACATCTTTATAGCCAATTTGAAACTGTGAACCACAGCACAGAGGTTTTTGATCTGTGTCCACTCTGCAAGAAACATTTGCATCACATTTAGCTCGCTTTGAATCACTGTACGCATCATTACATACTGCGCCAAGGCTTTTCACTGTTGCCACAGTTGCAACATGTGCAGAGTGAAATTCCCCTGTGTCAGCACATTGCATATTAAATGGTTAGCCAGTGGTCCGAAAGACCTCTGAAACAATGCTATGTCGATGAGCCATGGGGTGAAAAAGGAGGAAGTGAGCACACAGCGACATTGCCTTGTGTAGCAGCTCATCCAATCCAAGCTGGGATAGTTGCATAGGAATTGCTGTACAACCAGGTTGAGGATGTGAGCCATGCACGGCACATGTGTAAGTTTGCCCCAGCATAGAACTGCCACCAGGTTTGCATCATCATCACCAATGGCCATCCCTGGCTCCAAGTTTAAGATAAGATAAGATAAACTTTATTGATCCCGGAAGAAATTACAGTATTACAGCAGCAGAACAAAGATCAAGAACATTACACACGTTATAAAATAAGTCTATATTATTACAAAATAAGTCTATATGGACAGCAGATGCGGGTAGACTAGTACATGTACCTCACCTATTCCCCCCATACCCTTAGAACTTCACTTAGTCTTGGGATGCTTTACACTTATACATTTGGTAAACATCCCCACAGCTGTCGGAACAAACGATTTTCTGTATCTTTCCTTTTTACAAATTAGTTGGATTAGACGCTTGCTGAATGTGCTCTTCTGCTTCGCAAACAGTTCAGAGAGCGGGTGTGTATTGTTGCTCATTATAGCCTTGCATTTCTTATTAATTCTATCCTCTAATACCTCCTCGAAAGTCCTAAGTTGTAGACCCGCCGCACTAGCCTTCTTGATAAGTTTATTCAGCTTATTAGCGTCAGCTGTGCGCACACTACTACCCCAGCATATTATTGCAGCAAAGATTGCACTCGCCACAATAGATTGGTAGAACATTTCAAGCATTTTGCTACACACATTAAACGACCTTAACTTCCTTAGGAAGTAAAGTCTACTCATCCCTTTCTTGCAAACCTTCTCCATATGGCACCTCCAATCAAGCTTGCTGTCCAGGTGAACCCCCAAATATTTGAAATTCTCCACCATCTACACATCCTGACCATTAATAGTGATAGGTAAGCAATCCTTCATGCACCTTCCATAACTCAACACCAACTCCCTGGTTTTCTTTACGTTGCGTTCTAAATGGTTAGCCTGGCACCAGTCAACAAAGTCCAAAAGCACCCTTCTGTATTCCTCCTCTCCCCGGCCTCTCTCAATACCTACGACTATCACTGAGTCATCAGAGTACTTCTGAAGGTGACAAAGGTCTGATTTATACTGAAAATCAGCTGTGTATAACGTAAAAAGGAATGGCGACAGCATCGTTCCCTGAGGGGCTCCAACACTGCTCCGAACACTATCCGATACGGCTGCCCCCAGCCTTACGAACTGTGGCCTGTCCGACAGGTAATCAATGATCCAATTCACTAATCCCTCATCAACCGCCATTTCAACCAGCTTTTTACGTAATAATAGTGGCTGTAAGGTATTGAATGCACTGGAGAAATCGAAAGAACATGGCACGCACAATGGTTCCATCATTCTCCAAAAAGGAATGTACTGTTTGTAGCAGATACGCTACAGCATCATCCACCCCCAGACTCTGCCGATACGCAAACTGAAGGGAGTCCGTAAAAGCAGACAGCCTCAGACACAAGTAGGCAGGTACAATTCTCTCCAAGGACTTCATCACATGCGATGTTAAGGCCACCGGTCTATAGCTGTTATGGGAGCTCGGGAAGGTAGTCTTGGGAACCGGCACCAGGCAAGAAGTCTTCCATAGAACTGGTACTCTCTGTGATTGTAAGCTCCAGTTAAACAGGTGCTGGAAGACAGTACACAACTGATTTGCACACACTCTGAGGACACGTGGACAGATACCATCAGGCCCTGCGGCTTTACCAATGACCAGCTTACTAAACTGTTCCCTCACATCATTTTCGGAGATCAAGAAAGTCTCTAACTTCCTCCCCCCAGTTGATATTGCTTGTCGCTCCCCGGCCCTCTCCCCTGTTGACATCGCACATTTATTGTTGAATCTGTTGAAAAACTCATTCATTTCATTAGCCATGATCAGCCCCCATCCCCCTGATCTGACCTTGCCTTAAACCCAGTCAATAGCTTCATTCCCGCCCACACTTCTCTGGAGTTGTTGTGTGACAATTTATTTTCCAATTTAATTCTGAATGCTTCACGGGCAATCTTAATTTTCCCCTTTAAGTCTCGCTGCACAATTTTCATTTCCTCCTTGTCCTTCCTTTTAAAAGCTATTTTTTTCCGGTTTAGTAGATGTTTTAATTATTTTGTAATCCAAGGCTTATTGTTTGCATAACACCGAATCTCATGAATAGGTACAATATTGTCAGTACAAAAGTTGATTAATCAGTAACTCTCCCGGTAACCTCATTAACATCATCATTAGGTTCCCTGGCACATAACACCTCCCAGTCTGTGCAATCAAAGCAGTCTTGTAACCCCTTCTCTGCTGCCAGAGACCACTTCCTTATCTGTTTAATTGTCGCTGGTTGTTTGCAGACAACTGGTTGATAGGCTGGAGACCATAGTATGAGGTTGTGGTCAGATTTCCCCAGGGGGGGCAATGCAGATGATGAGTAAGCATTAGTGATGAGCGAGCATTAAAATGCTCGGGTGCTCGGTGCTCTGGCCGAGCATCTCAAGATACTCTTGTACTCGGCCAGAGCACCGAGCCCAATGTAAGTCAATGAGTGACAGGCTCCGCCCACAGACTTCCGGTCATAAAAAGAGTAATTCCGGAAAAGGGCGGGAGGGTGGGCTTTTTCAAATCGCCGCAGCATATAACACCTTGCTGTGGCCCCCAGAGGGATCCTATCAATTAATCTGCTCCCTGTATGGTGCCAGTTCACTGTGTGCACTGAAGGGAGCTGTGTACATGTATCAGATCGCTATTTATTACCGAGCGGGTCCGAGCATCTCGGCAGTACTCGGTGCTCGCCGAGCACCACGAGTACCGAGATACTCGTGCGAGTACCGAGTAGCGCCGAGCATACTCGCTCATCACTAGTAAGCATCCTTAACACTGGCATAGAGGAGATCCAATATATAATTGTCCCGTGTAGAACATTTGACATATTGATAGAACTTTGGTAATGAGATCTTGGCTCGATTAAAATCCCCAGAAATGACAGTTAGAGAGTTAGGGTGTTTCGTCTGAAGCCGGGCAATCACCCCAGACAGTACTTCCCCAGCTGCCTCAGGATTTGCAGATGGTGGTATATACGACACCACTGCAATAACAATAGAGAATTCTCTAGGCAGATAGTAATGCCTGAGGCCCACTGCTAATAGTTCAATGTTTGGGCAACAATGTCTCTCCTTTACTGCTACATGCCCCTGATTACACCATCTGTTGTTAATGTACAGTATCACTCCTCCGCCCTTCTTCTTACCACACTTCACTCTGTCCCTGTCAGCCTGAACCATTTGAAACCCTGGTACCGATACACTTGAATCTGGGACGTCCTCATGCAACCAGGTTTCTGTAAAGCACATGAGACTGCATTCCCTGAACTCCTTCTGGGTCTTACTCAGAGCCAGCAGTTCATCCGACTTGTTACAAAGCGATCGTACATTACCCATGATGATGGATGGGACCGCAGGCTTAAACCTTCTCCTCCAGGACTTGATCTTCTTGCCTGCTCTGCAACCTCTGAAAGGTCTCCTCATTTCCCGTGGAACATGTGGTATTGCAACTGCTGGAGAAGACTTTGTCCTGCGCAGTTCCAGAAGACGACTCCTTGAATACACTACTCGTTTAGCGACAGACCTAGGGACAACCATCCGATCAGTGATTCCATCCATCCCACGAGGCCTCTCCGTGGCATATTGTATACGGTGCTCTCCGCCGAGCACATATGGCTGTATCACTGACACAGGCTGTGGGCAACAGCATACATCCATCGGTAGTATTAGCTGAGATGGACCATATTGCGTACCCCAAAGTGGCCATGCCAGCAGGGGACATGTGAGTGGTAGTGGAGGACAGGGCCGCCATTAGGGGGTTACAGCCCTTACTGCAGTAAGGGGCCCGGGGCCTGACTGCAGGGGGCGTGGCTATAGGACAGGGGCAGGGGGGGCCCGGCCATGCCGGTGGTGGGCGTGGCCATTTGGAGCAAGGTGGACGGTGATGGTGACAGTGACGGTGGCCCACCCCCCTCCCCCCAGCACACGGCACTAACAGCACCGATATGGACGATGGACGTGCTGGCGGCTACCTGGAATAATGGTGCGGGAGTCCCCAGGGCTGATAACAGAACAGGGCGGCTGTGATTACAGCACTCGCCACTGCTTCTGAGAGTCAGGAAGCAACATGTGCAGTCACATGACCGCCAGCCCTCATCAACCAATAGGTCGGCGGGGCTGTGTGTCGTCACTGCCGTGACCCCGCCCCTTCCGTCTCTGGGACGCCGGCTGTTGCCGATGCCGAACGAGGCTGTGATCCATTATTGCCCATAACTGTCAGACTCAGCGGCATTGCGGAGACACGTGTGAGGTGAGTGGGCACTGCTGTCAGTGCACGTGTGTGCTATGCCAGGGGAGTGCACCTGTACTGTCATCATCTCCATTGCATTTCATAGTCCCAGCTGCTGCAGAACGTCGTCTTTTAGTAGCATGTCTTATTGATGTCTTCACAGTGTGACTGATATGAGCATGGAGGCAGCCGGAGCTGGAACAATGTGGGGGAGCTCTGGCCCCGGGGACAGATGGACACGTTACTTGTAGCTCCAAAATAGCCCCTGCAGTACAGGCCAGGAATGAGCCGAAGGCCCCTGTGTGCGGAGCAGCCGGGGGTGAGCCGAGGGCCCCTGTGCGTGGAGTGGACGGGGATGAGCTGAGGGCCCCTGTGCATGGAGCGGACGGGGATGAGCCAAGGGCCCCTGTGCTTGGAGTGGCCGGGGGTGAGCCGAGGGCCCCTTCTTGTGGAGCGGCTGGGAGTGAGGCGAGGGTCCCTGTGTGCGGAGCGGTCGGGGGTGAGCCGAGAGCCCCTGTGTGTGGAGCGGCCGGGGGTGAGCCAAGGGCCCCTGTGTGTGGAGCGGCCGGGGGTGAGCCGAGGGCCCCTGTGTGTGGAGTGGACGGGGATGAGCTGAGGGCCCCTGTGCATGGAGCGGACGGGGATGAGCCAAGGGCCCCTGTGTGTGGAGTGGCCGGGGGTGAGCCGAGGGCCCCTTCTTGTGGAGTGGCCGGGGGTGAGGCGAAGGTCCCTGTGTGCGGAGCGGTCAGGGTGAGCCGAGAGCCCCTGTGTGTGGAGCGGCCGGGGGTGAGCCAAGGGCCCCTGTGTGTGGAGCGGCCGGGGGTGAGCCGAGGGCCCCTGTGTGTGGAGTGGACGGGGATGAGCTGAGGGCCCCTGTGCATGGAGCGGACGGGGATGAGCCAAGGGCCCCTGTGTGTGGAGTGGCCGGGGGTGAGCCGAGGGCCCCTTCTTGTGGAGTGGCCGGGGGTGAGGCGAAGGTCCCTGTGTGCGGAGCGGTCAGGGGTGAGCCGAGGGCCCCTGTGTGTGGAGCGGCCGGGGGTGAGCCGAGGGCCCCTGTGTGTGGAGCAGCCAGGGGTGAGCCAAGGACCCCTGTGTGTGGAGCTGCGGGGGTGAGCCGAGGGCCCCTGTGTGTGGAGCGGCAAGTAGGTGAGCCGAGGGCCCTGTGTGTGGTGCGGCCGTGGGGTGAGCCGAGGGTCCCTGTGTGTGGAGTGGCCTGGGGGAAGCCGAGGACCCCTGTGTGTGGAGCGGCCAGGGGTGATCCGAGGGCCCCTGTGTGCCGAGCCCGGCTAACTATAGTAAGTGTCTGCACAGCGACCAATCACAGTGCAGCTTTTACTACTCTACTAAGGATAGAAAATAAAAGCTGGAATGTGATTGACTGCCATTTGTCACTGTCCCTTCCCCTGTGCTACAAGAGTGTTAGCAGGGAGACCACAGAGGAGGATGTTGCATTAATCAAGGCGGGAGATGATGAGGGCATGTATAAGCATTTAAGTAGATTGAAGGCTGAGGAAAGCATGGATTCTGGAAATATATTTGAGTTGGAGGCGACAGGAGGAGGCGAGAGTTTGTATGTGTGGTGTGAAGGACAAGGCAGAGTCGAAAGCTACTCCGAGCCAGCGGATTTCAGTTGTGAGAGAGAGTGTGATGCCATATACTGTGATAGATCAGGTAGGGAAGGTGCATAAGATGGAGGAAAGATAATGAGTTTGGATGTATCCATGTTGAGCTGTAAGAGGAGTAATGTGACACACTCTGAGATTCTGAACAGCAGAAAGTTGACATCTGGGCCAGAGAGGTAGATCTGAGTGTCGTCAGCATAAAGGTTGTATTGAAAGCCATGGGACTTTATGAGTTGTCCTAGGCCAAGGGTCTTAAACTCCAGACCTTGAAGAACGCACACAATCCGTGTTTTCAGGATTTCTGTAACATTTGACAGTTGGTAATCATATTACCAACTGTAAAATGCTAAGGAACTCCTGAAAACACGCACTGTGTGCGTTCTTCAAGGTCTGGAGTTTAAGACCCTTGGCCTAGGCCAAGGGTATAGATGGAGAAAAGTGGGGGTTCCAGGACAGAGATTTGCGGGACTCCAAGAGACAGAGAGCAGGATGGGTAGGTAGTGTGGGAATGGAAAACATTAAATTTGTGGTTTCAGCTGAATGGGCATCCAAGAAATGCAATATTTAAAATAGCTGCTGACCTATCAGAGTCCTGCAGCTGACGTCAGCAAGCATGTCACCGGCTTCAGCCACCAAACTGTTGGAGCCTCTGACCGGCTGGGAGCTGACGTCAGCATGCATGTTGTCGGCATATTATTATTAATTATTATAACATTATTTTTTTCCATGGGGCTTTACTTGTGAAAAGAGCATACATAAGTACAATATTCATGAACAATACAGGGCACAACAGGTATAGGAGAAGAGAGGACCCTGTCCGCGAGGGCTCACAGTAGGGCTGGTCGTGCAGCGGCTTAGTGGACTGAGGCTCAATGCAGGCTGTAGGCATGTCAGAAGAGGTAGGTCTTCAGGTTCCTTTTGAAGGTTTACATGGTAAGCGAGAGTCTGATATGTGGGGGGCAGGGAGTTCCAGAGTATGCGGGATGCATGGAATAATTCTTCGTTGTGCAATTGTCCCATAGTCATCTCCATTGTGTATACGGCCAGCAGCAGTCTCTATTGTGTTTTCTCTATTGTATACAGCCAGCAGCAGTCTCTATTGTGTATCCTCTACTGTGTGTATAGCCATCAGCCATCTCCATTGTCTATACGGCCAGGCCCGCAGCCCTCTCTATTGTCTTTATGGCCAGAAGCAGTCTCTATTGTGTATTCTCTATTGTATATACAGGTTCAGCTATTGTGTATTCAGCCCACAGCAGTCTCAAGGGTGTGTGTGTGTAATATATAATAGAGAGAGTGTAAAAAAAAAAAAGGAAAAACAGCACAAAAATATAGAAAGAAAATGGACTTTATTGCCAATGGCGTGGCCACGCATTGGGCAATAAGGTCCACTTTTTTCTATTATTTTGTGCTGTTTTTACTTTTTTTCACTCTGTTGTAAGGAACCATCTGGATTGCTGGTTGGAAAGCTTTGCACATAAACTGAGGTAATTTTTGGTGCTGTTCCAATTTTTCAATATATAAATATAATGTGTGTTTGGGTGGAGGCGGAGCATGGGTGGAGGCGGAGAATGGGTGGAGGCTGGGCGGAGTCTCAGGGGGGCCCCAAAATTTTGGCAGTAAGGGGCCCCGAAATTCCTAGTGGCAGCCCTGGTGGAGGATCCAGGTGAAAAACATATGCTGTGTGCCCAGCGGCAGTAGAAAGTGTGGGGTGTGCTGCATTTTCCATCCCACAGCAGACCTCGTGTAGGAACGTCGCAATCCACGAGATGAAAACATTGCATAGATCCAAGGTTGAAATTAGAGGTCCAAAAAGACATCAGGAAAGGTACAAAGACTGTAGCAAAACTATAACAAACAAAATAATAGCAAAATAATAGCAAAATAATAACAAAATAATAGCTGCTGCAATGGGCTGCCACTAGCAAGACGCCCTATTGTCTCCACAGTCTGGCAGAGAGCAGACAGGCATGTCTGCACACCTCTGAGTCCAGCTGAAGATTTAGCAGAAACAGCCATTGCTGAAACTTTGTCTGCATAGCTGTCCACATCTCTTCAGCTGTACATCTCACATCTCCAAGGCATTTTAAATTAAAACAGGCCTGATAGCGGGGAGCCCTGGCAGCACAGTACTGAGGTGGGGTGGATTATGTCTGAAGTGTTGCAACATTAAGGGAGAGGTTGAGAGCACAGCTGGGGGCCTTATATGAGGTGAACAATAAGGTTGAAGCAGTGGATGAAGTGGTACAGGTAGAAGTTTGTCCCAAAGGTCTTGTGGATTTCAAGACATGGGGAGTAACCCCTTTCCTGCCTGGCCCCATAGCCACCAGAGTCACCCAGTGGCCAGTGAGAGAGATATAACACCTTTATCCATGTTTGCTCATCCAGGTGTCAGTGGTGATATGCACACTGTCATACACACAGTTTCTCAATGAATGGGTGATGTTGTCTGAGACATTGTGGTGTAGTGCAGACACATCTTTCTTCAAGAAGTAATGGCAACTGGGCAACTAATATTGTGGGGCTGTGATGGCCATCAACTTTTGGAAAGTTGTGGATTCTGGCTGAAGTGTTGCAAAATTAAAGGGGAGGTCGAGGGCGCAACTGGAGGCCCTAGATTAGGGGAATGAGGCAGAAGCAGTGGACAAAGAGTTACAAGTAAAAGTTTGTCCCAAATGTTTTGGGGATTTCGGGGTTTGGGGTAGCCCCTTCCCTGCCTGGCTCAGTAGCCACCTGAGTCACTCAGTGGCCAGTGAGCGAGATGAAATGCCTCTGACCATGTTTGCTCATCCAGGTGTCAGTGTTGATATGCACCTTGTCGTACACAGAGTTTCTCAAGGAATGGCTGATGCTGTTTGCCACATTTTGGTCTAGTACAGGCACAGCTTTCTGCGAGATGTAATGGCAACTGGACATCTGGTACTGGGGTGCTCCATCGGCCTTAAGCTTTTGAAAACCATCTGTATCCACCAGGCGAGAAGGCAACAATTCCGTGGCTAACAAATTGGAGATGGTCAAGATCAAGCTCTTTGCTTTGGGATTATTAGGAGAAAATAATCTTTTCTGTGACTAAAAGTGCAAGACCAAGGGCTGGCTGCTGTGCTGGGAGAGGAAGGAGTTTGATATACCCAAAAAACTGCTGCTCTGTGAAGGAGTTGCAAGTGCAGATGTTATTGTGGCTTGAAAAACAAGTGGTGTGCTCAGTGTCTGGGATTGGTCAAAACCAGAAGGTATGTCCACTTCAGTAACAGATGAGGGGCTGTAACTCGCTCTGACTGGTAAACAAGTGTAAGTCCTGTGGCCAAACACCTGTCAGACAACACTTGGAATACAGACGGAGGAGGAAAAAGCAGCAGATGCATTTGATGTGGCAGATGGTGTTTGGTGAGACCCACAAAGTACAGCTTTAGTGCAGTATTTTTCCCAGAGTAATGCATGGTTTTGGGCCCTGTGGCTTTTCATGCATGTAGTGGTCAAATCGTTTGTTTTATTATCTCTTCTCAATCTTTTTTACAGAGTTTGCAAATAACTTGAGGGGGGTCATCTTTTGAGGTGTCAAAAAAAGGCTCAGGCTAGGCAACCCTTTCCACCTTGGCCAATGCAGACCCGCAACCGGTGCTGACCAGAGGCAGAGTTGTGATTGAGGTGGCTGTGCTTGTTGTGCTTACAGCTCTCAGTCTCTGTGCAGGAAGAAGCAACCAAACCTCCTCGTCTTCCTCATTCACCTCCTCTGCTTAGCTACTTAGCTGCCTGACTCTGGGGTCATTCCAAGTGGGATCTCGAACTTCATCATCATCCTCTCTATCATCCCACTCATCACTGTGAGAGTCAACCTCTTGCTCTTTCTTGCTGTGAATGCACAATACAGTCCTGATGCTCCTCAGTTATCTGAGGCTTATCATCATCACCTCCACCCCCGAGTGTTAGGGTCTTGTGACGAGGGTCTAGATTCTGCTGGGACCATGCTTCCCCCATGCCAAAATCTAACTCCAAAAGATTTTGTGCATCGGTGCAGATGCTTTCCTCCTCTGGAGTATGTGAATCTTTTGGAGCAGACCTCTGATGCCCATGGAATAGAATGTGTGAACATTCCTGCAGAATCACCCGTGTGTGGGGAAATCAGTTGTGCGGTTAGAGAGTTCTGACATGGAGTGACACATGAGTAATTAGGGTGTCACCACTGAGAACTGTACTGTTTGTGATGTTGAGGTGGAGGAAAAGGAGGACAGGCCACTTGATACAGCACTTACCATGAACTGTAGCAAAAACTCTTTCTGGGCCTCATCCAAAAGTTGAATCACTCTGCTGCTGGCAAACAAAGAGACTGGAGTAGGCTGTCCAGTAACAGAAGATTTCACTGCCCTTGGGATATGACGAGCCAATGTTTGGACAGTATTGTTTTCAACGTTCCATCATGACCTCAGGATTTTCAACTCATGTTTTATGCACACAGGTTTGGAAAGCACTTGTTTGAGGCCAAACACAACCTTTTATGGGGAATGTGTAGGATTTGGCAATCACTGGTTAGAGGTCAAACACTGCCTTTTAGAGGAAATAGCAAGATTTTGCAATAATTGGTTTAAAGCAAAAAAAATGCCTATTAGTACAAACTGAAGGATTTGAAAATCAGTGGCTAGAGATCAAACACAGTCTTTTCAGGGAAAATTGATTTGGCAATAAACTGGTTTGAGGAAAAAAATATGATTGGCTGCAGAACAGGAATAGGCACACATAAAATGCAGGGAAAAAAATGGAATCTGACACTACACTGATCTCTCCCCACCCCCTCCCCTCATCAAACCCTTCCCACCCACTATCCCACACAGTCAGAAGGTAAAAGAAAAGCATCACTTAAATGCAATAAAGCTTTTTATTATCCGATCATGATTATGAACAAAGCCGCATTTGACGATATTTTGTGACATTGCTTGTGTTTCCAATCTCAAACAAAATATGCAATGTTTGTGCTGAATTTAAAGTTGATGAACATGTTCGGAAAAGTTTGCTCATCTCTAGTCCAGACCTTTAACCTCTTCCAGACCCTTGGCCCACCCCCTGGGCCATGGAATGATCGGGCTCCTGCAGGTCGAGTGAGGGTGTCACTGACCTGTCACTCGGCCTGCAGGTACATGGGGAGTTGTACAACACCCCAGGGGGGGTCGATTTGCCCCCACCCCCACCCCCCCGGCTACAGGCGCGGTGATTGGCACTCAAAAGTGAAAGTGAAAATCACCGCGCCTGTAATGCTTCCCTGTCTGCCGCTGCTATCCCTACCCTCCAATCTTCTCCCCTGTCATCCTCTAACTGTCCCCCTGCCCCCCACCTCTCTTTCCTGCCCTCTCTTCATCTTTCTTACCCCCCCGCTTCCTTTTCCTGCCGCCTGCTTCCTGTCCCTGCCGCCCGCTTCCTCTTCCTGCCGCCCGCCTCCTCCTGCCTGCTCCCGCTTCCTCCTGCCTGCCCCCGCTTCCTCCTAAGTGCCCCCCTACTTCTCCTGTCACCCCCCCTCTTCCCCCTTCCTGCCCCCCCGATCACCGGAGCGGCGATCACCTCTCCCACTCACCCTTCCGGCGGCCGCTCTGTCTCCACTGCGTCCCGCTCCTCCTCCTCCTCTTCACCGCCTCTGGATCTCACAGCTCTGTGCTGGAGCTGCCAGATCACTTTCTACAGCTATATCCTGAGGATCTAGCTGCAGGAAGTGATCTGACAGCTCCAGCACAGTGACCCACAGTGACCATTATGTGATCAATGTGGATCACTGTGCTGGATCTGTCAGATCACTTTCTACAGCTGGATCCTGAGGATCTAGCTGCAGGAAGTGATCTGACAGCTCCAGCACAGTGATCCACAGTGACCATTATGTGATCACTGTGGATCACTGTGCTGGATCTGTCAGATCACTTTCTACAGCTGGATCCTGAGGATCTAGCTGCAGGAAATGATCTGACAGCTCCAGCACAGTGATCCACAGTGACCATTATGTGATCACTGTGCTGGAGCTGTCAGATCACTTTCTGCAGCTGGATCCTGAGGATCGAGCTGCAGAAAGCAATCTGACAGCCCAGGCGCAGTGATGCACATAGTGGGTCACTGCGCCCGGGGTGTCATATCACTTTCTGCAGCTCGATCACCATGCTGGCGGATTGGGCTCCAGAGTAGCAATCTGAAAGCAAAGGCGATCGAGCGGCGTGGGACCTTCGTTGTGGACTACGTCGGAGACAGTCGAACGTCGTGGGACCTTCATTATGGACTACGTCGGAGCGATCGGGCGTCGTGGGACCTTCGTTGTGGACTACGTCGGATCTTTTTATAATAAAGATGGAGTCCGAATTGTGTCTGTGTTTTTTTTTTCAAATAAAAAGATTTTTCTCTGTGTGTATTTATTGACTATTTACCGTACTAGAGATTCCTAATGGCGGGTCTAACATTGGCCCTATATTATGAATCTCGGGCTTAGTACCAGCTGCCAATAAAAAGCTGGCATTAACCCCTTTATTACCCAGTTAGCCACTGGCACCAGGGCAACTGGAAGAGCGTGGGTACAGCGCCAGAAAATGGTGCTTCAATGAATGCGCCATTTTCTGGGGTGGCCGCGGGCTGCAATTCGCACCAGGGGGGGCCCAGAACGCTTGGGCCTCTCTATGCTGAGGATTCCATCCCCCAGCTGCCTAGTTGTACCTGGCTGGACCAAAAATATGGCGGAGCCCCACGTAATTTTTTTTTCTAGAATTAGTTCTAGAAATTAAAAAAAAAAAAAGGGCTTCGCTGTATTTTTGGTTCCAGCCAGGTATGACGAGGCAGCTGGGGGCTGGTGGCAGTCCGTAGCTGCCAAGTTGTACCTGGCTGGACCAAAAATATGGCGGAGCTCTATGTCATTTTTTTTCTAGAAATAATTCTAGAAATAAAAAAAAAAAGGCTTCGCTGTATTTTTGGTTCCAGCCAGGTACAATGAGGCAGCTGGGGGCTGGTGGCAGTCCGTAGCTGCCAAGTTGTACCTGGCTGGACCAAAAATATGGCAGGGCCCCATGTCATTTTTTTTTTTTTTAGTTCTACAAATAAAATGACATGGAGCTTTGCCGTATTTTTGGTTGTCAGCCAGGTACAACTTGGCAGCTAGGGGGCTGGAATCCTCAGCATGGAGAGACCCAAATGTATTGGGTCCCCTATGCTGCGAATTGTAACTACTAGACTAGTATGTTTTTTCACAAAAAGTTTCTTTATTCATTTATACGTCTCAATTTGTGAAGCACATGGGGGTTCAAAGTGCTCACTGTGCATCTAGATATGTTCCCTGGGGGGTCTAGTTTCCAAAATGGGGTCACTTGTGGGGGATCTCAAATGTTTAGGCACACAGGGGCTCTCCATACGCGACCTGGTGTCCGCTAACAATTCCAATTGTTGGCAAACACCAGGTTGTGTATGGAGAGCCCCTGTGTGCCTAAACATTAGAGCTCCCCCACAAGTGACCCCATTTTGGAAACTAGACCCCCCAAGGAACCTATCTAGATGCATAGTGAGCACTTTGAATCCCCAGGTGCTTCACAAACTGATCCGTAATAAGGTAAAAATACTTTTTTTTCACACAAATTTTCTTTTTTAATTTGTATGGATCAATTTGTGAAGCACCTGGGGTTCAAAGGGCTCACTATGCATCTAGATATGTTCCCTGGGGGGTCTAGTTTCCAAAATGGGGTCACTTGTGGGGGAACCCCAATGTTTAGGCACACAGGAGCTCTCCAAATGCGACATGGTGTCTGCTAACAATTTGAGGTGATTTTCCATTCAAATTGTTAGCGGACACCATGTCGCGTTTGGAGAGCCCCTGTGTGCCTAAACTTTGGAGCTCCCCTAGAAGTGACCCCATTTTGGAAACTAGACCCCCCAGGGAACGTATCTAGATGGGTGGTGAGCATATTGAACCCCCACATGCTTTACAAATTGATCTGTGAATATGGAAAAAGTACTTTTTTTTCACAAAAATGTTCTTTTAGCCTCAATTCTTTCATTTTCACATTGGTAACAGGATAAAATTCATCCTAAAATTTGTTGGGCAATTTCTCCTGAGTACACCGATACCTCATATGTGGTCATAAACCACTGTTTTGACGCGCGGCAGGGCTCAGAAGTGAAGGAGCGCCATTTCACTTTTTGAATGGAAAATTAGCTCCAAAAGTCAAATTGCTCTCTTTCCCTTCAGAGCCCTGCCGTGCGCCCAAACCGTGGTTTATGATCACATATGAGGTATCGATATACTCAGGAGAAATTGCCCAACAAATTTTAGGATCCATTTTATCTTGTTGCCCATGTGAAAATGAAAAAATTGAGGATACAAGAACATTTTTGTTAGAAAAATTAAAATATCCATTTTTTTGTTTCCAATTTGCTTAGTTCCTGTGAAGCACCTGAAGGGTTAATAATCTTCTTGAATGTAGTTTTGAGTAGCTTGAGGGGTGCAGTTTTTGGAATGGTGTCACTTTTGGGTGTTTTCTGTCATGTAAACCCCTCAAAGGGACTTCAAATGGGATGTGGTCACTAAAAAAAATGGTTTTGTAAATTTTGGTGGAAAAATGAAAAATTGCTCATGAACTTTAAACCCTTATAACTTCCTAACAAAATTTTTTTTTTTTTCCAAAATTGTGCTGATGTAAAGTAGACATGTGGGAAATATTATTTCATAACTATTTTGTGTCACATAACTCTCTGGTTTACCAGAAGAAAAATTCAAAATTTGAAAATTGCAAAATTTTCACAATTTTTGCCATATTTTTTATTTTTTTACAAATAAACGCAAAAATTATCGACCTAAATTTAATACTAACATGAAGCCCAATATGTCACGAAAAAACAATCTCAGAATCGCTAGGATCCGTTGAAGCGTTCCCGAGTTATAACCTCATAAAGGGACACTGGTCAGAATTGCAAAAAATGGCAAGGTCATGAAGGGGTTAAGATACCAAGCTATATTGGGATAGACAGGGTGGGCCATTTGTATGCATGCACCTAAATACAATGGGAATGGTTGGTGATATCAAATTCCTGTTTGTGGCACATTACAATATGGGAGGGGGATAACTTTTCCAGAAAGGTGGTGACCATGGTGGCCATTTTGAAGTTGGCCATTTTGGATCCAAATTTATCTTTTACAATGGGAAGAGGGTAATGTGACACATCAAACCTATTGAGAATTTCATAAGAAAAACAATGGTGTGCTTGGTTTTAACATAACTTTATTCTTTCATGAGTTATTTACAAGTTTGTGAACACTTATGAAATGTGTTCAAGGTGCTGCCCATTGTGTTGGATTGTCAATGCAACCCTCTTCTCCCACTCTTGACACACTGATAGCAACACCGCAGAAGAAATGCTAGCACAGGCTTCCAGTATCCGTTGTTTCAGATGGTGCACATCTCGTATCTTCACAGCATAGACAATTGCCTTCAGATGAGTGATGAGGCAAACGTTTTTGTGAATGGTGAAGTTAACAAACAAAACCACTGCTATTGGTCTGACACTAACCCATAGTGGATAATCCCTCCAAGACTTCTGAAACACAAAAATTGATGGTATGGTGTGGTATGGGGTACAAAGATAGTGGGGCCGTTCTACATCAATGGAAACCTCAATGCCACTGGATATCTGAAATTGCTACAAGATTCAGTGAGAGTGGGAGGTAAGTGGGAGAAGAGGGTTGTATTGACAATCCAACACAATGGGCAGCACTTTGATCACATTTTATAAGTGGTCATTAACTTGTAAATAACTAATGAAAGAGTAAAGTTACTTTAAAACCTAGCACTCCGTTGTTTTTCTTATGAAATTCTCATTAAGTTTGATGTGTCACATGACCCTCTTCTCATTGAAAAAAATAAAGTTGGATCAAAAATGACCAACTTCAAAATGGCCACCATGGTCACCACCCATCTGGAAATGTTTTCCCCCTCCCATATACTAATGTGCCACAAACAGGAAGTTGATATCACCAACTTTTCCCATTTTATTTAGGTGTATCCATATAAATGGCCCACCCTGTATATAAAAATAAGTAGCTATTTTTCTTGATTTACTCTTGTCAGCATGTGCACTATTTGGATAATGTCTGAAAAGGCATTGTTGTCCTTTAATTCGCACCTATTTGTACTTAGATCTTCCATTTGGAGGAGGTGCTTCTGATGTCCTAGGCATAATGTGACACTGTTATGGTCTTGACCTAATGTAAATCTAATATGTTCATATACATAATTAGTCTATACCATAATAAACTTTTCCCCCTTTAAATAATAGATTGCAGCCTTATCTATATGTTATATATATGGAGTTATGAATTATTAACAATTATTAATAAAAAATATTAGAAGAGGTAATATGTATCCTATATAGAAATATTTTCTCCTTAACAAGGACTTGTAAATATCAAAGCTTAATATTTTTGGAAGTTGGAGTGTTTTTTTTTTTTAGATTTGGCTGTCTTAGGAGGATATCTGTTTGTGCAAGTAACTATTACTGTGCAGAATTATTAGGTAACTTAATAAAAACTTACCATCCATGCCAAAAACAGAAACCAAATGCACTTACAGGACGCAGTCAGAGCCCAATTGTGGAGCAAGCCCAGCTTGAATGAGTGAATGGTGCTCTATGCAGGCCTAGTGTATGCATGGCAGCTCGCCTCCCACATTGCTGGTAGAGGTGAGTCATCAACCAGCAGCTGGGCTTGCTCCACAATTGGGCTCTGACTGCGTCCTGTAAGTGCATTTGGTTTCTGTTTTTGGCATGGATGGTAAGTTTTTCTGATGCTGCTTTTTTTCTAGTAACTTAATAAAAACCAAATATATTCCCATCTCATTTTTCACCAGGTTAAACTAATATAACTGCACAAAATTTAGAAAAAAACATTTCTGACATGCAAAAACAACACACAAAAAAAATTAGTGACCAATATAGCCACCTTTCTTTATGATGACACTCAACAGCCTTCCATCCATAGATTCTGTCAGTTGCTTGATCTGTTTAAGATCAACATTGTGTGCAGCAGCTACCACAGCCTCCCAGACACTGTTCTGAGAGGTGTACTGTTCTACCTCCCTGTAGATCTCACATTTTAGGAGGGACCATAGGTTCTCTATGGGGTTCAGATCAGGTGAACAAGGGGGCCATGTCATTATTGTTTCTTCTTTTAGACCTTTACTGGCCAGCTGTGCTGTGGAGTAGTTGGATGCATGTGATGGAGCATTGTCCTGCATGAAAATCATGTTTTTCTTAAACGATACTGACTTCTTCCTGTACCACTGCTTGAAGAAGTTGTCTTCCAGAAACTGGCAGTAGGTCCAGGAGTTGAGCTTCACTCCATCCTCAACCAGAAAAGGTCACACAAGTTCATCTTTGATGATACCAGCCCATACCAGTACCCCACCTCCACCTTGCTGGCATCTGAGTCAGAGTGGAGCTCTCTACCCTTTTCTGATCCAGCCTGTGGCCCATCCATTTGGCCCATCAAAAGTCACTCTCATTTCATCAGTCCATAAAACCTTTGAAAAATCAGTCTTAAGATATTTCTTGGCCCAGTCTTGACGTTTTATCTTATGTTTCTTGTTCAAAGGTGGTCGCTTTTCAGCCTTCCTTACCTTGGCCATGTCCCCGAGTATAGCACACCTTGTGCTTTTTGATACTCCAGTAACGTTGCAGCTCTGAAATATGGCAAAACTGGTGGCAAATGGCATCTTGGCAGCTTCACGCTTGATTTTCCTCAATTCATGGGCAGTTCTTTTGCGTCTTTTTTGCCCAACAAGCTTTTTGCGACCCTGTTGGCTATTTGACATGAAACACTTGATTGTCCGGTGATCACACTTCAAAAGTTTTGCAATTTCAAGACTGCTGCATCCCTCTGCAAGACATCTCACAATTTTGGACATTTCAGAGCCTGTCAATTTTCTCTTCTGACCCATTTTGCCTAAGAAAAGGCATTTGCCTAATAATTAAGCACACCTTATATAGGGTGTTGATATCATTACACCACACCCCTCCTCATTACAGAGATGCACATTACCTGATTTACTTAATTGGTAGTTGGCTCTCAAGACTATACAGCTTGGAGTAGGACAACATGTATAAAAAGTATCATGTGATCAAAATACTCATTTGCCTAATAATTCTGCACACAGTGTAATATTGTAGCGCTGTCAACAAGCCTCATAGAATCATGTAAGCAATGCCCGCTTTAGCGAAGACCATAAAAATTATTACTCAGGGGAGAAGCATAAGTAAAATAAATAATATAGAAAATTATCCACTTTTGACCTGGTGCCTCATGAAGTATTTCAAAATATTTACACATGGTATCATGATCTAATTTTCTATTAATAATTTTCCACTTTTTTTTAAACTATTTTCTTAAAAACACGTGAGCCTAGAAAAGAGGTACCGGTAGTTTAAACTGTACATATGAATGCACAATAAAGTACTATCATCTAAAACTGTTATCTAATAGTGGTCGCATAACAAAGTTGCTACAGCTAGAGTTTATAACATAATAGTTGCCAGAACAGACTGTTAAAATGGAATCATACAGGATATCAGGAAAAATTGTATCAAATCCGCTCTGCTGCCAAATAATCCAATTCAATGTGATTGTTGTAGCATATGGTGGTTTATTCTATGTGTTTAGAAGGTTATCCCTGCTTTTTCATCAGGAAATGTACACCAGGACTGGTGTATATTCCTGATGAAGAAGCAGGGTTACGCTTCAAAATGCATAGAACAAACCACTATATGCTAAAACGAACACTTTGAATTGGATTATTTGGCAGCAGAGCGGATTTGATACAATTTTTCCTGATATTGTGCATAATTGACTTGCCTTGGTGCATGTGGTTCCTGTGGCAGCTGCCTCTAACACTTTCCTTTGGTTGTGGGTCACAACAATACAAGGTGAGCCCTATATTGCTTCACTGCTAATCCTTCATCTCCCTGAATAAGACCCTATTGCGTTTTTCTTTTCCACAGTTTATTGCTGTAAAATGGAATCATTACATTGCACAAATCTGCACGAGCAACCAATCCCACCATCCTATAGATCTAAAGGGGAGGTGAGGAGGTTTGCTGCCCTTTCAAAAAAAAACAAAACGTAGGGTGACTATGGCGAAGCTGATTGTCCATGTTGATGATATCCAGTTCGAATCAATACTTCAGATAGTCCTTATCAGTCGTCTATAGAAGATTATATGCTCCCATTGTCCCACTCCTACAAGATGGTATAGTCATGTTTTTTAATTATTTATGTATATATTTGATTTGTATGTTTATGAGGGTGGGTAGTTTTTTATAAGTGGTTATAGACCTTCAATTGGTGTTTGAGACACCATTTGGTGTCCTTTTTAACACATACTAATAAACTGTAGTTGTTTTATAAGTTTTTTCTTTGTATTACGGTCTACTCATCATAGGACAAGATCAGTATTATTTTTATTTACTTATTGAATCATGATTGCTAAATATAGGTGTGAAAATACACCATTGGCAGCATGATGACTCTGTGATTTGCAATGCTGAGATCCTTTGACAAAATTCCAGCTAGGACAATATTTGCAACAAGTTTGGATATTTTCACCATGCTTTCATAGATTTCTTCAGGTATTTTGAATTTCTGCCACACTTCAAAGACATACCAGTAGGAGAAGAGAAGAAAACGGTGTTAAATACAGGAGAGACTGGAGGTAAGAAGGTGTATTAGTACACTCACATTACACTACATGCACATTCACACATTTATTAACAAAATATAGATGTGAGTGCTTCTTTAATCAATTCAGAGGCTCTATGTCATTTAAAATTTGTTAGTAATGGGGCCGTCACACACGCCAATATCGCGTGCACGATCACTGCTGCACGTGACGTTGCAGCGATATTGATGCGTGTGACAGGGTGCATCAACCAGCGATAAATTGCTGGTTGATGGTCGTCAGGTTTTAGAACCTGCTCTAAAACCTGACGACAGTCGTCCGGTAGACACGCAGCATCCCTGTGTGTGACACCAGGAGATGCGATCAGCCAGCTCCCAGCGTCTCTCAGGAAGCGCTGGGAGCTGGTATCCAGGGTAAACTGCGGGTAACTAGGCAGCGTGCGCTGCCTAGATACCCGATGTATACCTTAGTTACCAGCCTTCTCCACTCACCAGCTGGTATCTAAGGTGCACAGTGGGTAACTAGGGTCCCTAGTTACCCGCTGTGTACCTTATATACCAGCCGGTTTAAAAAAACCTCTATTTCTTTTAGCAAGTAGGAGCCTGCTAATAGATAAAATCATCTACGGCTAGTTGGGGAGGGGTGCATAGAGTGAAGGCATGACCCCATAATCTGAAAAAGTAAAGATCGCCGACACTCGCTAACATGCAATGTGAACAGGTGCATTGCTGAACATAGCATATTATATCAAACAGACAGGTGGTCTCTGTCATGCTAAGACATGCAAATCAAGAATGTAAGAATATAGAACTGCGTTATAGCTGAGGAAATTTTTGAAAAGATCTGAAAAAAATTGAGACACTTAGACAGCAAATAGGCTATTTCTATACAAAGAGCCATGTTGAGACGTGTCACATTGCTAGGTACCTACACTAAGTCATTGCCTCTCTCTGGGTTTAAAAAAACCTCTATTTGTATTACTTGTTTGACTAAACATAAACAATTAATATCACATGTATGTTATAGTATATGCCGTGTTTCTGCATTTTCTGCAGATTTGCACAAATAGCATTGTAGTGATTATTTCATGCAAGAATGTTTTAATGCCAATATTTGAGAGGCAGAAATGTGGGGCACCGAACATTCAAGAACCAGCAGTGTCAACTACAGCAGGGCCAAGGGTGCACAGTCTTATAACAGCCTGAGAGGTATAATCACATTGAAGAAAGAGGCACTCACCCGGTGAAAGTTGTTCCTAATAGATGACTTTAATCAGCATTGAGGTACAGGGTGCTGGGGAGGGGGTGTCGGAGGTGCAGACGACGGCACCATTTCGGATCAACTGATCATTCGGCTGATCCAGGCAAAGGATCAGTTGATCCAAAATGGTGCCGTCAGCTGCACCTCCGACACCCCCTCCCCAGCACCCTGTACCTCAATGCTGATTAAAGTCATCCATTAGGAACAACTTTCACCGGGTGAATGTTTTAATGCATTTTTAGTGCAGGAACAATGGGATTACACACTATAAAAATGGATTTCTAATTGTGTTTTATATGTCTTCCCTCAACAGTTTATAGTGAAGAAATGCACTAAAAATTGTGCAGTTCCTTGGAGACTTTAAATGAACTCTGTGCAGCACATTTTGCTTTGTAATCTAAGGCCAGAATGACATAGGAATAAAACAAACTGAATTCAGTAATGTGTAACTTATTTGGCAGTGTGCATTTATTCACTTGCATTGAAGGTTTTATGATCAGGTGTTTAGCTTTGCCCGATAAGAGCTGATGCACTTGCCATAGTGAGCACATTCCCTGCTCTTATAAACAACTGTCAATAGAATACTATGGTGAGGGTGGGGTTAATTTTCTGAGCTTTGCTACATCTAATGACTGCTTTGCAAGTCCCGATATCGTTGTCCAACAACGATAAAAAGTCACGTGGTTAGTGCGTTGGCGCCGATATCGTTCGTGCGTTGTGTGGTGTAAATGACCAATTCGATGCAAGAACGATGCCAAAATGATATCGTTGGGGAATTGTGCAGGCTCTTCAACTGCCCGATATTGGATGGACGATCTGGCAGGATCGTGCTGTGTGACAGCCCAACAATAATTTGGAGCAAAACTTCCCCTATTCACTCCCATGTTAAATGGTCGTTCCCTGGGTCACTCGTACAAGGGGGTGTATACATCGCAGTTTTCTTGCATACCGATATCTCCCTGTGTGACAGCTCCTATGCAATCTTGGATTACTGCCAAAAATGTGCGCGCCCCCGTGCTGTTGTACGGGACGATATCGGGACGTGTAAAGCGGCCATAAGAATTCTGATTTTGTCCCAGCTGCTGCCCCAGTAAATTAAGGATCTTGTCACCCCCAAAACACCTCAAAAGCTATTAAAAGCTGTCCCTAGAGCATATTCACACTTTCCCTACACTCCTTTTAGCTCCTAAATGCAGCTAGTGAAAATGAAGATAAATGTTATTACACTACCTCATTAGTGATGATAATTAGTGACTATGGTATGCATAGTCACCCTGGCAGGCTCTCCCTCTTCATGATATCACGCCTCAATAGGCGTGATCTTCAAATCAGATTCAAATGCGCACCTCCCCGCTCTGTCCTATTCCGGCCGGGCTGCAGTGGGGCTGGGTGACGCGAATCGCGTCATTTCCGGCGCCGGGTGACGATATGTACACCCACGCCGCTTTGTTAGCTTCAAAACGCGCACTGCGCATGCGCATGCACTGTGCGGGTCTTGAAGCTAACAGTGGCGCGGGTGTACATACGTCACCCGGCGCCCGAAAATGACGCGATTCGCGTCATACAGCCGCACAATGCAGCGGTCCGGCTGGCATAGGACAGAGCGGGGAGGCGCGCATTTGAATCTGATTTGAAGATCACGCCTATTGAGGCGTGATATCATGAAGAGGGAGAGACTGCCAGGGTGACTATGCATACCATAGTCACTAATTATCATCACTAATGAGGTAGTGTAATAACATTTTATCTTCATTTTCACTAGCTGCATTTAGGAGCTAAAAGGAGTGTAGGGTAAGTGTGAATATGCTCTAGGGACAGCTTTTAATAGCTTATGAGGTTTTTTGGGGGTGACAGGATCCCTTTAACTGTTTAACCAGGGTCTCTTTCCTACATTATGCTGCTCTCAAAAAAGGTACCTCAGTTTTGATGAAATCACATCCAATTTGCCTAAACTTTTAAAAACAAAGTTTCTGCACAAAAATACTGTTTATGCTACTTGGGAAAATACTTTTTAAGTTCATTTAATTAATTAAAAACTGTCATGAGATATTCACGTTTAGATTCTGCATTTTGTTATAAAGATAAAATCTAACACTTTCTAGCAAAAAAGTTTATATAAAGACATTTTCTTCTACTTTTGTAAAAAAAAAAACCTGTTACTACCTTTGCTACTCTTCTTCCTACACCAGTGTTATTAATATGCGTAACATCTGAGATGACACATTTCCTGGTCACTTAGAGATTCTATTTCATGATTTTTACTTTGCTGTTTTTCACCTAGTGGCAGCTAGTTACACTCTACCAATTAGGGAAACTCGATTCTAACACATAATGATCATGACTATAAGTTGAAGCAACTGCCAAAGGAGTAAAAGGACTAAGAAATTTGAAAGAGCTACTTCAAATGTATGCATCAGCCATTAAAGAAAGTTTTTTAAGTCTTGCTGACATATAGTTGTGTTTTTATAGGTCTCCTGTCTGATTTAGTGGGAACCTGCCAGCTTTTTAAGCCCCTAACCACAACTTTAACATTCTTTTGCCTTATTACTTCATTTTAATAAAGCTCTTTTTTTTCTCAAATGAATGTTCTTTACATGTGTGAGCTAAAAATATATTTAAATGTACTGCTAGTCATATCTTAATAGATCATAGCTGTTCTGGTGGCCATTGCTTCACCAGATTAGTCAACTTCAAATGTTGTGAGCCTGACCCCTCCAGGTATAACTGTTATCATCCTCATTGGCCCTATAATTTTGTCTAAAGTGTGCAGTGAGCTGACAATGCCAGGTCATTCTATTAGCTCGGGAGGGATATGAGGAGGTTCATTAAAATATAAGAATATGTCTGTCTAAAATTATGGTTAGCATTTGGGGGCTTAATAGATGGGACATGTTACCCTTAGTAAAAATAGAAAAGAAATATCAGGATACAGCATTTCTTCCTTTTTATATTGTATATTTAATTTAAAATGAATCTGCAGTCAGAAGATTATATAAGGCAGTGGTCCTCAAGCTTTTTTTACAGGGGACCAGCTTCATGCAAGACCATTTTTCTGTGGCCCGGCGGGGCGGAGCTTTGGTCATATGGGGTGTGGCCATGGATAAGGGGTGGAGTTTAGCACCCTGTTTCCCAGAAAGATGCATTGCGTACTATTTTCAGGGGATATCTTATTTTTCCATCCCCTTGCAGCCCACAATATGGTATACGAAATTCCCTTGCAGCCCCCATCATCCCCTTGCAACACACAATATCCCCATCATCCCCTTGCAGGCCATAATATCCACATCATCCCCTTTCAGCCCCCAATACCATATCCCCCATCATAATCCCCTTGCAGCCCCATCATCCTCCTCTTGCAGCTTCCATCATCCTCTTCTTGCAACCCCCATCCTCCTCTTGCAGCCCTACCATTCTCGTCTTCTAGCCCCCACCATTCTCCTCTTCCAGCCCCCACCATCCTCCTTTTCCAGCCCCCAGTATCCTCCTCTTCCAGCCCCCAGTATTCTCCTCTTCCAGCCCCCACCATCCTCCTTTTCCAGCCCCCACTATCCTCCCTTTCCAGCCCCCACCATCCTCCTTTTCCAGCCCCCAGTATTCTCATCTTCCAGTCCCCACCATCCTCCTTTTCCAGCCCCAAGTATGCTCATCTTCCATCCCCCAGTATCCTCCTCTTCCAGTCCCCACCATTTTCTTCCAGCCCCTATTATCCTCTTCCAGCCCCCACAATTCTCCTCTTCCAGTCCCCACCATCTCCAACACACACACACACACATACCAGCAGTCACAGGCCCCAGCTGCACCTGCGGCATTACGTCGCCTCTCTGTTCTCTTCCACAGATTAATGCATAGATGTACGTGAGAAGCCATTGGCCAATCACAGTGAAGCAGCTGAGCCAATCACAGTGCAACAGCCAGTAGCCAATCAGGGCCTGGCTGCTGCACCATGATTGCCCAGGCTTCTCCACTGTGATGAGCCGAGAGCTTCTCCCATATATCTATGCACACAGCTGAGAAAAATACCCGAGAGACAACGTAATGCTGCAGGGGTGGTGACATCACCCCGGGAGGCGGGCAGCCTCCACCGCTCAGAGCCCTGCAGAGCTCAGCACTGTGTGTAGTGCTGGTCTGTGGCGGGACAGACCGGCACGCAGACCTCCGCGGCACAGTCCCATGACCCGGTGGTTGGGGACCCCTGATATAAGGTATAAGGTAGATTTTGCTCACAGTGTAGAACTGTTTAGCTTAGTACTTCTCAAAATGTCAGGTGGGCCCCATATTATTCGTAAAATACATTTAGGGATGTAGTTTTTACAGAATTGGTTTAACAATTGTGGTTTAGCAGCATAACTGCTTCTTTTTATCAGTGTTTAATGTTCTACTTCAAGAGCAAAACAATCTAAGGTTTTGTGCTCACGATCAGGAATTGCAGTGTTTTGGATGCAGCATATTGCTGCTGCGTCCAAAATTCTGCATTGTACAGTTCTAGCATGGTGGATGAGGTTTCTAGAAATCTCATGCCCACTATGCTTCTCCCCACCGCAGCGTGTTTTCAGCTGTGCTGTGTGTTTCTGTACTTCCGCATCTTCGCAGCATGGTAATTTCATGCAGCGGAGTAGAAAGAGATAACTATCAAGTGATAGCAGGGAGAAGCTACCCTGCATTCACCTTAGATTGTGGGCACAGCGTGGCTGCAGTCTCCCTGTGTTCACCTGTGGGTTCCAGCAGATTGTTGCAGGTCCGGAGACACTGCGACCAACACGCAGTGGCTCCGGATCATGAGCACACAGTTTAAGATAAATTGAGTTAATTTTTTAAGAATAGTAAGTCCATGGGTTATTCTCCATATATGAGGCACCAAGTGTAAAAATGTTGAGGCCTTTTGTCTCAAGGCTCATTCAGATTTTTTCATGCAAATGCTATTCATGATTTTTGACCAATGACCAACCTTCTTTTATGGGGTAGTTCACATGGCTGAAATTTTCCTCGGTTTTAGTGGCTCACAAAAAAGTTAAGGCTTGTCTGATAAAGATCAAATTTGTATCAAACTCACTACTGCAAGTCTATGGATCTGTGGTGCCCCAGTAGCCACATCATAAGCTTGGAGGTGAGGCAAAGCATCTACCAGGTAAGCAAATGCACAACACCATCCTGACTCCAGGCCAGAAGGGGGAACTCTAAAGCACGGGTTCAGGGCAGGTCCCCTATAAATTCTGGCCTGGGGGAGCGGCCAGTCAGTTCAGTTCCAGGGAGGACTGTAGAAGACACCGTAAGAACGGTAGCCACACTGGGCCTGTCCAAGGACACTGACTGATAGTGTTTTAAACCTGTGGTGATGGTCTGAGGAAGTCGAGAACTAGGTCTGGGGAGAAGAGCTAGCGCTGGTTCATCCCAGGGCCTAGTGAATTACGGTCACCGGAGACCGAAGTCGTCAGGGATTCTATACCCAGCAACCAAACCCAGAGAGCGGGCAAATTCAGGTTTCCTATTCACACTAAAGCCAAGAGACACAGCCATACCACAGAGCCCAGGAGGAGAAGTTAAAGAGAAATCCAGATCGGTGAAGAGGTCGTGACGCCTGTCATACGGATACACTGACAAGAGACGGTCATCGCACAGCTCTATGCAGCTAGGGCCCATCTGAACCAACACCGTAGGTTGGCCTTAGCACTTCCCCGGCTCGAATAGCCCCAACTTACCTCCAAGCTTCGAATCCTGAACAACAACTTGGGCAGTACTCGGCTACACCAGCAATAACATCATTAAAGGTAAAGCGGCTTGTATCTTCCGTGTCTGTCCACTTCTTTGTATGTTGACTTCTGCAAACCCCACCCTACCATCACTCATAGACTATATACTGGCCTCGGAGCATTATTTTGAAGAGCAGGCCAAAGATCTTAGGAATCGCTTCATGACAAGGGGGTATAGCAAGCGTTGTGTAAAACGTGGATATCAGAAAGCATATAAGATGGAACGTGGGGTCTTGCTGTCGGGAGGGAGGTCAGAAGATAGAAGGAAGCATGAGGGAGGACAAGTAATTAGGTATATAACCACATATAACGATAAGTGGGACAGAATCAGAGGCATTTTGAAAAAACATTGGGGCATCTTCCAGCTGGTACCAGGACTAGAAAAGTCCATTACATAGAGGCCGCAAGGAAAAGTAGCAGTTTGAGGGATGAATTGGTTCACAGCTATTATATAAACAAACTGAAACCGGTAGTGAGTGGTGGCGTTTTACAGGTCGGTTATTACCCTTGTGGTGAATGCTTGGCCTTCCGAAACATGGAGAGATCAAAAACGTTTAAGGCCGCAAATAACGATAAGATCTATGACATACGGCATTTCATAACATGCACTACGAAGAATGTTATATATCATGCCACATGTTCTTGTGGCCTGATATATAATGTGTTAACGACCCGCAAATTTACAATTAGGGTTAGGGAACATATAAGGGACATCTTAGCGGCAAAAAAGATTGAAGTTGACAACCCTAGCCTTAAGACGTTGCCTCGCCACTTTAAATTAAAACATGATTGTGACCCAACGAACCTCAAATTTAAGGCCATTGATGTCTGTCACTTAGGAGCAAGAGGGGGTGATTATAAAAAAGCTCTAGCAAGGAGGGAGTTCCAGTGGATAGTCCGCTTGGGGACTTTGTCGCCAGGTGGACTAAATGAAAGACTTAGTTTTTCACCCTATTTATGATCTAGGGACCATCTGTTAAATCCTTATAGTGACTCTATCCTATAATAGGTGCATCCTACAGGATGGAGAACGGGAATATTGGATATAAATAAGAATATGTTCTTTGGTTCTGCAGCCTATGATAATTTATGTGGGGTCTGACTCGTATACAAGTGCCCTTTTGGAGTATTTGTAAGGGTTCCCCATAGTTGTTTCCCTTTAATTCTGATTTTAACTGTTTTACTATGTCTTTTCTGTTTTTAGTTTTTTGATGTCGTCTTATCTGGTGTACCCCATTATTCCATCTGATACCCACTGTGAATAGCCCAGACAACAGGGGTCATGAAAAAGTGGAATCTACACACGGTAATGAACGCTGCGGCCGCAAGTGTGCGGCGCAGGTGCGGGGGGGCTACTGCTAAGAGATGTCGGCACAATAGGTGGGAGTGCAAAAGCCAATAACAGCTGTTGTCAAAGAGAGTGTGTGTCTGTGATTGGCAGAGCCCTGTGAATAAACCGCAGTTTAATGATCGGAACCCGAAATTGGTGTTACAAGCGCGTGGTCCTCAGCAAGTATAATGTTTCTGCTTTAATCACTATTTTGGTTTCTTTTACAGCATTCCAGCTGAATCCAAACCCGAACAGTAACATGGACTTTGCAGGGAAGTTCGTGTTCAGGGTCTGTGCATGAACACTAGGTCTTCGGTATGGGCCCCGAATTTATAATCAATATGTGCATTGGGCATGTGCCGAGCCGGGCCGATTGGGTGATCCAGCCCAAAATGCACCAGGGCCGATAACGTGATCACACCCATAATGCACCGGGCCAATCATATGATCGGGCGCATAATTCACCAGGCCTGATGTGATGTACCCGCCGATGCATCATAGAAGGAAAAGAGGGCGGGAGATTCCAAATTCAGGAGGAGAGGAAGAAAGAATAATGCTGCCCAGTGGGGTGTGCAGTGAAGCACAGAGGAGGGGAGAAAGGATCCTGGAGCCAACTTTCCAGTCTGCAGAGAGAGCGACATCCAGTAAGTTCAAAGTCATTTTTCTTCTTATACAGGGCGGATTTACAGCAGAGAGGGATGGTTAGGAAGCAGCTAGGAAAGTATAGGGACAGCTAGTGATAGGTCAGAGGTTTAGATCCAGATGACAGGTTCCCTTTAAAGGCGACACTAAGGTTATTATCTGTAATTTTAATATGTGCAAAACTAAGGGAGCCTTTTTTGTATACAATGTCCTTGTAAAGAAAAATACATATGTCAAATTTTACAACTTACACAAGCATATGGATGAACATATGTGCAATATATTGAAAACATTGGATAAACACCCTGTCTCTAAATATTATGTTGTCTACCATGGAAGCTCTTTTGATGGTTCACAGCTTTGGGGCATGCAAACAGTTAAAAAAGATTGGCGGGGCAGTGACTTTATTAAGAATATTTCACTTGTTGAAGGCCAGTAAATATTTAAATTGGACATTTTTACTATCAGCATATGCATTAAGATGGTCGAGATTGCATGTCTGTCTGAGAACACCCTTGGAGGGGGGCTACAAGTGTCAGAAGGGGCATTGTGCAGAGTTTTATTACCTGACACTAAGGCACCTTTAAACTATGGATACTGCCTGAACCAGAGGACACTGTTTGAAATTCTGATTAATAAATACTGAATATTACCTGAGCCACAGGGGAACCAAAAACTACTTAGAAAAAGCAGCATTAGAAAAACTTACCATCAATGCCAAAATCAAAAACCAACACTGCACTTGCAGGATGCAGTCAGACCCCACTATGTAAAGCAAGCTCCAGGTGCAGGCTGATAAAAATTACCTCTACCTACAACAAAATGTGGGAGGCGACCTGCCATGCACATAATGGGCTTGCTTAGGACACCATTCACACTAATACAAATGATGCAGAGCGCCTGAATGCAACTCACTGGCTCTGCCACCTAACCAATGGGCCGCCCAGTACGATGCTTCTGCACCACTAGATGAACGGCGCCCCACGGGGACCAGCTGCACCCCGAAAATGATAAAAAAGTGCAAAAAAGATTTTTATGTGATAAACAAAAAACCTTATAGATGAGGTATTGGTTCATGCATTGGCCAAGACACTTAAGCTCATGATCCAAGTCACGGATCCTCATGCTCATGAGTCCTAACAAATTATGTGCAAAAAGTACTGAGAAAAAGCAGCATTAGAAAAACTTACCATCAATGCCAAAATCTAAAACCAACACTGCACTTGCAGTTGTAGGCAGAGGTGATTTTTATCAGCCTGCACCTGGAGCTTGCTTTACATACTGGGGCCTGACTGCATCCTGCAAGTGCAGGGTTGGTTTTTGATTTTGCCATAGGGGAACCACTCAACATTTATACACTAGATCACTAGGTACTGTATATAACGGATTCAGATACTTTGCGGTATTCCCTTGCAAACCTGTATGTACGGATTTATTTGGTAAGCAGCTGTTCAAGTGTTTCTCTAGTGCTGCAGAATTAGATGTACAGATTAAACCAGAAGGTTACATACACTATATAAAAAAAAATATGCATGTTTTTCTCAAGATCTGACATGAAATCAGATAAAATCTTTCCCATTTTAGGTCAATTAGGAGAACTAGTATTATTAAATCTTGCCAAATGTCGGAATAAAGAGAGAGAGAATGTTTTAAGGCATTTTTATTACATTGTACAGAGTGAAATGTTTATATACTGTACATTTTATTAGTATTTGGTACCATTACCCTTAAATTGTATGACTTGGTTCAGACGTTTTGGATATCCTTCCACAAGCTTCTGACAATAGTTGGTAGAAATTTGGGCCCATTCCTTTTGTCAGAACTCGTGTAACAGCCATGTTTGTAGATCAGGGCTTTGTGATGGCCACTCCTAAATATTGACTTTATTATACTTATTCAACTCCAGTTTGGAAGTATGCTTCGGGTCATTGTTTATTTGGAAAACCCATTTCTGCCCAAGTTTTAACTTTATGGTAGTGATGGGCGAGTCCTAAATTACTCGGAATCGCTTGACTCTAGCGAGTCCGAGCCCGGGACTCGCTACTCGTTGCGAGTCTAGCGAGTCCAATGTTAATGAATGGGGAAGCGAGTAATAGCGAGTAATGTGCAATTTACAAATCGCAGATGTGTCTCGGAAGCTTCAGGCTCTATCTGCTACAATGGCTAAATCATGTTTAATAGGCTCCCGCTGTCACAGCACAGTTAACTCTCTGCTTACTGGCACTGCAACAAGAAGAAGAAGGAAGACAGAACAGAGAAGAAAGAAGAGAGACCTGGGTCTTTGGAGGGATATGTGGTGGTAATAAAGTTGGGGTCCCTAATCGTGTCTGTGTCTTTATTTTTAATAAATAATTTTTCTCTGTGTGGTGTTTTTTTTAACCCTTTATTGGAGATTCTTAGTGGCCGGGTCAAACCTGGCCTGACATTAAGAATCTCGGGCTTAATACCAGCTTGTATAACAAAGCTGGTATTAACCCCTTTATTACCCAGCGTTCCACCGCCACCAGGGCCGCTGGAAGAGCGGGGTTCAGCGCCAGAGGATGGCGCTTCAATGAACGTGCCATCTTCTGGGGCAGCTGCGGGCTGCAATTTGCAGCCGGGGGTGCCCAGAAAGCTTGGGCCTTCTTGCGCTGCGGATTCCAGCCCCCAGCTGCTTAGCTGCACCTGGCTAGACATAGAAATTGCGCGGAGCCCCACGCATTTTTTTTTATTATTTCATGAAATTCATTAAATAATTAAAAAAAAGGGCTCCCCTATATTCTTGTGTCCGGCCAGGTACAAATAGGCACCTGGGGGTTGGGGGCAGCCCGTCGCTGCCTGCTGGATCCGGCTGGTTCCAGAAATACGGCGAAGCCCACATCATTTTTTTTTCTGAAAAATCAATAAAACAATCCTAAAAAAGGGACTGCATCTTTATTAACCCCTCGCCCATGGTCCAGGGGTTAATAAAGATGCAGTCTCTTTTATTTACATTGTTTTATGGATTTGTCAGAAAAAAATTTGACGTGGGCTTCGCCGTATTTCTGGAACCAGCCAGATCCAGCAGGCAGCGACGGGCTGCCCCCAACCCCCAGGTGCCTATTTGTACCTGGCCGGACACAAGAATATAGGGGAGCCCTTTTTTTTAATTATTTAATGAATTTCATGAAATAATAAAAAAAAAATGCGTGGGGCTCCGCGCAATTTCTATGTCTAGCCAGGTACAGCTAAGCAGCTGAGGGCTGGAATCCGCAGCGCAGGGAGGCCCAAGCTTTCTGGACACCCCCCGCTCCAAATTGCAGCCCGCAGCCGCCCCAGAAGTAGCACGTTCATTGAAGCGCCATCCTCTAGCGGTGAACCCCGCTCTTCCAGCGGCCCTGGTGGCGGTGGCACACTGGGTAATAAAGGGGTTAATACCAGCTTTGTTATACAAGCTGGTATTAAGCCCGAGATTCTTAATGTCAGGCCACGTTTGACCCGGCCACTAAGAATCTCCAATAAAGGGTTAAAAAAATACAACACAGAGAAAATTTTTTATTAGAAATAAAAAAAAAAGCCATTAGGGACTCCATCTTTAATTAAAAAAATCCTCTTCTGTCCAACGTAGTCCAAAACGCGATGTCCTCTCTGCTACATCCCTGTGCATAGATATAGATGTCTATGCACAGGGAATGAGCAGACTGAGAACAATCTCAGCTCTGCTACATCATCTCTGTGCACAGACATTCATGTCTGTACTCAGGGAGAGCAGGCGGGCTCTAGGACCCTAGAGCTGCGGCAGCCTGCAGGACCCTTTTACTCAGGAATACCACAAAGATTGACACAATAAAGAGATGTACCTCTTCGGTACATCTCTTTATTAAGTCAATCTTTGTGGTATTCCTGAGCAAGAGCGTCATCTCCGAAATGCGTAGAATAAATACCACCTGCTGAATTCATACAGCCTGTGTATGTGTATTTGATTTTGGAGCAGGAGCGCATCCTTTGTATCCCTTTTCCCCACCCTGCAATCCTGGAACTTTTGTTCCATTAAAATAGAGAGGTATATCACAAAAATAGTTACCGTATATACTCGTGTATAAGCCGACCCGTGTATAAGCCGACCCCCTACTTTTGCCCCCAAAACCTGGGAAAACCTATTGACTCATGTATAAGCCGAGGGTGGACCCCAGCACAGGTATACAGCCCCCAGCAGTGTGGTATACAGCAGCCCCAGAGGTATATACAGCAGCCCCAGTGGTAGTATACAGCAGCAGCCCCAGTGGTATATACAGCAGCAGCCCCAGTGGTTAGTATACAGCAGCCCCAGAGGTATATTATATACAGCAGCCCCAGTGGTAGTATACAGCATCCCCAGAGGTAGTATACAGCAGCCCCAGAGGTAGTATACAGCAGCCCCAGTGGTAGTATACAGCAGCCCCAGAGGTAGTATACAGCAGCCCCAGAGGTAGTATCCAGCAGCCCCAGAGGTATATACAGCCCCAGTGGTAGTATACAGCAACCCAGAGGTAGTATACAGCAGCCCCAGAGGTATATACACCCCCAGTGGTAGTATACAGTAGCCCCAGTGGTAGTATACAGCAGCCCCAGAGGTAGTATACAGCAGCCCCAGAGGTAGTATACAGCAGCCCCAGAGGTATATACAGCCCCAGTGGTAGTATACAGCAGCCCCAGTGGTAGTATACAGAAGCCCCAGAGGTAGTATACAGCAGCCCCAGAGGTATATACAGCAGCCCCAGTGGTAGTATACAGCAGCCCCAGTGGTGTATACAGCAGTCCCAGAGGTAGTATACAGCAGCCCCAGTGGTGTATACAGCAGTCCCAAAGGTAGTATACAGCAGCCCCAGAGGTGTATACAGCCCCCCATCAGTATACAGGGCCCCCCCTTGGTGCACAATCCTGTAAAGGAACAGAATAGTATACTTATCAATGTCCTGCAGCCTCTGTCCCGCCGCCGTCATCGCACTCCTCCGTCTTCATCCAGCGTCTTCCGGCTTCCTCTGGTGCGCAGACAATGACGTCATTGCCTGCGCCGACCGGAGGAAGCCAGAAGAAGACGGATGAAGACGGAGGAGCGCGATGACGGCGGCGGGACAGCAGCAGCAGGACAGTGATAAGTATACTAATCTCTTCCTTTACAGATTTGTGCTGCAAGGGGGGGCCTTTATACTGATGGGGGCGGGCCTGTATACTGTATACACTGTATACAGTGTATACAGTATACAGTGACTCGCGTATAAGCCGAGGGGGGACTTTTCAGCCCAATTTTTGGGCTGAAAAACTCGGCTTATACGCGAGTATATACGGTACTAAATGACATTTCCCAAATGTCTACTTTACATCAGGGCAATTTTGTAAATATAATTTTTTTTTTGTTAAGAAATTAGAAGGGTTCAAAATTCATCTACAATTTCTCATTTTTACATCAAAATTTATAAAACCATTTTTTTGGGGACCACATCACATTTAAAGTGATTTTGAGGGGCAGAAAACACACCAAAAGTGACACCATTCTGATAACTGCCCCCCTCAAGCTACTCAAAACTACATTCAAGAAGATTATGAATCCTTCAGATGCTTCACAGGAATGATTGCAAACTGGAATGAAAAAGGAAATGCATTTATATTTTAGATAAAAATGTTGCTTTAGCCTCAATTTATTCACTTTTACAAGGGATAGCATGACAAATTGGATGATAACATTTGTTACCCAGTTTCTTATGAATGTGCCAATACCTCACATGTGGTAAGAAACCGCTGTGTGAACAAATGGGAGGGCTCAGAATGGAAGGAGCACTATTTGAATTTTGGAAAGCAAATTTGGCTAAAATAGATGACGGATACCATGTTGCATATCCCGGACCCCTAAGATATCTAAACAGCAAAAAAAAACACTAGGGACCCCATTTTGGAAAATAAATCCCTCAAGGATTTTATCTAGGGGTATAGTGAGCATTTTGAACCCACAGTTACTTCACAGATCTTGATAACAATAGGTCATCATATTGAACATCTTTTTTTACACAAAACTTCTCACTTTTAGGGCATGTGCACAAGATCCCGAGATTTCTTGGATGTCTTCTCTCCTGCACTTTTTATTATTTTTTAATTAAATTTTTAAAACAAAGGACGTAGGGCTTCACCATATTTTTGCTGCAAAGCCAGGTACAGCAGGCAGCTAGGACTGCCACAAACCCCCGCTGCCTAGTTTTACCTGGCAGGAAACCAAAATTACAGGGAAGCCCTTTCTTTTTTAATTTTTTCATGAAATAATTAAAAAAACGACTTGGAGCTTTGCCATATTTTAGGTCTAGCCATGCACAACTAGGCAGCTTGAGGCTGGAATCCCTAGCGTAGGGTGGCCCAAACGTTCTGGTCCCCGAATTGTGAATTGCAGCACGCAACTGCCCAAGAAAATGGCGCATTCATAGAAGTGCTATTTTTTGGCGCTATACACGACTCTTTCAGCTGCCGTGTAGCAGTGGCAGACTGGCTAATAAAGGAGTTAATGCAAGCTGAATATTGCCAACTGGCACTAAGCCTATAGGTTAGTAACGTCAAGGCATCAATGAGATACCCAATGTTACTAACCAAATAAGTAAGGACACAAATAAACACACTAAAAATATTTATTTGAAAAAACACTCACCAACAGCCCTCCGAAAAAATCCGACAGCAGAAACCCCCCACAAGTGATCCCATTTTGGAAACTAGACCCCTCTTGGATTATGTCCAGAGGTATAGTGAGCATGTGGAACCTAGAGCTACTTCACAGAATTTGATAACAATAGGTCATCATATTGAACTTTTTTTTCACACAAAATGTATCACTTTTAGGGCATGTGCACAAGATCCGGAGACACTGTGTCTTGGACGTCTCCTCTCTTGCATTTTTTTATTATTCTTTATTAAATTTTTAAAACAAATGACATTTTCTTGTGCTGTATATGACTCTGACAACTGCCGTGTAGCGGTGGCAGACTGGGTAGTAAAGGAGTTAATGCCAGCTGAATATTGCAACTGGCACTAAGCCCAGAGAACAGTAATGTCAAGGCATCAATTAGATACCCAATCTTACTAACCAAATCAGTAAGGATACAAGTAAACACACAAAAAATATTTATTTGAAAGAACATCCCCCAACAGCCCTCATTCCCCAATTTAATAGAAATAAATCCAACGTAGCCCAGTGGTAAGTCCACGTAGTCCAATGGGAGGTCTCTCGATGATTTTCAGTCTTTTACAGCATGTGGGAGCATCCTCCATATGCTATAAAATCAGGTATCCTTCCAGGAGAATAACATGGCATTACCTCAGTAAGGTCATGGCAGGTCACAATCCTTAGTTCACAAAGCATCAATTGTGATCTCATCATGGGATCACAATTGACCCCTGTGTGAACCAAGGATCCTGAGCTGCCATGACCTTACTGAGATCATGAGTTCACATTCTATGCATAGACAGAGCAGTCTTTGCTCTGCGCATGCGCCCGACAAACTAAAAGCAGAGGTGCAGGGGTCGGAAGGATCCGTGAGTAGCTGCACCAAAAGCCACATTGAATCAGGTAGGTGATTGTGGGTGACTGGGAGTGAGGGGGCGGAAAAACTGGGCAGGGCAGTGCAGAAAAGCTCATCTCCCTCCCATCTGACCTGTCAGAAAAATAAATATATAAATCCACTAGGTATGTTGGCACGGTACAGCTGTCAATAGGTTTAAAGAGAACCTGTCAACCCCCAAGTTGTGTACTAAGGCTCCAGCCACACTGTACCCCAAAAAAAAAACACTTTGCACACTTTACAGTTAAGAGGTCCCGTGGGTCGCGTCTGATTAAGAGGTCCTCGCTGCTGGCACAGTCCTCCCTTCCTCCTCCTTGTGTGTTCAGCCTCCTCTGTGTGTCTGCCACCACCTCCTCTTCTTCTGGGTCTGCCCTCCTCTTCTGCTCCTTGTGATGTCACGCAGGCGCTTGGTTGAGCTGGGCCCGGCGGCGGCACATGCGCTTGACTTCATAACAGAGGCTGCTTATGCTGCATACAGCCTCCGGGCCCTGCTCACACAAGCACTGTGCACCTGCATGACATCACGAGGAGCAGAAGAGGAGGGCAGATGCAGAAGAAGAGGAGGAGGTGGCAGACACATAGAGGAGGTGAAACACACAAGGAAGAGGAAGGGAGGACAGTGCCAGCAGCGAGGATCTCTTAACTGTACAGTTTGCAAAGTGTTTTTTTGGAGTACAGGATGGCTAGAGCCTTAGTACACAGCTTTCCTGAATGTAGCATAAATGCTGCATTCAGTGGTGCTGTCACTTTTTAAAGCACCAGGGGGTGATAGGTAGGGATGGGCGAATCTACTCGCTAGGACTCGTTACTCGGCGAGTAGTAAGGGACTCGCAGGACTCGGTACTCTGCGAGTTTCCCAGTGATTACTCGCACGAGTCCAATGCAAATCAATATCAATCCTAGTTTTGTCAGAAACGCTGACAAAACTAGGATTGCCATTGTTTGCATTAGACTCGCGAGTAATCACTGGCTACTGTGCCAGTGATAGCAGGGAAACTCGCAAAGTAACTGCTGTTTCTTTGCGAGCCAGTCCAGCTGTCTTCTCTGTGCAGCTCCAGGGTCCTAGAGCCCGCCTGCTGCCTGATGTAGCAGTGCTGAGATTGTTCTCAGTCTGCTCATTCCCTGTGTACAGACATGAATGTCTGTGCACAGAGATGATGTAGCAGTGCTGAGATTGTTCTCAGTCTGCTCATTCCCTGTGTACAGACATGAATGTCTGTGCACAGAGATGATGTAGCAGAGCTGAGATTGTTCTCAGTCTGCTCATTCCCTGTGCATAGACATCTATATTTATGCACAGGGGATGTAGCAGAGAGGACATCGCGTTTTGGACTGCGTCGGACGGAAGAGGATTTTTTTAATTAAAGATGGAGTCCCTAATGGCTTTTTTTTTTATTTCTAATAAAAATTTTTCCTTGTGTTGTGTTTTTTTTAAAACAATTTAATAGAAATTCATGGTGGTCATGTCTAATATTGGCGTGACCGCCATAAATTTCGGGCTTAGGGCCAGCTGATAATACAAAGCTGGCCCTAACCTCTTTATTACCCAGCGTGCCACCGCTACCAGGGCCGCTGGAAGAGCGGGGTTCAGCGCCAGAGGATGGCGCTTCAATGAACGCGCCATCTTCTGGGGCGGCTGCGGGCTGCAATTTGCAGCGGGGGGTGCCCAGAAAGCTTGGGCCTCCCTGCGCTGCGGATTCCAGCCCCCAGCTGCTTAGCTGTACCTGGCTAGACATAGAAATTGCGCGGAGCCCCACGCATTTTTTTTAAAATATTTCATGAATTTCAGAGTCAGAGTCTCAGAGTCTCAGAGTCAGAATCTCAGAATTTCATGAAATAATTAAAAAAAAATGCGTGGGGCTCCGCGCAATTTCTATGTCTAGCCAGGTACAGCTAAGCAGCTGGGGGCTGGAATCCGCAGCGCAGGGAGGCCCAAGCTTCCTGGGCACCCCCCGCTGCAAATTGCAGCCCGCAGCCGCCCCAGAAGATGGCGCGTTCATTGAAGCGCCATCCTCTGGCGCTGAACCCCGCTCTTCCAGCGGCCCTGGTAGCGATGGCACACTGGGTAATAAAGAGGTTAGGGCCAGCTTTGTATTATCAGCTGGCCCTAAGCCCGAAATTTATGGCGGTCACGCCAATATTAGACATGACCGCCATGAATTTCTATTAAATTGTTTTAAAAAAAACACAACACAAGGAAAATTTTTTATTAGAAATAAAAAAAAAAGCCATTAGGGACTCCATCTTTAATTAAAAAAATCCTCTTCCGTCCGACGCAGTCCAAAACGCGATGTCCTCTCTGCTACATCCCCTGTGCATAAATATAGATGTCTATGCACAGGGAATAAGCAGACTGAGAACAATCTCAGCTCTGCTACATCATCTCTGTACACAGACATTCATGTCTGTACACAGGGAATGAGCAGACTGAGAACAATCTCAGCTCTGCTACATCAGGCAGCAGGCGGCTCTAGGACCCTGGAGCTGGGGCAGCCAGAACACAGAGAAGACAGGATCTTATCTGTGCGAGTCAGCGATTACTTACAAAGTAAACGAGTCCAATGCAAATAAATGACAAAACTAGGATTGCTTCAGGCTGAAGCCTCCGAGACACATCTGCGATTTGTAAATCTCACACTACTCGCTATTACTCGCTTCCCCATTCATTAACATTGGACTCGCTAGACTCGCAACGAGTAGCGAGTCCTGGGCTCGGACTCGCTAGAGTCAAGCGATTCCGAGTAATTTAGGATTCGCCCATCACTAGTGATAGGTTCTTTTTAATGACCTTGGAATAAGTATTGAGTTACAAATTCACTTCGATCTTGCAGCATTGAAGACCTAGGTTCAAATGCCGCCATGTACAACATCTGCAAGGAGTTTGTATGTCTCCCTGTGTTTTTGTGAGTTTCCTTCGGGTTCTCCAGTTTCCTCTCACACTTCAAAGAAATACTGACTGGGACTTTAGATTGTGAGTACCAGTGGGGACAGTAATGATGATGATGTGTGTAAAACAGCTGTGGAATTAAAAGCGCTGCACAGCAACATAGTGCACATGTATTTTAATGAACATCATTCTTTATATTCTATTTAGTATTATATTAATAGTAATAATGATGATGATGATGATGATGATGATAATAATAATAATAGAGTTTTGCCTGAACAAATGTGCCACAGTGGCACTAAAGAAAGGAAAAATTATTGGCAATGTAGGCATAGAAATGCCTACTTGACAAACTATAAAATACCACAAGCCTGAAGCCTACAAATACCTGGGCATATTACAGCTGGATAACATCAAGCAACGACGTGTGACAAATGTAGTTAGTAAGGAATATGTCCAACGGGTCAGGAAAATTTTGAAAAGAAAAATTGAATGGTGGGAACACCATTAAGCCATAAACACCTTGGGCCATTCAAATCATTAGATATACTGCAGGAATTGTGAACTGGACTCAAATAGAGCTGGATGGTCTGGATACAAAAATAAGATAATTGATTACAATGCACTACTTATTGCATCCAAGAAGTGATGTTGACAGACAGGAGGCAGATGACTTTTGCAAGTGAAGCAAATTGTAGAAGAGAAACATTCACTGGCAGATTATGTGAATAATAGTGGAGAACAAGCCTTGATGGAAGTTAACAACAGAAAACTGCTTAACATACAACGGACAAAAACTGAAAACCATAAAACCACAGTACAAAGCAGAAGAGAAAACTAGCAAAAGAAAGCTCTCCATGGATAATTCCTAGAGAAAATTGAGGGTAAAGTTGACAAGGAAAAGACCTAGTTGTGGTTTACTAATGAAACATTGATAAGTAGTCAAAGGGCCTAATAGTAGCAGCCTAAAAGCAAGCCATTCGCATGAATGCAATTAGGCTAGGGTCAGCATGCACTAAAAACCAGCGGGTTTTCTTATGTGCAAATGTGGAACAACGCATGCATTAACACACACATAGGCTCCAATGCAAAAAATGCATTGCAAAAGTGCAATGCGTTTCACCCTATGCGTTTTTGCAAAAGCACCGAAAAACGCGGTCTGCAGTATTTGTGGGTGCTTTTGCAAAAATGCTAGTTTTTTTAGCATGGGAGTCTATGGGAAACGCTTGCATTAATGCATGGTACACATAACGCAAGCGTTAACGCAGGTGCTAAAAATGAAAAACCATGCCATGAAAATGGCAAGGGGAAAACCAGGATCCTTTAAAGCATCCTTCCAACGGATGGAAGGTCCCAAATGTGACCTAGCCTTAAAGTCAGAATTAAATCAACTACATACTCCAAATGACGATTGTGCAAGGAAACAAATGAAACAATGGTTCATATACTGAGCACTGCAAGAAAATCGTACAGACAGACTACAAGCAAAGGCATAATACAGTTGCTCAGATGGATTCACTGGAACTTGTGCCACAAATACCATCTGCCTGTCACAAAAAGCTGGTGGGATCATAAACCTGAAAAGGTTATTGAAAATGAACATTCAAAACTACTATGGGACTTCCGAATTCAGACTGACAAAGTCTTGGAACACAATACTCCAGACCTTACCATTGTAAGAAAAAAGAAAGTGTAGATCGTCAATGTGGTAATACCAGGTGAGAGAAGGATTTAGAAGAAGCAATTAGAAACACTGACACGATATGAGGATTTAAAGATCAAACTGTAAGGATCCACTTGGAGAAATTAGAACCGGATGGATAGAAGCCGCACTGACCACAATTAGAGTAACAGAGTAACACACACACTCTGTTTATGTGTGTTACTCTGTTACTCTTATTGTGGTCAGTGCGGCTTCTATCCATCCGGTTCTAATTTCTCCAAGTGGATCCTTACTTTTTGCCGGGAGCCTGATGCGACCATACGTGCTTGTCCAAGGGAGTTGTGACCATTCACAACCAGACCAGGTGAGTCTGTATTGTGGGAGTCCGTGTGTGACCATCAAACCCGAAGGTATTACTCTATGTGCGCTTCTTTTCCTTCTTATTTGTAAAGATCAAACTGCAAAGACTCTGGCACAAGCCAGTGAAGGTGGTCCCAGTGGTAACCGCCACACTGGGAGCGGTGCCTAAAAACCTTGGCCAGCACTTGAAAACAATTGGAGTTGACAAAATCACAATCTGTCAGCTGCAAAAGGTCACCCTACTGGGCTCTGCATGCATCATTCGCCGATATATCACGCAGTCCTAGACACTTGGGAAGTGTTCGACTAGTGACTTAACATAAAATACAGCATAGTGATCTTATTTCCTGTGTGTAGCTGCTGTACATGTATAATAATAATAATTGTTATAAGTTATTTTTTTTTTTAATAGATCATTAATTTCATGGTGCTGTACATATGAAAAGAGTTGCATAAAATATAACAAAAAAAACTTGCAGATTAGTACAGAGGGTAAGAGGACCCTGTCCTCATGATCTTACAATCTACAGGGCAATGGGAAAAAAAGACATAAGGTTGGGGTTTGCAGCAGCTCTATAGGTAGTGAGATGGCAGTGGGGTTATTGCAGCTTGTAAACATTTCTGGAAGGATGAGTTTTCAGGTTGTATCTGTCACGCTGGGAGCGGGAGAGAGACACTCAGCGTAGGACAACGACGGGGGGGGGGGGGAATAAGGAGTCCCTAAAGCTATGGGCACAAGAGGGAGAGGGTGACCCCTAGTCTTCCTGGGGCTGACCCTGTCTGCCCTGACGTCCCTATACAGTTTCCTCAACTGTCGCCGACCACGAACCTCGTCCCTCTCTGATCCTAGCACTACCTTATCTAAGGATCAGATGGAGAGGTTCACTAGACCCCTCCACTAACAACTAAAGACAAACACAAGGAAAAACAGACAATGGGGAAAGAAAACACTTATCTTGCAGCAGAGCACAGCAACCTCCACAACCTCAGCTTCTGCTGGAGCAAGGATAATGAGTGTCCAAGGAAATATCACCTGCACCGAGGGAGGGCAATGAAACTCCTTATAAAGGTGGGAAGAACCTGCTGGGTCCTAGTGACCCAGAATACTGGTGTAGAAACCAGACCGAGCACAAGACCTTCCCAGCCGTCTCCCATGATAGGGAGATCTTATCATACCTTCTCTCTATCTACACAGAAGGTAAATGCCCCTGAAAGACGGACCGTCCTCAAACATTATGGCTGATTGGCCAAACGCTGGGACCGTCTGCGCGTGGCCTCTACCCTGTCATCCGTGCCACCCGTGACAGTACCCCCCCGTCCACGAGTGGCCCCGGACACTCAGGACCAGGCTTATCCGGATGGGAACGGTGAAAAGCGCGGACCAGCCTAGCGGCGGAGACTTCCGACGCCGGCACCCACATCCGCTCCTCAGGACCGTATCCCTCCAGTGCACCAAATACTGAAGAGAACGGCGCAACCTGCGAGAATCAACCACCTTTGAGATCTCAAATTCCAAATTCCCCGCCACGCAGATGGGCTCCGGGGGCAAAGGAGACGGGTTAGACGACGGCACATACGGTTTGAGGAGCGACCTATGAAATACATTGTGGATCTTAAGAGCGGGAGGTAACGCAAGACGAAACGCCACGGGATTGATAACGGCGGTTATCTGATAAGGGCCAATAAACCTGGGCCCCAACTTCCAAGAGGGCACCTTCAACTTCACATTCTTGGTAGACAACCACACGTAGTCATTCACACACAGGTCCGGACCTGGCGCACGCTTCCTGTCAGCCATACGTTTGTACCTGTCGCCTAAGAGCTTCAAGCTACTCTGTACCCCCGCCGCCAAACCGAGGAGAGGGATGAGGTAAATCGGTCCTCCTCAGGAACTCCGGAAGGACTAGTACCACTAAAAGTACCAAACTGAGGATGAAACCCATATGCACCGAAGAACGGTGACTTGCCAGTGGACTCCTGAAGACGATTATTAAGGGCAAATTCGGCCAAGGGCAGATAACTCGCCCAAGTCTCCTGATTGTCAGAGACAAAACACCTCAGATAAGTCTCCAAATTCTGGTTCATACGTTCGGTCTGCCCATTAGACTGAGGATGAAAAGCAGAAGAGAAGGACAAAGCAATTCCTAAACGTGCACAAAAAGCCTTCCAAAACTTGGAGACAAACTGAGTACCACGATCAGAAACCACCTCGGAGGGAACTCCATGAAGCTTCACAATCTCACTTACAAACACCTGTGCCAGTGTCCGAGCATTAGGAAGTGCGGGCAGTGCCACAAAGCGAACCATCTTACTGAATCTATCAACCACTACCAGCACTACCGTCTTGCCTGCAGACGCCGGAAGATCGGTGATAAAATCCATTGACACATGTGTCCATGGCCTCTCAGGAATAGACAATGGCAAGAGAGAACCAGCCGGACGGGTATGCGGGATCTTAGCCCGTGCACACACACTACAGGCAGATAAGAATTCCGCTACGTCCTTCCGCAACCCCGGCCACCAAAAGCGGCGAGATAAAAGATCGAAGGTGGCCCTACTGCCGGGATGCCCTGCCAATACGGAGTCGTGATGCTCCGACAGCACCCTGAGACGCAAAGATGATGGCACAAAAAGTCTCCCAGAAGGACAGGAGGCAGGGGCGCCCCCCTGGACCTTCAACACCTCCCCCTCCAGATCAGGGCAAAGAGCAGAAACAACCACCCCCTCCTGTAAGATGGGAACGGGACTTTCATGAGCACTACCACCCGGGAAACTACGCGACAACGCATCAGCCTTCACGTTCTCAACCCCCGGACGGTAAGTGACGGTAAAATTAAATCTCGTGAAAAAACAAGGACCACCGAGCCTGCCGGGGATTGAGACGCTTGGCGGACTCAAGGTAAGACAGGTTCTTGTGGTCGGTAATAACCGTGATGGGATGGACAGCCCCCTCCAGCCAGTGACGCCATTCCTCAAAAGCCAACTTAATAGCCAACAGCTCCCTATTACCAACATCATAATTCCTCTCGGCCGACGACAACTTCTTGGAGAAGAACGCGCAGGGCACCCATCTCCCAGGCGAAGGGCCTTGCGACAATACAGCCCCCACCCCCACCTCAGACGCATCCACCTCCACAACGAAGGGCTGAGAAAGATCGGGCTGACGGAGAATAGGTGCGGAAACAAAACAACGCTTTAGGGAGGAGAAAGCCTGGCGAGCAGACTCCGACCACTCGGAAAAATCTGTCCCCTTCCTAGTCATGTCCGTAAGAGGCGTCACCAGCACCGAATAGTTCTTAATAAATTTACGGTAAAAGTTGGTAAACCCCAAAAAACGTTGCAATGCCCGTAGATTGTCCGGTTGTTCCCAGTCCAGCACCGCCCGGACTTTTTCCGGATCCATCCGAAAACCCAACGGCGACAGGAGGTACCCAAAAAACGTACCTCCTGAACGGCGAAGACACATTTCTCGAGTTTAGCATACAGCTTATTGTCCGTAAGACCTGTAACACCTGCTTGACATGGGACTGATGCGTCTCCATATCGGGGGAATAGATCAAGATATCATCCAAGTAAACAACCACAAATCTACCCACCAAATGATGGAATATGTCATTGACAAAGTGTTGGAAAACCGCAGGGGCATTAGTGAGCCCGAACGGCATTACGAGACTTTCAAAATGGCCGTCCGGGGTATTAAATGCCGTCTTCCATTCATCCCCTCTCTGACCCTAATCAGGTTGTAGGCCCCCCTCAAATCCAACTTGGAGAACCATTTAGCACCCACTACCTGACTGAATAAATCAGGAATCAGAGGGAGGGGGTACGGATCACGGACAGTAATCCGATTCAACTCCCGGAAATCCAAGCAAGGACGGAGGCCCCCATCTTTTTTCTTAACAAAAAAGAAACCAGCCGCAACCGGCGAAGTTGAGGGCCTGATGTGACCCGTCTGCAGACTCTCGGAAATGAAATCCTTCATCGCCTGTCTTTCCGGACCCGATATAGTAAACATCCTAGCTTTGGGCAGTTTAGCTCCGGGAACGAGGTTGATCGGGCAATCATACGCCCGATGAGGGGGCAGGTGATAATGTCACGCTGGGAGCGGGAGAGACACTCAGCGTAGGACAACGACGGGGGGGGGGGGGAATAAGGAGTCCCTAAAGCTATGGGCACAAGAGGGAGAGGGTGACCCCTAGTCTTCCTGGGGCTGACCCTGTCTGCCCTGACGTCCCTATACAGTTTCCTCAACTGTCGCCGACCACGAACCTCGTCCCTCTCTGATCCTAGCACTACCTTATCTAAGGATCAGATGGAGAGGTTCACTAGACCCCTCCACTAACAACTAAAGACAAACACAAGGAAAAACAGACAATGGGGAAAGAAAACACTTATCTTGCAGCAGAGCACAGCAACCTCCACAACCTCAGCTTCTGCTGGAGCAAGGATAATGAGTGTCCAAGGAAATATCACCTGCACCGAGGGAGGGCAATGAAACTCCTTATAAAGGTGGGAAGAACCTGCTGGGTCCTAGTGACCCAGAATACTGGTGTAGAAACCAGACCGAGCACAAGACCTTCCCAGCCGTCTCCCATGATAGGGAGATCTTATCATACCTTCTCTCTATCTACACAGAAGGTAAATGCCCCTGAAAGACGGACCGTCCTCAAACATTATGGCTGATTGGCCAAACGCTGGGACCGTCTGCGCGTGGCCTCTACCCTGTCATCCGTGTCACCCGTGACAGTATCTGAAGGTTCGATATGTGGGAGACAATTGATCGTGTTGAAGCACTGAATTCCATAGGATGGGGATGGTTGAAAAAAAATCTTTGTAGTGATTGAGGAGGAACATGGTTCAAAATGGACTATCTACAATAGGTTTTTCACAATTTTCCTACAGCTAATAATAACCACATTTCAAACACAATTTAATGAAAGTGTAATTCTATCAGTACTAGAACATAACATTACACAGTAAGATAATTTTATGACTCCCAAAGCATGAAATATTAAAGCGTACATTTTCAATGGCTGCATAATAATAGAGTTTTCAGTAAGAAGGAAGTCAACTGAATTAATTATATAAAAGAGAGCTAATAAATGTGATTGGAAAAGCATCAACAAAATAGGTTGGGAATGTTTTTTTTTTTATCAAACTGTTATTCTTTCCTATTCTCTATTTGTAAAATGTTGATTTAATTTATATACCACAAACTGATTTGATAAGTAATTTTTTCATAACAAAAATTATTCCCAGCATAAGATACTACTAATGTACATCAAGTAGAACATTGACTAATTAGAGAATTGAGTATTCTCGGTAGAATGAGATGAAAGACTGTATTGTTACACACAAGAAAAGAAAAAACTTTAACTTTTAAATGTCGTTTCATTGAAAAAGAAAAAAACATACTGCACTGGTTGTTTTGTGAAGTGCGTTCTTGCAAATTTTGTATGACAGTCAATTAACACGTTAGAATATAATTAACTCTTAAATACCACTGAAATGCCTTTCATGGTAATCATTAAGGGGTATTATTTATCAGCACGTAAAGGTGAAGCTAAGGAATAAGAAAGCAGAACATTTTGATTGGCTTAAATGCAGCTAGTGACATTGGCCACGTTTGGTATTCAATCATTTAGTGGCATTTAGTGGCATTTAGATGGAAAAGAGAGGGAGGGGAATCTCCATCTAAGCCTAGTAGCATCCTGTGATTGCAGATCACGATTTCAAGTGTTATGGCATTCTTGTCTCTTCAACTTCAGTGTGATGTAGTAGAGGCTATAATATCGTGCATGGAGGAATCTGACAACAGATTTGGTTGTAAGTCAGTAAATTCCTGGGGGTGGCACCCCAAATAGGATTTATTTATAGGCAAATACACGAGTTAATACTCCTTCATAATCTTTGGTTGCATTCTCAATTCTTCACAATGATTGGTTCCTCCAACAATATGTGCTATATGTTGAGTGACTCCATATGATGTCCCCACATCAATAAATGGCGGGGTAGATGAGGTTATTGAGGGACACGGAAAGTCCCTAAACACTATTGGCAGTCTCATAGCTTAATACAAGTTTGAGTCTTAAGTAAATTCAAACAATACTCTATTATGACAGATAATTTCCCTGACAAATGGTAAATTGAGCCTAAATGATTGAGCCATTTACTACAACAAGATAGGTGGAGTCAATGAAACCTCAGACCTCTTTTGTAGCAAAAGTATAGTCAAACATAGTTGTATGTCTATTAAAGAAGGACAATACCAGAATAGAGGCCAAATGTACTCCAAAGCCAAGCCATCTGCCTAGTTGTAGAGCAAGTTTCAATTTGGAATTTAGTCTAAATCTAATATTTTGGGAATTGAGATGGAAACTCTAAGGTAAACATTTTGCGCAAAGTGTAGAAAATAAAATTGTTTTTTACCTTAAATTTCAACCAATAAAAACTCAGTCTCATCCCAAAAAACACAAGTACCTACTTAGGTCTTTCATCTGTCAGTGAAAAAGATGGGATTTTGACATTTTAGATGGCTCAAAGGCTTTGGAAAAACAACATGACTTCTCCCCACCTCCAAAACTTAAATGACCCCTTCACTTATGAGCCCCAAAATGTGTTCTGTAGTGGGACAAATCCACTTATCAATTTACAGGTTGCATGTTCAGAAGCACGAGTTGAGTATAAATATATTGAGCACTAAGCTTCCATATTGAAATTTGTACTCTGCAATATCTGTTCCATACTATTTTCCAGAAACTGCTTGAGCAGCTAATATTCACTGTACCCATAGATAAATTGATTGAAAAGAGTCATTTTGAAACTGGGGTCACAATGTTTTTTTGTCTGTTGTTACGGCAGTCATTTGTGTTTTTGCTATGCATTTCTAGCTCCTTTTTGGTCTGAAAATGTTGATCACAATACATTTAAACAAAATCTGTGTCCAAAGATCCAAATGATGCAGACTTCCCCTTTGAGCCCTGCTGTGTTATAAGATGGTAGTGTAAATCCTCATACTGGGTATTGCATTATTTAGTATCCAATTGAGGGGTCTATTTTCTCCTATTACCTTTTGTAAGAATGAAACATGTAAAATATTAAAACAAAGTTTTGTTTTCACTATCAAATGGATGGAGCTAGGCTGCAGCTGAGTTGTAACAGGGCGTAGCTATGCTCACCCATCAAGCTAATTGAAAATGGCATAAAACATTATATCAGAAACAGTATAAGGACTGGAGTGACATTTCTGAAGGTGCAAACTACTAATAAGATACATACAAATAATTAAGTGGCAATTAATTTGGCAGTAGAGATGACTGAACCTCGTGAAGTTCAGGTTTGGGTGGTACAGGCAACGTTTTGGTGCACTGTCCATGACAACGAACTTGACCTGAACCTCAATGAAAGTTTCTGACTGGCAGTTCAGCTCTCCACCCACAAAAAGCCAGTCATAAGTAAAATATTTGATGTAATGGGAAGGAAGGCTTTTTTATTTTTTCAAATTAATTTTTGACACACACTACACCCAAAAACTGTGCTTTTAACCATAGCGGCCATGTGGTCTGCCATCATTGATGGTATGCCACTATCTGTGCTCTACACAGTAATAAACCTTTTATTTGTTCCACACACAGTAACAGTGCTCTTTTTGCACTCTGACAGTGAATTTAGCAAATGAATGTCGAGAGATTGCAGTATGCCACAAGCTGAAATATGCAGGTACAAGACAAAGTAAAGAGTGTTTTAGCAAATTAATGTCGTGCAACTGCAGTAGACCACAAGTTGGAAGGTGCAGGTTCCAGCAGCAGCACTCAGTTTTTCAGAAAATCAATGTCAGATCTTTCAGAAAATACCGTATATACTCGTGTATAAGCCGACCCGTGTATAAGCCGACCCCCCTACTTTTGCCCCAAAAATCTGGAAAAACCTATTGACTCGTGTATAAGCCGAGGGTGGACCCCAGCACAGTTATACAGCCCCCAGCAGTGTGGTATACAGGCCCCCCAGTGGTAGTATACAGCAGCCCAGTGGTAGTATACAGATTCCCCAGCAGCCCCAGTGGTAGTATACAGATTCCCCAGCAGCCCCAGTGGTAGTATACAGGAGCCCCAGCAGCCCCAGTGGTAGTATACAGATTCCCCAGCAGCCCCAGTGGTAGTATACAGGAGCCCCAGCAGCCCCAGTGGTAGTATACAGCAGCCCCAGTGGTAGTATACAGGAGCCCCAGTGGTAGTATACAGGAGCCCCAGCAGCCCCAGTGGTAGTATACAGGAGCCCCAGCAGCCCAGTGGTAGTATACAGGAGCCCCAGCAGCCCCAGTGGTAGTATACAGGAGCCCCAGCAGCCCCAGTGGTAGTATACAGGAGCCCCAGCAGCCCCAGTGGTAGTATACAGCAGCCCCAGTGGTAGTATACAGGAGCCCCAGCAGCCCCAGTGGTAGTATACAGGAGCCCCAGCAGCCCCAGTGGTAGTATACAGCAGCCCCAGTGGTATACAGCAGGCCCCCAGGGGTACATATAGCAGCCCCCAGGGGGTACCCAGCAGCCCCCTGGGGGTACCAACAGCCCCCGGGGGTACCAACAGCCCCAGGGGGGACCAACAGCCCCCAGGGGGTACCCAGCAGCCCCCTGGGGGTACCAGCAGCCCCTGGGGGTACCAACAGCCCCCAGGGGGGACCAACAGCCCCCAGGGGGTACCAACAGCCCCCAGGGGGTATAAGTGTATAAGCCGAGGGTGGACCCCAGCACAGTTATACAGCCCCCAGCAGTGTGGTATACAGGCCCCCCAGTGGTAGTATACAGCAGCCCCAGTGGTAGTATACAGATTCCCCAGCAGCCCCAGTGGTAGTATACAGATTCCCCAGCAGCCCCAGTGGTAGTATACAGGAGCCCCAGCAGCCCCAGTGGTAGTATACAGATTCCCCAGCAGCCCCAGTGGTAGTATACAGGAGCCCCAGCAGCCCCAGTGGTAGTATACAGCAGCCCCAGTGGTAGTATACAGGAGCCCCAGTGGTAGTATACAGGAGCCCCAGCAGCCCCAGTGGTAGTATACAGGAGCCCAGCAGCCCCAGTGGTAGTATACAGGAGCCCAGCAGCCCCAGTGGTAGTATACAGGAGCCCCAGCAGCCCCAGTGGTAGTATACAGGAGCCCCAGCAGCCCCAGTGGTAGTATACAGCAGCCCCAGTGGTAGTATACAGGAGCCCCAGCAGCCCCAGTGGTAGTATACAGGAGCCCCAGCAGCCCCAGTGGTAGTATACAGCAGCCCCAGTGGTATACAGCAGGCCCCCAGGGGTACATATAGCAGCCCCCAGGGGGTACCCAGCAGCCCCCTGGGGGTACCAACAGCCCCCTGGGGGTACCAACAGCCCCCAGGGGGGACCAACAGCCCCCAGGGGGTACCCAGCAGCCCCCTGGGGGTACCAGCAGCCCCCTGGGGGTACCAACAGCCCCCAGGGGGGACCAACAGCCCCCAGGGGGTACCAACAGCCCCCAGGGGGTACCCAGCAGCCCCCTGGGGGTACCAACAGCCCCCTGGGGGTACCAACAGCCCCCAGGGGGGACCAACAGCCCCCAGGGGGTACCCAGCAGCCCCCTGGGGGTACCAACAGCCCCCTGGGGGTACTAACAGCCCCCAGGGGGGACCAACAGCCCCCAGGGGGTACCCAGCAGCCCCCTGGGGGTACCAGCAGCCCCCTGGGGGTACCAACAGCCCCCAGGGGGTACCCAGCAGCCCCCTGGGGGTACCAACAGCCCCTGGGGGTACCAACAGCCCCCAGGGGGGACCAACAGCCCCCAGGGGGGACCAACAGCCCCCAGGGGGTACCCAGCAGCCCCCTGGGGGTACCAACAGCCCCCAGGGGGTACCAACAGCCCCCTGGGGGTACCCAGCAGCCCCTGGGGGTACCAACAGCCCCCAAAAGCTGGCACTGTCCCCCCTTGTAAGGCCTCCCCCCCGCTACTTATACATTACCCTCCCGGTGTTCTGATCGGCGCCGCTCCTCGGTGCTGCGTCGCCGTCTTCATCCTCCCGCGCTGGCTGCATCCAGGATCTCCGGCGGTCGCGCGATGACGTCATATCGCTGCGACCGCCGGAGAACCCGGATGGATGCAGCGAGCGCGGACGGGAGGATGAAGACGGCGACGCAGCACCGAGGAGCGGCGCCGATCAGAACACCGGGAGGGTAATGTATAAGCAGCGGGGGGGGGGGCCTTACAAGGGGGGACAGTGCCAGCTTTTGGGGGGGCCATATGCACTGCTTCCCCCTGCGCTGATTGACAGGGGGAAGCAGTGCATATATAATGAGCGGCCCCACGTGACGGGGCCGCTCATACAGCAGCCCCCCCCCGCCTCCTCCAGCCTCCACAGCCCCACACCACACAGCCCCCACCACACGGGTCTACCGTATAGACCCGTGTATAAGCCGAGGGGGGGACTTTTCAGCCCAAATTTTGGGCTGAAAAACTCGGCTTATACACGAGTATATACGGTATCCAAAAATTCCAGATTGATGAAAGAGAGATAAAATGCTCACCTTGTCTGGCTGTGTGACTCACAGCCTGTGCAAAACTCATGGATAGCTGCTGAATGGACCACAAGCCACAATGGCTAATGTGTTAAATTAAGGGAAAGCAGGAAAAAAATTGTGATTAATATTCCGCTGCTGTTGGTGAAAATCCAAAATAAAAGTAGAGATGAAAGTAAACAGTGGTTTATACGATACGTTTTACAGTGAACTTCACTTCTTCAGGAAAAGCCACCAAAATGCACTAAAAGCTACTGCAAGACCCGATGGCTGTGAACGGGTAACTTTAATAATACCAGTGTTCTCTTGTACCAGATCTTCTGGTGGCTGCTTTGGTCGAAAACCTTATAGATATGTAAACGATATTGCTCAAACGTCATGGGTTTGGAGGTGTTGAAACAACATTGTTAGGATGTCATAAGATAAGATAAGATAAGATAAACTTTATTGATCTCGAAGGAAATTACAGTATTACAGCAGCAGAACAAAGATCAAGAACATTTCACACTTTACAAAATAAGTCTATATGGACAGCAGATGCGGGTAGACTGGTACAAGTACCTCACCTATTCCCCCCATACCCTTAGAACTTCACTTAGTCTTGGGATGCTTTACACTTATACATTTGTTAAACATCCCCACAGCTGTCGGAACAAACGATTTTCTGCATCTTTCCTTTTACACACTAGTTGGATTAGACGCTTGCTGAATGTGCTCTTCTGCTTGCAAACAGTTCAGAGAGCAGGTGTGTATTGTTGCTCATTATAGCCTTGCATTTCATATTAATTCTATCCTCTAATACCTCCTCGAATGTCCTAAGTTGTAGACCCACCGCCGCACTAGCCTTTCTGATAAGTTTATTCAGCTTATTAGCGTCAGCTGTGCGCACACTACTACCCCAGCATATTATTGCAGCAAAGATTGCACTCGCCACAATAGATTGGTAGAACATTTCAAGCATTTTGCTGCACACATTAAACGACCTTAACTTCCTTAGGAAGTAAAGTCTACTCATCTCTTTCTTGCAAACCTTCTCCATATGGCACCTCCAATCAAGCTTGCTGTCCAGGTGAACCCCCAAATATTTGAAATTCTCCACCATCTCCACATCCTGACCATCAATAGTGATAGGTAAGCAATCCTTCATGCACCTTCCATAACTCAACACCAACTCCCTGGTTTTCTTTACATTGAGTTCTAAATGGTTAGCCTGGCACCAGTCAACAAAGTCCAAAACCACCCTTCTGTATTCCTCCTCCCCCCGGCCTCTCTCAATACCTCCGACTATCACTGAGTCATCAGAGTACTTCTGAAGGTGACAAAGGTCTGATTTATACTGAAAATTAGCTGTGTATAACGTAAAAAGGAATGGCGACAGCACCGTTTCCTGAGGGGCTCCAACACTGCTCCGAACACTATCCGATATGGCCGCCCCCAACCTTATGAACTGTGGCCTGTCCTACAGGTAATCAATGATCCAATTCACTAATCCCTCATCAACCGCCATTTCAACCAGCTTTTTACGTAATAATAGTGGCTGTAAGGTATTGAATGCACTGGAGAAATCGAAGAACATGGCACGCACAGTGGTTCCATCATTGTCCAAAAAGGAATGTACTGTTTGTAGCAGATATGCTACAGCATCGTCCACCCCCAGACTCTGCCGATACGCAAACTGAGGGTCCGTAAAAGCAGACACCCTCGGACACAAGTAGGCAAGTACAATTCTCTCCAAGGACTTCATCGCATGCGATGTCAAGTCCACCGGTCTATAGTCGTTATGGGAGCTCGAGAAGGTAGTCTTGGGAATGCATCATTGCGTGTAACACCGAGATACGACTACGATAAATCATTGGATTGTTGATTGCAGATTTGAGAACACGTTCTCAAATCAGACGATCCACGATCAGCCAACCTGCTGCATCGTTCTGTGTGACACTGCGATAGCGATGTCATTCACGACTTCACCCATTCACATCACTGAACAAGTATCGTTCGCTGGGTTGTACGAAGATACCTGCTCGCTGAATTGTTGGTGCGTCGTGCACGATATCTAGACGTGTGACATCTCACCAACGTTGTCAAAATGATGTTCTAACGACCGCGCGCCCCTGAGATCATTAGTGAGATCGTTTCAACATTGAAGTGTGTAACAGTACCTTAAGTTAGATTTTAAATTTCTTCAAATTTCCAGGTGTTAGGGAATTTGGAGGCTGTGAACCTTTGAATGAATTCACAACCTCCAGAGGTGCCTGCAGCTGTGTACTCCAGGAATCTTAAAATCTGCCTTAAACATTGCTTTAAAGGTACCGTTACACAATAAGATATCGTGAACGATATCACTCAAACGTCACGGGTTTGGAGGCGTTGAAACAACATCGTTAGGACGTCATTGCGTGTAAAACCGAGATATGACTACGATAAATCGTTGGATCATTGATCGCAGATTTGAGAACATGTTCTCAAATCAGTCGATCCACGATCAGCCAACCTGCTGCATTGGTCAGGGGGACACTGCGATAACGATGTCGTTCATGACTTCGCTTATTCACATCAGTGAACAAGTTTCGTTTGCTGGGTTGTGCGAACGATACCTGCTCGCTGGATCGTTAGTGCATAGTCCATGATATCTAGATGTGTGACATCTCACCAATGATGTCAAAACAATGTCCTAACGACTGCGCGCCCCCGGGATCGTTAGTGAGATCGTTTCAATATTGAGGCGTGTAACGGTACCTCAAGGTTTGCAGCCAAAACGGGAAGACCTTTAAAACATTTTGGATCTTTAAAGAATAAGTTTTTAAAAATTTGTTAAAGAAGGAAATATTGCTGCTAAGCTTTGCACTTTTAAATTTGTAACAAGAAAGAACTTTCAAAAACAATGCAGACATAAAGTATTCATATGGTAAGTGTTATTCAAAAACTATTTTGCTTCACACCTTTTTAAGGGGCATAACAAATAAAAAAATCAAAAATATATAATTGTTCTACATTTTTGTAAAATTTCTTACATGTTCATGAAAAAATACAAATTATGTTAAACTAAAATTTAAAATGATCAGAAACATAAAGTACATTGTGTCACAAGAAAAAACTATTTGAAAAGTACATAGCTAAGTAGAAGCATTACAGATATAAACATTTAAATTGACCCATGTCAGATTTTAAAAATTTGGCCTTGCCAAAAGGGGAAAGCTAGTTTTGGTGGGATGGGGTTAAATAAAACTGCATGGTGCTCAAATGATACATGCATTAAATATTTAAGATAATAGTGCATAATATTAGGGATGAGCGAGTATGCTCTGCGCTACTCGTTACTCGCACGAGTATCCCGGTACTCGGGATGCTCGGCGAGCACCGAGTACCGGCGAGATGCTCGGACTGCTCGCTAATAATTAGCATTCTGACACACATACACAGCTCACTTCAGTGCACACAGTGAGCTGGCACCACACAGGGAGCAGATTCATTGTTAGGATCCCTCTGAGGGCCACAGCAAGGTGTTATATGTTGCAGCGATTTAAAAAAGCCCCCCTCCCGCCCTTTCCCAGAAATACTCGTTTTATAACTGGAAGTCTGTGGGTGGAGCCTGTCACTCATTGACTTACATTGGGCTCGGTGCTCTGGCCGAGTACACGAGTATCTTGAGATGCTCGGCCAGAGCACCAAGCACCCGAGTATTTTAGTGCTCGCTCATCACTACATAATATGCATAACTCATAACATACTTTTTTCTAAAGTGCGATGTATTATTTTAACCTTATTTTTGGGATATAAACAGACAGTAGTAAGTCTATAGACATTGTTTATTTTAGTTTATATTTTTTGGAGAGGCTGAAGTTTTATAAACCTGGTTTAAGAATCTGAATTGAATATAAAAAATTTGGCAATAAAATATAGATGTGTTCAAGAAAGCATGTTTTAAAACTCAATTTTCTCAACTGCATCTTTAGGCATTTAAGTCTATAAAGCAGGCATATCTAGTTATGCTTGATAGACAGCTCTACTAACTGTTGATATGAAATATAAATTTTAGAGCCATCTGTTTAAAAATTTCAATTGCACTCTTCATCCCAACAGACCTCCTTTTCTTTTACGTCAATAGGATGTTTGATTTTAATGTGCTCTATTTTTTTAAGCAATTTGGTAGTGGTCTGTGCAATTTGGAAGGGGCAAGGCATTTTGTTCCCTCAATGATGCATACAATCACAGGCATCATCCATAAATCTAATGAACAAGGAAGCTACAAGTCTTACAGAATTAACTAAAGAACTAAAAAGAACATCTGCCAGGCAGCCTGCTACAGTGCTCTCAAATAAACGGAGCGGCATATGCTCAACAACATTCAGAAGCTTTGGGTTCATTTCCTCCCTTTCAGAAGCTGTTAATAAAATACAAGGCTGTAGATATAAAACATGTATTCTGGTAATACAAATATGAACTCTTAATTATTAGGTCAGTTTTTTTTTCTTACAACTCTAAGGAAGCTAATAGCATAAAACTCAGGCATAAAACGATGCTAATATTTCTGTAAGTTGTTAGTTAAAGTCACAGTGTTGCTTTTGTTTATTGTGGTGCCCCTGCGGTCTTTCTGACACAGTGGTTTGCAGTCAATCTAAGGTAAAGTCATGTCTGGGGAGAATTAAAGTGCTCTATGCTTGAGTCCCAAAAAAAATCACACACTGCCTGAATTCTGACTAGAGAGCTGAGCACAGGATGCCTGTTTTGGGCTGTGACAAACTCTGGTTGGAGGGAAGGGTTAGCTATTGTGGGTAGTAGGGAAGGGTTAGGCAAGTGGAGATAGTATGTCAGTCTGTCATCAGCTTTCAAGATGAGCAGCTGCTAAGCTGCAGGAGGAAGACCAACCCCCAAAGCTGCTAGGTCTTTAGGACCTGGTAGTGAATCTGGAGGCTGCTTGTCTTTATGACCAGTAGCTGCACCTTGGTGGGCCTTTCCGGGGCTTGATGGCAAAGAGAGCTAAAAAAGTGGTGGGCATAGTTGCTCACAGAGCCCGCACCACCTGCTTGGCAGAGAAGGAGCCCTCGGACACCCAGGACAAGTTAAGGAGCTAGAGGAGAGTTAGGGAACTGGGAAAGCACAGGAAGGTCTTATAATCACCCCAGAAGAGGAGTACCTGATTTTGCCTGGACTGGACACTCCCTGGCATGCGGTGAACAGTATGCTGAACCTGTGACTGCTATTTTGCAAGTAAAGGTAAAAGACTGCATTAAACTACCTCCTTGCTTCTTTCTGCTGCACTTCTCTACCACCATCAGCTTCATCACAACTCTCATCATCACCTTCATTCCTACTACACCCCACGGGTCTTCCATGGCTGAAGAGGGTAACACCTTGCTGCTACAACACCTATCCCCTGAGACACCTTTATGCAGCACTGGCCATCCCTGGCTGGACCCTTCAGCTGGCTGTACAAACTTACAACCTTTATTTTCCCCTATAAATGTCCCCTTTTTTTTCCCGTTAGGGTCACAGCTACTGGGCTTCGCCGTTGAGGGCATTATATCCCTGGCCCAGCTAGCAGAGTATCCCGGCTCTTGCGACAGTCACACTATGACACAAGATGAACATGTTTATCCATTTTAAAGACATTAGTGTGAGTGTATTCATATACTTACCTAAATCCACTTTCTCCAGGATTCTACGCCATTTTGTTTCTCTTCTCAGTGAAGTCATCACTCTTCAGACTCTCAAAGTCAAACTGTACTCTGCATGATCAGGAAGTGGCTTTTACAATGTAAGTCTATGGAGCATCAAAACAGTGTTCCATAGGCTTTTATTGTAAAAGAGACTTCCAGCACACACATAGAGCATGTAGTGCGCCAGATAGTCTGAAGTGCAGTGATATCACTTAGCTGAAGAGCAGAAAGGTGCTGGATAATGCAACACGTTGCAGTAGGTGAGTATAATAATACATTCATACTACACTTCATGCACATACAGTTATGTCCAAAAGTGTTGGCACCCTTGCTCCTGAAAATGAAGAATTTCTCCTAGAAAATTATTGCATTTACACATGTTTTTTCATACACATGTTTATTTCCCTTGTGAACATTGAAAAACACACAAAAAACTGAGAAAAAAAGGCATATTGGATATAATTAGAAACTTTTGAACAAGGTTTGCCAATTTCAAATTCTGCATGAACATTGACAATTCAGTTTGTGATAGGTAAACTCAAGCAATTTACTAAAAATATGGGAAATATATCTCTGTGTGGGGAAAAGTTCTCAATTTTAAAATGGCTGTAAAATTATCCTTGAAGGATTGGGGCCAAGATGCTCACCGGAAGAACTGGTGGCTGAGAAGTCCGTTAACCTAAGGTTAGCGGAGTCTACCAGATTCATTCAACATGGTAAATATAAAGAAGCTTTAGAGAAAATGTTTAAACTTTCTTGGGTTTGCAGGTGTTAAGCCCCAGTCACACATAACGACACACCAGCGATACCGATAACGATACGACCTGGCCGGGATCGCTGCTGCATTATTTTTACATCTTTGGTAAGATGTCAAACAGGTATCTCCAGCGATGTCACCAACGACTTCAACAACGATCCAGAATTATACTGAGGTCGTTGGGAATTGTCACTCCATAGCGTAGCATTGAGATAGTTAGTCATTGTCCCTTTCAAACACAACGATGAAGCACTCCCAGCTAGAGCGCAACAATGTAGAAATGACCCAGAGCAGTATGTAATGGTGAACGATCTCACAGCAGGGGCCAGATCGCTGGTATATGTCACACATAACGACATCGTTAGCGGGATCGTTGTTATGTCACAAAATCTGTGACGTTACAATGATATCGTTAACGATCTCGTTATGTGTGACAAGACCTTTAGGAAACCTTTGGGCTGTGAACATTTGACAGAGTGCTAGCAGCTATGAAGTCCACAAACCTTTAAATCTCTATTAAACATGCCTTTAAAAGAACTTTTATTTTTTTTTAGAGAGAAAACCTTTATCATTGCAAAGGGTTTTATTTTTCTTATTTTTCCTCAAAATGTGTGGCTTCAATAATCAATACCACCAACCAAAAGCCCAAGTATTACCTGTAAATGAAAAAAAGAATAATGCGGTGTTTAAGGAGCGCTAAGGCTGAAAGAAAGGGCTCAGAAACGAATACTGACCTATTCTGTTTTATTAGTAAATTTGCAAATTGCTCTCTGTCGCCACTACGCGTTACGATAGCCCCCGCTATCTTTTTATCATTTGCCTGTAATCTCCCTATGGGGAGAGTGGTGTGGTAGCAGCTTTGGGCATTCAAGGTTCTGAGAGGACTCAGCTTTAAATCATCACTGGATTCCTGGATTACACACAGGACCTGCGGTGACGTCATACGGCGACACCCCTTCTGATCATGGGACCAGTCACCTGACGATCGTAGGAGGATTTGTTTTCCAGCTGACCACATCGTGACTGTTTGCCTCATCTACAGCCCACACCTGTGTTGTGCAGAGGCCATGCACAACCTCCCCAGGTAAGTGAAAATCTATCTACCATAACCTTCCTCCTTTATCACGGGTCTTCACCATGGCACAATCTTTTCTTTTGATTTTACAAGTATTACCTGTGGCATGGGTAATGGAATTTGTACGCCAGGTGTCTTCTGCAGCCCATTCTAATGAGGGATTAATGAGGAGCTAGGTAAAAAGATGGGGCAAGCAATAATATCACGTAAACGATTGGGTCCAAGCACTGGAAGAGGTGGGGTCCTAGGTAAAGGAAAGATGTGGCATCATAGAGGCCAACACCATCTTGGGATTGCCGTAAAATGCAGCAACACTATGTGCCTGCACTTTAGAGACCTGATGAATTCACCTCAACATATGACAGCTCTAGAGTTCCTGATTTATCTCACCGCCACATGATCTGACCATGCACTCCAAATTCGGCCACATTTGCAGCGAGGGCAGGATCCAGTGCTGGTGCTGCATACCTGAAGAGGTCCCACCAGACCAGAGCTCATCCCGTTCTGTATATAAGTCGGGACCTAAAGAGGTTGGAGGCAGGATTCTGCAGCATGCCTGGCCTTATTAAACCTGCAACTGGTGGATCGACAAATACAGGAGGAGGTAGATGATGAGGAAGTAGTAGTTGCAGAAGCCCCTGTTTCTCTGTCTTTCATAGCACCCTACCAGAGACCATTGACTGTTTGAAAGCAATGTGGGGCCCCGTATCATCTCCCATGTAAATATCTTTATAGACATGGACCACCCCTGGCCTTGTCATTTCTGGAAGACATGAAGCCAATGAAGCTAGGACAGGGTGATGACCTTCTAGAAGAGGGAGTCTGGGTTACTAGCTGAAGACGGTTTTGGAGGTTGAAGGTGCACTGCCTGTTTTTTTTTTCTTTTTTGCCAGTGAATATCATAAATTTATTACATAAAGGAAGCCATGACAAAACTAAAAACACTTAAAAACAAGTGCTGTATACCACACAGTTAATGAGCTGGGTAACGAGGGCCTGGGTTGCAAAAGAGACAGAGGGATACACACAACAATAATATTAACTAAGCATAAAGCAAACCATGCAGATCAGTATAGATATATGATCATTAATGAGTGATTATTATCAATATCCACAAAATGATCATACTGTAGACAGTACGTAACATATAAAGTATGGATAAGTTTGTATAGGTAGGCGTACTGAACCCATGAGTGGAAGAAGAAAAAATAAATAAATAAATAACCTGCTCTTTCTGAGTATAACTACTGTCTGTGAGCATTAGGGTAGTTATATCCATTGAGGTAACCCAGTAGCCGATCCATTTAGAGATGATAAACTCAGTGTTCTAAGGTGGTAATAAAGTGCCACGGTATGTATAAATTAGTGATACCCAGTAGCAATGAAGGTATTAGTAGCAATGTACTAACAATTGAACAGTAATTCAAGTTTAGCCGTGCTGTAGCAACCAATATACCACCAGACATCAATAGTGCATCAATACAGTTATACCACCACTAGACCAGGAATTATCAAATGGCAACAAAGCATAATGTGGGCTTATGATATAAGTCAACGGTAATATAACCTCCAGGTATCAGTAGTTCTTTGGGTTGGAACTACTGAAGTCCACAAAACATCCAGTATTACCAAGGAGTGCCAGTGTGGTAATAATGCATCAGTACAGCGTATAAATAGGTTCAAACCACCTATGAACCCGGAAATATCAAGTATACATCAAGGTATAACATAGGCTTAAATAACAAATAGGCAGTGATAAGACCCCAGATGTCTATATTGACCCTTGGGAGGGCACCGGACCCCAAATCATATCCTACCTAGGGAGGTCAGTGACCTGGTGTGTGGATAGCAGCCAACACATATCACCACCAGCAGTGGCTTCATCAGGACCGGTGTATAGGGCCATGCCAGGGCTTTAAATACCTGTAATAGTGATCTGCCCTGTGTGGCTGGGCGCCGCCATTGCCAGTGACATCATTTCCAGTCACATGGTCTGTTTGAGTAGGCAGTAGCCTAGTATACTGATGACATCAGCGGCCCACCTGTCAGTGATAGGTCACTGAGGCTGGGTTGTTAGTAAGTGATAGGCGGGGAGCACAGGCTAGGGATGCTATTAGTAAACACCCCTTATGTGCTGGAGTTAGATGTACGTCCAGCATGAATGGTGTATGTGACCAAGGTCCCTTAATCTTAGTGTGTGACAGGAGGAAGAGGGACAGTAGAGCACAGGAGTGAAACGATGGGTAGAGGTAATACATATCAGTAGAGATGCCATGGTCCCTTTATTCTCATATGGATGTCACATATTACATGGAATAATGATGTATATCTAGGAATTAGTAAGCAGGGCATTTGAATAGTAAAGGGACCCCGGTGAACTTTCCTTGATGAAGGAACATAGGAAATCAGACCTCTGCCAGTAGGGGTAAAAAGGGGTGGCGTGGGAGGTCTGGAGGAAGTGGGGGGTGGGAATGGGGAAAGGGGATGTAATCAGCTTATATAAGTAAGGCATTAAAGGGTATAAAAACCCCTGTTGTATGGGGAGCAGTCCCCAGTATTTGTGTATACCCAAAAAGAAGCAAGTAAGGTATCAGTGAACCAGCGGCGTTATTATGGGCACTGATACAGAGTAGGGATGGGCGAATCTACTCGTTACTACTCGGTACTCGCCGAGTAGTAAGGGATTCGCCAGACTCGTTACTCTGCGAGTAATCACAGGGATTACTCGCACAGTAACGAGTCCGTCCCCCCTCACCCCCCCGGTCTTAAGTTAGGACTGGGCTGGGGGGAGCGAGCAAGGAGCAAAGGAAGGGAGGGGGGAGAAATGCTCCTTACCTCTCTTCCGGCTGTCTGCTCTGTGCTGGGCTCCGGGTCCTGCGGGCTGCGGCAGCTCCAGGGTCTAGAGCCCGCCTGCTCTCCCTATGTACAGACATACATGTCTGTGCACAGAGATGTAGCAGTGCTGAGATTGTTCTCAAGCCTGCTATCCCTGTGTACGGACATGTATATCTATGCACAGGGATGTAGCAGAGTGGACATCGCGTTTTGGACTACGTCGGACGGAAGAGGATTTTTTTAATTAAAGATGGAGTCCCTAATGGCTTTTTTTTATTTCTAATAAAAAAATTTTTCTCTGTGTTGTGTTTTTTTAAAAACTATTTAATAGAAATTCATGGCGGTCATGTCTAATATTGGCGTGACCGCCATAAATTTCGGGCTTAGGGCAAGCTGATAATAAAAAACTGTCCCTAACCCCTTTATTACCCAGTGAGCCACCGCACCGGTGCCACTGGAAGAGCGGGGTTCAGCGCCAAAGGATGGCGCTTCAATGAACGCGCCATCTTCTGGGGCGGCTGCGGGCTGCAATTCGCAGCGGGGGGTGCCCAGAAAGCTTGGGCCTCCCTGCACTGTGGATTCCAGTCCCCAGCTACTTAGCTGTACCTGGCTAGACATAGAAATTGTGCGAAGCCCCACGCATTTTTTTTTTATTATTTCATGAAATTCATGAAATAATAAAAAAAAGGGCTCCCCTATATTCTTGTGTCCGGCCAGGTACAAATAGGCACCTGGGGGTTGGGGGTAGCCCGTCACTGCCTGCTGGATCCAGCTGATTACAAAAATACGGCGAAGTCCACGTCAACGTTTTCTGAAAAATCCATAAAACAATATAAATAAAATGGACTGCATCTTTATTAACCCCTGGACCATGGTCGAGGGGTTAATAAAGATGCAGTCCCTTTTTTAGGATTGTTTTATTGATTTTTCAGAAAAAAAAATGACGTGGGCTTCGCCGTATTTCTGGAACCAGCCGGATCCAGCAGGCAGCGACGGGTTGCCCCCAACCCCCAGGCGCCTATTTGTACCTGGCCGGGCACAAGAATATAGGCGAGCCCCCTTTTTTTATTATTTCATGAATTTCATGAAATAATAAAAAAAAAATGCGTGGAGCTCCGCGCAATTTCTATGTCCAGCCAGGTACAGCTAAGCAGCTGGGGGCTGGAATCCGCAGCACAGGGAAGCCCAAGCTTTCTGGACACCCCCCCGCTGCAAATTGCAGCCCACAGCCGCCCCAGAAGATGGCGCGTTCATTGCAGCGCCATCTTCTGGCGCTGAACCCCGCTCTTCCAGTGGCCCTGGTGGCGGGTTGATCACTGGGTAATAAAGGGGTTAGGGCCAGCTTTGTATTATCAGCTGGCCCTATGCCCGAAATTTATGGTGGTCACGCCAATATTAGACATGACCGCCATGAATTTCCAGTAATTAATAGAAAAAAAACACAACACATAGAAATTTTTTTTATTAAAAATAAAACAAAAAAGACATTAGGGACTCCATCTTTATTTAAAAAATCCTCTTCCGTCCGACGTAGTCCAAAACGCAACCTCAGCTCTGCTACATTCCTGTCTGTGCTTAGACAGACAGGGATGTAGCAGAGCTGAGAACTGATTAAACAGTCAGGGTTCAGCTCAGGTCATTATGACCTGAGCTGAACCCTGCTTTCAGCCAGACTCGCTCTGCTGCCGGAGATTCCCGAGCGGTCACGGAAGTTAATTTATTCACTGCTTCTGTCAGCGCTCGGGAATCTCTGGAAAGAGCAGCAGAGATATTCGGAGAGCGAGTCTGCGGCCGGCGCCGGCGGAGGCAGCGGTAAGTAGCCGGCCGGGCCGGTGCACTTTCCCCCCCCTCCCCCCGCTGGCTTTAAAAGAATAACATGGGGAATGGCATGTTTTTCCTCTGCTGCCAGACCCCTTATAGGGTCCGGCAGCAGAGGAATCGCTGCAATACTCGTTCCCCATTCATTTACATTGGACTCGCTAGACTCGCAATGAGTAGCGAGTCCTGGAGTCAGACTCGTTAGAGTCTAGCGAGTCCGAGTAATTTAGGATTCACCCATCTCTAATACAGAGAACAACTGGAGTGATGGTGCTAGTTAATACATAAAGAAAAGAAGATATATATATGTAGCGGCTGGCCAGCCAATTGTAGTAAAACACATCATCACAAGAAGCTGTATAATAGAGGGAAACCCCTCAGGTGTGGGTATCAATAACCCCCAATCATTTCCTCGAGTCTCCCGTAAGTATGTCAAGGTACAATCAAAACTTGATATTAATAAAGGTTATGAAAAGAGAGGGTCAGCCCATCAAGATGAATACAGATGTAAATGGTAGCAGGGGAAAGATAGAAGGAAAGTTCAGCTCACCCAGTTGAAATAGTAGTACTCCAGTACAAGGAAATGGTGCACGGATACAGTCCTGGTCTCTGGACCGGCAATCACCAATAATAATGTAGAAAAATCCAGACTAAGACAGTTCTCTGTCGAAACGCGTCGGTGTTAGCACATACTGCCTGTATTAGATGGATGGCGTTTACGTTTGAATAAATCCTCATAATTGCAAGTTTATGAGTGCTGGATTTTTCTACTTTATTATTGGTGAATACAAATGTAATGTCTATTGTCAGTGAAAACATAAGGGAGTATGGGGCCAAGTAATTGTGACTGAAGTCAAGGGTCCCCTTTGTGGACCAGTAATATAAGGGGATCTTGTAAGTTGGTCGAAGCACATGAAGGCATCTTTCATAGTGCCAATTGAGACACTGCTAATAGGCAAGAGGCAGTTGCAGGGATGGAAGTTTTCAGTCTGTCCCCTGTATATGTGACTGTACATAGCACAGGGTGTCGCTAGTCCATTTACCAATCGTAATCAGTATTAGAAAAGTTCAGGTTCCGAAGTCATGTAGAGGCCAAGAGGGGCCACTGCTGAATCCAGTGCCATTCGTTGTTACAAGAGGTTCCATAGTGGTGGCCAGCGGTTATCGTTCCAATTAGGGAAGCCACAGAGTCCAAAAAGTGTAGGTAAATCATCAGTCTGTGTGGTTGGGACAATGATGCTATCAGCTTGAGGGGGTCATTAGGTCCCATTGGTGGAATAACTGCAAGAGAATGAGAGATTACGAACATATTAGAATGGCATCGCAGCTGTAGATGGACCCCACCCCAATGGTATGGCTGGTGAAGTGGAGTTCCTCGTTAATCCCACTGGGATTGACAGTGTCAACTTCAAAAATCCACCTCGACTCAGTCTGGAGTAATTATTTGCGAAAAAAGTCACTACGCCCAGAGCCCTTAATTTTCTGTACCCCAACAACCCCCAAGCAGTTGTTCCTACCTCCATGATGGTCGAGGAAATTGGTGTCAGCGGATTTCCTCTCTCTCGATTTGTGGCAGCAAAATTGATTGTAGAGACGTGGTTCTGGATCCATCGTTGCAGTTCCTGCGAGGTTTGACCAAAATAGAGTTTAAGTTCGTCGAATTTGAGATTTGTTCATCGCATGTTCGCTGAATGTTAGATGAACAACGCGAACCCCATTGAAATCAATGGCAGGCTACAGAAAACACATAGAAAACACCTTCAAAGGGCTCCAAAAGCTACCAAACTACTCAGAATGGACAACAAAAACCACAAAAAGTGACAACAATTCAAACACAGTACAAATAGTCACAGGCTAAGTGGCTTAAGTTTTCTACATTAAGTAAAAAGAGGTGGAAGAGTAAAAGGAGAATGAGACACAGGTATGGGCATGTCACACCCTTCTCAAATCATGTAAAACATTGCAAGGGGACTCCAACAAGAATCCTTACTCCTTTCAAAGGGTCACACCTACAGCAAAATGGCATAAATTCTCCCAGACCAAAAATTGCTGAATGGCCCAGCTTGCATGCATGGCACAGGGTCCGAAACAGGACCTAGTCTAACATTTCAAGGGTAAACCTTGCTCAGCAACTAAACGCTTTGTGGAGTATTACAGTAAAAACTACAGAGGTAGGTCAGTGACCTGAATAGGCCTAGTGAGCCGGATCACCTCGAAGCTCATGCAAGCGCTCCCATCAATGTTATGCCCCGCCACACACAGATGGGACCACCATTAGTTTTGGGGAATACTATAGAGAAAACAGAGATATACGTCAGAGACCTGTTAAGATAAAAGAAGGGGAAGGGGAACAAGAGGCGCAACAGTGCCCTATCACTCAGACACTATGAAACAGTGGTATATAGGTAAACCACTCACCTATAACAGTTGTGAGACCCACAACTGGTATGCAAACATGTAGTATCAAAATCCTGCCGACTGCCGCTGAACCTCCTCCAACCACTCGCACGTGGAATCTCAGGAAGATAGGGGAAAGATAGAGGTGTGTAATGGTCCGCGCTGCCGAGATCCACTTGCTTCAGAGAACACATGGGTCAGTGATGTTCAAGCAAAGTTCTTTTATTGAATTGATTCAATAAAGGAACTTTGCTTGAACATCACTGACCCGTGTGTTCTCTGAAGCAAGTGGATCTCGGCACGCGGACCATACACACCTCTATCTTCCCCTATCTTCCAGAGACCTGTTAGGTCTAGAGGCCACATGAAGTCAAAGCTCGTGCAAGCGTTCCATAATGTCATGCTCCCACACAGAGGTGGACCACCATTAGTTTTTGGAGTACTACATGAATTCACAGAGAGGTAGGTCGAGACTGTTTAGGCCAGAAGGCACATGAAGTCAAAGCTCGTGCAAGCTTCCCATAAAGTCATGCCCCGCCACACACAGGTGGGACCACCATTAGTTTTGTGGAGTACTACATGAATTCACAGAGAGGTAGGTCAGAGACCTGTTTAGGCCTAGAAGGCCACATGAAGTCAAAGCTCGTGCAAGCGTTCCCATAAAGTCATGCCCCGCCACACACAAGTGGGGCCTCAATTAGTTTTGTGGAATACTATAGAAAAAACAGAGATACGTCAGAGACCTGTTTGTGCCTAGTAGGCCAGATAAAGTCAAAGGGAACCTGTCACTGAATATTAGAGATGATCCACCACCCTAGTGTTCGAATTCGATTCGGTTTGTCGAATTGGGGGTGTGTTTGTCGAATGTTCGTCGAATGTTCGTCAAACACCGTTGAATTTCATTGAAAACAATGGCAGGAAAAAAAAACACATACAAACACATAGAAAACACATAGAAAACAACTTCTTGCTCAACGTTTTTTTATTGAATTAGATATAAACTTACAAGGTGGTCATAACAAGAAGCGATACATTAAGATAACCACACATTAGAAGACAAGAGTCAAGTTAACAACTAACAATAAACCATAACCAATTGTGTCATTCTTATAAACACGTGCGGTTGGAGGGTGGGTGGTGGGAAAGGAAGGGGGGGGGGAGAAGGGAGGGAGGGAAAAATACTTTAAAGTTATGCTCAACTAAACTTCGCTCATAGCATATTGGAAGCTAATTTGATCAAGTTTATATTATGGGGGCATCCTGTTGAAAGAAAAACTGGTTCCATGTTAACCACTTGTTACTGTACTTTCCTTGAAGATTGTTCCTCAGAGCGAACGTGTATTCATACACATTGTGAGCTGCAATAGTCCCCAGTATTGTTTCAAACGTTGGTGGATCCGGGTCTTTCCATCGAGCCGCTACACCATTTTTTGAGGCAATCAAAATGTGTATAATGAGCGCTCTTAGCTCAGGTGGTACTACATTTATTCCTATCAGGAGCAGCGCGAGTTCTGGCGAGAGGTCCAAGTTGATCCCTGTTATGTCGGAGATTAGAAGTTGTATTTTCCCCCAAAATGGGCGCAGGATAGGACAGTCCCAGAATATGTGAGACATTGTGCTAGGTTTTCCGCACTTCCTCCAGCACAATGGTGATATAGTTTCCGAAAATTTATGGAGTCTTGTAGGGGTGAAATACCACCTAGTCAAGGTTTTGTAGTAAGATTCCAAAAGAACTGAAGGTGAGAGACTTTTGTAAACTATTTTGTGTGTATCTTCAATTAGATCAGCAGGGAGAGAGATTTGGAGTTCCTTACTCCATGCACCTATGTTAGAAGCGCTGGAAAATGAAGAATCAAGGTTCCATTCTTTGTAAATAGACTTGAAAGACCAAAAGATGTTCGATTGGTTAAAACGGAAAAGTTGAGTTATGTTTAGCGGGAGATGGAGACTCAGATTATTTTTATTGAGTGTACGTTTTATTTTGTTCCAGTTCCAAACCTCTTCGCTTGGCAAATTAAACTTTGTTCTAAGACTTGCAAAGGATTTGAGCTGCATATTGTCATCAAGTAAGTCTGAGAGAGTATGGATTCCACAATTGGTCAATACACTTACATCTATATCTGCCGATAGAGCTGGTAGGAGGTAAACTGAGATCCAACGTGAAGAAGGTTTATGATTTGCTGCGTATGATTTCGTGGTGAGAGTTCTCCATGAGCGTATGGTAGCCTTTAATGTTGGTTCTTTAGGTAATTTCTTGGTCTTGTCGCATAAATAAGTGAGTAGTGTCCATTGGAGATCTCTCGAGTGATTAAGTGCTTTCTCTATCTCCATCCATCTCGGCTTCTCTTCTTCTCCTCCCCACCAATTTTGGCTAAGTCTGATAAGCGCTGAATTATAGTAAGCTGAGATGTTAGGCACCGCTAGACCTCCGTGTAGTTTAATTTTTTCTAAAATAGAGAGAGAGGTTCTGGTTTTTTTTCCCCCCCAAATACAGTTAGATAATTGAGCTTGAATTTTTTTGCACCATGCTGAGTTAAGCTGAAGGGGGACTGACCGAAAAATGTAAAGTATTTTGGGCAGTATAAATAATTTGTACGCCTCTATTTTGCCTAACCACGTTAGTTCAGTTTTGGAAATGTTAGCTAGGTCCATTTGAAGAGCTTTATACAGCTTTCCTAGTTTTGCATCATATATTTTGGAAGTGGGTTTAGTGACTATGATTCCTAAGTAGTCTAGATACTTTTTATCCCAATCCAGCTCGTTGCCCTGTTGGAGGGAGGAAATCATCTGATCTGTGAGGTTATAGCTGAGTACTTGTGTTTTGGCAATGTTGATTTTGTAATGGGAAATCGCGGCAAATTCATTCATGAGTAAGAGAAGGTCCCGCATAGACGTCGCTGGATTTGTGAGGGTTAGTATTATATCGTCAGCGAACAAACTGATTTTATATGATTCTCGATTCACGGAAATACCAGAAATTGGCGGGCTAGATCTTACCTTTTCTGCTAACGGCTGAATAAATAAATTGAAAAGGGAGGGCGAGAGGGGGCAGCCTTGTCTTGTGCCATTTGTCAACAAGAAAGGGGCGGACATATGTTTATTGGTAAGGAGCCTTGCTGATGGTGTGGTGTATAAAGCTTGAATGGAATTGAATATGGGTCCTGAAAGTCCAAATTTATGCAAAACCTCAAACAGGTATCCCCAGTGGACTCTGTCGAACGCTTTTTCTGCGTCGACAGAGACCACTATCATAGGGGCTTTCGAGATCTCAGCATACGCTGTCAAGTTTAAGAGTCTTCTTGTCGCATCTGTTGAATTCCTTTTTTGAGTGAATCCAGTCTGATCTTTGTGGATCAAGGTCGGGATCACTTTTTGCATTCTAAAATTAATCGCTTTTGATATAATTTTAATATCTGTGTTCAGGAGGGAGATGGGTCTATAATTAGAAACTAAGTCTTTGTCCCCTTTATTTTTGGGAATAACTGTTATAAGCGCTTGGAGCATCTCATGTGGGATCGGCTGGCTACCATCAGAAAAGGAGTTAATTTGTTTAGTGATGTAAGGGCTGAGTAAATGTTCGCATGCTAAAAAATATTCGTTCTGAAGACCATCGGGTCCTGGGGATTTGTTCTTTTTAAGTTTATCTATAATATATTTTATTTCCTGCTCAGTATAAGGTTGGTAGAGTTTGTTTAGATTCTCCTCTGAGATCGTAGGAAGCGTGACTGAGTCTAGGAAGGATTTGATATTTTGTGTTGTGGGTTGAGGTTCTGAGCGATCATCTTTGAGGTTGTATAGGCCTTTATAATATTCAACAAAGGCATTAGATATTTCTAATGCGGGTTTTTTAACGTGGTTTTGTTTGTTTTTGATTTGATATATTCTGGTTTTTGATTATGGATTTTGATCAAATTTGCGAAGGTTTTAGATGGTTTATTCATATTTGAGTAGAAATTTGATTTGAATATGCGGGCCAATTTATCATAGTCGGATAAGAGGAAGGATTTAAGTTGTACCCGAAGCTCAAGTAGATCTTTATGTTTGCTTTCAGAGGGGTTAGTTACCATTTCCTCCTCCAACAAGGCAACTTGTCGAGTAAGTTTTTTAGTATTAGCTAATTGAGCTTTTTTATGTTTCGTGTTCAGATATATCAGATTACCTCTTATGGTCGCTTTGTGGGCAGTCCATAGGGTGGACAAGGAAATGTCTGTAGTATCGTTTTCTGAAAATATAATTTAAGTGAATCTTGGATTTCAGATTTATATTGTGGGTGGGTAAATAGATATGAATTAGCTCTCCACGGAGAAAGAGAGTTGAAGGGAGGGCTGTTAGAAATCTCAAAGAGGACGGGAGAGTGGTCTGACCACGTTCTTGGTAGAATGGATATAGTTTTAAATTTTGACAGTGAGTGTATGTTTGTTAGTACCAAATCGATTCTGGAAAATGATTTATGGACGTTAGAATAGTGAGTAAACTCTAAAGAGGAGGTATGTAAACATCTACATACGTCAAAGAGCTCCTCCTTTTGTAAAAGTGGGTCCAATTTCGTATTCAGATTCCTTCATTTATTAGACAAATCTAATAGGGGGTTCGGGACAGAATTGAAGTCGCCAAATATCAGAAGCATCCCTTTCTGTTTTTCATGTATTAGGGTAAAGAGACGTTTAAGGAAGGTAATTTGGCCATTGTTAGGGGTGTAAACATTTACAAGAGTGTGGATTACTTCGTTAACCCTACAGATCAGGATTATGTACCTGCCCTCGTCGTCTTTGATCAGCTCGATTTCCTCAAACTTCAGCGTCCCTTTTATGATTATTGCTACTCCCGCTTTCTTTTTGGAATTAGATGAAAAGTATACATGAGGGAATCTTTTATTACTAAATTTAGGAGGATTCTGTAGAGGGAATCTAGTCTCCTGAATTCCAGCTATGTCAACGTGGTTCGAGTTTAGCTCCTTCCATACACTAAATCGTTTTTGTGGTGAATTTAGACCATTTGCGTTTAGGGACATGAGTTTCATATTTACAGCGTCAGTTAAGCAGATAAATTGAGATGCTGGTCAAGAAGGGGGGGTGAGGAGGAGAAATTAGGAGGGAAAACAGAGGGGTAGTTAAGGTGGGTTCAACAAACTTTAGAAGAAAAAAGAATAAATATATAAGTTCGACCAACGGTCGTGTTGTGGAGGAAGAGTTCCAAGGAACTACTGTAGGTCTTCCTCTTGGGCTAACGGTAGGGCCTATGGTGCAATATTTCTAACCTAATAGTAAATCATTTGGCAGAGTTATTCTTTTATATGTAGGTGTTTGAGGAGTTTCAAGCCTTCCATGGGATCCTCAATGGTGATTTGCTTCTGTTTGTGATGAAATATGACAGAGGTGGTTGGTCGGCCCCATCTATAGGTAATCTGTTGTTTTCTTAGAACCTCTGTGACTGGCCTTAGAAGTCTCCTTTTAGTGGCAGTTTCTTTTGAGATGTCAGAGAAGATTTTTAAAGATTCATAAGGAGCCGGTAGGAAAGCATGTTGCCTAGTGTAGTTATTTATTTTATCTTTCGTCTGGAAAAACGTAAATTTAACAATAACATCACGAGGGGTGTCTTCGGGTATGCGTAGGGGTTTGGGGAGTCTGTGCGCCCTTTCAATTGATAATTCTATATCGGGTAAGGACGGGATCAGCTTTCTGGTCAGATTTTTGACAAAGGGAATTAGCTCATGTGTTTTTGTTTGTTCTGATATTCCTCTAATTTTTAAGTTGGATCTACGGTCACGGTCCTCCCTATCTATAATCTTATCTGTAAGGTGCTTAATTTCATCTTTAGATTTTGTTAGCTCTGAGCAGCATGTTTTAAGTTCTTTCTTTAGATTTCCTACATCTGTTTCGGTTGTGTCTAGTCGTGAATTAATGGTGTTGATCGAAGATTTAATTTCTGCAAATTGCTCCCTCATTTCTTCCTTAAGGGAAGAGAAAAGTTGGAGAAGGAAGTTCTTGTCTGGAATTTGAGTTTGGTCCAGGATAAAGTTGGGGTCATTATTAGCTTGTGTGACCTTAATCCTCTGCCTCGCAGGACTTCTACATTGCAATTGGATCTCATCTTGTGGAGGAGGATTAGGATTTTGGCGTATTGGTGAATCCATCTCTTTTCTTTTGGAACTATGATGAGTGGATTCGTATATAATTGAGTCGTCGCATGACTAATGGGTTTCAGGTGTAGGTGAACTTTTCGTGTGTTTGTCTCTTCCTTTCGGGTTTTTACCTGGACTGTGTGCCATAGTTGGTATCTTGCTCTTAGAGCTTAATTGATGTGTATCCATTGTTTTTTCGTTAGATGGAATGGTGGAAGAGGGTCTGGTTTTGGAGGGCATTAGATTTTGGGAAACTAGGGTGTAACAGTGAGGTCTGATGTTTATTTGTGTTTAATTTCACTGACCTTGAGGTACTAGGTTGTTTACAAGTTCAATGACTCTGGGTGGAGTCGCTACTTCTGGAGTTCAAGGGGTGGAGAAAGTACGTATCTAGGACTTCAGAACAGTCTTATATTGCTGCCCTCAGTATCTTGGGTCAACGTCGCTGAAGTGCTTTGGTGGCAAGAGAACCCCACTGTAAGCAGTAATGATCCCTCTGGTCCTTATGACGTGCTGTCAATTATTTGTCATACAGCAGCTTTTGTGACTGTGTGCACTAGACCTTCTACCGTAGATTTCAGTGAGTAGCTTATGTCCTTATAGAGTTTTTTGTGTGTTGCAGGGCTACAATTTTTTTCTTTTTTGTGTGAGAGATCTCTGATTGGTAAGATCCCTTGCCTGCCCGGAGTCAGTTCAGTTCAGCTCTACAATATAGAGACTGCTGTTCATACACAATTTTTAGTCTGAAGGTGTCACACTTTTATGCTCTGCTCGACATCTGCCTCTCTGTCTGTGTAGGAGAGAACTAGAAAGGGCTTCAGGCACTAAAGGGCCTGTCACACGCGTCAATATCGCCTGCACGATATCGGCTGCACGTGACGTTGCAGCGATATTGACGCGTGTGACATACTGAATCAACCAGCGATAAATCGCTGGTTGATGATCGCCAGGTTTTAGAACCTGCTCTAAAACCTGGCGATTGTCGCCCGGTGGACACGCAGCATCGCTGCGTGTGACACCGGGAGTAGCGATATTCCAGCTCCCAGCGCCTCTCACAAGCGCTGAGAGCTGGTAACTAAGGTAAACTGCGGGTATCTAGGCAGCGCGTGCTGCCTAGATACCCGACGTGTACCTTAGTTACCAGCCTCCTCCGCTCACAGGGTGGTATCTAAGGTACACAGCGGGTAACTAGGGACCCTAGTTACCCGCTGTGTACCACCTCGGATGACCCTCATACACTGTTAATATGTGCCCCTGCAGCCTAGTAAACCATTTTCAGCACTGCTTTTGTGTGAAAAGTGGCTGCAGTAGAAGTGAGATAATGATTTTATACACTTACATGCCTGTGTACTTCTGGGCGTCTCCCTGTGTGTGCTGGGACTTGTTGGCTGTGCTCATCATGCCTGCTCTCCCCCTCCCTTATGCACGCCCCCTCTCAGCCTGCTATAGTGATGTGAGGCTGAACTCGTCATAAAGGGGCGGGGCTAAATCACAGCATCCCAGTAGCCCCACCCCCTTTATGACGCAATCAGCCTCACACAGTATAGCAGGCTGAGAGGGGGCGTGCATAAGGGAGGGGGAGAGCAGGCATGATGAGCACAGCACACAAGTCCCAGCACACACAGGGAGACGCCCAGAAGTACACAGGCATGTAAGTGTATAAAATCATTATCTCACTTCTACTGCAGCCACTTTTCACACAAAAGCAGTGCTGAAAATGGTTTACTAGGCTGCAGGGGCACATATTAACAGTGTATGAGGGTCATCCGAGGTGGTAAACAGCGGGTAACTAGGGTCCCTAGTTACCCGCTGTGTACCTTAGATACCACCCGGTGAGCGGAGGAGGCTGGTAACTAAGGTACACGTCGGGTATCTAGGCAGCACGCGCTGCCTAGATACCCGCAGTTTACCTTGGAGACCAGCCTGCTCCCGCTTCCAGCAGCCTGGAAGCGGGAGCAAGACATCGTGGAAACGATATTTAAATCGTTTCCATGATGTTTCTGGTCAATTGATCGCTGGTGAGTCTGCCTGTGTGACAGCTCACCAGCGATCAGCCATCAATGTCGTCAGCGATCATCTCACTGACGACATTGACGCGTGTGACAGGCCCTTAAGAGTCTGTATCTTTGTCTCCTGAACTCAGTGGTTCGCCTCTGTAGCAAGGATTTCCTACATATAGTATGTCAACTAGTCTTTAAATGTCTGTAAATTCCTTATCTGCAGGATACCCTTGTAGTGGGCTTATCTGTGAGGTAATTAAGTATAATGTGTCAACAAAGGAGCCTCAGATTATCACTGTTCTTTTGTGCTCTGCAGACTTTTTTATGGCGAATGGTGTCAGCTTCTAGTGTTATAGCACTTGAGTGCCAACAGATTTGTGACTTCTGACAGTTAATACTGAGTATAATACAAAATAATATTGTGGTACCGTGTTAGCCAGAAAAATCGATGTAAATACTTAAGTCCCAAAAAAAAGGGGGTTGAGAAAAGTATTATAGGAGTGATACCTTTATTGGCTAACAAGAAAAATTATATTTGTAAGCTTTCAGAGCTCAAGGCTCCTTCATCAGACATAATCACAAATGAGTTACTGAGACATTTAAATACAAAATACAGCAGGAATAAGGAAACGGAGGTGTGTTAAGGAAATTAAAATGAAGTCTTTGTTAATGATGTAGATGACATGCAATGGTCATTTACACATCAGAAGATCTTCTTGTGGAAGTGTTAGTTGTGTCTAGGTAATGAGTCATGAATCCAGGTGTCAAATTAAGTCCTTTTGTTAAGGATTGGAACATTCTTATGAATTTGAATTCCCAGATTTTTCGTTCTCTGTCATTTTTAAAGTGACCTTTCAATATCAGGACTGATAGGTCCGCCATGCTGTGTCCAGGCTCAGAGAAGTGTATTCCTACAGGCATGTCCAGCTTATGTTTTATTGTATGTCTATGTAAATTCATCCTTGTTTGTAGCTTTTGCATTGTTTCCCCAATATACATTCCTGTAGTGCACTTTGTACATTGTATCATATACACCACATTGGAGGATGTACATGAAAAGAAGTCCATGATCTTATAGTCCTGGTTTGTGTTGGGTAAAGGGACTGTATCTGTTGGTAATATGTGGGCACAGGTCTTGCATTTCTTGTTGTTACAGGGGAATGTGCCCGTCTGTGATGGTGATGTGAGGACACTTCTTACAAGGAGATTCCTTAGGTTGGGGGGCTGTTTATAGGAGAGCATGGGGCAGTTCTGGGAATATTGCTTTCAGTCTGTGGTCTTTGTGGAATATGGGCTGAAGATCAGCACCAATTCTCCTTAGGATGTTCATATGAGGATTGTATGTGATCACAAGAGGCACCCTGCTGTTGTCCTCCTTCTGTTTGTAATCCAGAAGGCTGCTTCTTGGGATCCTTGCAGCTCTGTTGATCTGTTCATCTATTACCAGTGGATGGTATCCTTGATTTAGGAATGTTTTCCTCAGTGATAATAGTTGTAGTTCTCTGTCTTCATTGTTTGAACAGATCCGAATGTACCTCAGATAAAGGAGGAGCTGTAGTGATTATGAATATGTCGGGACCTCGCACGTGCGCAGCGGCGATTATGCACCCCGCCGGCGGGCCCCACACTCCCGGCCGGATCCCCGGCCCGCAGCAGCAGCACCGCGCCTGACGCCCTGAGGGGCCGCCCGCCCTGCCAGTACCGACCAGCCACAGCCAGGACAGGAGCACCAGCGCTCCCACGACACCATAGCCAGTCAGGTGAGGAAACAGAGGGGCCCCCCATCCACCGGCTGCACCAGCCCCCAGACACAACCAGGGCCCCAGGCTACCCCTGGCCCCCGCTCCTGACCCCTGTCCACTGCACCTGGGCCCCTGCTGCTTTTAGCCTTTCTCCATCTGGCTCCAGTCCGCACCCAGCCCTGCAGTTACAACCTGCCCTCCTGGCCGTGTCTGACCCCCTCCTGGCTGCGCTTGACCCTCCAGGCTGCGCTTGACCCTCCAGGCTGCGCTTGACCCTCCTGGCTGCGCTTGACCCCCCCACCCCTGGCTACACTTGACCCTCCTGGCTGCGCTTGACCCTCCTGGCTGCGCTTGACCCTCCAGGCTGCGCTTGACCCTCCAGGCTGCGCTTGACCCTCCAGGCCGCGCTTGACCCTCCTGGCTGCGCTTGACCCTCCTGGCTGTGCTTGACCCCCCCACCCCTGGTTACACTTGACCCTCCTGGCTACGCTTGACCCCCCTGCCTACGCCCGGCTCCTGGCTACCATCGACCACCGGCCTGCTGTCAATCTCTCCTGCTACCCTGTGCCCCTGGCTCCACCACCCCGTCCACGGCTGCACCATCCCATCATCCGACAGCATCACCCGGCTCCGCCATCTCGTCTCCGGCTCCATCATCTCGTCTCCGGCTCCATCATCTTGTCTCCGGCGGCATCATCCGACGGCACCATCCCATCATCCGACAGCTCCACCCGGCTCCATCATCTCGTCTCCGGCTCCATCATCTCGTCTCCATCATCTCGTCTCCGGCTCCATCATCTCGTCTCCGGCTCCATCATCTCGTCTCCGGCTCCATCATCTCGTCCCCGGCTGCATCATCCGACGGCACCATCCCGTCATCCGACAGCACCACCCGGCCCCGTCATCTCGCCTCCGGCTCCGTCATCTCGTCTGCGGCTCTATCATCTCGTCTGCGGCTCTATCATCTCGTCTCCGGCTCCATCATCTCGTCTCCAGCTGCACCACGCCATCCACGGACTGCACCCCACTTGTGAACACGACTGTACCCCCTTGCTGTACCCCATCCCTGGCTTTTACGCATCCTGGGCTATTCCTGCATCCCCGGCTGTACCACTTCCCCAGTTGTCTTCCACCCCCAGCTACACCCCACCCCTCCTATTACAATCCCTGACTCCACCCCACCCCAGGCTGCACCCCACCACCTGACTGCACCCTACCCCTGGCCACACCACACCGCGCGCCACCCCCGACTCCACCCCGTCCTCCACCACCCCCTAGCTCTACCCACACCCCTTCTCCATCCACGCACCTCACCTGCCACACCCCACCCCTGTCACTTCTCACCGCCAAAACCAGCTGCCCACAATGTTTCCCCTCCTCTTCACCCTCACCCCCATCCTGCTCCACTTCCTCCTAACCCCGCACATCCCTCCACCCACCAAGGCCATAGCGATCTCTCCATCCTTCCTACCCACCCATCTCACCCCCTCCTCCGAACTGTTCCTCCATACCCAATCACTCTTCTCCACACACGCACGGCCCCCACGCAAACTCTCCTGCTCCCACCTCCTAACCCTCTCGCTACTTCTCCTACTTGCAGGTGACATATCCCCCAACCCTGGACCCCCCCACCGCATCCCTCCACTCACCTCCAATCTTCACCCATCCCCCATCACAAACTCTCGCAACCCCCGCAACCTCATACCCATTCACCCAACCCCAGTCCCCCTGCCTGGAGCACTCTGGAATGCCCGCTCAGTGTGCAACAAACTCTCCTACATCCATGACCTCTTCATCTCCAACAAATTCAAATTCCTCGGCATCACCGAAACTTGGCTCACCCCCGCCGACACAGCCTCCCCTGCTGCCCTCTCCTACGGCGGACTCATGCTTTCCCACACACCTCGCCCTAATAGCACCCGCGGGGGCGGTGTGGGTATACTCTTGTCCGACAGCTGCTCCTTCATCCCTACTACACCTCCTCCCTCCGCCTCCTTTCCCTCCTTCGAACTGCACTCTATTCGCATTTTCTCCCCCTGCAACCTCCAACTCGCGGTCATCTACCGACCCCCGGGATCCACTACCTCCTTCCTTGACCACTTCAACACTTGGCTTCTCCACTTCCTCTCCTCCGACATCCCCACCATCATCATGGGCGACTTCAACATCCCCATCGACACCCCCGATCCGCCTACCTCCCGACTCCTATCTTTGACCACCTCCTTCGGCCTCTCCCAATGGTCCTCCTCAGCCACTCACAAAGACGGCCACACGCTTGACCTCATCTTCTCCCGCCTCTGTTCCCTCACCGACCTCTCAAACTCACCCCTCTTCCAATCTGACCACAACCTGTTGACCTTCTCCTCCCTCTTTCCCCCCTCCTCACCCCCCCTCTCCGAAAACTCAGTCACCCACGCAGAGACCTAAAAGCCATCGATTTCAACTCACTCTCCCACTCCCTCCTCCCTCTCACGGACCTTGCCTCCTCACCCGACGTTAACACTGCCGCCACCCTCTACAACTCCACACTAACTGCGGCTCTTGACCAGGCTGCCCCCCTCACACACACCAAAACCCGCACAAACAGACAACCCTGGCTCACCCCTCTCACAAAAGAGCTTCGCCGAACGTCCAGGGTCGCTGAACGGAGATGGAAGAAATCCCACTCCACGGCCCACCTCACAATCTACAAGCAATCCCTCTCCAACTTCAAGGACGCACTCACTGCCGCAAAACAAACCTACTTCTCTTCTTTAATCAACACACTGTCCCGAAACCCCAAACAACTATTCAGAACCTTCAACTCCCTTCTCCGTCCCCAGCACCTCCTCCTTCCCCCCTCATCTCCGCTGACGACTTCGCCACCTTCTTCAAACACAAGATTGATAAAATTAGAGAAAGCTTTGGCCCAACGTCCACCCAACCCACCACCATTACCGCCCAACCCTCCTCGACCAAAGGAAGCTTCTCCAACGTGACTGAAGCCCAGCTCTCCACCCTCCTGTCACGATCTCACCTCACCACCTGCGCCCTCGACCCTCTCCCTACCCATCTCATCCCAAACCTCACCACCGCCCTCATCCCTGCCCTAACCCAACTCTTCAACCTGTCACTCACTACTGGCGTCTTTCCCTCCTCCTTCAAACACGCCTTGATCTCACCCATCCTCAAAAAACCCTCCCTCGACCCATCATCCGTCGCCAACTACCGCCCAATATCCCTTCTCCCTTTCGCTTCCAAACTACTCGAACAACACGTCCACTCTGAACTGTCGTCCTACCTATCCTCCCGCTCCTTCTTCGACCGCCTGCAATCTGGTTTCCGACCTCATCACTCCACCGAAACTGCCCTTACTAAAGTCACCAATGACCTCCTGACCGCTAAGAGGAAAAAACACTACTCCGTCCTCCTCCTCCTCGACCTATCCGCCGCCTTTGACACAGTCGACCACTCCCTCCTACTCCAAATCCTAGAATCCCTTGGCATCACCGACCTCGCCCTCTCCTGGATCTCCTCATACCTTACGGACCGCACTTTCAGCGTCACCCACGCCGACAACTCTTCCTCGTCCTACCCCCTTACTGTCGGCGTCCCCCAGGGATCGGTACTTGGACCGCTACTTTTCTCCATCTACACCCTCGGCCTAGGTCAACTCATTGAGTCCCATGGCCTCCAGTACCATCTCTACGCCGACGACACCCAGATCTACCTCTCCGGGCCCGACATCACCTCCCTTCTGTCTAAAATCCCCAATGCCTGTCCGCCATCTCATCTTTCTTCTCTGCTCGCTTCCTCAAGTTGAACATGGACAAAACAGAGTTCATCGTCTTCCCCCCGAGCCGCCCTCCCCCTCTGCCAGACCTGTCAATCCGAGTCAACGACTGCTCTCTCTCCCCAGTCCCCCACGCAAAGTGCCTCGGGGTCACCCTCGACTCCTCCCTCTCCTTCAAGCCCCACATCCAAGCCCTTGCCACCTCCTGCCGACTCCAACTCAAGAACATCTCACGCATCCGCCCGTTTCTTAACCACGACACCACCAAAACTCTCGTCCACGCCCTCATCATCTCCCGCCTGGACTACTGCAACCTACTGCTCACCGGTCTCCCTGCCTCCTCCCTTGCACCTCTCCACTCTATCCTGAACTCAGCTGCCCGTCTAATCCACCTGTCTCCCCGCTACTCCCCTAGCTCCCCTCTCCGCATGGCACTCCACTGGCTCCCCACCCCCCAAAGATCTAAATTTAAAATCTTAACACTGACTTACAAAGCCATCCACAACCTGTCCCCCCCTTACATCTCCGACATGGTCTCCCAATACCAACCTGCACGCAACCTACGCTCCTCACAAGAACTCCTCCTCTCCTCCCCCCTCATCTCATCCTCCCACAACCGCATACAAGACTTCTCCCGCGCCTCCCCTAGACTCTGGAACTCCCTCCCCCAGCACGTCAGACACTCGCCTACCCTCAAGAGCTTCAAAAAGAACCTGAAAACTCATCTATTCCAACAAGCCTATAACCCATGATGAGACCCAGCGCCGCTCCACCAACCGCTTGGCGCTTACCCCCCCCTATTGTGTCCTCCCCCACCCCCGTAGACTGTGAGCCCTCGTGGACAGGAACCTCTCCCGTCGTGTATCAGCAAGCATTGTCATATGTACTGCTCATATGTACTGTACCTGTCCTTGTTACCCCCACTGCTTATGTAAAGCGCCATGGAACCAATGGCGCTATATAAATAAATAATAATAATAATAATAATAATGACTACAACCAAGAAGCACACAGGCAACTCTTGGACAAAAAATACTACACCCCCCTTCAGGAAGATCCCACCAAAAAATACAAAGAGGATTTAACAAAGATCATCAATGGGTTCGACTCTATGTCATCCTCTCTACTGGACCTAATACCAAACAACCCCAAAACAGGCACCTTCTACATGTTACCTAAAATACATAAAGAAGGCGATTCGAGATCCAAGATGGCCGCGGATGAGGGAGGCTGCACTTACTAGCTCTCCCTCAGAAACATCTCAATCTGCGCCATCCACCCTCGTGAGGAACCCCTAAGAGCCCCGAAGGCACTCCTAAGTACACCAGAGACAGTTGTGCACCGGTCCAAGGCACTATTTCGTCCTCTGGAGCCATCTCTAACAGCAGAGGGTAACCGTCAGTGAGGACCGCGCGGCCCCCGGCGGGAGAGGCGAACCAGGCCGGATCGATTGTGCAGCAGACCGGAGTGAGCAGCGCTGAAGCGGGAGTGTCCCAGCCCGAGCCCCCACAGCCGGACCGCAGCTAATCTGCACGAGGACTGAGACCGAGCGGTGACCCGAGGCAGCGAGAGGCACCCGACGGCACGTGGAGCCAGGGACGGAGAGCGGAAGCGGCAGAGACGGGCCCTCAGTGAAGAGCTCGCGGCACCCGGCAGGAGACAGAGACCAGACCGGTACTGCAGGACAGAAGAGGCGGCATTGCGGCAGGTCTGCTCCGAGATCCCAGAGCCCGGATCGCGGCAAGACTGGAGGGAACCGGGACTGAGCGGCGTCACACGGCTACAGGAGAGGTCCACGGGCACGTGCAACCAGAGACGCACGGTAGGAGAAAACATGCGGCAGGCGGCCACAGAACAGTGTGACCGCTGAAGACTTGCGGTCCCCCAGAGACCGGCGCGCGAGGTAGAGTGTGAGAGCTGGGAGACCTGACCCGAGGGAGCCCTAGCAGAGGAGGGAAAAGGGGACGCATTGAGCTGCACGACTCAGGTACTTGCTGCAGATCTGGGGTTACAACCCAGGGCTGCTGTGTACGATAACCTCAGGGACCTGAGAAAGGAGGATTACTAAGACAAGACCCAGTGCTGCCCATATAACATCTAATCTGGAAATATAAAGGGTCACAGGGCAGCACACAGTCTACAGGACAGACAATAGTGGAAAACCTTGCTCTAACCTGTGCCTGGGCTGACTACACTGGTGATCCAGATCCCTCAAAGCACGAGACTGGTATATAACAACGGGATACCAGTAGATCTCCACAAAAGTTAAAAGTGTTTAACTACTATTTATCTAACGTAACAACACAACACTAATATGTTGCAGTAACTCCTACCAGCCAGCAGAGGGAGCACCATAACCATTTCTTTCAATCAGCATTAAACCTTGACTCATTACTAATATGGGGAAAACTGGAACGAAAACCCCTAAAGGCTCCCTGAAACTAGCCAAAGCAGTCACACAAGCTGACGTAGACAAATTCCTAAAGAAACAAGCCGCTCTGACTGACTCAGACATGCCCTCTAAACCGAATGATCCAACCTTAATGGACGATTCAGACACAGACATGGATAGCGAATCTGAAAGTATATCAACCGATAAAGATTCACAAGTAACTCGCTCATTCATAACAAGAATCCTCTCGCAAAAATTGGACCCAATTAGTAAAGAGCTTGCGGAAATAAAACGCGATCTCACACAACAAGGACATAGATTGGATACAGTTGAAAGCACACAGACGACTGTAATACAACAATCTAATGCTATGTTGGAATGCCTACAACAACATGACAACATCCTCCACGCTGCTCACACATCATTGGAAGACCACGAGAACCGAGAGCGCCGAAACAATGTTAGAATCAGGGGCTTGCCAGAGTCCGTGGCACTGGAAACGCTCACCAAAGCGGCCATCGAGATATTCAAGGATGTATTGGACCAAGAAAAGCAGGATAACATTGAATTGACGAGAGTACACAGAGCACTCAAACCTAGACCAACACAAGGTGAACAACCTAGGGATGTGCTCTGTCGTTTCTTAGACTTTAGAGTAAAAGATCTGGTACTCCGGAAAGCGAGGGACAAACGGAAGATCACCTACGAGGGCAGCACGATTCAGCTATACCAGGACTTATCAGCTATAACACTGCGGAAACGGCGACTCTTAAAGCCATTCACTGAGGCCTTAACAAGCAAAGGTTATAGATTCCGGTGGCTGTTTCCATTCGGCATATTTATCACAGCCGGAGACAGGAGACTTCAAACTAGGACCTCGGCGGACGTCAAACAAGCCTGCAAGGAACTAGAGATCATACTGGACTCCTATCCGGATCTGGAAACATTCCACTCAGCCTCCTTGCTCCAGCAAATACCACCAACACCAGCATGGCAATTAGTCGTCACACCTAAGGCCCAAAGAGTGAAGCGTAAAACGGCCAAATCTCCAGCTGCAAAAGACCTGGCCGACACGACTTGACATTAAGATGCCCCAACACCTGCTGGAATGACTCTACACAAATAGATAGCAGATCTTTGCATCTTCTTTTTCACCCCATCTACTATATAATTGCCGTAGGCATTTTCGTGTCGGACCCCGAAAACGTACCGTGGATATGTCACACTGTGACGTCACCACGGCGAAGCATTGGCCGCGTAGCGGCCAATGCAAGGCGTCAGCTGCGCGAGCAATGGCCACGAGGCCATTGCGAGTCGCTAGCTTTAGTGCGAGCTCCTCCATATGCCCGCACACCCCCTCCTCCATATGCCCGCACACCCCCTCCTCCATATGCCGCACACCCCCTCCTCCATATGCCCACACACCCCTCCTCCATATGCCCGCACACCTCCTCCTCCATATGCCCGCACACCTCCTCCTCCATATGCCCGCACACCTCCTCCTCCATATGCCGCGCACACCTCCTCCTCCATATGCCCGCACACCCCTCCTCCATATGCCCGCACACCTCCTCCTCCATATGCCCGCACACCCCCTCCTCCATATGCCCGCACACCTCCTCCTCCATATGCCCGCACACCTCCTCCTCCATATGCCCGCACACCTCCTCCTCCATATGCCCGCACACCCCCTCATCCATATGCCCGCACACCCCCTCCTCCATATGCCCGCACACCCCCTCCTCCATATGCCCGCACACCCCTCCTACATATGCCCGCACACCTCCTCCTCCATATGCCCGCACACCTCCTCCTCCATATGCCCGCACCTACCCCCTCCTCCATATGCCCGCACACCCCCTCCTCCATATGCCCGCCACACATCCTCCTCCTCCATATGCCCGCACACCCCCTCCTCCATATGCCCGCACACATCCTCCTCCATATGCCCGCACACCCCCTCCTCCATATGCCCGCACACCCCCTCCTCCATTATGCCCGCACCACATCCTCCTCCATATGCCCGCACACCCCCTCCTCCATATGCCCACACACCCCCTCCATATGCCCGCACACCCCCTCCTCCATATGCCCGCACACCCCCCTATGCCCCACCCTCCCATCCGCCACCCTCCTCAGCCCACACCCCCTCCTCCATATGCCCGCAACACCCCCCCTCCATATGCCCGCACACCCCTCCTCCATATGCCCGCACACCTCCTCCTCCATATGCCCGCACACCCCCTCCTCCATATGCCCGCACACCTCCTCCTCCATATCCCGCACACCCCTCCTCCATATGCCCGCACACCCCCTCCTCCATATGCCCGCACACCCCCTCCTCCATATCCCCGCACACCTCCTCCTCCATATGCCCGCACACCCCTCCTCCATATGCCGCACACCCCTCCTCCATATGCCCGCACACCTCCTCCCCCTCCACCCCTATATGCCCGCACACCTCCTCCTCCATATGCCCGCACACCCCCTCCATATCCCACCCTCTCATGCCCGCACACCCCCTCCTCCATATGCCCGCACACCCTCCTCCTCCATATGCCCGCACACCTCCTCCTCCATATGCCCGCACCACCTCCTCCTCCATATCCCGCACACCCCTCCTCCATATGCCCGCACACCCCCTCCTCCATATGCCCGCACACCCCCTCCTCCATATGCCCGCACACCCTCCTCCTCCATATGCCCGCACACCTCCTCCTCCATATGCCCGCACACCCCCTCCTTCCATACTCGCCCGCACACCCTCCTCCTCCATATGCCCGCACACCTCCTCCTCCATATGCCCGCACACCCCCCCCCATATGCCCACCCCTCCTCCATATGCCCGCACACCCCTCCCATATGCCCGCACACCCCCTCTCATGCCCGCACACCTCCTCCTCCATATGCCCGCACACCCCTCCTCCATATGCCCGCACACCCCCTCCTCCATATGCCCGCACACCTCCTCCTCCATATGCCCGCACACCCCTCCTCCATATGCCCGCACACCCCTCTCCATATGCCCGCACACCCCCTCCTCCATATGCCCGCACACCCCCTCCTCCATATGCCCGCACACCCCCTCCTCCATATGCCCGCACACCCCTCCTCCATATGCCCGCACACCCCTCCTCCATATGCCCGCACACCCCCTCCTCCATATGCCCGCACACATCCTCCTCCATATGCCCGCACACCCCCTCCTCCATATGCCCGCACACCCCTCCTCCATATGCCCGCACACCCCCTCCTCCATATGCCCGCACACCCCCTCCTCCATATGCCCGCACACCCCCTCATCCATATGCCCGCACACATCCTCCTCCATATGCCCGCACACCCCTCCTCCATATGCCCGCACACCCCTCCTCCATATGCCCGCACACCTCCTCCTCCATACCATACCGCAACCGCGCCGCATTGCGACTTCGCTGCCTGAGTGCCAGCACTTGCGCGCGGTTGCGGTAATCCCCATAAGGATTACCGCAACCGCGCCCATTGCGAGTCGCTGGCTGAGTGCGAGCACTTGCGGCGCGGTTGCGGTAATCCCCATAAGGATTACCGCAACCGCGCCGCAAGTGCAAGTTGCGGCGCGGTTGCGGTAATCCCATAGAAAGTATAGGGGACTTGCGGCAGGTGCGGCAAGTGCGGTTTTGCCGCACCTGCCGCAAGTCCCCCTATACTTTGCATGGGGATTACCGCAACCGCGCCGCAGATGCGTTTTTTTAATAAAATAAAATAATTTTAATACAAAATTAATTCAATTAAAATAACAAATAATAAATACATTTAATAATAATAAAAATAGTAAAAAAAAAATATAAATAAATAATAAAATAAAAAATAATAATAAAAAAAAAAAAAAAAAATATATTAAAATATTGGACCCCCCAAAAAAAGTATTGGACCCACCCCAAAAAAGTATTGGACCCCCCCAAAAAAGTATTGGACCCCCCCAAAAAGTATTGGACCCCCCAAAAAAAGTATTGGACCCCCCCAAAAGTATTGGACCCCCCCCAAAAGTATTGGACCCCCCCCAAAAAAGTATTGGACCCCCCAAAAAAAAGTATTGGACCCCCCCAAAAAAAGTATTGGACCCCCCAAAAAAAAGTATTGGACCCCCCAAAAAAAGTATTGGACCCCCCAAAAAGTATTGGACCCCCCAAAAAAGTATTGGACCCCCCAAAAAAAGAAAAAGTATTGGACCCCCCAAAAAAGTATTGGACCCCCCAAAAAAGTATTGGACCCCCCCAAAAAAAGTATTGGACCCCCCCAAAAAAGTATTGGACCCCCCCAAAAAAAGTATTGGACCCCCCCAAAAAGTATTGGACCCACCAAATAAAAAAGTATTGGACCCCCCAAAAAGTATTGGACCCCCAAAAAAGTATTGGACCCCCCCCAAAAAGTATTGGACCCCCCCAAAAGTATTGGACCCCCCAAAAAAGTATTGGACCCCCCCAAAAAAGTATTGGACCCCCCCAAAAGTATTGGACCCCCCAAAAAAGTATTGGACCCCCCAAAAAAGTATTGGACCCCCCAAAAAAAGTATTGGACCCCCCCAAAAAAGTATTGGACCCCCCAAAAAAAGTATTGGACCCCCCAAAAAAAGTATTGGACCCCCCCAAAAAAGTATTGGACCCCCCAAAAAGTATTGGACCCCCCCAAAAAGTATTGGACCCCCCCAAAAAAGTATTGGACCCCCCCAAAAAGTATTGGACCCCCAAAAAAGTATTGGACCCCCCCCCCAAAAAGTATTGGACCCCCCAAAAAAAGTATTGGACCCCCCCCAAAAAGTATTGGACCCCCCCAAAAAAAGTATTGGACCCCCAAAAAAATATTGGACCCCCCCAAAAGTATTGGACCCCCAAAAAACGTATTGGACCACCCCCCAAAAAGTATTGGACCCCCCAAAAAATATTGGACCCCCCAAAAAGTATTGGACCCCCCCCAAAAAAGTATTGGACCCCCAAAAAATTGACCCCCAAAAAAAGTATTGGACCCCCCCAAAAAGTATTGGACCCCCAAAAGTATTGGACCCCCCAAAAAACTTTTCACACACCCCCGAAAAACTATTCACACACCCCCCCCCCCCCCGAAAAGTCCTCACACCAGCTATAACTACTATAATCAAATTAATGCACGTTCTAGAATCCCGATGCATTTGCATCGGGCTCACAGCTAGTTAATGATAACCATGCTTAAACACAATCTTTTGGTCCTAATCCACCCTAAAAGAACCTGACTACCATGTCTACACAACCCCCTCCCCCCTCCCCATTCAATATCTAATCACACTCTCCCCTCTAAGGATAAGTAATATTACCTAAGGACTTGGTTACGCATTAGCATCAGAAACCTTGAATGACGACATTCTCCCCGGGACTGGCTATTGAGGCCCTTTGCAGACCTATGTTGAACGGATTCGTACTCACATTTAAATATGTGAAATTGTTACAGTTATTGAAAGTAGTGATTTATTTTTTCTCTTTTTCTTATCTTTTCTTACACTATACTCGCTCTCACCTCTCCCCCCCCTCCCAGTCCAGTGTCCCAGGAAGGTCGAAAGTCAAGAAATGGAAGATGCCGAAGCTCAAAGACCGAACCGCAGGAGAAACGCTATGGCAGACACAACTAAGGTAATTACATTTGCATCACTCAACGCACACGGTTTAAACTCACCGATAGCAAGACGACACATACTACACAGATTTAAACAACAGAAAGTGACAGTGCTCTTATTACAAGAGACGCATTTTAAGTCTGATAAAATACCTGACTTGACTCGTTCCGGTTACGATAAATGGTACCATGCTACTACGACCCAAACAAAAACTAAAGGTACCTCAGTGGCGATAGCCAAAGGGGTGACATTTCAATTGAGAGATACGTTAACTGACCCCATGGGACGTTACATACTAATCAAGGGATTACTTAATGGGTCCTTAGTGACGATATGTAGCTTATATGCCCCAAATAAGAAAGTTGCAAAATGGCTGACAGCAATAATGAAGAAAATAGAACTATTCAAAGAGGGTGTATTGGTGGTCGGTGGAGATCTTAATGTAGCACTGAATCCATTAATGGACACCTCTAATCAGAAGAGTACGCTCTCAGCAGAGGACCTAGCTAAAATACAGAGATGCCTGAATTCCCAAAATCTAATTGACACGTGGAGATGTCTGAACCCCGCCGATCGCGATTACACCTTCTATTCATACCCTCATAAAACCTACCATAGGATCGACTATATCTTTGTCCACAAAAAACAGTTGACTAACATCAAAAAATCAAACATATCACCAAATATATACTCTGACCATTCCACAGTGACTTTGGAAATGTCTTTGAATAGACAACACCCCAACAACAGAACATGGCGCCTAAATGAAACCATATTAGCCGAACCTAAGGTCAAAACTCGTATACAAGAAGCACTGCATAGATACTTCGCACTAAATGACACACAGGATATTTCGGCACAGGTTTTATGGGAAGCACATAAATCAGTCATCCGGGGTGAACTAATATCGATCTCCTCCCACTTTAATAGACAAAGACAAAAAGACATGTACGACTTATATGATGAGATAGCCTCACTAGAACTAAAACATAAAAGACATCTTGACCATCAGACCATGCTATTGCTGTCAACAAAGAGACAACATCTAAAAGACCTCATAGTTCTCCAATCGGCAAAATACTACAGCGCATGGAAGAATAAACTATACGCACACGGAGACAAAGCATCCAGGCTCATGATCTCACTCATTCGCAAGAGACAGGCACACACTCAGATTGGTTCGGTCAAAAACAAACAAGGTGTTAGCTCTGACAATCCCACACATGTGGAAGATGCATTCTTAGACTATTATAAGAACCTTTATGATTTGAGACCGAACGAGTCTGGTGAGCAGACCAAATTGCGGAGGGATGAGATCAGGAACTTCCTGAAACATTTAGGACTACCCAATCTGACAGAAACACAAAAGAATGAACTGACAAAGCCATTCCAAATTACGGAACTCCAGTCCACTCTGTCGAAGTGCCCGACTGGAAAATCACCAGGACCTGATGGGTTTACAGCACAGTATTATAAAGCTTTCCCTAATGTACTATTACCACGGTTTTTAGATCTATGTAACGCTGTTCTCAAAGGTCTGCCCCTCCCACCACAGATGTTGGAAGCTAGCATCTCACTGATCCACAAAGAAGGGAAAGACCCCGAGCAATGTAGTAGCTATAGACCAATTTCTTTATTAAATATAGACCTAAAAATTCTCTCCAGTTTGATAGCGCGAAGAGTAGCGACACTGTTGCCACATTTGATCTCGCCTAGTCAAACGGGATTTGTGGGAGGAAGAGAGGGGAAAGACAACACACACAAAATATTGCATTTGATGCAAATAGCTAAAAGCCGTGGAACCCCTCTAGTACTCCTGGGAACAGACGCTGAGAAAGCATTCGACAGAGTGGACTGCACTTACCTTGAGGAATCTCTAGATACTTTTGGAATACCCCGTGCACTCATTGGAGCCATATTGGCAATGTATAACAACCCCACGGCCAGAATTAGGATAAATAACTCGCTAACAGACACATTTGTAATAAAAAATGGCACGAGGCAGGGTTGCCCGCTTTCGCTGCTGCTCTTTGTGCTCTCCATGGAGCCTTTACTGCATGCCATACAATCCCATCAGGATATTGAAGGCATCACGTTGAACCATAAGCATTATAAGACGGCGGCGTTTGCGGATGACCTGCTTTTACTATTGACCTCCCCACTACGCGTATTCCCAGCTCTGATGAAACTGTTAGACCATTTTAGTCATCTCTCCAATTTTAAAGTTAACCCCTCTAAATCTGAGGCACTGGACATCAACATTAACACTACAACTTTAACAAAATTAAAAGAACTCTATTCCTTCACTTGGCCCACCACATACATAAAATACCTCGGGGTGAAGTTGGGGAGAAACAGTAGAGATCTTTTTCGACTCAACTTCAAACCAATGCTTGAAAATGCTAGAACTACTATTGACACATGGAAAGACAACCATCTTTCATGGATGGGTAGAAAAAATTTGTTAAAAAGTCTGATCCTCCCCAAGTTTACCTACATGTTCAATATGCTACCAATATTGATCCCGACAACATTCCTTTATAGGATTAATGCTTTGTTTAGTAAATATATATGGCATCGGAAAAAAACCCGCATATCATACCGAACACTAACGCTTCATAAGACTATGGGAGGTATGGGAGCGCCCGACATACGGAAATATTATCATGCTGCAATAATCTCGAGAGTGATTGAAATTATTAGACACCCGCGAGATAACCTGTGGATTGCAGCAGAAGAAGCATTAGCTCCAAATACACTCAGATCCTTATTCCTTACGTATGAAAAGAACACTAAGTTGACTCCAATCCATAACATACACACCAAGGCCACACTTCAGATTTGGTCGAAACTGCGCCACATGTTGATACCTCCACTATCACCCCTACTTACATTAAGGGACCTTCTCCCTGGTAAACCCGACAACGCTACTGATGAAGTACACAGGATACCTGCTTTGAAAAACCTGACAGTAGACCGAATTTTGATTGATGGCACCATGCCGACCTTCTCTGAAATACGGACTACTCCTGGACTCCAAAAACTGAACTGCTTACACTATTCCAGCATCAAATCAAAGCTGAAACCACTCCTAAAGCAGGCGGATCTCTCACGAGCCATGACACCGTTTGAGAAACTATGTGCGGCCACATCAAAACCAAAAAAAGTATTATCCACTTTATACCAAACACTGCTGATGGATGCATGTAGCCCAAAACTGGAGCTATATCACGCATTGGGAAAAAGACTTGGGCTACCGCTTTACCCCAACGCAGCAACGAATTATATATGAAAGATCCCATGGCCCCTTGCAATGCGTGCGGGCACAGGAAAATACTTTCAAAATCGTGTCGCGATGGTATATGGCACCCAAACAAACTTACCAATGGCAAAGAGAGAGCCCAACAAACTGCTGGAGATGTCAAGATCCCGAAGGAGACTATTTTCACATTTGGTGGACATGTCCCAAAATCAGGATTTCTGGAATAGAGTGGGCACGTTCATACAGACTGTGACTAACAAAACACTTAAGCTCTCACCAGAGACCACGTTACTGAACTTCCCAATATGGACGGATGATAAATACGCGTCTGACTTAGCACGGCATTGCATTACCGCAGCAAAATTATTAGTATCACTGTACTGGAAGACACCAGACCTACCGACCACCGCACAATTATTTGACAAAATAAATGCCCTATACAGAGTAGCAATGACTGTGGCGTCAGTTGAAAATAGACAAATCAAACTCAAACACATATGGTCCCCATGGACTACTTTCCGGAAAACGTACAATTGTACGCATGACTAAGATATTTCCCACCCACAAAATAATTTGAAAGGCATCTGACACTGACTTCCTGGGAGCTGGACTGCTTCCCCCCATCCCCCCCCCCCCCCGTCCCTCCTTAATTCCCCCCCCCCTTTTTCTCCAACACAATCTTTCACTCTTTTACTTTCTTTCTTCTCTTTCATCTTTAATGTTGTTTACTTAAATATATGGTATTGCATGGAAAACAGAGCCTTGGACAACTTCGTATGTGAGCAAGATACACGTCCAGGTTTTCGTAAGCCATATTGCGATTGTGAGATGGCGCATACTAACTCTCCTACCTTCAAATAGCTCACCAGCAAAAAGGAACATTTTGGAGAACTCCAGTTATACGATAAGTACTGATGTATGCAGTACACACGTTATATTTTGCTCAGTCTTTGTACTACCCTTGCAATACCTTTATATTACCTCTGTAATATTTTTGACAACTTCTGAATTTATTGATGTTCTTACCTTTACAACATGTTGATCATTAAGATATGCATGCATCTCCAATAAAAAGACCATTGAAAAGAAAGAAAATACATAAAGAAGGCAATCCAGGGAGACCCATCATCTCTGGTATTGGGACATTAACCGAGAATATCTCTGGCTGGGTGGAGAACATTCTAAAACCCTTGGTGAGGCAAACACCCAGCTACATCCAGGACACCACAGACATTCTCTGCAAATTGTCAGCCCTGGGTCCACTTCCAGAGGATACAATATTAGCCACCATGGATGTAGAGTCCCTTTACTCCAACATTCCTCACAAAGATGGGATTGCTGCATGCAAATATTTCCTCCGAAAAAACAATCTGGCCACGGAACCAGCCCTGCAATTCATCAGGTTTGTACTCCAGCACAACTATTTTTCCTTTGAGGACAATATATACCAACAGTGTATGGGCAGTGCCATGGGAAGCAAAATGTCACCACAGTATGCTAATCTGTTTATGGCTAAACTAGAACATGACTTTTTGGCATCTTGTACTATCAAACCTCTAGCATACTTCCGCTATATCGATGACCTACTAATAATCTGGTCAGGCTCAAAGGATGATCTGCTTACCTTCCACAACAACTTCAACAAGTTTCACCCTACTATCAAGCTCACCCTCAACTTTTCAAAGTCACAAATACATTTTCTGGACACAACCATATACATTAAAGACAATACCATACAAAGTCTATTTACCAAAAACCCACAGGACGTCCGGCATACCTGAGATGGAACAGCTTCCATCCAAGACACACAAAAAAATCAATAATCTACAGTCAAGCTCTGAGGTACATTCGGATCTGTTCAAACAATGAAGACAGAGAACTACAACTATTCACTGAGGAAAACATTCCTAAATCAAGGATACCATCCACTGGTAATAGATGAACAGATCCACAGAGCTGCAAGGATCCCAAGAAGCAGCCTTCTGGATTACAAACAGAAGGAGGACAACAGCAGGGTGCCTCTTGTGATCACATACAATCTTCATATGAACATCCTAAGGAGAATTGGTGCTGATCTTCAGCCCATATTCCACAAAGACCACAGACTGAAAGCAATATTCCCAGAACTGCCCCATGCTCTCCTATAAACAGCCCCCCAACCTAAGGAATCTCCTTGTAAGAAGTGTCCTCACATCACCATCACAGACGGGCACATTCCCCTGTAACAACAAGAAATGCAAGACCTGTGCCCACATATTACCAACAGATACAGTCCCTTTACCCAACACAAACCAGGACTATAAGATCATGGACTTCTTTTCATGTACATCCTCCAATGTGGTGTATATGATACAATGTACAAAGTGCACTACAGGATGTATATTGGGGAAACAATGCAAAAGCTACAAACAAGGATGAATTTACATAGACATACAATAAAACATAAGCTGGACATGCCTGTAGGAACACACTTCTCTGAGCCTGGACACAGCATGGCGGACCTAACAGTCCTGATATTGAAAGGTCGCTTTAAAAATGACAGAGAACGAAAAATCTGGGAATTCAAATTCATAAGAATGTTCCAATCCTTAACAAAAGGACTTAATTTGACACCTGGATTCATGACTCATTACCTAGACACAACTAACACTTCCACAAGAAGATCTTCTGATGTGTAAATGACCATTGCATGTCATCTACATCATTAACACAGACTTCATTTTCATTTCCTTAACACACCTCCGTTTCCTTATTCCTGCTGTATTTTGTATTTAAATGTCTCAGTAACTCATTTGTGATTATGTCTGATAAGGAGCCTTGAGCTCTGAAAGCTTACAAATATAATTTTTCTTGTTAGCCAATAAAGTTATCACTCCTATAATACTTTTCTCAACCCCCTTTTTTTTGGGACTTAAGTATTTACATCGACAGTTAATACTGATAGTTTTACTTTACAGCAACTTCAGCTTGTTAGCTAATAGCTTTATGAGGCTACGTCACAGTATGGGGCTTTGTTTCAGCAGCGGGGACCTCTTTCTGCTCCAGAGATCACTCCGCCCCTCATACCTGCTGTTAATTAAGTAGTTCCTCTCTTCCACTGGAGATTATGTGCACTGTGGGTCTCACCTGCACACACCACGATCGATGTGGCAGGACTCAGGTAAGTCTCTTAACCCCCCTCGCGGCTGTTGTGGTAGGCAGAACAGGGTGGAGCGGCATGGGGCAGACCGGTACGGGTCCTACAGTTATACAGGTCACAGCTCCGGTAACGTGCTGCAGCTTCAAGTCCCCGCCGGGTTATGCTTCAATGTGCCAGCTGTTGCCAGTACCCTTCACTCTGGCCCGCTTGATTTTCTGCAGCAGTGATGACATGTGGGGCCAAGATGGCGCTGGTCCCTTAGAGCTGTGAGGGAGATGGGATCACCTTCGGTGTAAGCGTTCCTCCTGGGTGAAAATCAACCAAACTCGCCTCGCTTTTCCTCTGAGTAATAGTAATCAGGTTGACAGCTTCTATATGGTAGAAAATGACCTAAAAGGACATTAACTCCATCACTTTTTAGTAAACATCGGGAGCTCCTTGTGAGTGCGACTTCACATGGAGCCGCAGGCCACGCCTCTACTCAGAAAACAACTTCTAAGGTGTCCAAAAGGTGACAAACATCTCAAAAGATAAACAAACACATGGAAAATTGACAGTTGCATATAAAAATGAGAAAAGAAAAGAGATGAACAAGTAAAATGAGGAGGAAACACAGATATAGTCGTGTCATGCCCTTCAAAAATCGTTTTTTACTCCAGCATTTGTAAGGCATCATGCAGACGATGAGTATTGCTTGATTTTTTACTTCATTATCTGTAAGGACTCGTTCAGACGATGAGTATTTCTTGATTTTTACTTCAGTATGTGTAACGCCACGTTCAGACGATAAGTATTTTGTGATTTGTTTCCTCACTATCTGTAAGGCCTCGTGCAGACGATGAGTATTGTGTCACATTTAGGGGACTACAAGAAGAGTCTCCCTTCTTTCCAAAAATTTGGGCACAGACACCACTTAAGTGGCATCAATTGCACCACAGTTGCAAACTTTAAATGGTTACTTTTAGGCAAAAATCCACAAGGCTTTAGTCTCCCCAGGATGACACAGGGGTAGAAAAGTCCTTGTGGATCCATGCCTTTTTCATCTTTATGAATGTTAGTCTGTCCACAATCTGGGTGGATAGACACTTGCGCCTTTGTGTCAGCACACCACCAGCAGCGCTGAAGACACATTCTGAGAGAACGCTGGCTGTGGGGCACGACAAGATCTCCAAGGCATGAGTGGCAAGCTGAGGCCATTTTTCCAGTTTGGAAGCCCAAAATGAGCAAGGCTCCAGTTCCCCAGTCATTGCATAGATGTTAAGTTGGAGATACTCGTGTACAATCCACTCCAGGCATTAACTACGGCATGTGTCAGACTTCTCGTGTCTTCAGGCCTTGAAAATGATGGTCTGAAAAAACCTTGAAACGAGGCCACAAAATTGCTGGTACCACCACCAGATACGGTGTTACTGGTACAGTGTGAGTGATGATGACGCAACAGTCCCACGGCTGACAAGTTGGAACTGTGAGATTCACTCTGTCTACTACTACCACTAATGGTTTGTGTAAAAGCCGATCTGAGATTATGTATCAGCTTCTGCTGATAGTCCTGCATGCGTGAGTCCCTTTGTATGGCAGGAATTATTTCAGCAAATTTGCTCTTGTACTGGGGATGTAATAGTGTGGCAACCCAGTAGTAATCCAAATTTGCACAATCCGAAGGTCATGTTGCAGGTAGTGCATCAAGAAGGTGCTCATGTGTCTTTCGCACCCAGGAGGACCAAGTCCTTGTTGTCTTGGTGGTGGGGAGGTGAGATGATGCTTCCTTCCTCTGCCCTCTCCTCACAACCTCACACAACAGAAATGTCATCAAGGTCTCCCTCATCTGCTGACTCTTCAATGCCCATCGCCAGTTCATCCTCCATTTCTTCCTGGGCTTCTGCACCTTCCTGAAGAGGTTGGTTGCTAACATGCGCCCTCGAGAATGCCTCTCCACCACCCTCCCATGCCTGCCGTCCTGGTGCTGCCGACTGTGAGGATCTTGCAGATGTTGTCATCCCCTCCGCATAGGACTCCTTCTGTACTTCCTTCCACCTCCTCTTGTCCCACCACCTGACTCTGAATATTGTTTTTAGAGTGTGCTCCAGCATGTAGATGACTGGAATAGTCATGCTGATAATGGTATTGTCAGCACTAAACATCTTCGTCGCCATCTCAAAACTGTGCAGAAGGGTGCATAGGTCCTTGATCTGAGACCACTCCTGCAGCGTGATCTGCCCCACCTCTGGATCTCGTTGGCCCAGGCTATACATCATAACATATTGCACCAGTGTTCGGCAGTGCTGCCACAGTCGCTGCAAAATGTGCAGAGTAGAATTCCAGCGTGTCGGCACATCGCATTTCAGCCAGTGAACGGGCAAGCCGAAAGACTCCTGGAGCGAAGTGAGTCATTGAGCTGCGGGATGCGAACGCCGGAAGTGAGCACACAGCGACCGTGCCCTCTGTAGAAGCCCATCTTGGCCGGGATAGTGCGTCAAAAATTGCTGGACAACCAGATTCAACCTGTGAGCCATACAAAGCACGTGTGTGATACTGCCCCAGCGAAGGGCCGCACCCAGGTTTGCATCATTGTCGCACTCGGCCTTCCCTGGCTGCAGGTTGAGTGGAGACAACCATTGCTGAAACTCGTTCGCCAGAGCTGACCACAACTCCTCAGCTGTGTGACTCACATTTCCTAGGCATTTCAAGGTAAAGACCGCATGATGGCGTTGCATAGTAGGGAGGTGTGCAGGATTCTTTCTGTGCAGTTAGAACGCAGGTGGCATTACCAGACAGGCTTTGGGCGGAGGTGAAGGACCGAGACGAGGTTGAGGAGGCAGAAACAGTGGAGGAACGTCTACTTACAGAGGATGGACGCACAACTCGTGGGGACGGCAAGACTTGGACAGCAGACCCTTCTCCAGCTCTCACCATAGTTAACCAATGCCCAGTCAGCGACATGTAATGCTTCTGTCCATGCTTACTGGTCCAAGTGTTTGTGGTGAAATGCACTCTGTCACACACAGAGTTTCTCAAGGAAGCAGTGATGTTGTCTGTGACATGCTGGTGTAGTGCAGGCACACCTTTCTTGGAGAAGTAGTGGCGACTGGGCATCAGGTACTGGAGCACTGCGACGGACATAAGGTATCGAAAATCCTTTGTGTCCACCAGGCGGAAAGCCAGCATTTCTGAAGCCAGCAGCTTGCAGATGGTGAAATTCAAGCGCTTATTTTTCTCATGGCTAAGAGGAAATGGCCTTTTACTTGTCCACATCTTAGGGACGGAGGGCTGGCTGCTGTGCTGAGACGCTGTTGAGTATGGTGTCCCCGGCAAACTGCTGGTCTGGGAGGGAGGTGCAGGCGAAAATGTAATGTTGCCTTCATCCAAAGGTGGTGCTCTCGATGTCTCAGAGAGCTCAACACCAGCAGCACTGTCCACTTGCAAACCAAGTGACGCCCTGCCAATCACACTGCCTGTTACGGGTAAAGAGGTGGAAGGTGTACGTCCAAAAGCATGTGTGACAGCTGTCCCTACAATCACAAACAATGAAGAGCACACGGATGCACTTGATGGGGCAGACGGTGAAAGGCCCGCCCCGCTAGCCCACATTCTAGCACGGTGAGATTCCCACTGCGACTTGTGCTTCACGTCCATGTGGCAGTTCATACATGAAGTACTCAAGCTAGTGAGTTTTTGGCCTCTACTCAGAGATTGGTGCCAAATCTTGCAGATGACTTGAGTTGGGAGATCCTTGGTGATGTCAAAAAAGGCCCAGGCTAGGCAAGGCTTAGAGCCCATGCAAGCTGCAGAGCCAGTACGACTTCCGCTCAGAGTCAGAGTCGTGGCTGCGGATGCAGTTGTTGGCATGCTTCCAATGCTCCTTCTATGTCCAGGAAGGTGCAACCTAACCTCGTCGTCAGTAGCATCCTCCTCCACCTCCTGGGCTGACCTCATCGACTGGCTGACTGTGGGTTGACAGTAAGTGGGATCTCCAACCTCATCATCTTCCTCTGTGTTCTCACAACTCTCATCCTCAGAGACAACCTCTTCCTGCCTTTACCGATAACTTAATTTGTCAATCCAATCCGGTATCTGAGTCTCATCAGCATCATCCTCCTGGTGTCCACCAACAGTATGTACTGTTAGGAAATGAGGGTCTGCATAAGGGTCAGAAGCTTCTTCATCTGGGCCTGGGTCTGACTCACAAAGCTTCTGGGCATCAGGGCAGATAATTAACCCGTCTGGACTCACTGCAGCTTTGGTGCAGACCTCTGATTCCCAGGCTATTGTGTGACTGAACAGCTCTGCAGACTCAAACATGTCTGTTACCCCAGACTGAGTAGGGCCGCTGGACACTTGAGAGCTTGGAGGAATCGAGTGTGATTGGTCTGACACCTCAGATGACTGGAAGATTTGTGATGTAGACGTTGAGGTGGAGGAGAGGCCACTTGATGGAGCACTTGAGATCCATTCAAGCACCTGCTGTTTTTGTGCCTCACTTCCAAGTGGTATCGATGGTTGTGTCTGTAAGAAAGGGATGATATCCAATTGGCCACAGAAAGAAGTAGACATCTTACTTTGGCTAGAAGATTGACTTTTTTCAGCAGATGTTAATGTAGCTTTAGTATCTACCCCACGGACACAAACTTTTTTTCCCTTTCCACAACAGCTGCTCCCATTTCCACCAGGAGCAGGTCTTTTGCCACTCATTACCGTGTTTCCCCGATAGTAAGACCCCCCCGAAAGTAAGACAGGGTGGGGGGGACGGGGGGGTCTGCTAATGTAAGACCCCCCCCGAATGTAAGGCAGGGTAGGGGGGAGGGGGGGTCTTACTATCAGGGAAACACGGGGGGGGAGGGGTACACACATGCATACACACACACACACATCCATACATCACACACACACACACACACACACACACACACACACACACCCATACACACACACCCATACCGCTGCACTGCCGGTACTTACCGGCACAGCTGTTCGGTGTCCCCGTCCCTGGTGTCCCCGGTGCTCCCGGCGTTCCTCAGTGTGGTGCAGCCTCATAACGATGTCATCCGGGCTGCCGAGCATATCCCGTTCATAGCCCGTCCATTCACAGCCCCCCGGCCCTCTCTCTCTAATCACGGAGCTTCCGGAAGCTCCGGTATCCAGGCAACAGCAGCATGACAACGTCTGGCCAATCAGAGGCCAGAGCGTCATCGCAGCGGCTATGCTGATTGGCTCAGACGCCTGAGCCAATCAGCATAGGCGCTCCGAGACGTTTTGGCCCGACGTCATCACGCTCTGCTGTTGCCTGGATACCGGAGCTTCCGGAAGCTCCGTGATTACAGAGAGAGGGCCGGGGGGCTGTGAATGGACGGGCTATGAACGGGATATGCCCGGCAGCCCGGATGACATAGTTATGAGGCTGCACCACACAGAGGAACGCCGGGAGCACCGGGGACACCAGGGACAGGGACACCGAACAGCTGTGCCGGTAAGTACCGGCAGCGCAGCTGTATGGGGGGGGGGGTATGTGTGATGTGTGTGTGTGTGTGTGTGCAGTGTGAATGGATGGATGGATCTGTGTATGTATGGATCTATGGATGTGTGTGTGTGTGTGTGTGTGTGTGTGTGTGTGTGTGTGCGCAGTGTGGATGGATGGGTGATGGCTGGGGCCGCCAATGTAAGGCCCCCCCCGAAAGTAAGACAGGGGGCCACTTTTGGCCCCCAAAAGAATGTAAGACAGGGTCTTACTTTCGGGGAAACACGGTATATATGTGAAAAAATTGTAACCAGTACAGTTGTTTTACAAAAAAAAGTGAATGTCAATCAAGCAGAGGTGACTGAACCAACTCTGCTACTTGGCCCAAAGTGAGACATGGGCAAGGTGCAGTTAAAAATTAGTAGGAAGGACACTGGCAGTGTAGTAGATTGTATTACAAGTGGCCTACAATAATAGTTTTTGTCACGCTGCGACTTGACTAAAAGTCAGATGTGGCCAAGGTGCAGTTAAAAATTAGTAGGAAGTACAGTAGCAGTGTAATAGATTGTATTACAAGTGGCCTACACTAATAGTTTTTGGCACGATGCGACTTGACCAAAAGTCAGATGTGGCCAAGGTGCAGTTAAAAATTATTAGGAAGTACACTGGCGGTGCAGTAGATTGTATTACAAGTGGCCTACACTAATAGTTTTTGTCACGCTGCGATTTGACCAGAAGTCCGATGTGGCCAAGGTGCAGTTAAAAATTAGTAGGAAGTACACTGGCAGTGTAGTAGATTGTATTACAAGTGGCCTACACTAATAGTTTTTGTCACTCTGCGACTTGACCAGAAATCAGATGTGGCCAAGGTGCAGTTGAAAATTAGTAGGAAGTACACTGGCAGTGTAGTAGATTGTATTACAAGTGGCCTACACTAATAGTTTTTGTCACTCTGCGACTTGACCAGAAGTCAGATGTGGACAAGGTGCAGTTAAAAATTAGTAAGGAATTACACTGGCGGTGTAGCCTTTCACAAGTGGGCTACACTACTGTGTAAATCACACTGCTACTAGTCCGAACAAATTTCTGAGACTAGCAGCAGCAAAAAAATGCCTACTTAAGGCTGGGGTTCCACATAGAAATCCGTTTTTGGAAGTGATTTTCATCACCAATCCGTTTTTTATAGGGTGCTTTTTGAGCCTCCTGCACTCCTGAACGTTTTTGGACTTTTCATTAAAAACGCATGCGCAAACGCATGCGCAAACGCAAGTGCCAAATATGCCATGCGTTCGCGCATGCGTTTCCCATAGGGCCCCATGTTAAAAAAACGCATGAAAACGCATGCGTTTTTTAACTGAAGCCAAAAACGTTGCATGCAACGTTTTTGACTCAAAAACGGACAGGGCAATGTTCTGAGCTCCAGAGAAAACGGACAGGGTGTTTATTACATCCAATCCGTTTTTCTGTCAGTTTTTGGACTTAGAAAAAAAAAAAAGAGAAAACTGAAGCCAAAAACGGACTGAGGGCTTATGTGGAACCCCAGCCTAAGACAGGTGGGGTAGCTTTCTTAACAGCAGTGCTACACTACCTGCTCTAAAGGACTCCTAGAGCTAGATGTGGCCAGATGCTGTGAAAAAGACTTGTACAGCACTCTGTGATGTTGCACAGCACTCTGGCACACACCTGCCTGGCAAAAACTAATAGGGACTGCTCAAACCTAGCCCAAAGGGCTGTAATTAAAACTAGTCCCTGCTTCTATGGAGTAGTTCTGGAAAAGGGCTGTTACAGACCTAGTCCCTAGTCCCTACTCCCTACTCCTATGATGCAGGTCTTACAATAGCTGATTCTGCTAAAATTCACACCCTCCTCCCAGCCCCTACTCCCTAAACCTAGCTATCTAACTATTTATTAGCTCTGTAGCTGAATGAGATAGTAGAATTGTCAGTTTTGACTGTGCCCACAGCAGCAGCTGTGCCGCCTGACACACAGCTACAGCAATGAGCAAATGTGGCGATGAAGAAAATGGCCGGGTCTTATAGGGCAAGGGCACATGACGTACACAGCCAATGTTGCCGGACCTTGCTTGTGCAAAACATGCCCTTTACTGTGTTTCACTGTGATTGGCTCAAAGCCTGCACTGCCCCACTCTACATGCGGTCTGGAGAAAAAAGAAAGAACTCCATCACTTCAGCAGCACTGATCTGAACCCCGTCCCCCCCCCGCACACTATACACTGAAAATGGATATTAAGATTGAAGATCAGTATTAGTGTGAAAAGCAAGGTATGCTTTTGGTGACCGAAGCGTTATCGAACATAACCTAAAACTGCCGAATTTGAAGCTAATTGTTCTAATTCGACTAATGACTCGAACACCGCCCAAAACAGGCCGAATTTGAGATTGGTGAACATTTCGAATCGAACATCGCTCATCTCTATTTAGGGCAAAGACACAAGATAACGTATATTACATTTTGGGTTTTACATAGGGATGGGCGAATCTACTCGTTAGGACTCGTTACTCTGCGAGTAGTAGTGGACTCGCAGGACTCGGTACTCTGTGAGTTTCCAAGCGATTACTCGCACAGTAACGAGTCCAATGTAAATTAAGGGAAATGTAAGTCCTCTCTCGCTGGACCATATAAGGTCTGGCCGCAGAGCAAAAACGTGCAATTTCCCATTTCATTGATTAAAAGCCAGCTGTAAAAAGCCGCTGGCTTTTAAACAATGTTGACAGCTTGCAGAGGCTGTCACTATTGTTTGGGAGGGGGAGGGAGGGTAGCGCCGGTGTCCTCTTTCTTCCCTGTGTCTTTGCGACTGCAGCCGCATAGCACGGCTGCAGCCACAAAGCACAGCCGCTGTCACTGAAAACCGGATTCTCCCAGATTGTACCGATTAGGGTGCAATCCGGCGCCCCATGAAATGGGGCTCTATGGTCCCTGATTGCAACCTGACCAGGTGCAATCCGGTTTTAATCAGGTTTTCTATTTATGACCTTCCCGCCTGGATTTTCAAATGAACAGCTGACTCAGGTCAGCTGTTCATTTGAAGTAGCAGTGCTGGCAGGGTTCATGTAATTGCGGTATCAGGTACCATTAGGAACCGTTGAAACGCGCGTGTGCACGTGCGACACCAGGTGGTTTCTAACCTTTGGTAGCAGCGTGTAAAGGTACCTTAAAGGGAACCTGTCACCTGGATCTAAGCCCCTACACTATCACTACCTGTCCCTGCACCGTCCTAGCAGCTCCCTATCTATCCCTCTCTGAGCTAAATCCGCCCTATAAAACTGCAGAAAAATAACTTATAACTTACAGAAGTCCCTGAGGCTGGGGACTGAGAAGGCGGCGCCAGGCTCCATTCAGCGCCTCCTCCATGCAGCAGCACACGCCCCACTGGGCGGCGTTATTCTTTCTTCATCGCCGCCTCCTCCATTTGGAATCTCCCGCCCGCTTTACACCTATCATGTTGTGGTGATGCGACCTCGATGTGTCCCCTGACTGAGACACAGCATATGGGAGATTGTATCTTCTGCTTGGTAGCAGCACACACAGGGTGAGCTGCTACTGGAGCTAAGTGCTGATTGAAATCACTGACCCCCAGGTGTGCGGGTGAATAGGAGATGATATGTGCTGCCCTGGGCTGTGGGAGGGGGTGGAGGGTGTCAGGACAGCAGCAGGAGCTGCTGGGATTGTATGAGGTTCTACTCGGCTGTGCCCGGTGTAACAGGCCAGACTAAACCCCCCGACCAGAATATACTCGGGGTTAAAGTGGCCTAGGCCAGATTATACCCCTCCGTATACCACAGCAGCTTTAGATCAGGGCTCCAAGCAACACATGGGGGCCCGAGGCAGCACAAAGTGGCCCCAGGCAGCAGAAAGTGGCCCTACGCAACATACAGGGGCCCCAGGCAGTGCTAGGGGCCCCAGGCAGCACAAAGTGGCCCCAGGCAGCACAAAGAGGCTCCAAGCAACATACAGGGGCCCCAGGCAGTACTAGGGGCCACAAGCTACACACAGGATCCCAGGCTACACACAGGGGCCCCATGCAGCATACAAGGACCCCAGGCAGTGCACGGGGCCCCAGGGAGTGCACGGGGCCCCAGGGAGTGCACGGGGCCCCAGGGAGTGCACGGGGCCCCAGGCAGCACAAAGTGGCCCCAGGCAACACACAGGGGCCCCAGGCAGTACTAGGGGCCCCAGGCTATACACAGGGTCCCAGGCTACATACAGGGGCCCCATGCAGCATACAAGGGCCCCAGGCAGTACAAAGGGGTCCCAGGCAGCGCATGGGGGCCAGAGGCAGCACACAGGGGCCCCAGGCAGCACAAAGTGGCCCCGGGTGGCCCACTGCCTGGGGCCCCTGTATATTGCCTGTGGTCACTTTGTGCTGCCTGGGGCCCCTGTGTGCTGCCTGGGGCCCTTGTATGCTGCATGGAGCCCGTGTGTGTAGCCTGGGATCCTGTGTGTAGCCTGGGATCCTGTGTGTAGCCTGGGGCCCCTGGTACTGCCTGGGGCCCCTGTATGTTGCCTGGGGCCACTTTGTGCTGCCTGGGGCCCCGTGCACTGCCTGGGGCCCCGTGCACTGTCGTGGGGCCCCGTGCACTGCCGTGGGGCCCCGTGCACTGCCTGGGGTCCTTGTATGCTGCATGGGGCCCCTGTGTGTAGCCTGGGATCCTGTGTGTAGCTTGTGGCCCCTAGTACTGCCTGGGGCCCCTGTATGTTGCCTGGGGCCTCTTTGTGCTGCTTGGGGCCACTTTGTGCTGCCTGGGGCCCTGTGCACTGCCTGGGGCCCCTAGCACTGCCTGGGGCCCTAGCACTGCCTGGGGCCCCTGTATGTTGCGTAGGGCCACTTTCTGCTGCCTGGGGCCACTTTGTGCTGCCTCGGGCCCCCATGTGTTGCTTGGAGCCCTGATCTACAGCTGCTGTGGTATACGGAGGGGTATAATCTGGCCTAGGCCACTTTAACCCCGGGTATATTCTGGTCGGGGGGGTTAGTCTGGCCTGTTACACCGGGGCACAGCCGAGTAGAACCTCATACAATCCCAGCAGCTCCTGCTGCTGTCCTGACACACTCCACCCCCTCCCAACAGCCCAGGGCAGCACATATCATCTCCTATTCACCCGCACACCTGGGGGTCAGTGATTTCAATCAGCACTTAGCTCCAGTAGCAGCTCACCCTGTGTGTGCTGCTACCAAGCAGAAGATACAATCTCCCATATGCTGTGTCTCAGTCAGGGGACACATCGAGGTCGCATCACCACAACATGATAGGTGTAAAGCAGGTGGGAGATTCCAAATGGAGGAGGCGGCAATGAAGAAAGAATAATACCACCCAGTGGGGCGTGTGCTGCTGCATGGAGGAGGGGCAGAATGGAGCCTGGCGCCGCCTTCTCAGTCCCCAGCCTCAGGGACTTCTGTAAGTTATAAGTTATTTTTCTGCAGTTTTATAGGGCAGATTTAGCTCAGAGAGGGATAGATAGGGAGCTGCTAGGAAGGTGCAGGGACAGGTAGTGATAGAGTAGGGGCTTAGATCCAGGTGACAGGTTCCCTTTAATACTGGTGGAAGATGCCCTTTAAGGAAGTAGCCCCTGCAACCCCCGAGACTGTCAGGTAGCAGCCTATAGTGTGAAATAGGCACGTAATTTATCTCCCGAGGCCACACTTTTCTCCCAGTCTATGTCTCTGAACACCGTGTTTAGGGACTGGAAGGGGGTTCAGGAGCCTAACCAGGGAGCTCTCAGCTACAAGGGCGACGATGGTACCTGCTGCTGCGGTCACTGCTTTAGTGCCAGTTTCCTCCAGAGCCTGGGGTTGTGGTGCAGCTGGTGGCTGGTGATTCACCCAAGGGTATATGGGGACTCGGTACCTGGGCGTGGAGTTGCAAGGATGTCACCGGTGGCCTGCCTGGTCCCGTGGCCCTAGTGGTCAGCCTAAAAATTGGGGGAGTTGCGGAAATGAGAATAAAGTTTAAAGTTTGCTGTGCACCACCACCACTGTCAGTCCGCCAGGGTCGGAGGTATTGCAGCTTGATGGATTAGCTCCCTGCAGGCGGAACAGGTCCCCGGGGAAGTGATGAGATGAAGGCAGAATCAAGTCACTGGAGGCTTATGGACTCTGTACGGGTGTTTACTTGTAAAAGTGCACGGATCAGGTTCACAGTTACACAGTAATTTAGCGGGTAGCTGAGGGTAGTCACTGAGGAGAATAACGTCTCGTTGCTTTCTTCCACTGTCCCGTTCTTTTCCTTGAGCCTCCTTAGTTCCTTGCACTGCCCTGCACAGCCCGCTTGTCTACTAGGCCCTTCGTGCGCTATGAGGTATCCTTCTTCTCTCTAAGGGGCTCAACCCTGTCTAGTGATCCTGGTGGGGCTGCACGTTAAGACGGGGGTCGGGGCTGATAATTCAACCTCTTGACTGCCCGGTGTTGAAGGCTCAGGGGTGAACTCGCCTGTACCGTGACTCGGAGCCAGCACTCTGTTGGTGGACTAGGATTCCCCCAGACTGTAGCAGGTCCGGCATTGGGTCTCCTTCTTCTGTCTGAGTCACCACTTCTTCTGGGCGCCCTCCCTGTGGTGTCCCCTTTAGGGTCCTTCTCTGTCTCTCTCCACAGTCGTTCTCCTTCTCTGCCTCCCACGCTCACACTGCTCTAGCCTGTAACTCCTCCCACCGGGACTGGGTCTCTCAGCAGAGGATTTAATCCTGTAGTCCCCTGCTCTAGAGTGTGTGGATGCAAGATAAGAGCCTCAGGTTGACTTTACACTCCCCCATGACAGGAATACTGCACACTCCACTGACCAGTTGGGTGCCACACCATCAAGACTCTCCTCCACTTGTTGAATTCTGTCATTTGTACTTTGAGGCTCAGCTCCTCTATCTCAGTTTTCAGGCGCTCTGGGTCCATGGGTGGCAATGGATTCGGAGACCAGGGGAGTCCATCTCCTTGACTTCTGGGGCAAATGGTGCGGCAGCCAGGATGGTATTGCTCCCGACAGGTGAAGTGGGGCTCCAAGGTTGGTGTGATAGTCTATAGGGATCACGGTAGTTATAGTTGAGGTGCAGGAGCTGGCAAGGGGGGTGCGGGAAATAACTGGAGGACACCAGGGTTGCAGTTCCTTGACCTTTACTCACAGTTCAGCAGTTCCAATTTGGGTTCACTACTCTGAGACACCCCTCTGTAAGCATTTCCAGGTTCACTTCCCACACTGACTACTGTCCTCTCCTGCCCTGCACCCTCGTGCTACAGAGTCCCAAGCAGGTGGCTGCGGGCCCTATTGGGTGATGGGCGAGACATCCTCTGACCCTAGGTATAGCCACCGTTTTGCAGAATGTCCATGGTTGTTGACGACTGAGCCTGCAGCTTAGCCGCCTCCATTTTTTTTATTCAGCCTTAACGTGTTATTGCCAGATCGGGGCCATTTCCTCTTGCAACCTAGTTCCTCCAGCAACAACCTTGGGGTGTTTGCTGGAATGGGGTCCCTCTAACCAAGCTTCCATGGCTACCTACCCACTGGTCCCTCTCCTCCCCTGGCGCTTGCCTCCCCTAAAACTCCATCCTTCTTGATTTTCCTCTCAGACTAACTTCTCCCTGCAACTGTATAACTGACCCACTCCTCTTCTTCCTCTCTGCTTTTATACTTTCTATCCCCACCCCCTCTACCTACTCCCTCCTCCTGCCAGCTGATGGGGCTCCTTGTATGAGGTAAATTCTGTCCCCTCTACCTTCAGGCCAGGAGTTAGGATGGGTGCTGGGTGCAGGTGTGTGTGTGTCTCAGGTTTGTGTTTCCTCCTTACCTAGGAGTGGGATACCACACTTATTGATTAGGTGCAGTACCTCTGTGGCGTCCAGACCGTAGGGGCACAACATATGCTTGCTAAGTGCCTGTTTGAAAATAATCAGTGTTAGTGTAACAGAAATCTAAAAAAATTACATCATATATCAAATGTGATTTATTTTTTAACTCTGCAAAAGTAAAGCTTTATAAGCTCCCTTACATTTACTGGGTTGATAATTACCTTTGAGACCCAGTGTCTGTGAACTCTGACCATCCAAAAGTTACCAAAGGTCACCGCTACCGGGTTTCCGAGCAGCTGTAAACGCCAGACACCTTGAGGAACATTTAAAGGAGTGTTTAAGGTTCCTGGAGTTCCCAGCTCTCAGGACACCTGGAGGCTGTGAACTCCAGTAATAGTTAACAGCCTCTATGTGTCTCAACAACTTGTAACTCCATGACCATTAAAAGCTCCTATAAAGGCTACTATAAGGTTTTTGTGCTTCACAGCTACTGGACTATCGAAAAGTGTTGCCACTGTGTCACATAGTCCAACAGTCTGATACTGAATTCATCTGGGTCACATTTGGCAGTTCTCACAGAGATTACTATCAGAGCCACCAGAAGTGTCTCAGGTGAACGCAATGCAAGACTGTCGAACAGCTCTGTTGCTGTGTCACGCAGTCAGAGAGTCTGGCACAAAGTTCACTGGAGGTCACTTCTGGCAGTTCTCATGGTACCCTCTGTTGTGAGCTTCAAGCCTTGGCTTCAGGTGAATTCAGTGAAAGATTTTTTTATGCGTCATGGTGGCAACACTGTACAACAGTTCAGCAGTAAGTTCACTTGAGGACACCTCTAGTGGTTCTCATGGTATCCACTGTGTGAGCTGCTAGCTGGTATCTCAGGTGAACTTTGTGCCGGACTGTTACACAGTGTGACATGGCAATAGTGCAGTCATACAGTCCACTAGCTGTGAGGACTGGAAACTATTTAGGATACCTGGAGCCTTTATGCATCGCCCTCAGGGCTGTGGGTTACTCAGGACCGGTCCCTGCTGTCTGTTCACAGAGGGATTGTCACGGTAGTGGCCATGGACCGGGTCCATGGCCCTGGAGGGACTGAAAATAAAAAGGGGAAAAATAAATAAAAATACATGTCACTGTGATGCCACCTGTGGTATGCGGCCAGATGTGACCGCCGCTGCTTGTTTCAGCTCTAGGGGATTATTATGGCATGCAGCAAGGTGATAAGCCCTCCACAGGTAGGGCTAGGTTGATCCCTGGGCCGGTGGTAATAGTTATGGTGAAGTTGTTGTGAAGTGATGATGGAGATGCACTTTATACTGACAGGTGTCCTTTAGATCTCCCAGACCTAACCTCTCCTCAGATGCTGGTCTCCACAGCCATAGACCTTCAATAAATACTCTCACACTTGTTTCAGGTTTAACCGGGTACTTTACTCACTGCTCTCAGTTCACACATTCACGGTTTCTCTTACAGTGAGCGTACCGGTCAGCAGCTGGTCTGGTTCACCAATGCATCCCTTTTCTTTAGCTTTTCCAGGTCTCTCTCCTCAAGACCCATCACTACCTCAGGGCCAGCAATCACGGACTTCTCAAAGGGGTCCTCTCTCTAACCCTCAAGTCCCATGTGAGACTTTTCCTAGGGGTGACGGTCTGTTCGGTTCCGGGCATAGAGCCCCCTTCACCTCACTGGTTAATCTGTGGCCGGGGCTTAAAGCTGCCAACACTTTCACAAGGTTGGTACCCTGTCCGTCGCCCCAATCCCTCAGTGTCTCCATAAAGCCGGTCTTCCACTTTGGACTCCTTCTCCACTACACCTGGTCAGTAGTCTCGGACCCGGTCAGCCATAAGATGACACCGGCTGCCGGGTCCCTGTGTTTTTCCTCTCTTGTTTACAGTCTCTTTTCTGCTGTCACTCTTCTCAGTCCTGAGCCCTCCTTTAACTCCCACCTGACTAACTGTCACTCTGACTCTGAGGTAAACCACTGTAACTCCTCTCCCTCTCACAGGTGCCAAATAAGCTTCACCCAACACTCTGCTCTTCCCCACTTCTCCCTTGCCTGGCATAAAGTCCTAGGTATAGGGATTCAGGGATTTGTTGAGTGCTTTTGGTTTGGGGTGAATGGCTTACCATTCCAGCTGCTGCACTTCTCTGTGGCTACCAGTCCGCAGGGGTGCCACATTTAATGTTCCCGGAGTTCCCATCTGTTGGTGCATCTAGAAGATGTGAACTCTTGCCAGAGTTCACAACCTTCCAGTGTCCAACAGCTGGGAACTCCAAGAACCTTAAAGTTTCCCTTACATTTAACCGACTTGACACCTGCCTTTGAGACCTGGTGGCTCTAAACTCTGATAATGCAAATGTTACCAAAGTTCACTTTGACTAGGCATAAGGGAGCACTTAAGGAAGCTCAGGTTTCCAGCTTTCAGGACACCAGTAGGCTGTGAATTCTAGTAAAAGTTCACAGCCTCTATGTGGCTCAACAGCTGGGAACTCCAGGAACTTCAGAAGCTCCCTTAAAGGTTCCTTAAAGGTTTCCATGCCTCAAAGGTACCAGACTTTTTGACTGAGCTGCCATCATGTCCTAGAGTCTGACAATACGGTACTGAGTTCACCTGGGCCACAACTGGCGGCTCCTACAGAAGCTACCATGAGAACAACTGGTGACCTCAGGTGAATTCAGTGCCAGTCTGTCAAGAAGTATTGCTGCCATGTCACGCAGTCAGACAGTCCAGCACTAAGTTTACTGGAGGTCACTTCTGGCAGCTCACATGGTACCCTCTGTGTAAGTCACTAGCTGTGACATCAGGTGAACTCTGTGCAATAATTTGTGACTGCATCATGGTGGCAGCTCTGTACATCAGTCCAGCATTACGTTCATCTGATGTCACCCCTAGTTGTTTTCACAGTACCATCTGTGTGAGCTGCCAACTGTGACCTCAGGTGAACTCAGTGCTTGACTATCAGACTGTATGACATAGCAACAGCCCAGTTAGACAGTCCAGTAGCAGTGAGGACCAGAAACCTTTAAGAGGGCCTGAAGCCTTTAAAGTTCCTGAAGTTTCCATCTGCTAGGACATCTGGAGGATGTGAACTTTTACCAGAATTCACATCCCCCTTGTGTGCCAACAGCTGGGAACTCCATGAACTTTAAAGGCGCCCTTACATTTACCGGGTTGCCAGCTGCCTTCGACACCTGGTGGCTGTGAACTCTAATGATCTAAAGTTTACCAAAGTTTATAGCAGGCATAAAGAGATTCAGGCAGCACTCACCGGTTGCTTTGAAGTGTTCTTTTATTCCTTCATGGGTTTACATGTGCAGGGAGGGAAGGGGGGTGCAGAGTCGGACGACAGTCAGCTGTTTCACGCTGTATGAGCTTCAACAGGTCATTTTGACAAATCACAGCTGACATCAACCCCATATATTACTCCGATTGCCTCTGCACCTGGGAAATCGGGATGTTCCAGGTAAAGAACCATAATTGGTGCATCTAATTAAAGTGCCAATTGTGGGGTGGGTGCTATTTTTATACTGGAAAGGGCCCAATAGCCATGGACATTCCTAGTCTGAGAATTCCAGTCCCAAGCTGTCTGCTTTATCTGTGCTTGTTATCAAAAATTGGTTGGTGCCCACATTGTTTTTTTTATTATTTATTTAAAGGGAACCTGTCACCTGGATCTAAGCCCCTACACTCTCACTACCTGTCCCTGCACCTTCCTAGCTGCTCCCTATCTATCCCTCTCTGAGCTAAATCCGCCCTATAAAACAGCAGAAAAATAACTTATAACTTACAGAAGTCCCTGAGGCTGGGGACTGAGAAGGTGGCGCCAGGCTGCATTCTGCCCCTCCTCCATGCAGCAGCACACGCCCCACTGGGCGGCATTATTCTTTCTTCATCGTCGCCTCCTCCATTTGGAATCTGTGCTTTACACCTATCATGTTGTGGTGATGCGACCTCGATGTGTCCCCTGACTGAGACACAGCATATGGGAGATTGTATCTTCTGCTCGGTAGCAGCACACACAGGGTGAGCTGCTACTGGAGCTAAGTGCTGATTGAAATCACTGACCCTCAGGTGTGCGGGTGAATAGGAGATTATATGTGCTGCCCTGGGCTGTGGGGAGGGGGTGGAGTGTGTCAGGACAGCAGCAGGAGCTGCTGGGATTGTATGAGGTTCTACTCGGCTGCGCCACGGTGTAACAGGCCAGACTAACCCCCCCGACCAGCATATACTCGGGGTTAAAGTGGCCTAGGCCAGATTATACCCCTCCGTATACCACAGCAGCTGTAGATCAGGGCTCCAAGCAACACATGGGGGCCCCAGGCAGCAGAAAGTGGCCCTACGCAACATACAGGGGCCCCAGGCAGTGCTAGGGCCCCAGGCAGTGCTAGGGCCCCAGGCAGTGCTAGGGGCCCCAGGCAGTGCACAGGGCCCCAGGCAGCACAAAGAGGCCCCAGGCAACATACAGGGGCCCCAGGCAGTACTAGGGGCCACAAGCTACACACAGGATCCCAGGCTACACACAGGGGCCCCATGCAGCATACAAGGACTCCAGGCAGTGCACGGGGCCCCAGGCAGTGCACAGGCCCCAGGCAGCACAAAGTGGCCCCAGGCAGCACAAAGTGGCCCCAGGCAACATACAGGGGCCCCAGGCAGTACTAGGGGCCCCAGGCTACACACAGGGTCCCAGGCTACATACAGGGGCCCCATGCAGCATACAAGGGCCCCAGGCAGTACAAAGGGGTCCCAGGCAGCGCATGGGGGCCAGAGGCAGCACAGAGGGGCCCCAGGCAGCACAAAGTGGCCCCGGGTGGCCCACTGCCTGGGGCCCCTGTATATTGCCTGTGGTCACTTTGTGCTGCCTGGGGCCCCTGTGTGCTGCCTGGGGCCCTTGTATGCTGCATGGAGCCCTTGTGTGTAGCCTGGGATCCTGTGTGTAGCCTGGGGCCCCTGGTACTGCATGGGGCCCCTGTATGTTGCCTGGGGCCACTTTGTGCTGCCTGGGGCCCCTGTATGTTGCCTGGGGCCACTTTGTGCTGCCTGGGGCCCTGTGCACTGCCTGGGGCCCTTGTATGCTGGCTGGGGCCCCTGTGTGTAGCCTGGGATCCTGTGGGTAGCCGGGGGCCCCTAGTACTGCCTGGGGTCACTTTATGTTGCCTGGGGTCACTTTATGCTGCCTGGGGCCACTTTGTGCTGCCTGGGGCCCTGTGCACTGCCTGGGGCCCTGTGCACTGCCTGGGGCCCCGTGTACTGCCTGGGGCCCTTGTATGCTGGCTGGGGCCCCTGTGTGTAGCCTGGGGCCCCTGTTTGCTGCCTCAGGCCCCCATGCACTGCCTGGGGCCCCTAGCACTGCCTGGGGCCCTTGTATGTTGCCTGGGGTCACTTTGTGCTGCCTGGGGCCACTTTGTGCTGCCTGGGGCCCTGTGCACTGCCTGGGGCCCCGTGTACTGCCTGGGGCCCTTGTATGCTGGCTGGGGCCCCTGTGTGTAGCCTGGGATCCTGTGTGTAGCCTGGGGCCCCTGTGTGCTGCCTCGGGCCCCCATGCACTGCCTGGGGCCCCTAGCACTGCCTGGGGCCCCTGTATGTTGCGTAGGGCCATTTTCTGCTGCTTGGGGCCACCTTGTGCTGCCTCGGGCCCTCATGCATTGCTTGGGGCCCTGTGCACGGCTTGGGGCCCTGATCTACAGCTGCTGTGGTATACGGAGAGTTATAATCTGGCCTAGGCCTGTTTATACCCCGGGGTATAGTTTGGGCTAGGCCAGAATATACCTCGGGTATATTCTGGTCGGGGGGTTAGTCTGACCTGTTACATCGGAATCTGGAGGTCTGTGAATACCTGAACTGTGCCATTAAACTGTGTGCTGTGTGAGTAAATACCTGAGTCACTGCCTTATGTCGTGCCGATTCTAACCACTACCTTACAGTGTAAAGTGGGTGGGAGATTCCAAATGGAGGAGGCGGCGATGAAGAAAGAATAACGCCGCCCAGAGGGGCGTGTGCTGCTGCATGGAGGAGGGGCTGAATGGAGCCTGGCGCCGCCTTCTCAGTCCCCAGCCTCAGGGACTGCTGTAAGTTATAAGTTATTTTTCTGCAGTTTTATAGGGCGGATTTAGCTCAGAGAGGGATAGATAGGGAGCAGCTAGGAAGGTGCAGGGACAGGTAGTGATAGTGTAGGGGCTTAGATCCAGGTGACAGGTTCCCTTTAAATATATTTAAAAAATGGCATGGGGAAGCCTGTAATTTTTATAACCAGCCAAGATGAAGCACACAAGAGACTGGGTACTCAGGTCTCGGGTGGTCGGGTTCGGGGATGTCACGGGTGGTCCGTGCCCGAGCCTGTGCCCTTGTGTGACAATGAAAAGGGGAGTATTTACAGGGATTAAAGTTATTGTCAGTCATGACACTATCTGTAGATCCGGTGATGGCACCAGCGCTGCTGTGTCCTCCAGGGTGATGGGCATCAGTAAGGTGTTGGAGCTCTCTACAGGAAGAGCGGGTTCCCCGGGGCTGTAGGGTATGATGGTGGAATAGGGCAGCATGGTAGGAATGGGGCAGCATAGTTGTTGTAGTGTGGGACAGGTTGAAGAAGAGACACGCACACAGTAAAGTCTTTTTCTGTACCTTTTACTGGTGTTCTTGCTGGTACACTGTCTGGGTTGAAGGCTACATCTCAGGATTTCCACACCGAGTGGGGTAAAGGCCTCCTTATACTGTTCCTCGTCCCCAAGCATGGCTGGCATGAAACCAGGCCTGACCTCCTGTTTCTCCACACCCGTGTTGCTGCACCGAGGGCTCTCTCTCAGCTACCGCTATCTCTCCTGCGGTCCCTGGCTCTAATATGTGGGTGCGGTCGGTGTTCGGGCAGCTAAGCCTCCATGGTGTACTCGATCCTCTGCTGGGCTGACCTCTTTCCCTGTTGCAGACTCAGTCTCCAGTGACCGGTGTTCTGGTGGGGTGAGCCGGTATGGCTCCTCTGCCCCCTCTGTAGTGTTCCTCGTCTCTACCTTCGGCCCTCGCTCTCTGGACCCTCACACTGGCTCTGGCGTGCCCACCTCCGGTAGCCAGGTTTCGCTCACTAGGCACTAACAGTTTTTCTAGTGACTATACACTCTAACTCTGCCCCCAGCACCTTTATTTATAGGGGATCTGGCTTAACAGCAACCAGTGGTACTCCCCCTACAGGCCTGGAGTGGAAGGTTTTGTGTGTAGGTGAGTTACCAGATGTGGAAATCCCTTAGTGAACTAGTTGGTTCTGTGGCTTATCAGTCACAAGACGCCACAGTTGCAGCCCGCAGCTGTCTACTTTAAGTGCGCTGGTTATCATAAATAGGCAGGGAATTGCACATCAAAGTGGCAATATACTCTGACAACAGTATTCCCAGAAACCAGCCATAAGTCAGAAAACCTTCCAGGCATCTTCTCAATGATGTTTTTCTTCGATGTTATCACTTTTTCATTAATTTCAGCATTTTTACAGCCCTGCCAGATCTTCTGGGATGTTCTGCTGGAAAATAAATTGAGTTTTCCATTGATTTGCATTAGATGTATTTTTTTTTTGTCAAATACACAAATAATATGAAATATTTTATATGAATAATTCAAACATGAGTATTTTAATAATTACCCGTCACTACCTATAGACAGATTGGTGCTAATCACAGCAGGGGGGGTATTGCAATACCAATTATGATGCAATGCAGTCTGAGCACTGATCTCTTAGTGCTAAAACAAACAATGTAGACAGACAACAGCACGGACCTTGATACGAGAGGCATCATTAAAATCATGGCTGTGCCAGTCACATGATTAGATGCAGGCACAAGGATGCATGGTGCCATGCTGCCTGCAGGGATGCGACGGAGAGGCAAATTAAATAATTTTTTATTTTATTATGTGGCCATATACAGTGATGGGGGGGTGAGGATATTTAGTCTAATGCAATATCCGCTGCTCCCGCCCACCAATAAGCACCGACTTCAGCATTGGGAGGTGATGGACAGGGGATGCATTACACTAATGAATGGGCCCACATGATCTCCCACTGCCTCTGCAGCCCCCTCCCACCTCCACCAGTCCCCAGTCACTGCCCACCCTACAGCAAATAGGACTGATTCAAGTATAAACCTAGGAGGGGCATTTTTCAGCACAAAAAGTGTGCTGAAAAACAAAGCTTATACTTAAGTATATACAATAAATCCTTTTAGCATGTAGAGAAACATTAAAAAAATAAATCATAATAATTATACATGACATAGCTCAGGTTGCATCAATGTGGGATATGTCCTCAGCCGCCTGCATCCTTACCTGATTTCCACCTCTAAATCTTCTCTGACTAAAAGTACCACTGTCAGGGCCCTTAACACAATGGTTCGTAGTGCCAGAAATAACCAGCTCAACACAGAAGTCCAGGATATAGCTTGAATAAACTGAGATAAAGTCCAATAGAATTGCAAAAATCCAGTTTTCATTTATACCACATAAAATTCTCAAAATGTTAATGACTATGAATAAAAATTTAAACAAAGTGACAAAGTGACGAGGACGCTCACAGATCCACCAACTACAAGTTCATAGTCTTGAGTAAATTAATCTAATTTCAGACATTAGTGTTAGAGATCTTGTTCCTAATTTACACAATTACAGCATCAATAAAATTGTTAAAAATCCAAGACTTTTATGCAAATAATTTCCTCATATGCTCATTTGAAAAAAATGAAGTTTATTAATATAAAATGAAATATTATTGATAAAAGTCAGGACATACAGCAAAAATTAGCATATAGCTAACATAGATAAGTTAAATCAAGTTCGTAGTTTAATCAAGTGAGGTTTTCAAGACACAATATACCATATATGCTCGTGTATAAGCCGACCCGTGTATAAGCCGACCCCCCTACTTTTGCCCCCAAAACCTGGGAAAACATATTGACTCGTGTATAAGCCGAGGGTGGACCCCAGCACAGGTATACAGCCCCCAGCAGTGTGGTATACAGCAGCCCCAGAGGTATATACAGCAGCCCCAGTGGTAGTATACAGCAGCAGCCCCAGTGGTATATACAGCAGTAGCCCCAGTGGTTAGTATACAGCAGCCCCAGAGGTATATACAGCAGCCCCAGTGGTAGTATACAGCAGCCCCAGAGGTAGTATACAGCAGCCCCAGAGGTAGTATACAGCAGCCCCAGTGGTAGTATACAGCAGCCCCAGTGGTAGTATACAGCAGCCCCAGAGGTATATACAGTAGCAGCCCCAGTGGTAGTATACAGCAGCCCCAGTAGTATATACAGCAGCCCCAGTGGTAATATACAGCAGCAGCCCCAGTGGTATATACAGCAGCAGCCCCAGTGGTTAGTATACAGGAGCCCCAGAGGTATATACAGCAGCCCCAGTGGTAGTATACAGCAGCCCCAGTGGTAGTATACAGCAGCCCCAGTGGTAGTACACAGCAGCCCCAAAGGTGTATACAGCAGCCCCAGTGGTAGTATACAGCAGCCCCAGAGGTATATATAGCCCCAGTGGTAGTATACAGCAGCCCCAGAGATATATACAGCCCCAGTGGTAGTATACAGCAGCCCCAGTGGTAGTATATAGCAGCCCCAGAGGTGTATACAGCAGCCCCAGTGGTAGTATACAGCAGCCCCAGAGGTATATACAGCCCCAGTGGTAGTATACAGCAGCCCTAGAGGTATATACAGCCCCAGTGGTAGTATACAGCAGCCCCAGAGGTATATACAGCCCCAGTGGTAGTATACAGCAGCCCCAGTGGTAGTATACAGCAGCCCCAGTGGTAGTATACAGCAGTCCCCAGAGGTGTATACAGCAGCCCCAGTGGTAGAATACAGCAGCCCCAGAGGTATATACAGCCCCAGTGGTAGTATACAGCAGCCCCAGAGGTATATACAGCCCCAGTGGTAGTATACAGCAGCCCCAGTGGTAGTATACAGCAGCCCCAGTGGTAGTATGCAGCAGCCCCAGAGGTGTATACAGCAGCCCCAGTGGTAGTATACAGCAGCCCCAGAGGTATATACAGCCCCAGTGGTAGTATACAGCAGCCCCAGAGGTATATACAGCCCCAGTGGTAGTATACAGCAGCCCCAGTGTTAGTATACAGCAGCCCCAGAGGTATATACAGCAGCCCCAGTGGTAGTATACAGCAGCCCCAGTGGTAGTATACAGCAGCCCCAGAGGTAGTATACAGCAGCCCCAGTGGTAGTATACAGCAGCCCCAGAGGTATATACAGTAGCAGCCCCAGTGGTAGTATACAGCAGCCCCAGTAGTATATACAGCAGCCCCAGTGGTAATATACAGCAGCAGCCCCAGTGGTATATACAGCAGCAGCCCCAGTGGTTAGTATACAGGAGCCCCAGAGGTATATACAGCAGCCCCAGTGGTAGTATACAGCAGCCCCAGTGGTAGTATACAGCAGCCCCAGTGGTAGTATACAGCAGCCCCAAAGGTGTATACAGCAGCCCCAGTGGTAGTATACAGCAGCCCCAGAGGTATATATAGCCCCAGTGGTAGTATACAGCAGCCCCAGAGATATATACAGCCCCAGTGGTAGTATACAGCAGCCCAGTGGTAGTATACAGCAGCCCCAGAGGTGTATACAGCAGCCCCAGTGGTAGTATACAGCAGCCCCAGAGGTATATACAGCCCCAGTGGTAGTATACAGCAGCCCTAGAGGTATATACAGCCCCAGTGGTAGTATACAGCAGCCCCAGTGGTAGTATACAGCATCCCCAGTGGTAGTATACAGCAGCCCCAGAGGTGTATACAGCAGCCCCAGTGGTAGTATACAGCAGCCCCAGAGGTATATACAGCCCCAGTGGTAGTATGCAGCAGCCCCAGAGGTATATACAGCCCCAGTGGTAGTATACAGCAGCCCCAGTATATATACAGCAGCCCCAGTGGTAATATACAGCAGCAGCCCCAGTGGTATATACAGCAGCAGCCCCAGTGGTTAGTATACAGGAGCCCCAGAGGTATATACAGCAGCCCCAGTGGTAGTATACAGCAGCCCCAGTGGGTAGTATACAGCAGCCCCAGTGGTAGTATACAGCAGCCCCAAAGGTGTATACAGCAGCCCCAGTGGTAGTATACAGCAGCCCCAGAGGTATATATAGCCCCAGTGGTAGTATACAGCAGCCCCAGAGATATATACAGCCCCAGTGGTAGTATACAGCAGCCCCAGTGGTAGTATACAGCAGCCCCAGTGGTAGTACACAGCAGCCCCAAAGGTGTATACAGCAGCCCCAGTGGTAGTATACAGCAGCCCCAGAGGTATATATAGCCCCAGTGGTAGTATACAGCAGCCCCAGAGATATATACAGCCCCAGTGGTAGTATACAGCAGCCCCAGTGGTAGTATATAGCAGCCCCAGAGGTGTATACAGCAGCCCCAGTGGTAGTATACAGCAGCCCCAGAGGTATATACAGCCCCAGTGGTAGTATACAGCAGCCCTAGAGGTATATACAGCCCCAGTGGTAGTATACAGCAGCCCCAGAGGTATATACAGCCCCAGTGGTAGTATACAGCAGCCCCAGTGGTAGTATACAGCAGCCCCAGTGGTAGTATACAGCAGTCCCCAGAGGTGTATACAGCAGCCCCAGTGGTAGAATACAGCAGCCCCAGAGGTATATACAGCCCTAGTGGTAGTATACAGCAGCCCCAGAGGTATATACAGCCCCAGTGGTAGTATACAGCAGCCCCAGTGGTAGTATACAGCAGCCCCAGTGGTAGTATGCAGCAGCCCCAGAGGTGTATACAGCAGCCCCAGTGGTAGTATACAGCAGCCCCAGAGGTATATACAGCCCCAGTGGTAGTATACAGCAGCCCCAGAGGTATATACAGCCCCAGTGGTAGTATACAGCAGCCCCAGTGTTAGTATACAGCAGCCCCAGAGGTATATACAGCAGCCCCAGTGGTAGTATACAGCAGCCCCAGAGGTAGTATACAGCAGCCCCAGAGGTAGTATACAGCAGCCCCAGTGGTAGTATACAGCAGCCCCAGAGGTATATACAGTAGCAGCCCCAGTGGTAGTATACAGCAGCCCCAGTAGTATATACAGCAGCCCCAGTGGTAATATACAGCAGCAGCCCCAGTGGTATATACAGCAGCAGCCCCAGTGGTTAGTATACAGGAGCCCCAGAGGTATATACAGCAGCCCCAGTGGTAGTATACAGCAGCCCCAGTGGTAGTATACAGCAGCCCCAGTGGTAGTATACAGCAGCCCCAAAGGTGTATACAGCAGCCCAGTGGTAGTATACAGCAGCCCCAGGTATATATAGCCCCATGGTAGTATACAGCAGCCCCAGAGATATATACAGCCCCAGTGGTAGTAACAGCAGCCCCAGTGGTAGTATACAGCAGCCCCAGAGGTGTATACAGCAGCCCCAGTGTGGTAGTATACAGCAGCCCCAGAGTATATACAGCCCCAGTTGGTAGTATACAGCAGCCCTAGAGGTATATACATGCCCCAGTGGTTAGTATACGCAGCAGCCCCAGTGGTAGTATACAGCATCCCCAGTGGTAGTATACAGCAGCCCCAGAGGTGGTATACAGCAGCCCAGTGGTAGTATACAGCAGCCCCAGAGGTATATACAGCCCAGTGGTAGTATGCAGCAGCCCAGAGGTATATACAGCCCCCAGTGGTAGTATACAGCAGCCCCAGTAGTATATACAGCAGCCCCAGTGGTAATATACAGCAGCAGCCCCAGTGGTATATACAGCAGCAGCCCCAGTGGTTAGTATACAGGAGCCCCAGAGGTATATACAGCAGCCCCAGTGGTAGTATACAGCAGCCCCAGTGGTAGTATACAGCAGCCCCAGTGGTAGTAATACAAGCAGCCCCAAAGGTGTATACAGCAGCCCCAGTGGTAGTATAACAGCAGCCCCAGAGGTATATATAGCCCCAGTGTAGTATACAGCAGCCCCAAGAGATATATACAGCCCCAGTGGTAGTATACAGCAGCCCCAGTGGTAGTATACAGCAGCCCATAGGTGTATACAGCAGCCCCAGTGGTAGTATACAGCAGCCCAGAGGTATATACAGCCCCAGTGTAGTATACAGAGCCCTAGAGGTATATACAGCCCCAGTGGTAGTATACAGCAGCCCCAGTGGGTAGTATACAGCAGCCCCAGTGGTAGTATACAGCAGCCCCAGAGTGTATACAGCAGCCCCAGTGGTAGTATACAGCAGCCCCAGAGGTATATACAGCCCCAGTGGTAGTATACAGCCAGCCCCAGAGGTATATACAGCCCCAGTGGTTAGTATACAGCAGCCCCAGTGGTAGTATACAGCAGCCCCAGTGGTAGTATACAGCAGTCCCCAGAGGTGTATACAGCAGCCCCAGTGGTAGAATACAGCAGCCCCAGAGGTATATACAGCCCCAGTGGTAGTATACAGCAGCCCCAGAGGTATATACAGCCCCAGTGGTAGTATACAGCAGCCCCAGTGGTAGTATACAGCAGCCCCAGTGGTAGTATGCAGCAGCCCCAGATGGTTATACAGCAGCCCCAGTGGTAGTATACAGCAGCCCCAGAGGTATATACAGCCCCAGTGGTAGTATACAGCAGCCCCAGTGGTAGTATGCAGCAGCCCCAGAGGTGTATACAGCAGCCCCAGTGGTAGTATACAGCAGCCCCAGAGGTATATACAGCCCCAGTGGTAGTATACAGCAGCCCCAAAGGTGTATACAGCAGCCCCAGTGGTAGTATACAGCAGCCCCAGAGGTATATATAGCCCCAGTGGTAGTATACAGCAGCCCCAGAGATATATACAGCCCCAGTGGTAGTATACAGCAGCCCCAGTGGTAGTATACAGCAGCCCCAGAGGTGTATACAGCAGCCCCAGTGGTAGTATACAGCAGCCCCAGAGGTATATACAGCCCCAGTGGTAGTATACAGCAGCCCTAGAGGTATATACAGCCCCAGTGGTAGTATACAGCAGCCCCAGTGGTAGTATACAGCAGCCCCAGTGGTAGTATACAGCAGCCCCAGAGGTGTAACAGCAGCTACAGCAGCCCAGTGGTAGTATACAGCAGCCCCAGAGGTATATACAGCCCCAGTGGTAGTATACAGCAGCCCCAGTGGTAGTATACAGCAGCCCCAGTGGTAGTATACAGCAGTCCCCAGAGGTGTATACAGCAGCCCCAGTGGTAGAATACAGCAGCCCCAGAGGTATATACAGCCCCAGTGGTAGTATACAGCAGCCCAGAGGTATATACAGCCCCAGTGGTAGTATACAGCAGCCCCAGTGGTAGTATACAGCAGCCCCAGTGGTAGTATGCAGCAGCCCCAGAGGTGTATACAGCAGCCCCAGTGGTAGTATACAGCAGCCCCAGAGGTATATACAGCCCCAGTGGTAGTATACAGCAGCCCCAGAGGTATATACAGCCCCAGTGGTAGTATACAGCAGCCCCAGTGGTAGTATACAGCAGCCCCAGAGGTAGTATACAGCAGCCCCAGTGGTGTATACAGCAGCCCCAGAGGTAGTATATAGCAGCCCCAGAGGTGTATACAGCCCCCCATCAGAATACAGGGCCCCCCCTTGGTGCACAATCCTGTAAAGGAAGAGATTAGTATACTTATCACTGTCCCGCTGCCGCTGTCCCGCCGCCGTCATCGCGCTCCTCCATCTTCATCCAGCGTCTTCCGGCTTCCTCAATGACGTCATTGCCTGCGCCGACCGGAGGAAGCCGGAAGAAGACGGATGAAGACGGAGGAGCGCGATGACGGCAGCGGGACAGCAGTAGCGGGACAGTATAAGTATACTAATCTCTTCCTTTACAGGTTTTGCAGCAAGGGGGGAGGCCTGTATACTGATGGGGGCGGGCCTGTATACAGTATACAGTGACTCGCGTATAAGCCGAGGGGGGGACTTTTCAGCCCAATTTTTGGGCTGAAAAACTCGGCTTATACGCGAGTATATACGGTACCATATTTTTTTGATTATAAGATGCAATTTTGTTCCCAGAAATTTTGGGGGAAAGTGGGGTGTGTGTCTTATAATATGAATTTGCTGTGCGGTGGGGGAGACGGGGGGAGGGGGACCTATGGAGCGGTGTCCGAGGCCTGGAGGGGGTCAGGATCAGGCTGAAGCTGTGGGCCGTGGTCACATGGGGCCGCTCATTATGCTCATGTAATATGCATTGCATTCCGCTGTCAATCTCCACTGGGGGAGCAGCGCATATGACAGGAGCACACATAGTGGGTCCGCATCCCTGTGGCTTCAACCTGTGTGAATAATCAGTGCTTTCCACGCTTTTCATTGCATGCCAGCATGGATGACAGTGTGCCAACATGGGGGGACTGTGCCAGCATAGGGGCTTATGTGTGTCAGCATGGAGGGACTGTGCCAGCATGGAGGGGCCAGTGTGCCAGCATGGGGAATATATATACCGGGATGAGGGTTTCATGTACCAGGATGGGGTACATATATATGATTTGTGAGCATTATAAGATGGACCCTATTTAACATAAAAAAAAAAATCTATATTCCTTCACCAAATTTGGGGGTGCGTCTTATATTCCGATATGTCTTCTACAGTGAAAAATATGCTAAATATCAGTATGCTTTACAATAAAGTAAGAGCATTTTTTCTCTATTAGACAGAATTTTTTTTTACTTCCAACAAGAAAGTTACATTTCCAGCTTTATATTCAGCAAAGTGTTTAGAGACAACAGATGGATTGATAGCATTATATTTAAACTGTCAGAAAATGTTTGCACATAGTGTATTTTTTATAGACATAAGGTACAACCTAGATATTTAAGTTTGCAATGCATGTTTTTAGTTAAACAACGAATGAGAATTGCAAATGATGAGGCTTTTTATGTAATTGATTATGTCTTACCAATGATGTAAAAGGTTTATCCAATGATATCTTCACAGTAGTGGTGGACACAGGATTGGTTATACATATGTTTTTAAACCAAGTGCACTACTTGCTATTCACTCCGAGTTGAAATTCAAAAGTTTTGATCATCTACAATAGTTAGCAGAATTATGCATGTAAAAATTAAAAGGTATCACCATAATAAAGCTATTAGACTGATTATACGGACACTCAGAATAAAAAGTTTGTTTTCTAAGCTTTTGGTGCATTTATGTAGGGCATTGAGGCAGGACTGTGAGAAAGGTATGATATGGTAAATGTTGATTTTATAATGTAGAAATTTCCAGCAAATCATATAATGCTAATAGAAATGCAAAAAAATGGAAATTAAAAAAAATATATAATAATCTATCACTATGCACAAATCATAATGATCACCATATAGAAAAGGCAACCGCTGGAGCACTAATACAGTTTTAGAATCTATGGAAGAGAATCATATAGTAAACAGATGAGTTTAAACAGGGTTAGATACAGTTGTGGCCAAAAGTATTGACACCCCTGCAATTCTGTCAGATAATACTCAGTTTCTTACTGAAAATGATTGCAATCACAAATTCTTTGGTATTATTATCTTCATTTAATTTGTCTTCAATGAAAAAACACAAAAGAGAATGAAGCAAAAAGCAAAACATTGATCATTTCACACAAAACTCCAAAAATGGGCCAGACAAAAGTATTGGCACCTCAGCTTAATAGTTGATTCCACAACCTTAAGCCAAAATAACAGCGATCAACCGCTTCGGGTAACCATTAATGAGTTTCTTACAATGCTCTGCTGGAATTTTAGACCATTCTTCTTTGGCAAACTGCTCCAGGTCCCTGATATTTGAGGGGTGCCTTCTAGAGATGAGCGGTGTTCACTCGAATTGTTCGCCAATCTCAAATTCGAGCTGTTTTTGGCGATGTTCGAGTCATTCGTCGAATTAGAACAATTTGCTCTAAATTCGGCAGTTCGAGGTTATGTTCGATTTCAGTTCGAATTCAGTTCTGCAAGGTATATACATACATTGCGGAACTGAAATGAAGTAAAATCAAGGGTTAAAAATAAAAAAAATCAATACTCACCTCTCTAATCCATCCAGCGACGCTTCCAGCACTATCTACCTGTCGGATATGTGATCCCGGCAGCGTTTCCCGGTGAAATAATGAGTTCTCGCGATAACTCGTCATGTGACTGGAAACTACTGCCGAGATTATGACGTTACCGCAGGTCCTACAGGCCCTCACCAGTAGTGAATAGTAGTGAGGATCTGTAGGACCTATGGTGACATCATAAACCCGGCAGCGGTTTCCGGTCACATGACGAGTTATCGCGAGAACTCGTCATTTCACCGGGAAACGCTGCGGGACACATCTCCGACAGGTAGGCATTGCTGGAAGCGTCGCTGGATGGATTACAGAGGTGAGTATCAATTTTTTTTATTTTTAACCCTTGATTTTACTTCATTTCAGTTCCGCAATGTATGTATATACATTGTGGAACTGAAATTGACCACCACCCTAGTGTTTTAGTGTGTTCAAGGGTGTTCAACGAACATTCGACGAACACACCTCCCATTCGACGAACCGAATCGAATTCGAACACTAGGGTGGTGGCTCATCTCTAGTGCCTTCTCCAAACTGCCATTTTTAGATCTCTCCACAGGTGTTCTATGGGATTTAGGTCTGGATTCATTGTTAGCCACCTTAGAAGTCCCCAGTGCTTTCTCTCAAACCATTTTCTAGTGCGTTTTGAAGTGTGTTTTGGGTACTACTGCACAGGGGCCTGTACACACTGCACAGGGGCCTGTATACTACTGCACAGGGGCCTGTATACACTGCACAGGGGCCTGTATACTACTGCACAGGGGTCTGTATACTACTGCACAGGGGCCTGTATACTACTGCACAGGGGCCTGTATACTACTGCACAGGGGCCTGTATACTATTTCACAGGGGCCTGTATACACTGCACAGGGGCCTGTATACCACTGCACAGGGGCCAGTATACTACTGCTGAGTGGCCTGTATACCACTGCTGAGGGGCCTGTATACCATTACTGAGGGGTGCTATATACCAGTGACGGGGGGCTATATAATAGGATGGGGGTCTGCTGCATTTCATACCCTAGGCTTATACGCGAGTCAATAACTTTTACCAGCTTTTGGGGGCAAAAGTAGCAAAGTAGGGGGGTCGGCTTATACACGGGTCGAACTTATACACGAGTATATATGGTAATTGATCTAATTTTATTTCATTATCCCAAGTTGCGGATCATTATTATTTCAAGCAAGATTGTTATTTGTCTACTTGCATATAACATTGGTTTTATTGCTTTTCTTTGTATATGCATTTTTATCTTTTCATTGTCTGTTAAAATTGAATAGCCCAATATATACATATCTGTGTTTTTATGAATGTATTTTTTTCTGTATATTTTCTTTTATTAATCACTAGCTGTGAGCCCGATGCAAATGCATCGGGATTCTAGAACGTACGTTAGTTTGATTATAATAGTTATAGCTGTTAGACTAATGCAAATCCATCGGTTGTCTAAAATATGTGTATTGTTTTTTTAAAGATTTTTAAATAATAATCCAATTATTCCAATGACATCTTTACAGCAAGTACATATATTTGTATTGTTGATATCATATAAGGAAAATTGAATAATTATGTTGTAAGGGTCTTAGAACACAAAGTAGCAATACTTCTTAATGCATCAATCATTAAAATTGATGAATTAATAACAGTAATAGGTGTATCAGCCAGTTTGTGTCAGCCCACCAATCGCGTCAAGATGCCCTTACGCCTGGTGAGTCCTAATCTAACTAAATCCGAATTGATATAATTTAGATATTTTTTATACCTGAATTTTTCTTAGATTTTTTGAGGATTGTGATGTAAATAATAAAATTTTGAAAATTGATACAGAAGGAGTTACCAGCTACAGACTTGCAGCAATATCCATGCAATTAAAAAAAAACTTGTAGTTAACCTATGGTAAATGGAGTTAACATAGCTTCAGCAGGTGCATAAGATGCATCCACTAACTAACCACAGGTAACTGCAGTTGATGTGGATGACACTGCTGCAACTATGTTGTCTGCACAAACCGCAAGTTAAGTACAAATTACATATATGCAATTATGAAAATTACAGCAAGTATGTTGTTGGTGAGTCCTTCATGATGAATAATTATCATTTATTATATTCCTCAATAATGTGAAAAAAATCTAAGAAAAATGGTGTGGGTAGAATCTAATTAATAATTTATGTTTGTCCCTATCTATCTAAAGATGTGGAACACACCTTGCTAATGAGATGTGTGTGAACAGCCGTCCCACCCGTCTCTTAGCTGTTCACAAAAACCTCTCCCTTTAAAGAATAAGTATCAAATCTCTCAGCACGTAGAGTACTGGAGCTTGAAATAGTGGTTTCTATCACCCACTGTTTTAATGTGGATGATACACATCTCTCATATTTTTTTAAATGTGTGTTCACAAAAATATAGTAGAAATCAGTATATAAAAGAATAAAATGTAAAACAGTAAATTTTTTTTTTTTTTTTTTTTTTTTTTTTCAAAAGATAAACAGAAGAATAGTCATAGGGAAGAGTTCAGTGCAAAATATTCTTGTAGACAATATTTTTGGTAAATACTTTGTCACTGTTAGGCAGCAATTTTCCTTGGATTGGAGTGTCCACCACTTTCACTTTTACATTGGATCGTCTTCTCACTCTTGAAAAAGCCACATACAATTGTCCATGTCCAAAAACAGGTTCTGGCAAAAAAATCCCTACTTTCTCAAGTGTTTGTCCTTGGGATTTGTTTATTGTCATGGCAAAAGCTGGCTTCAGAGGAAATTGGCGACGTCTTAACTTAAAAGGCAAGCCGGTTTCTGATGGGCACAAATCAATCCTGGGAATGAAAACGACATTTCCTCCAGCAGACCCAGTAATGACTCTTGCTCGAATCATGTTGGCAAACAAACCGGTGACAATTAAGCGAGTCCCATTACAAAGACCTTTTCGGCTGTTGAAGTTCCTCAAAAGCATTACAATGGTGCCAATTTTTAATTTAAGACGATGAGATGGCATCCCCGTGGGTGTAAGTGAATTTAAAAACTCAACAGGGTATTGCTCTGGGTCCTCTGTCTCGTCCGGATCAATGGAATCATCACTAATGTATTCTGTATACTCTCCAGCAATGCAATCCATGATCTTAGAGTTGACCTGATCCACATCATCATTTTTGGGGCAAAGAATGGCATGTGATGCTGCTGTATTAATGCTTTCATTGTCATTGACATCAATTACAATGTTTTCACCAAAAATATCAAATATTAGTGAACCTGTGCAAATCATATCTTCAGGGATTTCTATAACATCATCTCCAAGGTTATAAGAATTGGTCAATTGTCCATTTCCCAGCTGAAGTATCCAATTGCTGTATTCTGGATCAACAGAGCGCATGTTGTCAAGTAGTGGCAATTGAGTGAAAATCTGCCATTGTCTGGAATATTTTATGCAGCTCTCTACGATATCAGTTCGTGTTCCATGAGGAATAATAGGAAGACACTGACGAAAGTCTCCTCCCAGAACAATGACTTTCCCTCCAAAGGGTGTTTTATTTTTCTTCGAGATATCTTTGGTCATAACATCCTTTAATAGTTGGTCAATGACATGCAGTGCGTATTTGGATAGCATAGTGGATTCATCAATAATGAAAAGTTTAGTATTCTTCAAATGGTGTGCAGCATCAGTGTCATTTTTGATTCTTGAAACAGACGTTTCATTGATTGGAATAGGTATCCCGTAAAGTGAATGGATGGTTCTTCCTCCTTCCAATAAGTTGGCTGCAATCCCAGTACTGGCAGCAGGTGACACAGTTTCTCCTTCTCCTCTTATTTGACGAATTAACAAATCATACAAATATGTTTTCCCACTGCCACCTGGGCCATCAATGAAAAAAACACTTAGCTTCCTGACTTGTATCCTGTAATGCTTCATTTATGGCATTATAGGCCAAAAGTTGTTGTTGATTTAAAGTTTCTTTCATTTCTTGAGCTCTTCTAAACTCCTCCTCTTTGTCGTATTGTGGTTGTAGTTGTTGTTTTCTTTTGGGGCGTGGTAGATTAAAATCCGTAAAGCTTTTGCCATGAAATTTTAACACATTTTGAACATCTGCCATTGCATAACCTTCACAATGCTCACAGTCCTCATTGTTAGGGTGATATGCACGGCAGTAGTCTTCAATGAAATCTTTTTTAAATTCTTGCCACAACTCCAATGGATGAGCAGGAGGACCAAAGATACATATGTAAGCAAACATATCCCGAAGCTGTGCAGGCATGTTGAGAACACAGCCATCCAGTAAGGTATTTCGCCAAACACTGTCATCCAAAAGTAATCCAAGGGCTATTGCTGCCTGTTTAAAAGTTGGGTACTCGACTTCATTAACGGTCTTAATGTGCTCAAAACTTGTTGCTCCTTTTACATGTAGTAACAACAACCGTAAATAGTAGCGTTCTTCATCTTTCATACTGACCGTATACATTCTTCCAATGACTGTTGTTCCACGTTTCTGCCTAATTTCCCATGCACCAGCTTTCCAGACATAGTGCTCAGGAATTTGGCGGTATAAGTATTCATGAGCACGTGGGTCATTCTCATTCAGTTCAAAGTAGGCCATAAGAGTTGATTTTCTATGCGTCATGGCAGCAATGTTCTCAACAGAAGCATCTTCATGAAAATAAAGGGGTTGTGACTGTGGCAGATGTACGGCAAGGCGAACAATGCTGTGTGATTGTTTATGCATTGGATAGGCAAAAATTCTCCAAGCTGCCTCCGGTGCACTGACGTATCTTGAATCCATAAATTGGTGAGGTTCATCATGTTGTATGTTTGTTTGAGAAATTTCCAGATTGGCTTTATCATGCCCTTTGTAAACATATTTGAATAGATACTTGACACTTTGAATGGATGCACAGATTTCCACATTTATATGACACTTATACTTTAATAGTAAAAAAGGGTTATAGGGAACAACCCAAGAATTATCAACCATGTGAGAACGTTGTGTAAATGAAGGTCCTGCATTGCGTTGATAAGTTGGATAGGCATCGTGTGCTATTAGAGTTTTTGGTTGGAAATCTTTTGGGAATCCTTTTTTACACTTTCCAATATCCATACATGGAGAATTGGGGTTGAATTCTCCACAGGGTCCATGAATCATATGTTGCATCACAATTTGATGGAGCACAGGATACTCGGATGGGTCAGGAATTTCTGCCCAAACAGTACGATCGACATCAACCTCAGTGCGTAATTTGGAATTGCTATCCAGAATAACCAAAATGTGAGCATGTGGTAGTCCCCTCTTTTGGAATTCTATTACATGAATCATTGCACAAATCTTGCCAAATAATCCACTGTTTATATCTTTTAATAGGGCTTCTAATTTTATTTTGAAGACACGGGCGACTAAATCCGGTCTGTGTTCCACCCTCTGCCATGGTTCTAAATTGTGGATAATCTCGCTCCATTTGGGATTACAGGTCATTGTTATGAAAAGATCTGGGCGTCCAAATTTTGTAACAATAGCCATGGCATCTTGATACCTCTGCTGCATGTTTCTGGGACTGCCTTCAAACGACGATGGTAAAATGACCGTCTTGCCAATGGGAATTCCTTTTTCGAAAGATTTTCTTTCCAGATGTTCCTGTAGTACACAATAGTCCTCCACTTTTAAGTCTTTTTGATGTTGACGTATAAAATTTAAGCGATTAGCCTCAATTTTTATATACGCATCTACTAAATACTGTTGCGTTAGTTTTCCACCATTTAGAATAGGATTGAACCCAGGACGTACAGATAGCAAATAACAATAATACTGCAATTGTGTAATTCTCCGTGGATTTTCACCTTGATGCTTCAGTCCCTCATGCCAGCCTTGTTCTCCATGCGGAAAAAATAACGGATACAGTAAAGCATCTAAATTACTGTGGAGAATACTGACTTGCTGTGTTTTTGGGGCTAAAGGATTGTTTGGGTCAGGTTTCAGATGAATTAAAATGTCTCTATTGAAGGGTGGCTCTCCATCGGCATTTTCAAAGACCACAGCAACTTCATTAACAATTGGTTTATTATAACGTCTTGGGTCTTGTTCTCGATCCTGTTTAAGAGCCATGATGATATTAGGCATGACAGTACCATTTTCAATTGCCTTCTCCTGTTCCTCTTGTTCAACAAAACGTAACATTTTGTATGCGGAAACAAAAGGATTGATGCGATCTAATAAGTTAGCAATGAGCCGCATCAATTTAGGATGACATTTTTTATTTTCGTCACACTGTAAACGTTGGTCATTAGCAGTGGCAGTATCTAAAATGTAGAGTTGGGCATAAGCAGGAGCTTGATCTGGAGCAGGATGTAGTGTTCCAGTACGGTGATAAATTTGGCCATGAATCCTGAAGCAATAAGGGCCATGTCCAGGTGGAGGAGCAATACTTGCACCCATAGAAGCAAAACCAAAGGAACTATTAATACTTCTGATGTTATCCATCATATTCCGACTGTATGGACTCTGACCTTTAAGAATACATTCCAACATCTCTGGATACTGAGGTAACGGAACCTTGACCTTCCCTTGTGACAACAGAGAGTATACTGTTTATCCGATGGCATCTCATCCATGAAATGTCGAGCTTCACAATGGTTACATATGAATATCATTGACCCACAGCTATGTTCCACAATGCCAAAATCACTATCTGTAAATCCAGGTGGATATGAAGAGGGAGGTGTAGGTAGGTAAATAGAATGTTGTTTCTGCAAACCAACATAGATGAGACGTTGAAGTAATAAAGCAGAAAAAGAGTCAGGATCCACTTGTGTAACAGTAGAAGACGTCTTTTTGCGGTGTGTACGACGTGAGCCAGCACTTTTGCGTATGCGGCTCTGTTTGAATTGTGAAGACTCCTGAGCAATTTGTGCCTCCAAAGGAGTTTGTTCTTGTTCAACCCGAAAAACGTTTTGTGCTTGACGTCTCCTGAGCACAATGTTTACGCTTTTCTGTTGCTTTGCGCGGTGATGAAACTTGAGGAATTGTGCTACTTTCATCCGGTGAACTGCTAGAAAGAGCTAGAGCAAACTGTAGTAGTGGTGAGCTTACAGTTGGATCAGCAGACTGTAGTACTGATGAGGTTACTGTCTGATCAGCACACTGACTTAGATCAGCAGAGTATTGTAGAGGTGAGCTTGCAGTTTGATCAGCAGACTGTTGTACTGATGAGGTTACTGTCTGATCAGCAGAGTGATGTAGTGGTGGTGTTACTTTTTTTTTTTGACGGCGTTGACGTTCCTTCTGAGCTTTTTTGCCCAAGCGTAGTTGTTTTTGTTCCAGCGACTCCGTTGCAATGCGTTGCTTATACTCAGCTTTAGACTTATCCAAACGACATTGTCGCTCTTCTTCAGTTTCCTTAGCACGTGTCTTACGCATCCATGCGGCTTTGTACCCGCCAACATCCTTGCTAGTATCCTTTGAAGTCATGTTAGGACATACAAAGGTAATACTATGCTTGTAGAGGTATAGGTACGTAAGAGCTTTTACAAAAGCTTTTTGGGAGAAAAGAATTCTTGAAAAGTATAGAATAATTATTAAGGAAAATAATAAGTTCCAGATAGACAATGAACATATTTAAATATCATGTTTTGTATGTCCTTATAATGTACCCTACGACGTATTACAAAGATATAGACATGTTTCTCATTAATATCAATAATAGTAAGAGGTGACTGAATACTTAAGGACATCGAATGTGCATATATAATACCAATACCATAAATACCAAAACCATCACCAAAACCATCATCAAAACCATCATCAAAACCATCATCAAAACCATCATCAAAAGCATTATCAATAGCAATAATATTAGCAATAGCATAATTATTAGCATTAATAGCCTAATTATAAGCATTAATAGCATAATTATTAGCATTAATAGCATAAATATTACCATTAATAGCATAAATATTACCATTAATATCATAATTATTAGCATTAATAGCATAATTATTAGCATTAATAACATTATGATTACCATTAATAACATAATTATTAGCATTAATAGCATAATTATTAGCATTAATACCATAATTATTAGTATTAATAGCATAAATATTAGCATAAATATCATAAATATTAGCATAAATAGCATAATTATTACCATTAATAGCATAAATATTAGCATAAATAGCATAAATATTTCCATTAATAGCATAATTATTAGCATTAATAGCATAATTATTGGCATTAATAGCATAAATATTACCATTAATAGCATAATTATTTCCATTAATAGCCAAATTATTAGCATAAATAGCATAATTATTACCATTAATAACATAAATATTAGCATTAATAGCATAATTATTCGCATTAATAGCATAATTATTAGCATTAATAGCATAATTATTGGCATTAATAGCATAAATATTAGCATTAATAGCCTAATTATTAGCATTAATAGCATAATTATTACTATTAATCGCATAATTATTACCATTAATAGCATAATTATTGGCATTAATAGCATAAATATTACCATTAATAGCATAATTATTAGCATTAATAGCATAAATATTAGCATTAACAGCATAATTAGTAGCATAAATAGCATAAATATTAGGATTAATAGCATAATTATTACCATTAATAGCATAATTATTACCATTAATAGCATAAATATTAGCATTAATACTATAATTATTAGCATTAATAGCATAATTATTGGCATTAATAGCATAAATATTACCAGTAATAGCATAATTAGTAGCATAAATAGGATAAATATTAGCATTAATAGCATAATTATTACCATTAATAGCATAATTATTACCATTAATACCATAATTATTTGCATTAATACCATAATTCTTTGCATTAATACCATAATTATTGGCATTAATAGCATAAATATTAGCATTAATAGCATAATTATTACTATTAATAGCATAATTATTAGCATTAATAACATAAATAGTATCATTAATAACATAAATATTAGCATTAATAGTATAATTATTAGCATTAATAGCATAATTATTAGCATTAATAGCATAATTATTACCATTAATGGAATAATTATTAGCATTAATACGATAATTATTAGCATTAATACCATAATTATTAGCATTAATAGCATAATTATTGGCATTAATAGTCAAATTATTATTATTAATAGCCTAATTATTAGCATTAATACCATAATGATTAGCATTAATACCATAATTATTAGCATTAATAGCATAATTATTAGCATAAATAGCATAAATATTATGATTAAAAGCATTAATAATAGCATTATTAGCAATATTATTTTTATTAATACCATTATGATTACCATTAATAGCATAATTATTATCATGAATAGCATAATTATTACCATTAATAGCATAATTATTATGAATAGCATAATTATTAGCATAAATAGCATAATTATTAACATTAATAGCATAAATATGATCATTAATAGCATACATATTAGGATTAATAGCATTATTATTAAGAGTAATATAATTAGTGTTATGTTATTTTTGTAATAATTTATTTAATTTTTTTTTTTTTAATATTTTTTTAATATTTGTTATTATTAAAAAAAATTTTTATTTTAAAAGAATAATTTTTTTTTTTAATTATTATTTTTCTTTAATTATTTATTATTTTTTAATTTTATTTAAAATTATTTTTGAATATTTGTTATTATGAAATAATTTTTTTATTTTAAAAGACTAATTTTTTTTGTTTATAATTATTATTTTTATTTAATTATTTATTATATTTTATTTTTTTTTAATTATTTTGTAATATTTGTTAGTATTAAATAATTATTTTATTTTAAAAGAATATTTTTATATTTTTGTAATTTTTTTTTTTGTTAAATAATTTATAATTTATTTTTTTTTTTTGTAATTATGTTGTAATATTTGTAATTATGAAATAATTATTTTATTTGAAAAGACTAATTTATTTTTTGTTTTATTATTATTTTTATGTAATTATTTATTATATTTTTTTTTTTAATTATTTTTTAATATTTGTTATTATTAATTAATTAATTTATTTTAAAAGTTTTTTTTTTTTTTTTGTAATTATTATTTTTATTTAATTATTTATAATTTGTTAATTTTTATTTTTAATTATTTATTAATATTTGTTATTATGAAATAATTATTTTCTTTGAAAAGACTAATATTTTTTTTTGTAATTATTATTTGTATGTAATTATTTATTATATTTTAATTTTTTTTGTAATTATTTTGTAATATTTGTTATTATTAAATAATTATTTTATTTGAGAAGACTAATTTATTTTGTTTTAATTATTATTGTTATGTAATTATTTATTATATTTTAATTATTTTTTGAATTATTTTTTAACATTTGTTATTATTAAATAATTATTTTATTTTAAAAGAATATTTTTTTTTTTTTAATTATTATTTTTATTTAATTATTTATTATATTTTAATTTTTTTTTAAATTATTTTGTAATATTTGTTATTATTAAATAATTATTTTATTTTAAAAGAATATTTTTATATTTTTGTAATTTTTTTTTTGTTAAATAATTTATAATTTTTTTTTTTTTTTTGTAATTATGTTGTAATATTTGTAATTATGAAATAATTATTTTATTTGAAAAGACTAATTTATTTTTTGTTTTATTATTATTTTTATGTAATTATTTATTATATTTTTTTTTTTTAATTATTTTTTAATATTTGTTATTATTAATTAATTAATTTATTTTAAAAGTTTTTTTTTTTTTTGTAATTATTATTTTTATTTAATTATTTATAATTTGTTAATTTTTATTTTTAATTATTTATTAATATTTGTTATTATGAAATAATTATTTTCTTTGAAAAGACTAATATTTTTTTTTGTAATTATTATTTGTATGTAATTATTTATTATATTTTAATTTTTTTTGTAATTATTTTGTAATATTTGTTATTATTAAATAATTATTTTATTTGAGAAGACTAATTTATTTTGTTTTAATTATTATTGTTATGTAATTATTTATTATAGTTTAATTATTTTTTGAATTATTTTTTAACATTTGTTATTATTAAATAATTATTTTATTTTAAAAGAATATTTTTTTTTTTTTAATTATTATTTTTATTTAATTATTTATTATTTTTTAAATCTTTTTTTATTATTTTTTAAATCTTTTTTAATTATTTTTTTTATTATTTAATTTATTTATTTTTTTACTTGTGAGTGAGAGGCAGTTCTCATTCAGGTCCGCGTTTTTTTGCTATTGACATACATTAGCGGTGTGTCTCAGATTTTATGGCCGGCCACCTGGTTCTATATGTCGGCGTTAAAATCGCGGACACACCGCTAATGCATCTCTATGGGCAGTCAGGGCGATTTCGGATTGAACGCCGACCAATCAGAATTCGAGTTGAATGCCCATAGAGATGCATTAGCGGTGTGTCCGCGATTTTAAGGCCGACATATAGAACCAGGTGGGCGGCCATAAAATCGGCGACACACCGCTAATGTATGTCAATGGAGAAAAAAAGGCGGACCTGAATGAGAACTGAATGAAGGGCTCTTCTGATTGGCTGAGGGCAATATCCATCGACCAATCAGAAGAGGTCTTGAGATTTCATTAAGGTACAATGGCGGATTTTTCGCCCATTGTATCTTAATGAGAAAGAAGAGTACGTCGGAGGTGGAAATTTGGAAAAAGAAGACAGAAGATCCCCGGGGCCGGACGAAGAAGCGGAGATAGCGGAAAGAAGAGAGAAGACCTCCGGGGCCGGAAGAAGAGGACGGCTGGCCGGACGGAGGAGATATGGATCGGACGGAAGACCTCCGGGGTCGGAAGAAGAGGACGGCTGGCCGGACGGAGGACATATGGATGGGACGGACGATCAGATGATTTGAAGGCATGTAAGTGATCGACGGGGACAGCGGGGGCTTAGGGTGTAGGGTCTTAGGTAACAGCGGCGTTAGGTTAGGGGACGGCGGGGGTTAGGGTGTAGGGCTTTAGCGAGAGGGGCAGGGGACAGCGGCGGTGCCTTAGGGGATAGGCGGCGGGGCTTGGGGGGTATCGGCGGGGGCCTACGATGGTACGGGGCTTAGGAGATAGGGGCGGCGGTGCCTTAGGGGGTAGGCAGCATGGCTTAGGGGGTATCGGAGGGAGGCTAGGGGGTAGAGGCTTAGGTGCGGCGAAGGCTTAGGGGGTAGCGGCGTGTTGTTTTTGTTGCGGGGTGTGTGTTTGTGTAAAGCGGGGAGCAGCGGCGGCGACGGGAGCGGTGGTGTGTAGGCTGGGGAAGAGCGGCGGCGGCGGGAGCGGTGGTGTGTGGCCTGGGGAGCAGCGGCGGCGACGGGAGCGGTGGTGTGTAGGCTGGGGAAGAGCGGCGGCGGCGGGAGCGGTGGTGTGTGGCCTGGGGAGCAGCGGCGGCGACGGGAGCGGTGGTGTGTAGGCTGGGGAAGAGCGGCGGCGGCGGGAGCGGTGGTGTGTGGCCTGGGGAGCAGCGGCGGCGGTGCGGGTACTGTGTGGGCTGGGGAGCGTTATAAGAAAGGATTTAGATTAGAAAGGATATCTTAGCTGTAGGGTAGTAGCGGTCGTCTTGAAGCTTGCTTCGGGAAATCCTGGAGCGAGTCTTCTTGCGGCCTCGGAAGCGGCAGTCCGTGATGGAGGTACCGGGTAGGCGAAAAGATTTGTGTTTTCAAATTTCGCGCCTTATAAACTGGGCTGTGAAATTTGAAACCACAAAATGGCGGGGGGGCGTAAAGTGAGTGGTGATTGGGCGATGAATGGGCAGTGGGTTAGGGCGTGAGGGGGCTGTAGTGTACAGCGCGATGGTATACTACAGTCCCATGGCGCTTATGGGCATGGGACTGTAGTATACTATAGCGGTGTACACTAAGCGCTTAGAGCGGCAGGCGGCAGGGGGCTGTAGTGTACAGCGCGATGGTATACTACAGTCCCATGGCGCTTATGGGCATGGGACTGTAGTATACTATAGCGGTGTATACTACAGTAGTGGTGGTGTGAGTGAGTGGTGATTGGGCGTTGAATGGGCAGTGTGTTTGTGTAAAGCGCGTAGTGGGTTAGAGCGGCAGGGGGCTGTAGTGTACAGCGCGATGGTATACTACAGTCCCATGTCGCTTATGGGCATGAGACTGTAGTATACTTTAGCGGTGTATACTACAGTAGTGGGGGTCTGTGCGGTGCGGACATTGGGGTGGCGAGTTGTGGGTAGCGGGGAGCGGAGGCGGCTGTGGCGCCTCCGCTCCATGGTCCCCGGGGAGCGAGTTGCGGCTCAGGCAGCGACTCGCAATGGCCTCGCGGCCATTGCTCGCGCTACCTGAGCGGTAAATCGCTAAGGTTGTAGCCGGGCCTGTGGATGGATTTTGGGCCAGCGGCTCGCAATGGCCTTGCGGCCATTGCTCGCGCAGCATTGGGCGCTTCGCGCCCAATGTTAAATTCGTATCCACATGACCACGCCGGAAGTAGCGCGCGGAGGGGCGCTTTTCCGATTCGCGATTATATAATAGATGTATTTTTGTATGCTCCCATATCTACAACCTTCCCTTGATCAAGAACCTTTTAGCTTGAAACGTTAAATGTTAGGTTACTCACATATTGGATTTTCTTGAACAAGCAATAAAAGGATCAATCTTCTATTGATGTCTATATTTTCCTTTGTTTGGTGTGCCAGGGTATTCTCTCCTCCCATCATTATTCATGAACCACCAATGCCATTTTTCTGAAGACTGCTGGAAGATCAATCTGTGAAAACATTACCTGCAGCTAGAACAGCACCAGTTGCAATTTAAAGCAAGAAAAAGATACAGAGGCAGTGCATGGTCTGGGTAAGAGCTGAAAACCATACCCACAGTCCAGCCTTAATGCACCAAAAGTTAGAAACCCAAACATCTAAAGGTACCGTCACACCTTTCAACATTGTTTCCGACGTTTTTCAAAAGTGATGTCAGGAATGATGTTGAAACAACATTGTTGTTGCATCGTTGCATGTAAACGCACGATTCAACATTGATAGTTGTTCAAGTCGGAGTTGACAGGTTTTCCTGCATGCAGGAAAACCTGTCAACTTCAACTTAAACAACCTGCGGCATCGTTCGGTGTGACACCGCCATAGTGCTGTCATGGTCGATCCTGCCTATTCGCTGCATTCCAGCAGATCGCTTACTGGGTTGATCCTAGCCCAGTGAGCGATCGCTGCGCCAACATCTTGCTGTGTGACAGCTAGACTGCGATGTCGGAAGCGAGCGTGCACCCACGGCATTGCATCCAACATCGCAGCCGATGTAAGGTGTGACGGTACCTTAATGATGGTTAAACAACTTCCAGAATTCAGATTACTTAAGACATCTATTACATCAATATAAAGCACAAGTATGGCCATACCTTAATTTTAACATGCATAATCCTAATGAGAGGTTCTCTTTAAGGAAGCAATATTACCTAAAAAATCTTAAAAATGTTTTGCCAATAGAGAAACACTCAAGCAAACATTCAGTAGTAACTGATTTTGCCAGAAGCAATAAACAAATATTGCTATGTAGCATTGCTCTAAGGGTACCTTTACACGCCACAACTTTTGGCGGCGATAGGCGCTTTTACACACCGCAATTTCGCCCTCAACCTAAGGCGACATGTCGTCCTGGAAGTCGCCACACCAACAGCGGGAAACATCTGGTAGACTCCCGCCGCCGCTTCACACGTCGCAATCCCCAAAGGAATGTGGGCGTACATGTTCAGCGTGGCGAGAACATAGGCATGGCAGACTAGTGTATACCGTGCCCCAAGCATGCTGATTAGGCAACGCAATAGTGTTATGATTGGTCAGCCTGAGCTGGAAGGCTGGCTAATACATGATGCCATTTTCTTTCGGAGTCTGGCACCAATACACACTCAAATATGGCGCGGTGTCAACTGACAGCCAATGGGAAGACAGTAGCCACCACCAATCATTGCTGACTGGGCGCGGTCTCCAGCACGCTGTGACATGCCTCTGGGAAGTCAGTAGGCAACGCAGATTCCATCCCTATCGCCCGTTCACACGCCAAAAGCAGGGAATTTCACCTTCATGATTGCCTCTGATTTTGGTGCAGTGCTGTGAAATGGAACCAGGCGCAACCTTTTTTATCGCCGCCAAATTCCCCAATTACATGCCACAATTGTGAGGCAATTTCACGGCGATGGTGACGGGGCAACAGATTGCCGGTCAGATTCCTCGCCCTAAGGGTACCTTTACAACCGCAACTTTTGGCGGCGATAGGAGGCAATCTAACGTGCGCATGCACATTTTTTATGGTTGTCTTAGATCGCCGAAGGCGCTTTTACACGCCCAAATTTCACCCTCAACTAAGGCAACGTGTCACCCCAGAAGCTGCCACACCAACAGCGGGAAACATCCGGTCGCCTTCCCTCGCTGCTTTACACTCCGCAATCCCAAAGGAATGTGGGCGTACATGTGCAGAGTGGCGAGAACATAGGCGTGCCAGACTGGTCTACACGCGCCCCAAGCACACTCATTGGACAACACAATAGCGCTATGATTGGGCAGCCTGCGCTGGAAGGCTGGCTAATACATGAAGCCATTTTCTTTCGGAGTTTGGCACCAATAACACTCAAATATGGCTCGGTGTCAACTGACAGCCAATGGGAGGACAGTAGCCACCACCAACCGCTAGCATGGGGCGCAGTCTCCAGCATGCTGTGGCACGCCTCCGGGAAATAACTAGGCGATGCAGATTCCATCCCTATCACCCCTTCACAGTCAAAAGCAGTGAATTTTGTCTTCATGATGGCATCTGATTTTGGAGCAGTGCAGTGAAATCGGAACCAGGCGCAACCTTTTTTATCGACGCCAAATTCCCCAATTACACGCTGCAATTCGAAGCAATTTCACAGAGATGATGACAGGGCTACAGATTGCCGGTCAGATTCCTCGCCGCGGTTGCGGTGTGTAAAGTTACCCTAACAGTATTTGGATAGACCTTTGATTCAATGAACAATAGCTTCAAATATTGCATTTTCACGAGAGTAAAGGCCGCTTCACACGCTAGGATATCCTGAACGATATCCTTCAAACATCACAAATTTGAGATCGTTCAAAAGATATCATGTTCAGGCGTCGTTGCGTGTAAACGAACAATATAACATTCGTCGTCCAATTAACGCTGCTGGAAGAAGCTACATCGTTCAGTGTGACACCTTTTTGAACGATTTCGTTCAAAAATCTCCTATTCCTGCCACTTTAAAACATCATTCAGTCCTTCCCCTCCTATTTAACTTGTGCTTGCCGAATGGGATATCGTTAATCGATATCCTTGTGTGTGACAATGCACTAACGATGTCTGAGCGATCACTGTACGTGATCGTTCTAAGGATATTGTTAACGATATCCTAGCGTGTGAAGTGGCCTTAACAGGATAAACATTACACTAACATTTGATGTGCAATTTCTCCCGAGTACAGTCGTGCTCATTCTTATTGGCAACCATGAATTTTTAATACATAATGTGGAATATCTCCTGAAAAAAGCAAATCAAGAAAACTGTTTTTTTTAATACAAAATAGTCATGTTAAATACAAAAAAGCAAATATTAAACAATTCGAAGAAAGAAAAATAGGAAGGAAAAAAAGAAAAACCTGAAGCTTGCTGTGACTCTGGTATTGCCACCTTTTACATTACTTTAGAATGGAAACACATTTTAACTCACCTGTGGTAAATCACAAATGAGAATCACTTTAATAAAGTGTTGGTGCCATGTGACATGAATTAGCCAATAAATGATGACTTCATTGTTTTAAAAAGCCACATGTTAGGACCTTTTCCTTTATCACAATGGTGAAGACAAATATTGTTATCTGAGGAATCGGCTCAATATTCAAACACAACTCAAAGGTTATTTTTGGATCCATTCTCGTGTGCTGTTATAAAAACAACGCAGGTCGTAAAAACCGCATGGGGAAAGAGGAAATTGCCGATTTCGCTATTTGGTTTTTTAACTACAGTCAACCAAAATAAAGGGTAATGGAACGTTTTGAATGGTGTCTAAAATACGCATGTGCCCAAAAACAGAGCTTTATTTAGAAGGCCCTAAGAAAACCATGTGAAAAAGCATGGAAAATTAGTACTTTTAGTGTACATTCAAAAACGCATTGCTTTGTGAAACATAGGGGCAATGTAAAAAAAATGCTTTTTAAATAAAGCACATGTTTGTTTACAGATGGGGTGTCTTCTAAAGAAAAACACACACGTTTTAAGGCATGGTGAACCATAGCTATGAACGCTTGGTTTTGTGCTCGTCAAATTTTAGTGTAAGAAAAATGACTAAGATCCATAAATGGCAAATCACATTCAAAGTACACAAGAATATTTTAAATTAAAAAAGAAGTGTTTTTTAAAGGCTAGCAATGATGTCTGACCTCATACCCATTAAATCATGGGTGAGCAAATTTTACTCAAAAATAAAGTTAAAATTGTATATATGGCAAAAAACTTCCCCTAGGATATTTTAATCCCATTTTCAATGATATGTGAATATGGTTATTAAGAAATTTAAGCATAATCATCAAAAACTTATGCATAGGTGGTATAAAAAAATTCCTCAAGTAGGTGTATTTAAAGGTTGGTGTGAATGGTGCAAAAATCTACACGTCAAACTCCCAAAGACCTAAAGGCTAATTTGGAACCGTTTGGAACAATGTTGTCTACAAATACTGTATGCTGCACACTGAACCAACAGAGCTTTATGGGAGAAGGCCTAACAATAAACCATTGTGGAAGAAAAACATATAAAGGAACTATTGAATTTTGAGAAAGAGTACTTTGACAAACTCATTCTTTGTGGGAAAATATTCTGGGGACAGATGTAACAAAAATAAACCTTTTTCACAATGCAAAGCAACAGTTTGTTTACAGATGGGGCAATAAAGCTTATAATGAAAAAAACACCCTACCAACAGTTAAGCAGGGTGGAGGATCCATAAAGCTATGAGGTTGGTTTACTGTGTCTCGTACAAAATCTCTTACCCAGTGTAAGAAAACTTGATTTGAATCTAAGATCATGGACAATGACCCAAAGCACAAATTTAAAAGTACACAAGAATGATTTTAAAATAAAAAATGAATTGTTTTAAAATGGCTAGCAATGAGTCCTGACCTCCATCCCATTGAAAATATTTGGGGTGAGCTAATACATTTTACCTCAAAAAGATTATAATTAAAAATTTTATATACTGTAGGAAAAAAATCTTGACCACTTTATCCTGGATTATTTATAAATTATATTATAACAAAATGATACTGTAGAAGCCTGAGATTATATATAGGCAAATTTAAGCTCCATTAACTACAATTAAACTTATGTCTTGGTGGTCTATATAAAAAATTCCTCTCAACGTCCATTACCTCTGAAAATGCATTAGTGTATAAAAACTAACACTCAAAATCATTCATTGCCCTAGTGCCAACCTGGAACTAATAGGCATTAGATTATAAACCCCCTTGGTATAATAAAACTAGAAAATCAATGCCTCTTGCTCTTGATGAAAAAGTAAGTCTGAGGGGAATGCTTTTTAAATACAAAGCCAAACATATAATTTATAACCACATTTTATATATTTATAGAAGTGATTCACAGTACACAAAATACAATTATAATTCTACGTAAAAAAAAAAAATAACAATAATAATAATAATAATTGTCTTGCTTCTGAAATTTTCTCCTGAATATCATAAATGTTATATTCATTTAACCCTTTCACCACCCAACTTGTTTTGACCCTAATCACATGACCATTTTTTGCAATTCTGACCAGCGCCACTTTCTGAGGTTGTAACTCTGGAATGCTTCAAAGTGTTTCAGTGATTCTGAGATTGTTTTTTTTTTTTTTTGCCATATTGGGCTTCATGATAGTTGTAAATTTAGGTCAATAACGTTTTTTTTATTATTAAAAAAAATTGAAATTTGGTGAAAGTTTAGAAATTTTCAAACTTTGAGTTTTTATACCGTTACATCACATAGTAATGTCACACAAATTAGTAACATTTCCAACATGTCTACTTTATATCAGCATAATTTTGGAAGCAATTTTTTTTTGTTAGGAAAGTAGAAAGTTTCAAAGTTTATCAGCAATTTCTCATTTTTCCAATAAAATTTACAAAGCCACTTTTTTTTAGGGATCTCATCACATTCGAAGTGATTTTGAGGAGACTATATTACAGAAAACACCCTAAAAAGACACCAGTGCAAAAACTGCACCCTCAAGCTACTCAAAACTACATTCATGCTTCACATGAACTAAAGCAATGTGGAAGAAAAAAATAAACATTCTACTTTTTACAACAAATGTTTTACTTTAGCCTCAAATAATGCATTTTCATGAGGGTAATAGGATAAAATTGACCCTAAAATTTGTTGTGCAATTTATTTAGAGTACGTTGATACCCCAAATGTGATAAAAAAAAAAACACTGTCTGAGCATATGGTATAGCTCGGAAAGGGAAGGAGCGCCATTTTTCTTTTTGAATGGAAAATTAAGTGGAATTGTTAGCTGACACCATATCATATTTGGAGAGCCCCTGTGTGCCTAAACAATGGAGCTCCCCCCGTATCTAAATGCGCAGTCAGGACTTTCAACCCCTAGGTGCTTCATACATTTAGCCGTTCAAATGAAAAAATGTCCCCCAAAATCCCCAGAACCTCTAATGAGTTTATCTAGATGTGTGGTGAGCACTTTGAACCCCCAGGGAATTCACAGGATTTTGTAACGTTGTGCCGTGAAAATGAAAAAAATACTTTTCATCTACAAAAATGTTACCTTATCCTCTAAGTTTTTATTTTTGCAAAAGCAGCAGGATAAAATGGATTTAAATGTGTTTGGTAATTTGTCCTTAGTATGACGATACCCCAGTAAACCACTGCTTTGGTGCATGGCAGCGTTCAGAAGAAAGGAGCAATATTTGGCATTTCAAGTGGAAAATTAGCTGGAATCGTTAGCTGACCCCATGTTGCATTTGGAGAGGCCTGATGAGCCTAAACAGTGGAGCTGTTTTTTGAATAACAAGATGTTGTTTTCAGCGGTACAATTTTTATTTATATATGCCTTTTTGATTGCTTTTTATTCCAATTTTTTGTCAACTGCATGATGAAAATACATTGTTTTAGCCACATTTGTTTTACAAAACCACAGAAAAAACAGTATAACAAACGTCTAGAAATACTCTGCTATAACAGGTAATAATAAAAAGCAAGTGCTAATAAAAACAGTGTTAATATTTGGCTACTTAGTTAATACATTTTTTGCAAAAAATGTACAAAGCCATTCTACCGCTGTCAAGGTGACGCATATCAGAACAGTCCCTAATCTAATTTATTTAAAACCTGATCCCATGTACACATACCTCATGGATGCAGGATGCTTAACGGCCAGAGTCCAATATGGACACAGTGCAGAAGACGGCACTTTATGTGTTTGGCTCAGTAAGGAAGGGGTGTGGCACTCCCTATCTTGCATAACAAGAGACTAAATCCATACTTACAGCTGAGCCAAAGCACAAAGTGAATAGGTCTGTAGGACCATGTTCACACCCCGAAAAACTAGACCACACTAAAAACAGTATAAACAAATGACTAGAAATACTCTGCTATAATAGGTAATAATAAAAAGCAAGTGCTGATAAAAAACAGTGTTAATAACAGGGTACTTAATTAATATGTGTTTTTCAAAATATATACAAAGCCGTTCCACCACCGTCAAGGTGACCTATATCAGAACAGAACTATTTATTGACATTTTTTATTTTTTCTTCTTTATTTTCTTGGGGGGGGGGGGGAAGGCGTAAATGTTTTTACATTTTATTATTAAAGGGTTCATCTATGGGACATCCCTTATCCCTTCTGCTGTTTTGATCTTGGCTGCACTGTACTATAAAGAACAATCATCACAATACAGTGAAGCTGTGAGAGCTGCAGTGTGGCTGCAGTGTGGCTGCAGTGTCAAAGTCTCATGGATACATCTGACATGATCCATGGGGCTTGCAGGAGTCAGCTGACCTGGAATCATGTCACCCTGAGACAGGTGACCCTCGGGTTACCAATGCAACTATCAGGCCCTCGCGATGACATAGCGGGGGCTCAATCAACAAGAAGAGAGTGCACAATCTCTCTACCATTTCCCTAAGTACCGCGATTGATTCTCAACTTCTGGTTGAGAGGCCATTACATTTCCTCATTCAAAACAGTACACCTATTTTATCTCCCTAATTAAAGGGATAATTTTTGATGGTTTAAAAAAGCTATTGCTTTTTTTTTTTTTTTAGCAAGATGGAAAGCTCTATGTACTCCCAAAATCAATATGATTATTTTACCCAACCCTGTGAGAAAGCTTCCGCTTCTTCCACTTGCATCACCTGTCAAGAAAAAAAACAACAATACATGCAGCCACTCCCAAAAATGAATAATTTTTAGACTATTTATATAATTTAGGTTGAAGTCAATTGGACATTAAAAAATGCTGTGTTCACATTACACAGCTCAAAACATTTTCATTTGGATCCAAAGGGAATTCACAGTGTTCTAGATATATTGTTCAGGTGCTTAAGTGGATTTTAAATTATGCAATTTATGAAAATATATTAACTACAACCCAAATTTCACAGGAGAATTCGTCAAAACTGGCAAAATCAAATATCAAAATATTTAATATATAACTGGATGAAAGCAGCTGCACGTAGAACATGTCTACAGTTAGTTGGCTAAACAGGATTCAATCACTATTTATTTATTGATTAAATAGATGGCGGCCCGATTCTAAAGAATCGGGTAGTGTAGAATCCATATATAGTTTATTTACTACTAGATAGGGGAGTGCGGTGAAATGTATTGTGTGTATATGGTGGCTCAGTGGTTAGCACTGTATGGTGGCTCAGTGGTTAGCACTGTATGGTGGCTCAGTGGTTAGCACTGAATGGTGGCTCAGTGGTTAGTACTGTATATGGTGGCTCAGTGGTTAGCACTGAATGGTGGCTCAGTGGTTAGCACTGTATGGTGGCTCAGTGGTTAGCACTGTATATGGTGGCTCAGTGGTTAGCACTGTATACGGTGGGTCAGTGGTTAGCACTGTATGGTGGCTCAGTGGTTAGCACTGTATATGGTGGCTCAGTGGTTAGCACTGTATATGGTGGCTCAGTGGTTAGCACTGTATATGGTGGCTCAGTGGTTAGCACTGTATATGGTGGCTCAATGGTTAGCACTGTATATGGTGGCTCAGTGGTTAGCACTGTATGGTGGCTCAGTGGTTAGCACTGTATATGGTGGCTCAGTGGTTAGCACTGTTTATGGTGGCTCAGTGGTTAGCACTGTATATGGTGGCTCAGTGGGTAGCAGAGTATACGGTGGCTCAGTGGTTAGCACTGTATATGGTGGCTCAGTGGTTAGCACCGTATATGGTGGCTCAGTGGTTAGCACTGTATATGGTGTCTTAGTGGTTAGCACTGTATACGGTGGCTCAGTGGTTAGCACTGTATGCGGTGGCTCAGTGGTTAGCACTGTATACGGTAGCTCAGTGGTTAGCACTGTATACAGTGGCTGAGTGGTTAGCACTGTATACGGTGGCTGAGTGGTTAGCACTGTATATGGTGGCTCAGTGGTTAGCACTGTATGGTGGCTCAGTGGTTAGCACTGTATGGTGTCTCAGTGGTTAGCACTGTATATGGTGGGTCAGGGGTTAGCACTGTATATGGTGGCTCAGTGGTTAGCACTGAATATGGTGGCTCAGTGGTTAGCACTGTATATGGTGGCTCAGTGGTTAGCACTGTATATGGTGGTCCAGTGGTTAGCACTGTATGGTGGCTCAGTGGTTAGCACTGTATGGTGGCTCAGTGGTTAGCACTGTATATGGTGGCTCAGTGGTTAGCACTGTATACGGTGGCTCAGGGGTTAGCACTGTATGGTGGCTCAGTGATTAGCACTGTATATGGTGGCTCAGTGGTTAGCACTGTATACGGTGGCTCAGGGGTTAGCACTGTATGGTAGCTCAGTGGTTAGCACTGTATATGGTGGTTCAGTGGTCAGCACAGGATAGAGGCTCAGTGGTCAGTACAGGATGGAGGCTTAGTGGTCAGCACAGGATGGAGGCTCAGTGGTCAGCACAGGATTGAGTGGTCAGCACAGGATTGAGTGGTCAGCACAAGATGGAGGCTCAGTGGTCAGCACAGGATGGAGGCTCAGTGGTCAGCGCAGGATGGAGGCTCAGTGGTCAGCACAGGATTGAGTGGTCAGCACAGGATTGAGTGGTCAGCACAAGATGGAGGCTCAGTGGTCAGCACAGGATGGAGGCTCAGTGGTCAGCACAGGATGGAGTGGTCAGCACAGGATGGAGGCTCAGTGGTCAGCACAGGATGGAGGCTCAGTGGTCAGCACAGGATGGAGACTCAGTGGTCAGCGCGGGATGGAGGCAGAGTGGTCAGCGCGGGATGGAGGCAGAGGTGTCAGCGTGGGATAGAGGCTCAGTGGTCAGCAAAGGATTGAGTGGTCAGCACAGGATTGAGTGGTCAGCACAGGATGGAAGCTCAGTGGTCAGCACAGGATGGAGGCTCAGTGGTCAGCACAGGATGGAGTGGTCAGCACAGGATGGAGGCTTAGTGGTCAGCACAGGATGGAGGCTCAGTGGTCAGCACAGGATGGAGGCTCAGTGGTCAGCACAGGATGGAGGCTCAGTGGTCAGCGCGGGATGGAGGCAGAGTGGTAAGCGCGGGATGGAGGCAGAGTGGTCAGCGCGCGACGGAGGCAGAGTGGTCAGCGTAGGACGGAGGCAGAGTGGTCAGCGCAGGACGGAGGCTGCGTGGTCAGCGCAGGACGGAGGCTGGGTGGTCAGCGCATGAAGGAGGCTGGGTGGTCAGCGCAGGACGGAGGCTGGGTGGTCAGCGCAGGACGGAGGCTGGGTGGTCAGCGCAGGACGGAGGCTGGGTGGTCAGCGCAGGACGGAGGCTGGGTGGTGAGCGCAGGACGGAGGCTGGGTGGTGAGCGAAGGACGGAGGCTGGGTGGTCAGCGCGGGATGGAGGCTGGGTGGTCAGCGCAGGACAGAGGCTGGGTAGTCAGCGCAGGACGGAGGCTGGGTGGTCAGTGCAGGACGGAGGCTGGGTGGTCAGCGCAGGACAGAGGCTGGGTGGTCAGCGCAGGAGAGGTGGGCGGAGCCAGGCGGGTGTGGGGAAAGGTGGGCGGAGCCAGGCGGGTGCGTGGAAAGGTGGGCGGAGCCAGGCGGAGTCAAGTGGGATCCCCACAAGGTGGGCGTAGTAAAGCAGGATCCCCGCGAGGTGGGCACAGGCAAGCGGGATCCCCGCGAGGTGGGCGGAGCCAAGAGGGATCGGCGCAGCGGGATGGCAGTCGGGTAAGTATACCGGAGACTGGTAGTCTGCATGAGAGTATGAGTGTGTGTGTGAGTGTGTGTGTGTGTGTGTGGGGGGGAATGGTATGATAGTGTAGCGCCAGGGGTGTACGTGTGTGTGGGTATGAGTGTGTGTGGGTATGACTGTGTGTGTGAGTGTGTGTGTGAGTGTGTGTGGGAGGGGTACGATAGTGTTGTGTCAGGGGTGTACGTGTGTGTGGACGTGGCGTGGGTTGGGGGGGGTGAGTGGAGTAGTGTGGGCCGCCAGGGTATTCCCGCTTAGGGCGGCCATCTTGGTCCACCCTGAGCAGGTGTACCTTGGAGACAAAGTTACGGAAGTTTGGGCAAAGTGACAGAAGTGACGTCACAAATCTCTTGTGGTTTTATATATTAGACAGTATATTTTTGGTTAATACATTTTTGGACATGAGAGGTTCTCTTTAATCATTTTAGACTTAACAATACTAAATCATAATTGAAAAATATATACACCAGAGTTCACGATCTAAAGTGCAGTTAAACAGAGAATATCAATGTTTTGTTGTTAAGTTGTTGTTTCTTAGCATTTTAACAAAACTATGAGAGTCGAATGACCTACAGTGAACTATTCTTTCTCATGTGTCACAATAAGTGGCATACAATAATGTGATGAATGTGAAGAGAAACTTAAGACATTGCTTCAATATCGAATTGCTGCTTCTGTCTTTGTAGCATTTCTTTAAGAAAAGTCATATTCACACATTACATTTATGATGTGAACACAATGTATACATTAACTACCGATGCTTGAAATTACATTAGTGCCAGAAATAAGCAGCTGGAAATCTCTAATATTAATGCTGCTGTCATTTATCAGATATGTTGTGACACTATGACAATAATTAATCTGATAATTAGACTCTTTAACCATAAACCAACATTTGTAACAGTTACCAGAATAGCTTGACAGCAGCAACCAAGCATAGGGTTTACATAGAAACCTTGCTACTCATACAAAGCAGTGTAAAAATTGTACCTTTGTAATTGTCTTAGCAGGCATTCAGGGGCGTAACTAGAACTGGCAGGGCCCCATAGCAAACCTTTGAACGGGGCCCCCTCCAAGACACGCCCCCAATGACATGCCCCCTTCAAGACACACACCCTGATGGTATACAGGCCCCCAGTGGTATACAGGCCTCTCCAGTGGTAGTATACAGCAGCCTCCCCAGTGGTAGTATACAGCAGCCTCCCCAGTTGTATATACAGGCCCCAGCAGTATATACAGCAGCCCCAGTGGTATACAGCAGCCTCCCCAGCAGTATACAGCAGCCTCCCCAGTGGTATATACAGGCCCCAGCAGTGTATACAGCAGCCCCAGAGGTATACAGCAGCCTCCCCAGTGGTATATACAGGCCCCAGCAGTATTACAGCAGCCTCCCCAGTGGTATATACAGGCCCCAGCAGTATATACAGCAGCCCCAGTGGTATATACAGGCTTCAGTAGTGGTATATACAGGCCCCAGTGGTGGTATATACAGGCCCCAGACTGGGGCCCCCAGTGGTGGTATATACAGGCCCAAGTGGTGGTATATACAGGCCCCAGACTGGGGCCCCCAGTGGTGGTATATACAGGCCCCAGTGGTGATATATATAGGCCCCAGACTGGGGCCCCCAGTGGTGGTATATACAGGCCCCAGACTGGGGCCCCCAGTGGTGGTATATACAGGCCCCAGTGGTGGTATACAGGGCCCCCCTTGCTGCTGCACACCTGTAAAGGAATACATCATTATACTTACTTATCCCTGCTGCCGCTGTTGCCGCTCTGAGACACTCCTCCGGGGCTTCATGCTTACTCCTCCGGCACACAGGCAATGACGTCATTGCCTGCGCCCGTCGGTCACAACCAGGAAACATGAAGACCCGGAGCGCGGTGCAGAGCGCCGACAGCGGCAGCCGGCAGCAGGGATATGTAATCGCAGCTGACCGGATAGCAGCGTAGCGGCGCTGGGTCCAGGCCCCCCACAAGCGCCGGGCCCCAAAGTGACCGCTACGTCTGCTATGCCGGTAGTTACGCCCCTGCAGGCACTATAGAGAAAAATGTGAATCTTACCGTAATTAAAAATGCTTGATTTCTTGTATAAAATTCTCATAAATGTGGTTAGTAGACCCTATTCATCCAAGGGATTTCAACAGAAAACTGGTGTAAAATACTTAGATAAGACAAAAGATTTTTGCGCAACTCGATGTTATCTAAAAAGTGTTACAAAATTAAGCATTTTCATGGCAGTTTTACAAATTCGTGATAATCTGCAGCACCCTTCATCTCAGAATTCTTCCTACAGTGCATGACTGCAGTAAGATCTCTGATGAGGCATAAGCCTTTTTAGATGTAATTGTTTCATTAACATGTATGGGACTCTTTTTAAATCATGTGCCTCTGACTCCTGCATACCCCCTCATCAAGGCAGGTACAGGAGCATCTCAATGAAATCGAATATCATCCAAAAGTTAATTTATTTCAGTAATTAAATACATAAAGTGAAATACATACATTATGTTTTTATTTCTGTTAATGATGATGAATATGGCTTACAGGCAATGAAAACTCAAAGGTCATTATCTCAGAATATTAAAGTAGGGAAGATGAAGGGTCTGAGAGATAAAATATTACTAATTAGGTATCAGAGTCTCACCTTATGTGGTTGGGAAAGTCACAACCACTATAAAAGTATATCACGGCTGCTGCAGTTCCCAGCGTTGTGTATATAGAAAAGTGAAGATGAAGGGTTAAAAATAGAGATGAGCCACCACCCTAGTGTTCGTATTCATTTCGATTCGTCGAATTGGAGGTGTGTTTGTTGAATGTTCGTCGAACACCATCGATCACCATTGAAAACAATGGCAGGCAAACACAAATGCATACAAACACATAGAAAACATATAGAAAACACCTTCCTTTAAAGATGTCCAAAAGCTGACAAACTACTCAGAAGACACAACAAACACATGGAAAAGTGACAAGTACATAAAGTCATGCAATAAGAAAAGAGGTGGAGTAAAAGGAGGAGGAGACACAGATATAGGCATGTCATGCCCTTCTAATATCATGTAAAACACAGCAAGGGAACTCCAACAAGAGTCTCCATTTTTTCAAAAAATGTGGGCACAGACACCACTTAAGTGGCATCAACTGCCCCAGAGTCGCAAGCTTAAAATGGTTGGTGAGGTGACTTTCATGCAGCACATTCAAAAATCCACAAACCTTTAGTCTCCCCATGTTATCTGTAATATCTGTCACCAAAATCTAAGTAAAGGCCAAAAAATCAATAGCTTGAATACTTCATTCATGAACCGTCACATGGATATGAAGCATAAGTCGCAGTGAGAAGCTCACTGTGCTACAATGCGGAATAGTGGGCCGGGCCAACCACCGTCTGCCCCATCAAGTGCATCCGCGGCCTCTTCATCCTCTGTTACTGTGGGAACAGCAGTCACACATGCTTTTGGATGCAGACCTTCCACCTCTTTACCCGCAACAGCCAGTGTGATGGGCAGGTCATCAGTTCTTTAGGAAGTGGAAACACCTGCTGGTGTTAAGCGCTCTCCGATATCGAGAGCACCAACTTTGGGATAAGGCAACATAATATCTCCTCCTGCACATTCCTCACAGACCAGCAGTTTGCCGGGGACACCCTACAAAACCCCATCTCAGCACAGCAGCCAGCCCTCGGTCTCTCAGATGCGGACAAGTAAAAGACCATTTCCTCCTAGCCATGACAAAGCTAAGAGGTTGAATTTCACTCTCTGCAAGCTGTTGGCTACAGAAATGCTACCTTTCCGCCTGTAGACACAAAGGATTTTCGAGACCTTATGTCCGTCGCAGTGCCCCAGTAACAGATGCCCAGTCGCCACTACTTCTCCAAGAAAGGTGTGCCTGCGCTACACCAGCATGTCACACACAACATCACCGCTTCCTTGAGAAACTCTGTGTGTGACAGGGTGCATTTCACCCCAGACACTCAGACAAGTAAGCATGGACAGGGGCTTTGATAGAAATAATCAACTCAGTTTCTTCGTTCGATAAACTCCATAGACTGCGTCTTCAGAACCAAAAGTGGGTTTTATTCGGGTAGGAAAAAATACAGAGTTCTACGGCAAAAGCAGTAACAGGCATAGGAATCTGAATGACAGGCGCGGAAGCCACAGGTGTCACACTCAAGATGGATTCAGAATAATGGCTCCCCGTCTCTTGGACGGGGCGTGTCTTTATATCAATTTTCTCCATAGAGAATCATTGTAACCAATGTCTCTCTATGGAAGAAGGATTATGTCACCTGTCATAAGTGATCCCTTTATATTACTTACAACATATATTGACATGAAAAAGCACATTAATTTCATTACTAGCAATATACTACACTTAAACTTATTCACATAAATTATCTCATAATAGCCTTTTTGGGACCAAGCACAAATCACACCTTATTGACATTAATCAGCTCTGTTCTTGATTATAAGAAACGTCATATTAGCCTTGAGGGATAGAATACACCACAAAAAATAAGACAAATTCAGAACTGGCTTATGAACTGATTTATAAATTTTGCTAAATGATCAGACCAAATCTAATTAACTCCATGCCTGTTTCTCTTCCATGCCTGGTTTCCTTATTATTTGAGACCTACAGCAAAAGTTCTTAAACTGAAACTATTACACAAGACAAAATGGCTGACAGAGGCCTTGGTACCCATGGCCTCCGTCTAACAAATCCCTCTGTTGTACTTATGGTAATTTGGTAATCTACCCAAAGTACAAATTGGCATATGAGTCTAGTCCTAATTCTCATATATGGTATTGAGGGAATACATAATTTCGTACACTCCCTAGTCAGTAGGAGTGTTGGGAGGGATTGAAGGTACCCTTGTAAGAAGGGCCCTAACAGTAGGTGTACAACCTACAAGTGAGCGTGGTCTGGCAGTAGGTACCCTACCCGCACCAAGTCTCCGGTATGGTCTGATAAAAGTGGTACTATGTGTTATTACACGGGCCTGAAAGTTATTTAGTTCCTCAACATGAGCCAGATTCTTTTTGAAAAACTTTTAAATTACTACCTATTAAACACATATAGGAAAAAAACAAACAAAGTAGACAAAAAAATCTACAGTAAATATCACCAACGTAAGAGTTCTTAAGTATTAATGAGTCCCGTTACAATCTTTCAAAAAAGAAAAAATTCAAAAATTTTCTTTGTTCAATGGCTCCTAAGGTCCTATTCACAGTTCAGGTGTGGGCAAATAGTCCTAAAAAGAAGCAAAAAACACAACACAACAAAACAAAAAAATCATCACAGAAGTGAAAAAACATAAAGTGTCCGAGTCCCAAGTCCCATAACAGTCTCTGAGTCCTTTGATCCGTGGTTCTCGATCTTGTTCTGTTCCTTCGGAGCTTTCACTGTCTTCCCCCTCGATCACACTGTCCGGGTCCCACTGGATGGTGTGAGATGTCATCTCCAGGGAAACAGGCGGATTCATGGATCCCGATCCAATAGGGGACCTGAAAAATAAAATAAAAGCGCAGTATCAGTTCTCACCAGCATCACTAGGATTCTCAACTGGCAGTATAACAAGCTTAAATATGAACAATTTTAACACCTTTGTCTCTTGGCTTGCTAATCCTTAGCACTCTTAAAACAGTTGGGCCTATCACCTGTGTGATAACAAATGGGCCTTTGTAATTGAAATCCCACGGTCCTTTTTTTCCTAAGATTCTCAACCATGAGCTAAGCTCCCACAACAAATTTGGACTCATATAAATTTTCTGTAGGTTCTATGCAACTGTACTACAGCTTGCTGCGGGCTGAGCAGCACAATGTCACTAGGCAACAAGACAGGCATCTGTCTTCCTGTCATCAGCTCAAAAAGAGATATTCCTGTTGACTCTGAGGCTACAGCTCTTATTGCCAGGCAAGTGGGACATGATTTGTCTCACTAAGTGAGGTCCATTGTCACTTTCAATTAATTTTGGGAAGCCCCAGTGTGAAAACACATCTTTCCACAAGAGGAGGCCGTTGTTTGTGGCAGGCAGGGCCTCAACCCATTTTGAGAAAACATCAACAATGACCAAGGCATACCTGAATCCTCCCTCTGCTGGAGGGAATGGACCAATGAAGTTAATTTGAATCGACTACCATGGACCATCAGCCACTTTGGGGATGGCACATTTTTCCTTTGTACTAGCTGTAAGAGTGCTTCTGGTTCTGGCTGAACAAAGACTGAATGATTAAATTTAATCAGAGACTTAATCATTATAGTTGGGATATATGGTAACAATTTGTCATCAACCCTTTTGTAATACAGATATTGTCCTTTATCAATTGATTCAAGGGAGTTAAATAAAGAGGCATCACCTTGTTCTCTCTGTGCCTTTAAGAGGTTGTGGAACTGAGATGCAGAAGGGAGGGGCTCCTCCCGGGGTCTTCGCGTGACAGCAGAGATAGCAGCCTGTGGATATCTGTCAACGCCCATCAGGGCAGCTTCTTTGGCTGCGGAATCTACATATGCATTGCCCACAATGTGGGGGTCAGATGTGAGCTTTTGATGTCCTTTGATTTTACAGAAGGACCATAAATTTGGAAATTCTTTGCCTCTCTGCACAATTTGCTTGAGAATATCTGCATGCTGAAGCGGCTTGTTCTGGGAATCTACCATCTTCCTCTGTGACCATACATTGAAATACAATGTCAGAGAGGAGACAACGTAAGCACTGTCGCTGAAAATATCATGGGATCAATACACAAAAGAATGACTTGCAAAGCTGCCTCTAATTCAGCCCGCTGGGCGGAAAAATGTCCAGGAAGTTTATATTGCAATAAATTCTCGTTGTCAGGGAACCACAAAGCGTAACCTGTGACGTATTTGCCATCATGCCAATACCGGGCCCCATCTATGTATACACAGGGGACATTGGTTTGAAAGTCTGCACGGAAGGGGGTGGGGGCGACATGAGTCTGTTCAATTTGGCAATCATGAGACTGACCTGCATATTGCAGCAATTGTGCTAAGTGATATTTATCTCCCACTTCTACCTGCAAATCCCTAGTCTAAAAGTCAACAATCCATTGGGCCATTCTCTGAAACTTCACACCCCAAGCATTGCCTGTAAACAGTGTTTTTAAGGTTACATGGGGGTTCTGCAGAATCAAGGTGAAAAGCTAATTAAAGTGCATGTTTTAAATTTTCAAAAGCCTGCAGGGCGTCTCCCTCTATTGTGATTGTGGTAAACTCATTTTCAATACCTTTTAGGAGATGTACAAAGATTTAGCAAGACAAGCAAAATCCTCAATAAATTCTCTGGAAAAATTCACAAGACCCAGAAACGTTCTGAGTTCTGTGATATTGATTTGGCACAGGTACAGCCTGAATGAATGTCCCCTCTTTTGAAACTGACACATTCAAACATTTAACCTCTGGTTGCATTCAGCTGTACTCTGTCCCAACTCACATTCAATATTGAGTTGCACAATGCATCACACATATTGTCAGTTTCATCAACAATTTGAGTCCATAAATTTTAAATCAAGAAATAATTGACATATTGCAAGACTTTGTCTCCGTACCTCAGGTGTTCCAATACCTGTGCCAACACCTGATGGAAATAAATTGGACTAGAATAAAACCCTTGGGGCAAACGTGTGAACAGGTATTGGACATTTTCAAAGGTAAATGCAAAACGGAGAGCCGACTCAGGTGTAATAGGCACGCAGAAAAAGCCATTCGCAATATTCAAACAAGAGAGAAAAAAAAAACTGACATTCACTCCTCAGCAGTGACATCACTTCAGGGACCGAGATGTGTTGCTGAGGGGTGTATCTGTTTACAAGTCTTAAACCCATGACCATGCGATAGCTACCATCCTCTTTTGTTTTACAGGCAGGATTGGGCTATTGCACGGGGAGTTTCCTCGTACAATCACGCCCTGTTATTCCAATTCACTGACAGCAATCCTTATGTAAGGAATTGCTTCCTCAGGAATACGGTATTGGCGCTGAAAGGGTGGCAGACGGTCGCTGTCAATCTTAATTAAAATTTGCATCAGTCCGCAATCTGTACATTTTGAAACCCATAAATGAGAAAAATATTGCACTAATTCATGTTTCAAAGCCGTGTCTGCAAAATTTATCTCAGGCATGTCATCATCATTATCAACTCAGCACAAACTAGCAACAGTTAATTTATGACTGTGACATTTTCAACTCTGCAGCATCCATAATAACTGAACAGACAGTAGTTCCTTTGTCACGCCATAAGACCTTATTACACAAATCAACAATGATACACAAATTAACAATGATACCCATGGCTGACAACACATTTGACCCATTAATAAAAAACTTTAATTGCGGACTGATCCAAAGTTCACACTGAATGCTCGCCTGTATACAGGAGCCCTCAAATCCCACTAAAGTTGTGGTGTCTGGCAGCCCGGGGGGAGCTGCAATTTGTGTTCTGTTACTGAAACAGAGGCTCCTGTTTCAATTGAAAAGCTTTCCCAAATTTGACCCTCTATTGTCCCTCTGACATAAGGTTGTCCATCTTGGCCTAGGGATTATTGTGCCAAGAGGTACAGGGGAACAGGGGGATTCAAAGCATCAATCAGTACCGGCAGTAGGAAGCCCCAAAAAAAATTCACCAACCTCACCAGAGGCAATTCTACGGCCCACTGCTGTCACCTCCGAGCCGGACAGATCGCCTAAAAGAGCCATTTCCTCGTCCCCCCCAGCTCCTGAATCAGTGGAGCATAAGGGTGGGAGGAATTTCTCCCGGAGGAGGGTGAGCTCTCCTCACAGCATGGATCTGTCTGCTGGGATGGACAAGGGTCGCATAATTGGGTGACGGGGCAAAAGACTCCCGTAAAACAGGGTAAACTATCTGAGGACCATTGTACTGCTGGCACGGTTTGGGGCCGTTAACCGCTGGCTGTCCAGGGTTCTTAATAGCAGGATTTGGAGCACTGGCTCCCTCATATGGATCTCGGGACATTGTAGAGGTAGGCTACTGCTGCACCTGTGAATCATCCCTGGGAGCTAAATGGGAACACTTACGTCTAAGATGCCCTGATTGCCCACAAGGATAACATACAAGAGAACCCATGGAGTTCCGAGGGGCTTCTGCCGACTGGGACTGGCCCGCTGTCGGCAGTTGGCCATAACCCCCAGGAAGTCCTGGTCTCCTGTCCACAGCAGATGCCTTCCGGGCAGGGCGATACGCAAAAACATTTGTATCATCGCCCTTAGTCTAGGATGGCATTTTCCCTAACAATGGTTACCAATGCCCTAATTTTGTCCTCCACAAATTTAGCATTATGTAAAATCCCTAACTTGCAAAACCTTTCCAAGTATTCTCTACAATCTATTCCATCAGATCATAATCATCTTTTCTGATCTATTCTATCAAAAAATACTTATCAAACCGTTACACACCAGGCAGCCCATCTTCTAATTCTAAGATAATTTCCTTTCCTTATTCTAAAGGATGCTACAATCTATGGATGAATTTTTGCTTCCTCCTTTCTGTCTGCCTCCAGCCGCTGTATCTCATACCCCTCCCTTTGTGACACTACTACTACTCCTGTCATTGTATCAGTAGCTGCTGTGTTCTCTCCATACTCTGCTCCGCTGCCCCTCCCTGTGTAACTTCATTAACGTACTGTCTTTGAAGCTATCACTATCCTGATCTGAGCTATAACTAACTTACACAAAGCCGCTATTCGGCTGCCCTTTCTACTAATAATTTCTTCTTATCAAGATGTCTACTTTCTTCTGTGAACCACTGCATACAATTTAACCAAGTGGTTCAGCATTAACCCCTTCTAGCTATGGGGTTTCAGCGTGCCTGTCAGTCTGTTTCCTTAGCCACTCCATAGCGGTGGAAACACAAGGACATTTATAAACTGCTTTTAGTATCAACTTAATGCAATTTACAGGCAAAAGTTAGATACTCACACCTCTGTAATGGAAGACACGTGCCGGCTTTGGTCAACCAAAAGAGGTTTAGCCGTATGATCAGCCTCACTCGTTACGTTGCCACACGTCTCCTTCTCCGTACCCTCGGCTTTAATCACGGCCTTGTATAACTCACGTAGAGGCACTGTAGTCTTAGTTACGTCAGGGTAGATAGGAGCGCAAACGAGAGATTCTCAGCGGCTAATTTCCTTAATGCGATTTCACGTGGCGCCACGCTTTTCATCAATAAAGGCAAAAAAAGAGAAAGAAAAGTCCATTCCTCACCCTCTCACCCCTTTGGTTCACAGCTTTACTTGCAGGAATCTTCTAGGTTCTTCAGAAAGGATATAGGGTCTTCCCCCTTTCATCCGGGCTAGCTCGCCATTTGATAGAAATAATCAACTCAGTTTCTTCGTTCGATAAACTCCATAGACTGCGTCTTCAGAACCAAAAGTGGGTTTTATTCGGGTAGGAAAAAATACAGAGTTCTACGGCAGAAGCAGTAACAGGCATAGGAATCTGAATGACAGGCGCGGAAGCCACAGGTGTAACACTCAAGATGGATTCAGAATAATGGCTCCCCGTCTCTTGGACGGGGCGTGTCTTTATATCAATTTTCTCCATAGAGAATCATTGTAACCAATGTCTCTCTATGGAAGAAGGATTACGTCACCTGTCATAAGTGATCCCTTTATATTACTTACAACATATATTGACATGAAAAAGCACATTAATTTCATTACTAGCAATATACTACACTTAAACTTATTCACATAAATTATCTCATAAAAGCCTTTTTGGGACCAAGCACAAATCACAACTTATTGACATTAATCAGCTCTGTTCTTGATTATAAGAAACGTCATATTAGCCTTGAGGGATAGAATACACCACAAAAAATAAGACAAATTCAGAACTGGCTTATGAACTGATTTATAAATTTTGCTAAATGATCAGACCAAATCTAATTAACTCCATGCCTGTTTCTCTTCCATGCCTGGTTTCCTTATTATTTGAGACCTACAGCAAAAGTTCTTAAACTGAAACTATTACACAAGACAAAATGGCTGACAGAGGCCTTGGTACCCATGGCCTCCGTCCAACAGGCGTTACATGTCGGTGACTGGGCACTGGGTAACTATGGTCACAGTGACTCACCGTGGCCGGGAACTCCGGTTTAGACAGGCAGTAGCTCCTTCCTCCTTGTCACGGGTGGACCGCGCCTGCCGGTAGTGGGGCCCGGTTGAGTGCAGATCAAAAGTTTGAAGACGTCTTGTGGGAACAGATTAAGGGGTTAATTTATTCGTGACGCCACCTATGAGTAGTTCGGTAAGTCTTACCGACGCTGCGAGGCCCCCGGGGGATGGATAGCAGCAAGATGGAACGCTCCCCACAGGCTGAGCGGTGATCCCCGGAGGCTGGAGCTGCTTAAGATGTTGTGCGGCATCTGCGGTTACCTTGTTTGCGGACGGATGCAGTCATAAGGAAGCACGAACACTGTAAGTCTCTGTAACGGGTTTTTACTGTAACCAGCAAGCAGTACATGGCATACAGTTGACGGGTAGTGGACCGGGTGGACTCAGCAGTGATAGGTGTCCCTCAGAGATCCACGGTGTTCCTCCATTCTAGCTAAGTGTTTGCCGTTGTCGCCCAGGAATACCAGAACGGGTACGGGGAGGCTGCTTCAATGCCCTATCCAAAGTATACGTGATGGATGTTTTGGGGAGCCTTGGATCCCTCGGTGGGTACACCGCTGGTTAGACGACTGGAATTTGGCGGGTGGTGGGGTGCTCCTGTAAAGCTGCTCCTCCACTCTTCTGGTTCGCGTAGCAGAGGTGAACTGCTGCCAGCTTCGGTACCAGTGAACCGGCTGCGAGTTGGGCACGGGAGTCTTTTGGAACCCGTGTTTGGTGATGCCCGATCCCGGTTGTTCAGGCCTCAGGTGCTAACACCCGACCGGTGACGGCCCGGGGGCTGCACGGTGGTGCAGAGACCCAGCTCCTACGTTACTCCTTCTCCAAGTTTAAGTCTGTGTCTCTCTCTTGTCTAGACTAGACTCCGACTCCTCTCTAATTGTGTTAACTTCTCCTACACACTACCCTTGCACTCCGCCCACCAGGACCCTGGTTGGTTCCCTCTACTAGTGTTGCATGCAGAGTTTGGATCTCTAAGTTAACCAGATGACTGCTGGGTCAGAGAATATCGCTGCTGCATTTATGGCCGCAATACCCTCCTGTGATGCACTCGTTGCGGGGCGCCACACTCCCCCTTGGTTAAATTCGCTTGTCCCCAAGCGTCACACTACCCACATTACAGAGTATTTTTATATTTTATGATATGAAATTCACACTTTTATTAAAGAAACAGGTAAATATTCGCTTTGATGTTGCAAGCAAAAAGAACAGGTTAACACATTGCGCAGACCCGGCGGGCGGTTGGCTGTCCTTAATGAAAGTTCAGGTTGTAGCCGCCAAGTCGCGGTGTTATTTGCAAAAGAGGAAGAAGTCTCTTGGCAAAAAGTTCAAGCAACAAGGTCACTTATGGAGGGCAGGGTTCCGGACTCGTATAGCGAACCACCCGTCACAGCATACATATCGCTCATAGGTTACAATGTCCCCTCTATATAAGTCTCGGTTAGGATGCCCTCGCGGTAGGTGCGATTCCACATCACGGCGCCCCACAAACACTTCTGTACACACACCCTCCTTCCTTATGAATCCCCACCCGGTGGATAAGTTAAAGGTGCTCACCCGTCCGGTTTTACGGAACTCATCAGGCAATGGAGATTGGCGGTGTGCTTCAGCGCGGGCCTGCATGTTGACGCGCAGCCGAGCGTGCCACTCCTTACTTCGGATGCGATGTACCTCTTCGTCGGAGCGTTGCGGCGTGTGGATACAGTCACTACGGCGTGCTGGTTGTTGAACGGCTGGAGTCTGGTGGGCAGTCTGGAGTGGAACCCGGTTGAACGGAACCGGAGAAGATGTTGCTGCGGCGGCACCCGACCAGCGTAACCGAGCAGATCGCCCGGCAGAAGGATCCTTGGTATCTCCCCAGGCGAACCCTGTGTAGAGGTCCTCAGCGGGGCTGTAGGTCTCGTCGTCATCATTCTCGATCTCTCCCTCGATGACCACGTCGGGCTGCTCGGCAAACGGAGATGTTGGAATGGAATCCTCTGGGTCAATGGGTGGCTGTGCTGCAAAGTTCTCCTCGAGGTCGTCTTGCAGGGCTTCCAGGCTGCCTGCCTCTTCTTCTGTAGCAGCGGGAAGTGGTGTTTCAATCCCGGTCACCAGGTAGGCCTCGTTAATTGCAGAGGAGGCCTCCGGTTCAGGGGAGAAACAGGCAACAGTCTCGGTAATGATGAAACTAGTCGCGGGTTCCGCAAGTGGAACCAAGTAAATATTCGGTTCTTCCTTGGAGCAAGTTGCAAGCTCCGGCTCAAACACAGTCGCACTTCCAGGCTTTGGAGCGGGATTAGCGGTGGCCTCTACCGGAATGACACATTGGTACTGGAGACGAGGCTGGACAAGTGGTCGGCGTGGGCGAGGCGGTGCTGAAACTTGAGATGTCGTCCGGCCCTGGAGTGGTTGTACCCGAGCGGCTCTGCTGCATCGCACGATGTAGTCTGCTGCCCAAGCTCGCGCTCCAACTGCGGATTGTCCATTCTACGGTTTCTAGGAGCCGTACCCGGAGGTCTTGCAGAGCTTCTTGCCAGAAGTCGGGGCTGCCGTCGACATTAAGGACAGGACAGGACCCGGACCCGGATGGCCTATTGCTGCTCTGGCCTCGGCTTCCACTTCTTGCATCAGGTCTCTCAGTCTTAAGCTGGCCATGTTTCTTGGAGGAGCCACACCCGTCTCTACCCGGTAGTTGTACTGGTGAAGAGCTGGTGAAGAACGGTCTGTCTCTGACACTCCCATTTCCTTTGGGCTTTTGTAGTCCAATCGTGGGAAAAGTTTTTGGGGTCCGCCCCCATGGTTGATTCGAGCAATCAGGGTGGACAAAGAGTTTTGGCACCTTTGCCTTTAGCCCTCCCACGATGAGGGGCGGTGGCTCACCCCTGGGCTTGCACGTGGCGGGTCCTCATGGCGGGAACGCCATCTTGGGCGCCATCTTGGCCCAACGGTGAAAAGGCGGGAAAGTTCTTTTAGGGTCGAACAAAGTCCAAATTGTAGACATTAAAGTCATTTTAAAGCACATGATACCCGTTAGGGAACGGGCCTGCTCGTATCCTGTTCGTGACGCCATTTTCTGACTCACCGTGGCCGGGAACTCCGGTTTAGACAGGCAGTAGCTCCTTCCTCCTTGTCACGGGTGGACCGCGCCTGCCGGTAGTGGGGCCTGGTTGAGTGCAGATCAAAAGTTTGAAGACGTCTTGTGGGAACAGATTAAGGGGTTAATTTATTCGTGACGCCACCTATGAGTAGTTCGGTAAGTCTTACCGACGCTGCGAGGTCCCCGGGTGGATGGATAGCAGCAAGATGGAACGCTCCCCACAGGCTGAGCGGTGATCCCCGGAGGCTGGAGCTGCTTAAGATGTTGTGCGGCAGCTGCGGTTACCTTGTGTGCGGACGGATGCAGTCATAAGGAAGCACGGACACTGTAAGTCTCTGTAACGGGTCTTTACTGTAACCAGCAAGCAGTACATGGCATACAGTTGACGGGTAGTGGACCGGGTGGACTCAGCAGTGATAGGTGTCCCTCAGAGATCCGCGGTGTTCCTCCATTCTAGCTATGTGTTTGCCATTGTCGCCCAGGAATACCAGAACGGGTACGGTGAGGCTGCTTCAATGCCCTATCCAAAGTATACGTGATGGATATTTTGGGGAGCCTTGGATCCCTCGGTGGGTACACCGCTGGTTAGACGACTGGAATTTGGCGGGTGGTGGGGTGCTCCTGTAACGCTGCTCCTCCACTCTTCTGGTTCGCGTAGCAGAGGTGAACTGCTGCCAGCTTCGGTACCAGTGAACCGGCTGCAAGTTGGGCACGGGAGTCTTTTGGAACCCGTGTTTGGTGATGCCCGATCCCGGTTGTTCAGGCCTCAGGTGCTAACACCCGACCGGTGACGGCCCGGGGGCTGCACGGTGGTGAAGAGCCCCCGCTCCTACGTTACTCCTGCTCCAAGTTTAAGTCTGTGTCTCTCTCTTGTCTAGACTAGACTCCGACTCCTCTCTAATTGTGTTAACTTCTCCTACACACTACCCTTGCACTCCGCCCCCAGGACCCTGGTTGGTCCCCTCCACTAGTGTTGCATGCAGGGTTTGGATCTCTAAGTTAACCAGATGACTGCTGGGTCAGAGAATATCGCTGCTGCATTTATGGCCGCAATACCCTCCTGTGACGCACTCGTTGCGGGGCGCCACAACAGCAGGAGAAGGGACTGCTGTTCAAGTCTTGCCATACCCACGAGTTGTGCATTAATCCTCTGTATGTGGATGTTCTTCCACTGCTTTTGCCTCCTGAGCCTCATCTCGGTCCTCCACTTGCACCCAAAGCCTGTCTGGTAATGTCACCCACGTTCTAACTGTGCAGAAGGAATCCTGCACAGCTCTTTACTATGATGGCAGCAGGGCTCAATGGCATCAGGTGGTGTTTAACTTGAAATGTCTGAGAAATATGAGTCACACAGCTGAGGAGTTGTGGTCAGCTGTGGAGACCGAGTTTCATCAATGGTTGTCTCCACTGAACCTGCAGCCAGGGAAGGTCATGTGCGACAATGCTGGGTGCGGCCCTTTGCCGGGGCAATGTCACACACTTCAACTTTTTAGAAGAAAGACGGCACTCACCGGTAGTGTTTTCGTGCGTTTATTTCCGATCGCACATTACTTGGTGCAGGGAGGGGGACTGTGCTGAGGGGACGACGGCACCGTTTCGCCCAATAGGCGAAACGGTGCCGTCGTCCCCTCAGCACAGTCCCCCTCCCTGCACCAAGTAATGTGCGATCGGAAATAAATGCACGAAAACTACACCGGTGAGTGCCGTCTTTCTTCTAAAAAGTTGGATTGTACGTTGTGCTACTGGGCTGGCACCGCCGGGCCTCTGGACTGGTACCTCCCTTGGTTGCTGCTGCTCCCGGGAGCTAGTACGCTCCGGTGCCCTGTTCCTGCTGTTGATGATCAATGTCACACACTTGCCATGTATGGCTCATACGATGTGCCGACACGATGAAATTCAACTCTGCACATGTTGCAGCGACTGTCGCAGCACTGCCGAGCACTGGTGCAATATGTTATGATGTATAGCCTGGGCCAACAAGATCCAGATGTGGGGCAAATCACGCTGCTGGAATGGTCTTAGATCAAGGACCTATGCACTCTTCTGCACAGTTTTGAAATGGCGAAGAAAATGTTTAGTGCTGACGATGCCATTATCAGAATAACTATTCCAGTCATTTACATGCTGGAGCACACTTTAAACAGTATTCGGAGTCAGGTGGTGGGACAACAGGAGGGGGAGGAAGTACAGGAGGAGTCGTATGCAGAAGGGATAACAAGATCTCTAAGGTCCGGATGGTCAGCAGCACCAAGACGGCAGGCATGGGAGGGTGGAGGAGAGGGATTAATAAGGGCGCATGGTAGCAGCCAAACTGTTGAGGAAGGTGCAGGAGCCAAGAAACATATGGTGGACGAACTGGCGGTGGGCATGGAAGACTCATAAGATGAGGGAGACTTTGATCAAATTTCTGTTGTGCGAGGTTGGGAGGAGAGGGCAGAGGAAGGAAGCATGATTCTTACCTCGCCGCCACTAACACAACAAGTACCTGGGCCTCCTGAATGCACAAGACACATGAGTGCCTTCTTACTGCACTACCTGCAAAATGACCCTCGGTTTGTCAGGATTCAAAGTAATGTCAACTACTGGGTTGCCACACTCTTAGATCCCCGGTACAAGAGTATATTTGGTGAAATAATTCCTGCCATAGAAAGGGATTCACACATGCAGGAGTATCAGCAGAAGCTGTTACAGAATCTTAGCTCTGCTTTTCCACAAAACACCAGTGTGCACATAGTGAATCTCACAGGAGTATCTCCAAGTGAACATCGATGCCATGACTGTGGAACTGGATCCTTGCTAATTTTGGGCTTCCAATCTGGAAAAATGGCCTGAGCTTGCCACTCACGCCTTGGAGATCTTGTCGTGCCCCGCAGCCAGCATTCTCTCTGATCGTGTCTTCAGTGCTGCTGGTCGTGTGCTGACAGATAAGAGCACAAGGCTGTGTCCAGTGACAATGTAGACAGACTAACGTTCATCAAGATGAACAAGTCATGGATCCGCAAGGACTTTTCTATCCCTGTGTCATCCTGAGTTGGGTCATCCTTTGCGATCTCAAAAAAGGCCCAGGCTAGGCAAGGCTTAGAGCCCATTGACCTGAAGAAGAGCCACCACGACTTCTGCTCAGAGGCAGAGCTGTGGTTGAAGATGCAGTTGTTGACGTGTTTCGAGTACCCAGTCACTGTCCAGGAAGGCGCAACTTAACCTCGTCATCACTAGCATCCTCCTTCACCTCCTCTACTGACTCTCATTGACTGGCTGACTGTGGGTTGACAGTAAGTGGGATCTCCAACCTCATCATCACCCTGTGGGCTCTCACACCCGTCATCCTCAGAGCCAACCTCTTCCTGCCCTGACTGAAAAGTCAAGTTGTCGTTCCAATCAGGTATTTCAGTCTCATCAGCATCTTCCTCATTATCTCCACCAACAGGACTTACAGTTTGGGAATGAGGGTCTACATTATGCTTGTTCAGAACCTTTTTCATCTGGGCCTGAATCCAACTCACAAAGGTTCTGGGCATCAGTGCAGGTCAATTGCTCATCTGGACTCACAGAAGCTTTGGAGCAGACCTCTGATTCCCAGGCTATAGTATGAGTGAACAGCTCTGCATACTCAACCATCTGTCTTACCCCGTACTCAGATGGGCGACTGGCGACTTGGGAGCTGTGAGGAAGCAAGTGCAATTGGGGTGACACCTCTGAGGACTTGTGTATTTGTGATGTTGAAGTTGTGGTATAGGAGAGTCCACTTGATGAAGCGCTTGCTATCCATTCAAGCACCTGCTCTTTTTGTGCCTCATCTACAATTGGTAGAGATCATCGTGTGACTCGTGCCCGTAAGAAAGGGATCATATCAGATTGTCCACGAAAAGAGGTAGACATCTTAGTTTGACTGGAAGATGGTATTTCTCCTGCAGATTTTACTGTTGCTTTACCACCTACCCCATGGACACAAACTTTTTTTCCCTTTCCAACATGCCTATTCCCCTTTCTACCAGCAGCAGGCCTTTTGCCACTCATTTTGGAGGTTAACTAATTGTCAACTTTGTAGTTGTTGGCACAAAAAAACTATGGATGGAAACTGAGGAGAGCTGAGTGGCGAAAGTGTGCTACTAGGCCCAACGGATTGCCTGGGTTAGATACAGTAAAGAACTGTTATTAGATATACAGGCGGTGTAGCTTGCTTCACAGCTGGGCTACTCCACTGACTAACAAACACTTCTACTAGCCAAAAAGGATTGCCTAGGTTAGGCTGGGGTCACACATAGAAATCCGTTTTGGAAGTCCTTTTCATCACCAATCCGTTTTTATAGGGTGCTTTTTGTGTCTCCTGCACTCCTGAACGTTTTTGGACTTTTCATTAAAAAAACGCATGCGCGAACGCATGCGCAAACGCAAGTGCCAAATATGGCATGGTTTGCGCATGCGTTTCCATAGGGCCCCATGTTAAAAAAGCATGAAAACGCATGCGTTTTTAACTGATGCCAAAAACGCTGTTTACTGCGTTTTGGCTCAAAAACGGACAGGGCAATGTTTTGAGCTCCAGAGAAAAACGCACAGGGTGTTTTACACCAATGCGTTTTTCTGTCAGTTTTTGGACTTAGAAAAAAAAATGAAAAACTGAAGCCAAAAACTGACTGAGGGCTTATGTGTAACCCCAGCCTTAGACGCAGTAAATAATTGATATTAGATACACAGGCGATAAAGCTTGCTTCACAGCTGGGCTACTCCACTGACTAACTGAGGCTGGGGTCACACATAGAAATCCGTTTTTGGAAGTCCCTTTCATCACCAATCGTTTTTTATAGGGTGCTTTGTTGTCTCCTGCACTCCTGAACGTTTTTGGACTTTTCATTAAAAAAACGCATGCGCGAACGCATGCGCAAACGCAGTGCCAAATATGGCATGCGTTTGCGCATGCGTTTCCATAGGGCCCCATGTTAAAAAAACGCATGAAAACGCATGCGTTTTTTAACTGATGCCAAAAACGCTGTTTACTGCGTTTTTGGCTCAAAAACGGACAGGGCAATGTTTTGAGCTCCAGAGAAAAAGCACAGGGTGTTTATTACACCCAAGCGTTTTTCTGTCAGTTTTTGGAACTTAGAAAAAAAAAATGACAAAACTGAAGCCAAAAACTGACTGAGGCTCATGTGGAACCTGGCCTGACACTGCTACTAGCCCAAAAGGATTGCCTGGGTTAGATGCAGTAAAGAATTGTCATTAGATACACAGGCAGTGTAGCTTGCTTCACAGCTGGGCTACTCTGCTGACTACAAGACACTGCTACTAGCCCAAAAGGAATATGTGTGTTAGATGCAGTTAAAAATTATAATTAGGGGGGCGTGGCCTGGACATGGAGGGGAGCAGAAGCTGAGTTCTGGAGCTCCTTCCCTACAATCACCTCGGGCTGGAACAGCGGGTACCAGACCCCTCTAACTCACCCACATGCCATCCAGGAGGAAGTGCAACCGCCCTCAGGAAGCCCGGGAGCCTTCTGTGCCCCCCACAGGGAGGATTTCCCACTACCTCCGGAGCGCAGCCCTGGAGCAGGAAATGGCTGCAGGGAAGATGGCGGCCGGCGCTGCTAACAGGGCGGCTGATCAAAGACTGCACCGCGCTGCAGAGGGCGGCGGGGGCATAGAGGAGGCCTTCACCCAGCAGGAGGAACCGCGGACTCCGGAACGGGAGCACCAACAGACGCCGGTAATATCCATCCCTCTCCCCCCTCTCCTGGTGAACGCTGCACAAGATGGAGGCGCTGCTTCTGCTGTGCAGCTGGCCTCAGGACTCGTCCCATCTCCTCCCCAGGCCAGTGATAAGACAGTTATGCATGAGGACCTGGCCCTTAATAAACAGTCTGTGCCCCAAGATAGCAGAGACACCACCCTGACTAATACAAAGAGCACTACTGTGAGCCAAGTGCTCTATCAGGCTGATATACACACAGTCCCTGCCATGGTGAATCTGGCTAGCAAACACTGACTGGTGCACCAGTGGAGGGGGGTCAGACTGAGACTAAAACATCACAGAGTGGAGCAATAGGAGAAAAGAGTACACAAACTCCCTCGCCAAGGGGTCTCACTGTGGATACTATGGAGGGACCCCCCTATACCCCAACATATACGCCCCTACAGAATTCTACCTACACCATCCCCCCTTTCTCCCAGGACAGTTACCGACAACAACACTCCAGGGGGACAGGAGATATGGGACGACCTCAGGTCACGTATTCAGACTATCCCTACCAGGGAGGAAATGGAAGGTTTTATCACTCGCATGGAGGCATCCTTTAAGGCCGAGCTACCGAACTTCGGGGAGAGGTTCATAAGCTTAATATAAGAGTTTCCTCTACTGAATCATCCTCCCAGAATGTAGACGAGAGGCTGCGGCTACTGGAAGACAATGTCTCATCGCAAGCCTCTCAGCTAGAAAGAATGTTGGATTACATGGAAGACATGGAGAACAGGGAGAGGAGGAACAATATCAGGATCAGAGGTCTACCCGAAAGTGTCGACCTAAGGAGCTGGACTGTACCCATAAAACATATTCAATTCAATAAGGGAGGTGTCAGCAGATTCTATTTTGGAGTTCGATAGGGCACATAGATCTCTGGACCGCCACCTATGGAAGCAGAGAGGCCCCGAGATGTGGTGTGTAGGATCCATAAGTATAAGATCAAAGAGATGATTTTTACTAAAGCCCGATCTAAAGGACAGATTAAATATCAAGATTTTTCTCTCCAACTACTGGCGGACCTGTCGAGGCGCACCCTGCAAAAACGGAGGGCGTTTCGCCCTCTGCTGGCGATACTAAGACAACAGGACATACCCTACACTTGGGGCTTTCCGTTCTGCCTCCAGGTGTGGAGAGACGGAGTACTTCACTACGTCACTCATCCTAGAGGAGTACCGGGTTCACGAAGGCTCTGGGGCTCCCTCCAGTAACAATGCTCGCCAGAAGAATGGCCGGGACAGTACGAGTATCTAGATTGGATGCAGAGGATCCCGTAGAGGCGCCAGGAGGAAGCAGGGGGAGGGGGAGAGGGGCTTCACGAGAGAGGAGGAACAGAGGGTGGAGAAGGGGTTCATTTAATAATGCATGAGGATACTCCCTCAGTATTGAAAGCTGTAAAATTTGTCCTCCTGCATTTCAACGGTTTTTCTTTCAGGGGAAATAGTGGAGATGGTGTTCCTTGACGATCCGTCTTTTCATCTAAAAGTATTTGCTTACTAAAGTTTCTCAAGTTACTTCTGTTATAACTATAAAGTAACTAGTTAATTTAACAGTATAATGCGGGGTCTGTAGAATATATACCGGCTCAGAAGCATCATTTATTCATACAAGATAATAACCCTACATAATTTACTCAGGTGTAGTTGCTGTTGTTTAGATATGTTATTTTTCTCTATTTCTATATTTTTTATGTTCACAACTGTGGCCCGGGGTGAAGGGGACAGCTCTTGGGTGGACAGGTTATGCCTCACTGGGATATAGTCACCTGTTTTTAGGAAGACTGGTCGAATAGACTGCCCCAAACCGTTATCCCAGATTATTTTGAGAATTTTCTTGCTCTTAATCCTTCATTGCCCCCCCTTTTTTCTCCCATTCTTCTTTCTACTTCCCTTTCTTACCTTTTCTACTACATATTTGGATATCTTTTTTAATCACCCTAACTCTCGGGCACCTGGTCCACTCCTTCTTTCTGCCCCCTTTCCATTCATCCCCCCTTTATCCGACTCTCAGTTTCCCTCCTTTCCTCCCCCACCTCGATCCCGGTGCCGACCATGTCCACTTTAAAAATCTGCTCGCTCAATGTAAAGGGATTCAACACCCCTCAGAAGAGGTCGCAGATCTTATACTCTGCTCATAAGCAGAAGTGTCAGATTCTGCTGTTACAGGAGACTCACTTCAAATCAGGACATGTACCGAGTCTCCGTAACAGATACTTCTCTGAATGGTACCATAGTACGAACCCGGAAGCGAGAACGGAGGGTGTGTCCATTGCAATACACAGGTCACTGATACAATGCCTAATAGGTTCCAAACGAAGACGTGCAGGTCAAATACCTGTTACGGTTGACTACCTTTGCGGAAGGATCAACCGTTATCGGCGGAGATCTCAATTTCACCCTGGACCTGGTGGCAGACTCATCCTCTGGTAAGAGACCTATACCAAATAAACGGCTTGTCTCCATTAAAAAGCTCCTTCACACTTTGAGGCTTATAGACATCTGGAGGACTTTAAACCCACAGGGAAGGGACTTCACATATTTCTCCCCAGTACATGACTCATACAGTAGAATAGACCTATTTCTCACTAGTCACAACTTACTTTCTTGGAACCCTGAGGCAACCATAGGGGATATTTTACTGTCAGATCATGCCCCCACTTACTTGACTCTTACTTTGCCAGACATTAGTAGTAGACCTTGGACCTGGAGACTCAATGAACACTTATTGAAAGACGAGGTGTGTCTGAAGGAGGTTAAGGAGACTATACAGTCCTTTGACCGAGACCATGCCTCAAACCCCACCCCTTCTCCCACAAAATGGGAGACTCTGAAATGTGTACTGAGGGGGGTGCTTATAAATCATGGTGCTCGTCTGAAAAAAAATAACACAAAATTAGTGGAAGACTTACTTTCTCAGATTCATATATTGTAAATTGCGCACAAACAGACCTTGTCTAAAATGACCCTTACCGACCTAGCTTTAAAGAACAAAGAACTTAAAGATTTACTGGATCAAAAATACCGTAGATATTCTGAGAAATCTAGGAGTTATTTTTACTCCAATTCTGATAAATGTGGGCGACCCTTGGCTAGACTGCTCCATCCTCGATTAAACCCAACATTTGTTTTATCCATTTCCACTAAAACGGGGGTCGCACATTCTTACCAAAGGAGATACTGGAAGAATTTAGACAGTATTATTGTGATCTCTACAATATCAAGGGACATTTGTCTGATATGCCTCCTTTGGAATTGTCTGATAAGATTTGGAGATATATGGAAAGAACAGCGATCCCTACACTAGCTTCGGAGACTAGTGCGATGCTAGAGAAGGAGATCTCAGAGGAGGAATTGCTAAGGGCTATCCAGTCTACCCCGTTAGGGAAAAGTCCAGGTCCAGACGGATTCTTGCCCAATTTTACAAACTATTTCAGACCCAGCTGTCGCCCGCAATGTTAAAGGCTTTTAATTCTGTTTTAAGGGGCTCTGATTTCGTGCCTCAATCTTTAGAAGCCCATATCAGCGTCATACCCAAACCTGGGAAAGACCCATCTTCAGTGTCGAACTATAGGCCGATTTCGCTACTGAATGTGGATGTCAAATTATTCTCTAAAATACTAGCTGACCGCTTAGCTCCAATTCTCCCTTCCGTGATTGATTTGGACCAGGTGGGCTTTGTCAGAGGCCGGGAGGCTAGGGATAACACTATTAGGACCCTCCTCCTTATAGCTAAGACCAAAAGCTCTTCGGCTCCACTGGGTCTGATTTCTGTGGATGCTGAAAAGGCCTTTGACAGAGTCCACTGGGGGTTTATGAAGGAGGCGCTGATTCAACTTGGCCTGGGCCGTCTATTTTCACGGAATTATGGCCCTATATTCCTCCCCGTCTGCCAAGGTGAAGATTGGAGGAGCCCTGTCCTCCTCGTTTGGAATCGCGAACGAGACTAGGCAGGGATGTCCATTATCACCCCTGCTGTACATTATCGTAATGGAGCATTTAGCCACAGCAATCAGAGCCAATGTTGACATACATGGGATTGAGCTGGGTCACAATCATCACAAGATGGCACTATTTGCCGATGATCTCCTCCTCTATGTCTCACAGCCTCTGATCTCTATCCCTTCAATTTTGAGGGAATTCGAACAGTTTGGGCGGTTGAGTAACTTTAAGGTCAACTGTTTCAAAACGGAAGCTCTTAGTATCTCTTTACCTAGAGAATTGGTATCTCACTTATCCAGGCAATTCCCATTCAAATGGAAGGAGGAAGCTATTAAATATTTAGGAGTCACCATCCCGAAAGATCTTCGGCTATTGTTTAAATTGAACTATTGTCCCCTTCTATCTGGCATAGAGAAGGCTTTCTCTTCGTACCGCCAATTGAAGCTATCCTGGTTCGGGAGAATGAACTTTATTAAAATGGATGTTCTACCCCGAATCTTGTATATCTTTCAAACGGTGCCTATCCCCCCGGACAAAACGTTTTTAGCTAAATTACAATCTCATTATTAAATTTATCTGGAGTGGGAAGAAATCTAGGTTGGGGATTAATATCCTTTCTTTACCTAGATCTAGAGGAGGGGTTGGGCTACCCAATATTCATAGATACTTTTTAGCCTCCTCCCTGGCCAGAGCCATAGATTGGCACTATTGTGCGCCCTATAAGAGATGGGTGGAGGTGGAGCAGGATGGCCTGGAAATCCCACTGAGGCATCTACTCTGGATTCCTCACAAGAATATAAAAGACCTATCCCCCGGGGCGTGGCCTGGGCATCATCTAGGACAGACGTGTGCTGCACTAGCTCCCGTCCCTGGGCCACACAATACTATCAAAATTGCCATAAAACTTGGATTTAAAACATCTATAACACCTCCATAGCAGTGAGGAGACAAAGAGCAACGATACCCCTGGTGACTGACCGAAGATTCTGAGGTGCAAGGCTCCTGCGGCCCCGGAGACCGGGGACCTGCTACACGTGGTGAACTGCATCGCCGACTGCCGCGCTCGCCTGGGAGAACATACTGCTATCTATCCCCACACAGACTCGCGGACAATGGCCCCCGGGTACCGCACATCGCCACTGAACTGCTACTGAGGTAACGGGTCCGGGCGTCGGGAGTGGTGAAGAGGCGGCTCAGGAGGGTAGCTCTCAGTGAGGAGGTGCCCGGTGAAGACCTGCCCGCCAACATAACAAAGGGTGTAGGTAGCTGGATTATACCCGCGGGGAAACACAGCGTGAGGCTAGAGGCGGCGTGTAGACCTCTTAGAGAGCCGTCCCCGGCTAGTCGCGGCACCCGGGGAACAGCGCCATCACAGAAAGTAGTAGAGCGGGAGAACCACAAGATGGCCGACACTGCCCTCCTTACAGGGATTCCCGCGCTTTGAGGAGCTGCACCTCCCTATCTGAAGGGACAGAGGACACAGTGTGCGGCGGAGCGGGACACCCGGAGGGGACAGCCTGTAGCACACTCGCCCTCTTAGCACACGCCACCCTGCGCCCGAACTGTGACAGGAGAAAAACGCCGACGGTGCCGGGAGGGCAGCCATACGTAGTAAAGCTGACTGTACATTTCAAAGTGCCTGCTTCTGATACTCTCACATAGCTGTGAAAAACGCCGACGGTGCCGGGAGGGCAGCCATACTTAATAAAGCTGACTGTACATTTCAAAGTGCCTGCTTCTGATACTCTCACATAGCCCAGTGCAGGGCTCCTGCTGTGAGAGTATTTTAGTGGGGCTGACTGTATGCCCCAGGTGGATCAGAAAATTGTACCTGGACTGGGTGGTAGTAAGCTGTGGAACTTGCACCAGGACCATAACACACGCAAACTTCAAATCTAAAACGCCACCTGGTGGACACCTCGAGATATTACTCAGTCTTATATTTGCAAAAGCTTGGTCTGCCATCTTCTGACCAATTGGAGTCATAACACCTAACTGAATATCTTTCCATCCAAAGAAGGACATTACACTGTCTTGTTGCGCCACCTAGTGGATCTTTGGAGTGGTCACCAATAATCAACATTAAAACGAACCACAAAATGCTCTTTTTCCCTATAGAAGGCAAATTAACAACAAACATGATGTATTAACAGACTCATGAACCTCGAGTGGTGGTAAATCGACGCCCGATCAATAATTTCTAACAATGGTGCGCACACACACGGATCGGGCAAAAAGCTTAACGAGACATAACGCAACAACAGGAGACACCAATCCCCAAGGGGAACTTGATAAATACCTGACAAAAAAGAAAGACACTACAACAACCCAATCTAAAATAAAACTGCAAAGTACACAACCTTCTCAGGCTACAGGACACTCTGATTTAAGTATGGAGGAATCTGATTGTGATTCAATAACAGAGGAACCATTAACTCGTTCATTTATGAGAAAACTAATGTCAGACAGCACGAAATTACTGTCAAGAGAAATTAACGCTCTACGTACGGACCTACAACACATGGGTCATAGAGTGGAGACACTAGAGAACAACCAGAAAGATATGATAGATGCGTCAAATACGTTAAAAGACCATGTCCTCATTCACCAGAAGCATTTAAATACCATTTTTCTCTCCATAGAGGACCAAGAAAACAGGAGCAGACGCAAAAACGTACGCCTGAGGGGCATCCCAGAGTCCTTTGCCCCAGAAGCTCTTCACAAGGTTTCCATGGAAATATTCTCAAACATTCTAGGCCCCGACAGAGCTAAGATTATAGTTATTGAACGAGTGCACAGAGCATTGAAACCGAAGCCGACTGCTGGAGAATTGCCGAGAGATGTGATATGCGGGCTGCTCAACTATCTTGATACCGCGGCTATTCTCAAAGGAGCGAGGGAACATTCCCCACTAAGCTACGATGGGGCAACAATTCAGGTCTATCAAGATATTTCCCCAACTACGCTGGCAAAACGTAGAATTCTTAAACCACTGACTGATGCTCTGGTAGCTAAGGGTCTTAGATTCAGGTGGCTCTTTCCGTTTGGCTTGGGAATATCTAAGGAAGGACGGCAAATCACTATCAGAACTCCGGAAGATTTGTCAGAATCATGGGAACCACTCCAGATTGAGCCTTTAAAAATTCCATCTTGGCTCCCTGTAGATATGGGTATGGACTTCCCAACACTTACCAGGCCGGCAGATTGGTCCGTCAAGAAGAAATCGTCTTCCCCGAAATCTAAGAAGAACCTGAACAAAAGAGATCTCACCTGACTGTGATACCGTCATTGGGCCCAGACAGGACGTCATACTTTAATATCTTTTTTCTCCTAGGTTATTTTCTTTTTGGAGACACGGAGACGGTCGCTGATTATCTACCCCTGAGAAGCTTTAGTGTCTCGGACTTGAATACACTTAAGTATGCTGACGTCAGATGGGCAAATCTATTGACATAGATGGGCCTAACATCGGCGACCCCCTTCTTCTTGCTTCATCTGGTTTCCTTTCCTCCTTCTACCAGACCCTCCCACTGTTCCTCTCTCTCTCTCTCTACCTACCCATCCCCATCTACATCACTTTTTCTTTTCTTTCCACCCTTACTCTACTCCATTGACCCACAAATTTAATAAGGTGCAAAGTATGTAGAGTCAGATATGATATATTAGGGGAAATGTTGAAATTGAACTGGCCTAGTCCTCCTCCCATCCACCCTAGTGAATTCTATCTTTAACGACTTAGAGGGGGAGAAAAAGAAAAAAAAAAAAATAAATAAATAATAATAAAAGTTATACTTGAAAGAATAGTACGAGAAATGTTGCTAATGGATTGTGATAATCTACTCTCTTATATGTTTTTTAGTTTGTGTTCTGACCTAGTTCTCCTCCTCTCCTCTTCCACGCCCCTCCCCTTCCCCCTTACTCCTGTTACTCCTATCCCTAATTACTCAGAGAAAAGAGTTCTACTTTTTAGACTAACATGAGAACGCTACTAGTGGATTGTGTTAGTCTCCTCTCTCATACAATATAGTTATATTGTATTGTCATTATATTATCATAACTACCTCCACCACTTGAGGTTCTATTAGATATACTCATCTTCTTAAGTTGGGAAAAATACCCCCCCCCTGCAAAAGATGAGTTTGAATTTCTTCCATGTAAATAGTTTGATATGTGTTCTGATGGTCTTCTCTTACAGAAATATGATACAGATGGTATTACTCAACAACTCTCATGGCTGTGACTGATGGAGAAACGGTCATCGTGGCCTCCTACAATGTAAAAGGTTTGAACTCACCGGCTAAACGGAGCCAGATTTTACACTCACTAAATAAACAAAACGCACAAATTCTATTCCTACAAGAAACACATTTTAGAAAGGGACGGACACCTAATACCACCTATTCTCGCTATCCAACTTGGATACATAGTTGCTCTAACACAGCATCAAAGGGAGTCAGCATTGCTTTTAAGAAAGGCTGTCCATTTGAAATGAAAGATCACCTTTCTGATGCAGAGGGCAGGTATATATTCGTGAAAGGGGTATTGGCCAATACTACAATTACACTGGCCAATATCTATGCACCAAATCGGGGACAGGTACACTGGCTCTCCAAAGCCTTAGATACATTAAGCCTGTTCACGGAAGGTATATTGCTGATGGGAGGCGATTTTAATCTAACACTGCACCCATTGATGGATGCTTCAAATGGGAAATCATCAATTTCTATAAAACAAAGAGGAGGTTTTCTAAATAGATTGAGAGAACTGCACTTGGTGGACCCCTGGAGAATAGAACACCCCACAACAAAGGACTACACATACTTTTCGACCCCACATAATACATATCACAGACTCGATTACCTCTTACTACAGGAAAATTCTGTAAAACTTGTCCGCAGCACTTCGATCGGTAATATTACAATTTCTGACCACGCACCTGTGCTGTTGGAGATTGAGGTAGCCACCCTCCCTCGGCGATCCCTGTCCTGGAGGCTGAACGAATCTTTGTTGGGGAACCCTGATCATCTGGCTCAAATAAAATTCTCCCTGAACAGATTTTTTAGAGAAAATATAGCAGGTGATACAGTCACCCCAATAATTTGGGAAGCACACAAGGCAGTGTTAAGGGGGGAACTGATAGCCCTTGGCTCTTATGTCAAGCGGCAGAGAGAGAAGGAAATCTCCTCCGTGTTACACCAGATTAGCACGACGGAGAGAATACACAAGAATAGACAAAACAATGCGGCACACTCAGATCTGACGAAGCTTCGCAATAAACTGAAGGACTTGCTGAACTTCAACTCGGCCAAAATATATGCCCGATGTAGACATAAGATTTACATGCACGGTAATAAAGGTAGCAAACTAACCTCGAAAATGCTTAAAAAACAAAAAGAGAGTTGCTTTGTTAGGCGAATCCGGAAGGAAGGGGAGAGAGACCTAGTAGAATCGGAGGACATTGCAGAAGCATTTAGACAATACTATCACTCTCTATATAACTTACATCCCTCAGATTCAATGTCAGATCCTGCCACCATTAATGACAAAACTCAAACTTTCCTTGATACGCTAAAATTACCTAAAATATCCCTTGAAGGCCAATTGCTACTTCAGGCCAGGATTACAAGGAGGGAGATTGAGGAGACTTTGGCTTCTATACCAAACGGAAAGGCACCGGTCCTGACGGATTCCCTATAGTATACTATAAGAAATGCGCGGATACACTAATACCGCATTTGGAAACATTATTTAACAATTTACTGTCAGGTTCCACCCCACCGCCACAGGCCCTTGAAGCCTATATCACAGTAATACCAAAGGAGGGGAGAGATGGCACCCTATGTAATAATTATAGACCAATTTCATTACTAAACACGGATATGAAATTATGGGCAAAACTCTTAGCAAATAGAATTAACTTGGTCCTGGGAGACCTTATCCACCCTGACCAGGCCGGGTTTGTGAAAGGAAGGGAGGGAAAAGACAATTCAACTAAAGCTCTACAAGCTGTCTCATACGCCAGGCGCACGGGGAAGCCTCTCGTCGTCCTCTCTACGGATGCCGAGAAGGCTTTTGACCGTGTGAGCTGGCAATTTATGGCCAGCGCACTATGCAAATTTGCCTTTCCCCCCCCCTTCATAGAAGCGATTTTGGGATTATATGCTTCCCCCACGGCAAGGGTCAGGGTGAATGGCCTTCTATCCAATCAATTTAAAATTAGTAACGGGACCAGACAGGGCTGTCCTCTCTCCCCGACCTTGTTTGTGATAGTTATGGAAATGTTACTGCAAGCGATCCGTCAGAACGACAAAATACAAGGAATTAATATTGGATCCATTCAGATAAAGACAGCAGCTTTTGCTGACGACTTATTACTGATGATATCCAATCCGTCGGTGGCAGTGCCGGAGCTCCTGGAGCTCTTGGACACTTTTGGGGAACTGTCTAATTTTAAAATCAATTTAGACAAAACGGAAGCATTGAACATAACAGCCTCCAGGACTGAAGTGCAGGACCTAACAGACTCTACACCCTTCAAATGGCCCAAAGAAAAGCTCAAATATTTAGGTATACTAATAACAAATGACCCACAGTCACTATACGCACACAACTTCATCCCGCTCATTAGTAAGATTACAACCATATTGAAGACATATGACCTACCGATGCTTTCATGGCTGGGAAGAGTCAATATTGTAAAATCATATATCCTTCCTAAAATATTTTACGTCATGAATATGGTCCCAATTTCCCTGCCTAGCCTTTTCTTTTATGCTTTAAATCGAATAATTTCGAAGTTCATATGGAGATATAAGAGAGCTAGGATCTCACTTAAAATCCTCATGCTTCCTAAAAATCGGGGGGATTGGGACTACCAGACCTCATATCCTACTACAGAGCCATTCACTTAGCGAGATGGCTGAAACTTACCCATATGGCCTCTCAAGACAACAAACAACACATCGAACTCCAACTCTTACATACGAGGATACACAGGTTATTATGGACAGACAGTTTACCAGACAGTGACAATTTCGACGAGATTCTTGCTACTACACTAGCTGTAAGACGAACGCTGATACCGATTCACTTCCCTGAATGTGGGTTCTTAGATAAAATACCGATCAGGCTCATACCATACCTAATAGATGTTGATTACTTAGATCCATATGATCTGTGGAAGACCCTCCCGAACAAACCCATTTCCCGATTATTGAGGGGAGACATCCCATGCAGGAACATGTGGCCGATAGAAGCCAAAAAACAACCACAGACGTTCTTACAAGAATTACATGTGGCCCATTATATGAAAAAGATCAGGAGTCCACTGACGATGTCCATTCGGTGGAAATGGCTAGAGATATTAGTACAAGTGAAACCACCGATCCCTAAAATTATTTCCAAAATATATAACAATCTAATTGAAAACACACTAACTACTCTTCCGCTCTCTGTGCACTCCTGGGAGACTGAGCTCGGTATCACACTCTCAAGAGAGAATAAAATGAAACTCTGCCAAAACTCACATGGTTTTTCCAGGTGTATACTACTACAGGAGATGTCATACAAGCTTTTCTCGAGATGGTATTACACGCCTGAGAGATTATTTCATTTGGGGCTAACGGAATCCCCGGAGTGCTGGAGATGCGGGAGGTCGAGAGGAAATATGACCCACATATTCTGGACATGCCAGAAATTGAAGGAATTTTGGACAGGAGTTAATACAACACTAAAATCTATGAGTCTAATAGAAACTGATTTAACTGCAGTGGAGGCTTTGTTATCGCTCCCATCAGACAATTACAAACCCAAAAAACATGGGCTAGCCCCAGTGATGGTAGGGGCTGCAAAACACCTGATCGCTCAGAGATGGAAACAACAATACGCACCCACAGTGAAGGAATGGCTGGCCAAGATCTCAGACTTGCATAGATTAGAAGAACTTTCTAGCTGGGAAATGAACACCCATGATGCCTTTTTAAGGATGTGGCAGCCGTGGAGAGAGAGGATAGGAAAGGGTGATATTGGTAGTTGAATGAAGAGTAGTAATGATCGAAAGCGTTCTCCCCTCCACGCCCCCACACCTATTATACCTATTTTATAATTTACTCGTCGATTGGGAATTCGCGAGAAGCGAACATTATGCTTCGTAGGTCGTCAGCCATGAGAGTTCTATATATCCAAAACTCTATAATCTTATTATTATACAACACTGAATTTATAACGTCACAATTTTACAGATAGTAATAAAGACTTTGTACCGTCAAAAATCCTATGAAAGAACAGAGAAGACACTTGTTTAAGTTTTACAACGAGTTTATTTTGTTAAAATACTAAGACATAGGTACCGATAGATATATGTTGGAAATATGTCATTATGTACCATGCTATGTTAACTTTACATATATAAATAAATAAATAAAGAATTGAAAAAAAAAAAAAAAAAAGACCTATCCCCCCTCACTGACATGACCAAGAACACTCTGCAAGTGTAGCATTCGGTGACAAAAACACTGTATACAGATGGCAAACTCAGCCCTCTCGCCCCCCTCTTTTCCAGCCCAGCTTTTCTGCCTGGGTTTGGAAGGCAAAGATTTCTATGCTGGCAGAGTGTGAACGACACCGGAATGGGACAGACCCTATCCAATGGGGATTTACCCTCAAAGAGAGAGATCCAATCTATTGATCCTACTAGACCTCTTAGATGGTTTGAATACATCCAATACAAATCATTTCTTTTCCCGTCCGGGCGTGAGTGCAGGGTGAGATTGACACCAAACTTATTGGAGAAATTGTTCCAACAGGACTCCCCCCCGAGATGCAAAATTTCGGCCTTTTATGTGGCGTTAGGTTCCCTGCGCAATCAGGACCCCATACACTTTCAGCGATCCTGGGAGAGGGAATTAAATAGGAACATCACAGATAACGAGTGGCAGAAAAGCTTTTTATTTACACACAAATTGGCTAGTGCCTGTATAGCACAGGAGAGGAGTTACAAACTGCTCACCAGATGGTACTTATGCCCTGTTGACTTACACCGAGTGTTCCCTGAGATTTCAGACAGTTGTTGGCGTTGTGGGAGAGCACCTGGGACAATGCTCCACATTTGGTGGAGTTGTAGTGAAATCCAGCGGTTCTGGTCTGAGATGTTCGGCACTTATACACAAATAACTGGCAAGCAGGTAAAGTGTTGTCCCGAACTTGCTCTATTATCCATATTTCCAGGCCCCATAGGGCTTAACAAGAAGGATATACATCGCTTCTGTGTATCAGCCGCCCGTACACTAATTCCGAGATTCTGGAAAACCCCTCAGGTACCTTCCCTACTTAACTGGTTCAAAGAGATGATGGACCTATTTAGAATGGAGGAATTAGCGGGGTCTCGTGACAAATTTTCAGTGACCTGGACTGAATGGATTCTGTACCAAAACTCGGCTGATTTTGGGAGTATTACATCTGAGGTTGAATAGATGGCATGATAAATGGATGGCACGGGATCAAGGTCCCCCCCTTTTTCCCTTATTTCCCCCCCTCTTGTGACCCTTTCTCCTTTTATCCTGACCCCAATTAATTTAGCCCTGCTCATACTTTCCCTTCTAATATCTCTACCCCCCCCCTTTTTTTTTTTTCTTCGTTAAGGTTTGCCAACAGTTTTAGGTATGAGGATTATATTTTGATATACCCTTGGCTGGGGTTTTAACAAAACTGATAAGAGTAAAATTCATGTTACTAAGTGGAGCTCTGATAGAGATACACCTATCCCAGATGGACTGGATTTCTTGAAGGCCCTATGAAGCCTATATTTTTCTGATAACTCGAAATAGGAAAAAAGTTACTATGTTATACACCAATAATAGTTGCTTGTTTGTTACGGTCCATCTTGACAAAGGGAAGTACGATACAATAATATTTTTCAAGAGATTATCAACCCCTGTTATTGTGGTAGATCCCTTGACTAAGTGAGGGGTTTCTCAATCCCCTACTTGGGATTTATGAACAGGGAATAGATTATTTTATACCTGAGGAAGGCATATAAAAATGAGAATATACAGTGCTAGATATTTGGTCTTGATGTTAATATTGTGTATTTTTCAATTGATGTTTGGATTTATAATTATCCATATGACTTGTAATTGTACTGATATGTCCCTTTTTTTCAAAAATAATAAAAAGAGATTAACCATAAAATTATAATTAGATCTACAGGCGGTGTAGCTTGCTTCACAGCTGGGCTACTCCATTGAATACAAGACCCTGCTGCTAGCCCAAAAGGATTACATGTGTTAGATGCAGTAAAAAATTGGCTAGTAAAGACAGGCGGTGTAGCGTTTTTCACAATTGGGCTACTCCACTGACTAACAGACACTGCTACTAGCCCAAAAGGATTGCCTGGGTTAGATGCAGTAAAGAATTGTTATTTGATACACAGGCGGCGTAGCTTGCTTCATAGCTGGGCTACTCCACTGACTAACAGACACTGCTACAAGCCAAAAAGTATTCTGTGTGTTAGATGCAGTTAAAAATTGTAATTAGAGCTACAAGCAGTGAAGCTTGCTTCACAGCTGGCTACTCTGCTACTAGCCCAAAACGATTGCCTGGTTTAGATTCAGTAAATAATTGTTATTAGTTACACCGGCGGTGTAGCTTGCTTCACAGGTGGGCTACTCCGCTGACTACCAGACACTGCTACTAGCCCAAAAGAATTGCCTGGGTTAGATGCAGTAAATAATTGTTATTAGATACAAAGGCGGTGTAGCTTGCTTCCGAATTGGGCTACTCCGCTAACTACCAGACACTGCTACTAGCCCAAAAGGACTGCCTGGGTTAGATGCAGTAAATAATTGTTATTAGTTACACAGGCGGTGTAGCTTGCTTCACAGGTGGGCTACACCGCTGACTACCAGACACTGCTACTAGCCCAAAAGGATTGCCTGGGCTAGATGCAGTAAAAATTTGGCTAGTAAAGACAGGTGGTGTAGCTTGCTTCACAGCAGTGGTACTTTACTAGCCCAATAGGATTGGCTGAGCTAGATTTGGCCAGATGCTGTGACAAACACTTGCACAGCAATTGCATAGACCTGCCTGGCAAAAAAGTGCTAGAAACTGCTCTAACCTAGCCCTCAAAAGGCCTGATATTACAACTAGTCCCTACTTCTCTGAACTAGCCCTCAAAAGGGCTGATATTATAACTAGTCCCTACTCCCTAAACCTATCTCGATATCTAACTTGAAATTTGCTCGCTATCTGACTAATTAACTGACACTGTAAGGCTGGGGTCACACATAGAAGTCCATTTTTGGAAGTGATTTTCATCACCAATCCGTTTTTTTTTGGGTGCCTCCTGCACCCCTGAACGTTTTTGGACTTAGTCATTTTTTCATTAAAAACGCATGTGCGTTTACGCATGCGTTAACGCAAGTGCCTATATGTGCCATGCGTTAACGCATGCGTTTCCCATAGGGCCCCATGTTAAAAAAACGCATGCGTTTTTTAACTGATGCCAAAAACGTTGCTAGCAACATTTTTGGCTCAAAAACAGACAGAGCAATGTTTTGAGGTCCAGAAAAAAACGGACAGGATGTTCATTACATCCAATCTGTTTTTCTGTCAGTTTTTGGACTTAGAAAAAAAAAAGACAAAAATGAAGCCAAAAACAGACCAAGGGCTTATGTGTGACCCCAGCCTAAGGCTGCTTTCACATCAGCGTTTTTGCTGATCGCGGCAGTTGTGGTGAAAAAAACTCAATTGCCGCGATTACCGCATAATGGCCGCGATCGCGGTACACTTGCGGCAAGCCACATACAATGTCTATGGGGCTTGCAGTAAGTGCGACAGGTGCGGTTTCGGCACTTGTAGCAGGTGCGGCCACAAAAAAAAACAGCAGTATGCCGCGTTTTTTTCGCGTCCGCACCTGCCGCAAGTGCCGAAATCGCACTTGCCGCACCTGCCGCACACTTACCACAAGCCCTATAGACATTGCATGGGGCTTGCTGCAGGTGAATCGCAAGTGTGGCTGCTATGCAGTAATCGCGGCAGTTGAGTTTTTTTCACCGCAACTGCCGCGATCAGTGCAAAACGCTGATGTGAAAGCAGCCTAACACTGTACAGCGCACACAGCAGCAGCAGCGGTGCCGTCTGGCACAGAGCTGCAGCAGTGAGGAAATGGTGGCAACGGGAATATGGCTGGGTCTTATAGGGCAAGGACATGTGATATACACAGCCAATGACACATGCCCTTGCTTGTGTGCAAAAATTGCACTTTGCTGTGTGTGTATGTTGATACGTTGACAGACTGCACCGCCCCACTGTAAATTCAGTAAGGGAAAAAATGGAGATCGGCATTATTTCAGCACAGATCTATCCCCTGCCCCCCTTCCCCCACCCACTATACAGTAAAACTGTATATTAACATTGAATAACAGTATTAGTGTGAAAATCCAGTTACGCTTTTGGTGAACTAAGCGCTATCGAACATAACCTCGAACTGCCGAATTTGAAGCAAATTGTTTGCATTGGTCGAATGACTCGAACACTGGCCAAAGTAGCTCAAATTTGAGATTGGCGAACATTTCGAATCGAAACACTGCTCATCTTTAGTTAAAAACCGTGCTGCCGTATTCCACGAGACGACAAATGGTGAATATAATATTGATTTATTAGTCAATGCGTTTCAGGGCTCCCTGGTCAATTCCTCAGGACAAATCAATATCATATTGCCATGCTCCAGGGCATTTCTGGGAGTCCTGTTATGCGTTGACTAATAAATCAATTTTATATTCACCCTTTGATGTCTTGTGGAATATGGCAGCACAGTTTGTAACCCTTCATCCTCTTTTTTGAATTTTCTGAGATAATGACCTTTGGGTTTTCATTAGCTGTAAGCCATAATCATCAACATTTACAGAAGTAAACACTTGAAATAGATTACTCTGTTTGTAATAACTCTATCTACTCTATAATTGCCGTAGGCAAAATCGTGTCGGACCCCGAAATCGACGTGGCTTTGTCACTATGTGACATCACCACGCGCGAGCAATGGCCGCGAAGCGGCCATTGCGAGTCGTTGGCCGAAAATAGAACCAGAGGCCCGGCCACAAACTTAGCGATTTACCCCTGAGGAAGCGCGAGCAATGGCCGCGAGGCCATTGCGAGTCGCTACCTCAGCCGCCGCACCTGCCACAAGTCCCCCTCTACTTTCTATGGGGATTCATTGCGAGTCGCTGTGTAGCGCGAGCAATGGCCGCGAGGCCATTGCGAGTCTACTTGCGGCGCGGTTGCGGTAATCCCCATAGAAAGTATAGGGCGAGTTGCGACAGGTGCGGCAAGTGCGATTTTGCACTTGCGGCAGGTTTGCCCGCGAAAAAACCCGCGGCTGAGTGCGCTGTTGCTGGGTGGCAACACTTTTTGCCTACCAATCACTATACTCCCCTTTGTCTACCAATCACTATACTCCCTCCGCTGCAATTTTATAGTGTTTACTTTTACTTTTCCTCACATATCATTCCTGCCTTGGTGATCCTGTGGGACGGACGTCGGAAAACCAGTGTTGGAACCTCATCCCTACAAGAGATCTTTTTGGGCCAATATAATCGATTATTAATTATTATTAATTATTAATATTATTATTAGTGTTAATATTAATTATTATTATTAATCGATTATGCCTTGGTGATCCTGTGGGACGGACGTTGGAAAACCAGTGCTGGAACCCTCTTCTCCAATATCAGCTAAGATATCTTTTTTTGCTAATATAATCGATTATTAATTATTATTAATATTAATATTATTATTATTGATGTTAATATTAATTTTTGATTATTAATCGATTATTAATATATTAGTATATTGATTATTCATAATTATATATATATGAGATATATATAATAATATATATATATATAGATTACTCTATAATTGCCGTAGGCAAAATCGTGTCGGACCCCGAAAATCGCCGTGCTTTGTTACTATGTGACGTCACCACGGCGAAGCATTGGCCGCGTAGCGGCCAATGCGAGTCGTTGGCTGCGCGAGCAATGGCCGCGAGGCATTGCGAGTCGCTAGCTTTGTGCGAGCAATGGCCGCGAAGCGGCCATTGCGAGTCGCTGCCGAAAAATAGAACCAAGGCTCGCCACAAAGCTAGCGATTTACCGCTCAGTAGCGCGAGTCGCTGCCTGAGCGGTAAATCGCTAACTTTGTGGCCGAGCCTCTGGTTCCATTTTCGGCCAGCGACTCGCAATGGCCGCGAAGGGCCATGCGAGCACTCAGCCCCAATAAGTATTCAACCCCCCCCAAAAAGTATTGGACCCCCCAAAAAGTATTGGACCCCCAAAAAAGTATTGGACCCCCCCAAAAAAGTATTGGACCCCCCCCAAAAGTATTGGACCCCCAAAAAAAGTATTGAACCCCCCAAAAAAAGTATTGGACCCCCCCAAAAAGTATTGGACCCCCCAAAAAAAAGTATTGGACCCCCCAAAACAAGTATTGGACCCCCTAAAAAAAGTATTGGACCCCCCCAAAAAGTATTGGACCCCCCAAAAAAAGTATTGGACCCCCCAAAAAAGTATTGGACCCCCCCAAAAAAGTATTGGACCCCCCCCCCAAAAGTATTGGACCCCCCAAAAAAAGTATTGGACCCCCCAAAAAAAGTATTGGACCACCCCCAAAAAGTATTGGACCCCTCAAAAAAAGTATTGGACCCCCCAAAAAAGTATTGGACCCCCCCAAAAAGTATTGGACCCCCCAAAAAAAGTATTGGACCCCCCAAAAAAAGTATTGGACCCCCCCCAAAAAGTATTGGACCCCCCAAAAAAAGTATTGGACCCCCCAAAAAGTATTGGAGCCCCCCAAAAAGTATTGGACCTCCCCCAAAAAGTATTGGACCCCCCCAAAAAGTATTGGACCCCCCCAAAAAAAGTATTGGACCCCCCAAAAAAGTATTGGTCCCCCCAAAAAGTATTGGAGCCCCCCAAAAAAGTATTGGACCTCCCCCAAAAAGTATTGGACCCCCCCAAAAAGTATTGGACCCCCCCAAAAAAAGTATTGGACCCCCCCAAAAAGTATTGGACCCCCCCAAAAAAGTATTGGACCCCCCAAAAAAGTATTGCCCCCCCCAAAAAGTATTGGACCCCCAAAAAAAGTATTGGACCCCCCAAAAGTATTGACCCCCCCCCAAAAAAAGTATTGGACCCCCCCCCCCAAAAAGTATTGGACCCCCCCCAAAAAAGTATTGGACACCCCAAAACAAGTATTGGACCCCCCCAAAAAAAGTATTGGACCCCCCCCAAAAGTATTGGACCCCCCCAAAAAAAGTATTGGACCCCCCCAAAAAAAGTATTGGACCCCCCCAAAAAAGTATTGGACCCCCCAAAAAAAGTATTGGACCCCCCCAAAACAAGTATTGGACCCCCTAAAAAAAGTATTGGACCCCCCAAAAAGTATTGGACCCCCAAAAAAGTATTGGACCCCCCAAAAAAGTATTGGACCCCCCCAAAAATTATTGGACCCCCCCCCCAAAAAGTATTGGACCCCCCAAAAAAAGTATTGGACCCCCCCAAAGAAGTATTGGACCACCCCCAAAAAAGTATTGGACCCCTCAAAAAAAGTATTGGACCACCCCAAAAAAGTATTGGACCCCCCCCAAAATGTATTGGCCCCAAAAAAAGTATTGGACCCCCCCAAAAAAGTATTGGACCCCCCCAAAAAGTATTGGACCCCCCCAAAAAGTATTGGACCCCCCAAAAAGTATTGGAGCCCCCCAAAAAAGTATTGGACCTCCCCCAAAAAGTATTGGACCCCCCAAAAAAAGTATTGGACCCCCCCAAAAAGTATTGGACCCCCCAAAAGTATGGAGCCCCCCAAAAAGTATTGGACCCCCCCAAAAAAGTATTGGACCCCCCCAAAAAGTATTGGAGCCCCCAAAGTATTGGACCTCCCCCAAAAAGTATTGGACCCCCCCAAAAAGTATTGGACCCCCCAAAAAGTATTGGACCCCCCAAAAAAAGTATTGGACCCCCCCCAAAAAGTATTGGACTCCCCAAAAAAGTATTGGACCCACCCAAAACGTATTGCACCCCCCCCCCAAAAAAAGTATTGGACCCCCCCAAAAAGTATTGGACCCCCCAAAAAAGTATTGGACCCCCCCCCAAAAAAGTATTGGACCCCCAAAAAAGTATTGGACCCCCCAAAAAAAATATTGGACCCCCCCCAAAAAAGTATTGGACCCCCCCAAAAAAGTATTGGACCCCCTCCAAAAAGTATTGGACCCCCCAAAAAAAGTATTGGACCCCCCCAAAAAGTATTGGACCCCCCCCAAAAAAGTATTGGAACCCCCCAAAAAGTATTGGACCCCCCAAAAAAAGTATTGCACCCCCCCAAAAAGTATTGGACCCCCCCAAAAAGTATTGGACCCCCCAAAAAAGTATTGGACCCCCAAAAAAAGTATTGGACCCCCCCAAAAAGTATTGTACCCCCCCAAAAAAAGTATTGGACCCCCAAAAAAAGTATTGGACCCCCCAAAAACAGTATTGGACCCCCCAAAAAAAGTATTGGACCCCCCCAAAAAGTATTGGACCCCCCAAAAAAGTATTGGACCCCCCCAAAAAGTTTTGGACCCCCCAAAAAAAGTATTGGACCCCCCAAAAAAGTATTGGACCCCCCAAAAAGTATTGGACCCCCAAAAAAAAGTATTGGACCCCCCCAAAAAGTATTGCCCCCCCCAAAAAAGTATTGGACCCCCCAAAAAAAGTATTGGACTCCCCCAAAAAGTATTGGACCCCCCCCCAAAAAAGTATTGGACCCCCCCAAAAAGTATTGGACCCCCCAAAAAGTATTGGACCCCCCCCAAAAAAAGTATTGCCCCCCCCCCAAAAAGTATTTGACCCCCCCAAAAAGTATTGGACCTCCCCCAAAAAGTATTGGACCCCCCCAAAAAACGTATTGGACCCCCCCAAAAAGTATTGGACCCCCCCAAAAAAGTATTGGACCCCCCCAAAAAGTATTGGACCCCTCAAAAAAGTATTGGACCCCCCCCAAAAAGTATTGCCCCCCCCCAAAAAAATATTCGACCGCCCCCAAAAACTATTCACACTCCCCCGAAAAACTATTCACACCCCCCCGAAAAGTCCTCACACCAGCTATAACTACTATAATCAAATTAATGCACGTTCTAGAATCCCGATGCATTTGCATCGGGCTCACAGCTAGTATAATATATGCGTCTCACTTTATGTATTGAATTACTAAAAAAGAAATAACATTTTGATGATATTTTAATTCATTGAGATGGACCTGTATATTTTATACAGAATAGTTTTATATGGACATAAAGAAAATGATCATTAAGAACAAAATCTGTAGTCACAATATTGATGCTAAACACTAGTAATGACATATGACATACTATGTAAGTCATAAGTTGGCTCCCTGACTTTGATGGCAAACCCGCATCTTTCCTGTCAGATGATGGTTGTGTTATTAACAGTTGTTAGGAGCAGAGCTCACAACTGTTAACCTGTTAAATGCAGATGTCAATCTGCGAGAGCCAACATTGGGGGGGCGTGTTGTTCTAGTGACTTATTGGTGCTCCTATGAAGTGATCAAGCAACGCCGTCCTGTAACATTCAGAAGTCTGCTGACAATTCCTGGTGTTGGGACATAAAAAATAAGCCCTCATACAGCTCTATATACTGAAAATTAAAACGTTCTCAAAAAATGGAGACACAAGCAAATTTTTATTGTTTTTCCAATTTTTTATTAGAAAGTCACCACTTTTATAAAAGAAAAACTATGCACATTTGGTATCTGCTTAATCATACTGACTTCGAGAATCATATTTCCTGATTATTTTATGCAAAAATGAACACTATAAATAAAAAATAAAAAACAAAATTGCAGAATTGTGCCTTTTTTTGCAATTTTGCCAAGTTTGGATTTTTCCCTGCTTTCCAGTACATGATATGATGATAAAATGGATGGTGTATTACAAAACCACAACTTATCTCTCAAAACAAGCCCTCACTTCATTATATCAACAGAAAAATAAAAACAATGTATAGTTTTTGAAAAAAGGGGAGAAAAAAATGAAAGAGTAAAGATTAAAAAAACTACTCCATTCCTTAAAGGGAACCTGTCACCTGGATATAAGCCCCTACACTATCACTACCTGTCCCTGCACCTTCCTAGCTGCTCCCTATCTATCCCTCTCTGAGCTAAATCCGCCCTATAAAACAGTAGAAAAATAACTTATAACTTACAGAAGTCCCTGAGGCAGGGGACTGAAAAGGCGGCCCCAGGCTCCATTCTGCCCCTCCTCGATGCAGCAGCACACGCCCCGCTGGGCGGAATTATTCTTTCTTCATCGCTGCCTCCTCCATTTGGAATCTCCTGCCTGCTTTACACCTATCATGTTGTGGTGATGCGACCTCGATGTGTCCCCTGACCGGGACACAGCATATGGGGGATTGTATCTTCTGCTCGGTAGCAGCACACATACAGGGTTAGCTGCTACTTGAGCTGAGTTCTGATTGAAAGCACTGATGCCCAGGTGTGCGGGTGAATAGGAGATGATATAAGCTGCCCTGGGCTGTGGGGAGGGGGTGGAGTGTGTCATGACAGCAGCAGTAGCTGCTGTGTAGAGAGCTGTGTGAAGATTTAACAGCCTGTGAGCTTTCTCAGAGTGGACGTTCATGATGCTAATGAGCGGACGGTGAGGAGAGAAAGGTTGTATGCTGACCTAACACAGCCTACCCGGAGGAAGGTACAGAGCTTCTATATCAGCTGTTGGGATTGTATGAGGTTGTACTCAGCTGCGCCCCGGAACCTGGAGGTCTGTGAATACCTGAACTGTGCCATTAAACTGTGTGCTGTGTGAGTAAATACCTGAGTCACTGCCTTCTGTCGTGGCGATCCTAACCACTACCTTACAGTATAAAGCGGGTGGGAGATTCCAAATGGAGGAGGTGGCGATAAAGAAAGAATAACGCCGCCCAGCAGTGCGTGTGCTGCTGCATCGAGGAGGGGCAGAATGGAGCCTGGGCCCGCCTTTTCAGTCCCCAGCCTCAGGGACTTCTGTAAGTTATAAGTTATTTTTCTGCTGTTTTATAGGGTGGATTTAGCTCAGAGAGGGATAAATAGGGAGCAGCTAGGAAGGTGCAGGGACAGGTAGTGATAGTGTATGGCCTTAGATGCAGGAGACAGGTTCCCTTTAAGGGATAAAGATGTGCACAACTGTCATTAGATCCCATGCATATGCCAACCTGTACAGTATTTGTATAGAGCTTTTGTAGAAGAATATGGAGTACCATATGACTTCATGTTACAAGTTACAAAGGCACATCATAAACAGGTGTTTGTTCACGTTATCTTTTAACAAATGTGTTGTGGACTTTTGTGGCATTTTGGGCACGGTGGCTCATTGGTTATCACTGTAGCTTTTCAACACTGGGGTCCTGGGGTCAAATCCCATCGAAGACAACTTCTGCCAAGAGTATGTATGTTCTCCATTGTTTGTGTGGTTTCCTCTGGTACTCTAGTTTCCTCCCACACTCCAAAGAACTGCTGATAGAATGTTTAGTTTGTGATCCCAAATGTGGATAGTATTACTGATGTATGTAAAGTGCTGTGGAATAAATCTAATATATAAAGCTGAATGTGTGTATGTGTGTGTGTGTGGTGTTGTGTGTGTGTAATACCCGGGATTGGCATCTACAAGGTCGCAACTACAGCCACAAAATTTTGTACAGTCACACATCTCGACCCCGAGAGCGTCATAGGCTATGTTAGTGAGGGAAATTTTAACCCTGCGCGTTCCAGTTCACCAAACAATTTTGGCCCTATCTACATAATGGGGAAAAAGGGAAAGGAAACGTGTGGGAGGAAAATCGACAGCTGCCAGCTACAGCTACAAAAATGTTGCACAGTCACACGTCTGGACCCCGAGAGCGCCATAGGCTATGTTGTGAGGCGAAATTTTAACCCTGCGTGTTCCAGTTCACCAAAAAATTTTGCCCCTATCTACATAATGGGGAAAAAGTGAATGAAAAGTGTTGGAGGAAAATCGACAGCTGTCAGCTATAGAGACAAAATTTTGCACAGTCAAACGTCTGGACCCCGGGAGCGTCATAGGCTATGTTGTGAGGCGAAATTTTAACCCCGCGCATTCCAATTCACCAAACAATTTTGCCCCTATCTAATAATGGGGAAAAAGTGACAGTTACCAGTTGACAGTTGTGAATGAGAGGGGCTTAATGATAGCACCAAAGACTAACAGCACATACCAGCATATAGTCATTAAGGTGGGGCCCCAACATGAGATGTTCACCACACACGGGGACATGTATACCCACCACACGCACACAAAGATAACAGCAAGTGTATAGTCGCTAAAGTGCAGCCCCAACATTGGATACTCACCACGCACCCGAACAAACACACACACACCACAAAGAGACACACACAACACAGAGACACACACACACCCCCAAGGGGACACACACACACTCTATAGCGACACATGCACTCACCCCACAGGGAACACACACCCCAACACACACAGACAACACCAGACCCCCCACAGGGACACACACACATAGCCACCCTATAGGGACACATGCACTCACCCCACAGGGACACACACACCACAAAGAGACACACACCACACAGACGCCCCCACAGGGACACACACACATACACACCCTATAGGGACACATGCACTCACCCCTCAGGGACGCACACACACCACAAAGAGCACACCCTACACAGAGCACACACACCCCACACATACACCCCCCACAGGGCACACACACATACACACCCTATAGGGACACATGCACTCACCCCACAGGGACACACACACACCACAAAGAGATACACACAACACAGATACACACACAACCACACAGACCCCCCCACAGGGACACACACACATACACACCCTATAGGGACACATGCACTCACCCCACAGACACACACACACACCACAAAGAGACACACACACACAGATACAACACACACACCAAAAGACCCCCCCACAGGACACACACAATACACCATATAGGGACACATGCACTCACCCCACAGGGACACACACCACACACTACAAAGAGATACACACAACAGAGATACACACACACACACAGACCCCCCCACAGGGACACACACAAATACACACCCTATAGGGCACATGCACTCACCCCACAGGGACACACACACCACAAAGAGACACACACAACAGAGACACACACCACACAGACCCCCCCACAGGGACACATACATACACACCCCAGGACACACACACCACACAGACACAGATGTGCACAAATCACCTCACACAACTCGCCTCATACATGTGTCTTTATTTTCCAAACATAAACATCTGATTAAAAACAGCCAATGTGCAACACATGTGCCATATAGGGAATTAAGGCAGATGTCAGTCACATGAGCTGTCTATTATGTGTATGTGTGAGGTAACATATACTGCCCGCCAGGGGGAGGGTTTACTGTTAGCTGGAGATTTATTAGGCTGCCTATAGCAATCAATCACAGCTCAGCTTCTATTTCCTACAGGTCATTAATATAACATATTCAAATTCTATTTTGTTATAGCTAACAGCAGTTATTTATTAACCCGGGCGTAGCCGGGTACTACAGCTAATAGTGCTATATAAGTGAATAAATATTCTATTAGATATTCACTGATATTTATGCATTATTACATTCTTCTTTGAGAAACGTCCTAATGTCCTGATTGTCCTAATAGATGCTTATTATGCTTTCGCAGACTATTGACCATAAATGGAGACGGTATAAAATATAAATATTATACTCACTGTGCCACTCACCTGTCAAATCACTGCAACTCCTTGCCATGAGCTTTGCATCTTCCAAATCCATTTTTCTTTTCTGACTAGGTCTCACATGTTATTACGACATGTGCCAAAAGTCAGCAACGCAAGTAAAAAGAGTGAAGACTAAAGAGAAGAAAGCCAGAGCCAATGGGAGGGAGTTAATAATGAACTTATTGGGGAGCCAGTGAGGGACGAATTGAGGAATAAAATGAGTATACTTTTTTAACCCCTTCCATTTCCTAGAGAGAATCGTAGAGGATCAAATTGTAAAATACTAGGATTCTGTCAATTCTAGTGTTTTATGAGATTCAGTTCAGATCACTTTTCTCATCCCTAAATCTTATAAAACAGAGACAAAGTGGTTAACCACTTCAATTAAACCTTCTTTCTTTAGGCAATGGCTCTTGAATAGATAATCTCTTTTATATGATGTTCAGTAGAGTCTACCCCATTAATTTAGTTGGTTTCCATATGAATCCACAAGAAAAAGAACACATCTGTACAGGGTCTACCCATAGACTACAATAGGTGCGCGTATTTGACTATATAAATTATTAGACTATGTGAACCAGCTCAAACTACAGAAAATACTAAGCCAAATAACTATGAGTAGGTATTGCTATTTATGTTTAAAAATGCAGTCAGTGTATTGGCTTTAGGCTATAATGTAAAAAAAAAAAGAATAATACTATTTCAAAGCTGTAGGTAACCATTGCACAAATGTATAATATTTGCATGCTGAAATTATTACATCACATCGACAAAACTAATACATTTATTTGACAGATTGCAATTAATATGTGCTGAAAACTAACATTTCCTGAATGTAGCACTCTGAACAGTGCATTGAGTGGCCTGCTTTGTCTATTGCTTTTATCTCTGTTGGCAAATGAACTGTGAATTTTCTGTAAAAAGTGAATACAAAACATTTATATTGCTCATGTAGTTGCCATTGAGAGTTGCAGATAAGAGATTCTCTTATGATTGCAAACAAAAGTGCAGCTGGCTGATAAACTCTCAGTGCAGTGAACAGTATGGAACAAAAACCTCATTTGTTCAAAGCAAAAATAATTTCAGCTGTTGACAGGTCAAATGAAAATTGAAAGTACAAGGCTTGCTGCTTAACATTTTTTTTTACAATGCCATAAGAATAAGTGTTCACTTAATGCCACAAAATATTTGTGAACTTAAAATAATAAATAAAAAAATGCATACCTTTCAATTAGATAAAAATGTTTCCATGTGTGCATTATAAAATTATACTAGTGAAATTCATTTTCACCAGCTCCGACAAGTTCTCCCAAAGAATTCAATTTGCATTGAACAAATTCACCAAAGCCTCTAATTGTCCTTGAAAAAATGCTCATAACACTTCGAGTTCTCCTATGAGTGAATAGAACCCTTTTTGAGCTCTTTATTGAAAACACTCACTTAGTAGTATCTAAGTTACCTCAAAATATCTGGCTAGAAGAAAAAGTATGTTAACTAGTAATGAGCGAATATACTCAGCACTATTCATTAGTGGTACGTATAGTACAGTATTCAAGATATTTGTTACTCTACAAGTATTTTGCTCCTTATCCTTGGCTGACTTACCCTCCTCATCAGTCTCAAGATGGGAACACTGCAGCACTGCCTTGGTGAAGCAGCAACATGCTTTGCTGATACTAATCTCTAGGCGATATAACACACACAGCAACAAAGCTGTTGAAAGATCTAACAGACCAGACTGACCTGTGCCGCTGAAGCTACAACCAGTCATGTGCAATAATGTGCATAACCTTGGGGTGGCACTGAAGCTTGGCAAGCTTGAACATTTCCCATTCTCAGCTTAGTTGGACAGTGGTTTCTGAAAACATACCCATACTTGCTGGAGCAAGTTAAGGTACACTGTTTCTGTGCCCATTTCATAAAGTCACCTACTGCTTCCACCAGTCAAGTAGTGCTAAAGCAGTGCTTTAAATTTTCACCTCACCACTTTACGATCTTCCCATATTCTTAAACTCAACATTACTTTTGTTGGCAAAGCTTTGTGAGCAGCAGAGTGCAGTAGTTCAATACCAGGCCTAACGTGCCCTTTGGACTTCCACTTAGCCTCTGCACATAACAACTGCAGTAGTCATGCATGTTTGGCATCTGTGAGATTCTCCAAAACTTTAAGGACCCCAACAAGATGGTGAGATGTGATAATGCCGTAATCAGTCTAACCATCCCGCTGCTGTGTTTATTGAAATGCTCGCTTCTCACTCTAAAAGAGGTAACTGTGCATGCCAAGCAGGTGGCTATGGAGCAAGACACTATGCAGCCTAGTCTCATCTTCTCAGTCCTAATTTGGTAATAATAAGAAGAAGAATGCTGAGGAGTAGCAGGAAGAGGAGTTACTTGTGTATGCTACAGAGGGGATTCTCTGTTCAGCATGGATGAAGAAGAGAGGTAGGAGAAGGAAATACAGGTGGAAGAGGAAGAAATGATGGATAGTGTTCGTCCTGATGGGAACACTAAAAGGTTGCCTCTTGGATAGCCTGCCACAATTCATATCCTACTGCCTTTCCAAATACCCTGGCATTTTATGCATTTTGACCACCAAATGCTTATGTGCACCTTTCTTGACCCATGGTACAAGATTAAATTTACATCTTTCCCTCTAGTGACAGAAAGTGCTAATGAAATACATCAATACTAGAAAGTCATTGTTGAACAGTTGCTCAAAAATTTCCCTCAGACAATGCTGGCACCATAGCTACTGTTTATTTTGACAATCAAGGATAAGGCTAGGGTCACAGTTGCATTTTTCACAAGCTTTTTTGGAGACCTGCGTTTTCAAAAACGCATGTAAAAAATGCACCCATAGGCCCCCATGTTAAAAAACGCATGCCCTAATAGCAAAAAAGCATGTGTGACAGTACCATGCGTTTTTGGTGCATTTCCAAAAACGCATGCGTTTTTTAATATGGGGCCTTATGGAAAACGCATGCAAAAACGCATGTACAATTAGCACCATTCAAAAACGCATGCATTTTCCATAGGAGCCTATGTTAAAAAAACGCAAGCGTTTTAGAAAACGCATGCATTTTTTTAACATGGGCTCCTATGGAAAACGCATGCGTTTTTGAATGGCTCTAAAAGGTACTAATTGTACATGCGTTTTTGCATGTGTTTTCCATAGGGGCCCATATTATAAAAACGCATGCGTTTTCTACAAAAATGCATGCGTTTTTCAAAACGCACCAAAAAATAGTACATGCACTATTTTTGGGTGCGGATTTAAAAATGCAGCCAAAAACGCAGGGAGCCATCTTGAAAAACTCTTGCTGACATGAAAAAACGCATGAGTTTTGTTAAATCACTAAAAAAACTCATGCCAACTTTGACCCCAGCCTTAGAGAGGATGGACACACATACCAGGTACAACACAGGAAGGGGCACAATATCCAAGACCTGAGCCATTTTCATGAAACCCTCTAACAAGGGACGGCTGTGCAAGGAACTCTGAAAAGGAGGGAGATGCTGACCAAGATGGTCAAAGAGTATCTAGGCAACAGTACCAGTGTCCTTCATGATTCATCAGTGTAATATAACTATTGGTTGTCCAAGCTGGACATGTGGCATGAACTCTCATTGTACGCTTTGGAGGTGGTGGCCTTCCCTGATAGCGTGTTGTCTGAGCGGATTTTTAGTGCTGCCAAGTTCATCATAACAGATAGGCACATCCACCTGTCACTGGAAAATGAACTCTTATAAAATTAAACAATGGCTTAATTCCATCAGACTTTTCCCCCCCACTGCTTGTCACTAACCAATCCTAGAGTCACCAAAAATGTTCTGTTATGTCAGTTAGACATACCTATAGAACAAATGTGGAGATATTGCACCCATCACTATGAACTAATGAAGCAAGTAATCTACAACACCCAAAAAAATTTCAAAAAATATAATCTTTATTCATATATCAGAAAGACATTTATAAACAATGGGGGTGGGGGACATAAATAAGTAGAAAATACCATTTTCTTCAAAAACATATACTAAGAAATGCACTAGAATGGAGAGAAGCGCAGATAGGGTCTTATCTTTTATGTATGGTGAAGCTGGTGAAAATTATATCTGCTCACCTGGAAGGGTTGTGGAGCACACAACCAGCATGGAAGCGGGAAATTACAGCTGCTGCAGGGTCCACACTCCTTATTGTCACCGTAGTTAAAAATATGAAAGAGACATGTGTACCTGGACCCGCGCAGCTTAAATCAAGGCAAATAAACGATGTTCATCACAAAATCATACCTTTATTCCTCCTACACGGTTCGGAGCCAGTCCCGACTCCTTCCTCAGGGAGCAGCGACATCACTGCTCCCTGAGGAAGTTGTCTGGACTGGCTCTGAAACGCGTAGGAGGAATAAAGGAATGATTTTGTGATGAACATTATTTATTTACCTTGATTTAAGCAGCACAGGTCCAGGTACACATGTCTCTCTCAGATTTTTAACTACGGAAACCATATATATCTAAACTTAGATTTATTGGCCCAGTTTTCCTTTTCTGACAGTTATGTAAGTTGAATTAACATGCAACCCTTTCAATCCAAATTAGTGTATATACAGTATATACTGTATATATATCTATATGCACACATATATTTTGTAATCCCCACTCCTCCTCCTTCTCCATCATGTGGTAACACTTATGATATATGTATGATTTATGAATACCGCGCAGGGAAAAAAAAAGATTTTGTCGGCCCTTGCACATAATTAATTGTCTCTACCTCTCTAGAAGTCACATGCCTTACTAATAGGAACACAATGTATTATGAGGCCCTCCTTATGGTTTCTTCCAGTGTCTATCAGACAGTTGCCTTTTAATTTTTGGGGCATGTTGCGCAATTGTAGAACATGAGCACTGTCACACTCAGTCCTATGAGTTCCATCACCTGAGCTTTGTACCAGTTCCTGTCACCTGCATAATATTCTCCACAGATATCTTCCCTGCTGGGCAATGTCCTCTAATTTATTCAAAACTCTCCAAGGGACATATTCTGCCTTTTGATAAGCTGTCAATCTGTCTTGTTGTAGATGTGGCAGAAAAAGTCTAACGGGTTAAGGCGAGTGTACACCAACAATTGAGGTTTCTTTTCCGACAGGAAGCTGTGTCCACATCTAATGCCCAGTAAGGTCTTAAAGGGATCCTGTCACCTCCAGAACGCCTCCGAAGCTACCAAAACATGTCCCTGCAGCATATTATCACTAATCTCACACTCCTTTTGTCTCCTAAAAGCATCCTGTGAAAGTGCATAAAAACGTTTTAATACTTACTCATTAGTGATTATAATTAGCAGGGGCTATATTCTTTAGTCACCAGGGTGGGCTGTTTTGCAGGCTCCAGGATCCACTCTCTCTCTGTCTGTGTGCTTTGCTTGTGCAGGCTTTGCCCTCCCCCTCTCTGTCTCTCACAGAATGCAAATCATTAGTCCTGCCTTCAGCTCCACATCACAGCAGCACAGACAGAGAGAGGGTGGATCCTCGAGGCTGCAAAACAGCCCACCCTGGTGACTAAAGAATATGGCCCCTGCTAATTATAATCCCTAATGAGTGAGTATTAAAACGTTTTTATGTACTTTCACGGGATGCTTTTAGGAGACAAAAGAAGTGTGAGATTAGTGATAGGATGCTGCAGGGACAAGTTTTGGTAGCCTGGGAGGTGTTTTGGAGGTGACAGAATCCCTTTAAAGATTAATTTTACAAATTCTAAATTAATCTGTTGAACCTGACCTAAATTTTATTGACACTGGTTTAACTCTGAGGTTTGGTTTTGTAGGTTTTATTCTCATAAAAGGGGCATCATACTCTTAAAACATTATTCCCAGAAACAAGCTGTGAGTCTGAAATATGTATCCGGGCATCTTCTCTTTGCTATTTCAATTCTGTTTCAGCACTTTTCCATCCATTTCAGCATATCTACTGCCCTCTCAGGACTAGGAAGGTCTGTTGAAAATATATTTGAGTTTTTCATTGACTTGCATGCTATTCATTATTTGGTACTAACAAGTGAATAGTACAATGTATTTGGCACAAATGATCCGAATCCAAATATTTAATCGCTATTGTTAACCAACAGACGCCAACAGCCCATTTAATACTGTAATATTTATCATTTTAGGGTACTTGAATTGTAAAAAACAGTCCAAAATTATCCCTTTGGGGTCAGATGCTTGCCTTTCTTGAGTCGGTGAAGAGGTAAAGGCTTTTTAACAAGTGGTTGCTTAAAGATTTTAACAAAAATCACCGAATAGGTACTAAATATTATATTGAAAAACTCACCAAAAATTGATCGCTTTTTTCTACCCCTTGCATCTAGCAGGTGGCTGCAGATTCCCCCAGGAGGTAGCACATGCGTCTAGACACCGGTACACAGACCCCTGCAACCTATAACATGGGGGCGGTTTGTAGCAACCAGCGACCAGCCATGTATGCAGGGAGAGGCTGGTGGTGAATGCAGACACATGGACACCATTAAGCCTCTGAGGTTGTTTTCCTCTAGGGGGCGTCTGTCACAGTGATGCATATTTCAGTGCTGAGCAGCCCGCCCGGTCTAATAGGAGGCGTCACCAATTGGCTGCTCAGACACTATGTAACACCTGAGTGTGGCAGGGGCCTAATGGTGTCCATGTGTCTGCATTCACCACCAGCCTCTCCCTGCATACATGGCTGGTCGCTGGTTGCTACAAACCGCCCCCATGTTATAGGTTGCAGGGGTCTGTGTACCGGTGTCTAGACGCATGTGCTACCTCCTGGGGGAATCTGCAGCCACCTGCTAGATGCAAGGGGTAGAAAACAGCGACCAATTTTTGGTGAGTTTTTGATTAAAGATTTACCCTGTTTGGGGAGTGCCAGGAACTTTGTTGTTTTTGCTATTTGAGGAAGTTATAGCATTTTTACAAGTTGTTCAAAAATAATTCGACTTGTGGAAGGTAACCTGATCTGCTTGGGTGTGGCAAACCCACATGCCATGCTGAATAACCTTTATGACAGTAAATTGGAGGCTGGATATGACAGTACTTCCTTATGAAAGTAGGCCACTTCTTGCTAGTTTTCCATTGTGCTGAGCCAAAAGTTCATGGGAACATAGCATTGAGGGAATTTGCTGAAGGACACTTTCTAGATATGGCTGCTTAAGCTATGTGACTTTTTGCTAATGTGCTTCAGGTTGGTAGAGCAGCTGATAAAATATCAAGTCCACCTTGTCATATAGACTGAAATCGCTGCTGTATTGATAATTATTTTTAGCTGTAATTCTGACACAGAATGGGTTGTTATTAATACTGACTGAGCATGCTTGCTACTGCTCAGTCCTCAATCAAACATTAGGGTACTTAACCAAGTATCGTGAGTGCACAAGGGAAAGCCTGAGTCACCATCCCATATATTTTGCAGCTTTTTCAAAGCCAATAAACATTGGAGGATTGCCTGACATACACAGTAATGCCACAGCCATGTTGGCTACTGGCATTGCTGTGATTAGCCTTCCACATCACATAATCAGGTCCTATATGAGACCTAGGGGTGCAATGCTTGGCACACTGCAGTTCAGGGAGAGTTGATGTAAGTGAAAGAACATAGATTACACCAGAAATATAGTCAGGAATGTACAGGGGCACCCCGTAGTGCCTTTCATAGGGCACTAAATTGTCTTTCTAGCCTTGTTTAATTTATTAAAATAATATATAAATAGAAAAACAACTTTGAGTGACCTCTATTTTTGATACTCAGCCAAGATAAAGCTGACAACTTAAGGCCGGTATTACCAGACCAGGAAATTTCATGGTCATTCATCCCTTCCCAGCTGAAATATACTAGCCTGCAGCAAACTTTGAATTGGCACATAACATTAGATGCATCAATTCTGGTGGTTCACCCTGGCTTTTCCCAATTGCCTTGGTGCATTTACATTCAGGGTAATATTTTTAGGGTCTGATCTCAGCTGTGTAATGTTACCTGACATGAAACCCAGGGGTTAGTGATGCAGATTCATTTGTGATATTGTTATTGAATAGGTATATTGTTAGTAATATTGCATCTGGAGAGGTAGATCTGAGTGTCATCACCATAGAGAAGATATTGAAAGCTTTGTGAGTCTATGAGTTGTCCCGGCCAAAGGCGTTGATGGAGATGAGTTGAGCTCCAAGAACTGTCCTTGGTGGACACTGACAGATAGAGGGTGAGATGAGGAGGTGGTGTGTAAGTGGTATACAGTGGAAGTCTGGTCAGTTAGATATGTGGAGGTCTAAGATAGAGCCAAGTATGTGATCCCAAGAGATTAGAGAATCTGCAGTAGGAGGCAATGTTCCACTATATTAAAGGCAGAGACTAGGTCCAGGATGAGGTGGACAGAATAGTGTTGATTGTCTTTGACAGAGAGGAGAGGTGGGGGAGAGTTTAAGATTGACATGCTGTTCCTGTAGTTTTGAAGCACAAGGGAAAAGTGACAGAGCAATAGTTTGACCCAGAGAATGTGTCAAGAAAGGGATTTTGAGGATCGGCTTAATTGAGGCTGTAGACAGCATGACAGGAAGATACCAGATGTTAGTGATAGGTTAAAGTAATGAGTTAGGGTTGGGATTTAGTCTGTGGTGATGTTGAGGATGAGGTGTGATGGGAGCTGGTCAAGTGCACAGGTGGTGAGATGTGATCTGTAGAGTAGAGAGAAAAAAATATCTTCTGTCATGGCAGAGGATATGGTTTAGCAGTATTAAGGCTAAGTAGTTATGAGGAGGGGATGGGACAAAGCTTTCTCTGATGTTATCAATCTTCTTCTTGAAGAATGAGGTAAAGCTCAGCTGAGATGAGCAGGGCCACGGAGGGGAGAATTAAAAGTGTTAAATAGCTGTTTAGGATTGTTATTTGGGGAGGGTATGACAGATGAGAAGTAGGTTTGTTTTGCGCAGTGAAGGTGGACTTGAAGTTGCTGTGGGACTGTTTGAATGTGATGAAGTGCTCGGTGGAATGGGATGTCTTAAATCTCTGCTCAACAACTCTGGAAGGTCACCTTCGTTTGTTCGTCAGGTTCTTGTGCCAGGATTGCTTGTAGATTGTGCGAGTTTTGGTATGTTTGAGGAGGCAGCTGATTCCAGAGCTTCAGTTATTGGGGTATTATATAAAGTGGCAGCAGCATCTGCTTTGTGTAAAAAACCTACAATATGAGCAAGGGGAAGAAGGGACTAAGAGAGGGAGTTTAAATCTAGATGTTTGTAATTTTTGCAAGGGTGGGGTGCAAGGCCGGACTGGGACCAGAAAGCAGCCCTGGAAAACAAACTCCACCAGCCCACACACTATATCACCCATTAGCCCCAATCAGTGAAATTTGCTTTTAAAGGGAACCTGTCACCTCCATGAAGCCCCGCAGGCTATCACTACCTGCCCCTGCATCTTCCTATTACTTCTCTAACTATCCCTCTCTGTGCTAAATGTGCCCTGTGACAGTATAATAAAAGCTTTTTATCACTCAAACACATCATCTCCGGTACTCCGCAGGCCGGACTTCAGGCTGCACAGTACGCATACTCTATGGAACACATTACATCAGCTCATCTGTGATGATATCTATGATGAACTAACGTAATGTGCTCCAAAGAGCATGCGCAATGCGCAGCTCTGTGGATGAGTACCGGAAATGACAACGCTCGGCGTCATACGTGCCATTCTGCAGAGCGGATGAGCCAGGCTGGGGGGTGCACATTTGAATGTCAACATCACGCCCATCGGAGCACGATAAACTAAACAGGAGGCGGCCATGGGACACAGAGAGGACGCCCAGGGGGTCTAGCAACGGTAGCCCCCTGTTCATTAACATACTAATGAGTGAGTGATAAAAAGCTTTTATTACACAGTCACAGGGCACATTTAGCATAGAAAGGGATAGTCAGAGTAGTAATAGGAAGGTGCAGGGACAGGTAGTGATAGTCTGGGGGCTTTATGGATCTGAGAGGTTCCCTTTAAGTTGTCGTGGCCTCATCACTTTCTTAAAGGAGTTATTTGAAGAGCAACATGTGAATGGTGCAGCAGAGGGAATAATCAACCACAGCTCCATTTATATGGTGGTCAACAAAGCCACATTTCTCAGGATTGTGGGTTCCCAGCAGTCAGATACACAGTGTTAGACAAGTCATCACCTGTACAGAAGAGAAGTGATGACTTCATATTAGGGATAATCAAATTAAGCAACATTTAAATGCTGAGAATCAAAGTTCAAAACCACCTCTCTGACAACAGGACAGGAGAAGTGGTACTGTGCAGTGTATATATACTGAAAAATACAGATACTGAGGATTACACCCAGTATACAGGACAGGAGAGGTGGTACTGTGCAGTGTATACATACTGAAAAATACAAATGCCGAGGATTACACCCAGTATACAAGACAGGGAAAGTGATACTGTGCAGTGTATATATACAGAATATTACAGATACTGAGGATTACAGCCCGGTATACAGGACAGGAGAAGTGCTACTGTGCAGTGTATACATACATCCAGTATACAGGACAGGAGAAGTGGTACTGTGCAGTGTATATATACAGAATAATACAGATACTGAGGATTACGCCCAGTATACAGGACGGGAGAAGTGGTACTGTGCAGTGTATATATTGTGAGGCACCGCCGGCATGATCCTCATGGCCGGGGCGCATCACATGCAGGATCAGGAGGATCTTGTGCACACTGGCCGGTTTTCCTGTGATAATGCTGTGTGAACCAACTTTGAACACAAGGTTTAATGTGACTAATGAGTGGCTCATGAGATCAAGGAAGCCCTGAGGAAAGGGATGTAATGAGTGATTGCTGACAGCCCAGGTGGGTGTGTCAGGTGCGTGTGTCCGGAGGAATAGCAGCTCAGCTGGGTGACTGTGTGGGTGTGGCCGGCACGATAAGAGTCAGCCAGCTGAGTGATTGAGAGATTCATTCTCAGCCAGACATCAGCCTGAGAGCATGTGGGCTGATTACCAGCCAGAGAGCCGAGCAGAGCCAGTCTGTGTGAGGGACTGGGAGTGCGAGTCCATACCGCCATGTTGAGATGGTGAAGGGAGCATGCTAGCTCCATACCGGTAGCCAGGACCAGGGTCGTGACAGCACCTGGGGTGGGGAAGCCGTGGCTGACCTGTTGGACGCTGGACTGGACGTGGGGTGAAACATGTCCAGGACGGAGCCTGTGAGAGGCTTGGCCAACCCGTTACCCAGGTAGCGAGACCCGGATCCGTGCCCGGTAAGACAGCGGTTCCCGTGTAACGGAATGAGCTGTGTGTGATTAATGCCAGGCGGGCATAACCGCTATTGGGTCCGGCTAGGTAGTCGTTAAAGGACCCGTTGATGTATGTAGGGGCTTAGGCAATTGCCCTGAATGTAAGATGATGACCTATGTAAGAACATTGTATAATAATGTGGGGAGAAAGTGACCCAGCCAGTATGGATGATGTTGGAGGCGTTCCGTCCCTGTGGGACAAGAGGGAGGCTTGCCCTGCTGCTTGCAGAGGGTACCCGTCCCTCAACCACGGCCTCTAATGGTGTGGGTGTGCCTGTGGTGCCAGACACAGGGGTAATAGGGCTCCTAGTAGGTAACGGATGAGGTTCCCGTGTACTATGGTTTGCCAGTCCCTGTAATGGACCCAGGAGAGCCACAGTCCATGGATGATGGGCTGTGAGCGTGTGGAAGGATGCGTGTGATCCATGGACGTTTGAATGGTGGATCACATACGGTATGTAAGTACCCGGTCAGGCAGGAATCCTGACTACGGGTTAATGGTATATCATCATGCTGGGTGACTAAAGCCAGGCCGCAGGTACCGCCATTGGGACCCACAGGGCCCGTTGAGGCGTATGTAACGAAGGTCAGAAGAAGGGGTTAAAAAGGGCTCCTAGAGTTGGGGACACCATGGTTGAACCAGGTGGGCGCTGACCTGGACGTGGGGTGAAACACGTCCAGGAAGGAGCCCCTTGGGGATACATGACATACCCGGTACTCAGGCTGCTCAATCCCTATTATGAACCCGGAGGGGTCATCGTTGTAATGTAACGTATGTATTGATGTATCGTGTAAGTAGGCCGGAGGCCGTAGCCACCACGGGAGCTGTTAGTAGAGCTCCAATGGGGACAGAGAGATGGTTACAGGTCCCGGGTTACAATAAGATGTCATGTGCAATAAGTGTTATGTAATGTTATATGTAAATGTATGGTTTATATATGTATGGTGTTTATAATCAATGTGATATGTGTCAAACATGCTACCCGGGTTATGTTATTAATATGTGAAAAATAAACGGGTAGACATTGGTTAACTTATAAACACGTGTTTGTTGTCGTTATGCAAGCGGGTTCCCCGGTTGCTACCTCACAATATACAGAATAATACAGATACTGAGGATTACACCCAGTATACAGGACAGGAGAAGTGGTACTGTGCAGTGTATATATACAGAATAATACAGATACTGAGGATTACACCCAGTATACAGGACAGGAGAAGTGGTACTGTGCAGTGTATATATACAGAATAATACAGATACTGAGGATTACACCCAGTATACAGGACAGGAGAAGTGGTACTGTGCAGTGTATATTTACAGAATAATACAGATACTGAGGATTATACCCAGTATACAGGACAGGAGAAGTGGTACTGTGCAGTGTATATATACAGAATAATACAGATATTGAGGATTACACACATACGCACATGCAGCCTGCCCTCTCACACACACACATACACACGTAGCAGCCTGCCCCAGTCCCCACACACATGAAGCAGTCTGCCCCGGACCCCACACTCACGTAGCAGCCTGCCACACAAACACACATGCAGCAGCCTGCCTCGGCCCCCCCACACATACATGTAGCAGCTGCCCCAGGCCCCACACACACACAGCTGCCTGACCCGGCCCCCACACGCACGTAGCTGCCTGCCTCAGCCCCCACTCGCACGTAACAGCCTGCCCAGCCCCACACACATGCAACACCCTACCCCGACCACCACACACAGCAGCCAGTCCTCACACACACATGCAGCAGCTTGCCCTGGCCCCCACACACGTAGCATCAACCTGCCCCGATCCCCACACACATGTAACAGCCTGTCCTCAAACACACACATGCAGCCTGTCCTCACGCACAGACACACAAATACACACACAACAGCATGTCCTCACACACACTCACACATACACACAGCAGCCTGTCCTCTCACACACACACATACACACACACAGCAGCCTGTCCTCACACATACACACGCAGCAGCCTGTCTCACACACACTCACACATACACACAGCAGCCTGTCTCACACACACATACACACACAGCAGCCTGTTTTCACACACACTCACACATACACAGTGGCCTGTCCTCACACACACACACACACTCACACATACACAGCGGCCTATCCTCACACACACACACTCACACATACACAGTGGCCTGTCCTCACACAAACACTCACACATACACAGCAGCCTGTCCTCACACACAGACACACAAATACACACACAACATCCTGTCTCACACACACACCAGCCTGTCCTCACACACAGACACACACAAATACACACAGCAGCCTGTCCTCACACACAGACACACAAATACACACACAACATCCTGTCTCACACACACACACACCAGCCTGTCCTCACACACAGACACACACAAATACACACAGCAGCCTGTCCTCACACACAGACACACAAATACACACACATTGGCCTGTCTCACACACCACACAGCGGCCTGTCCTCACACACAGACACATAAATATACACACAGCGGCCTGTCTCGCACACACACATCGGCCTGTCCTCACACACAGACACACAAATATACACACAGCGGCCTGTCTCACACACACACAAATACACACACAGCGGCCTGTCTCACACACACACACAGCGGCCTGTCCTCAAACACAGACACACAAATACACACACAGCAGCCTGTCCTCACACACAAACACACAAATATACACACAGCGGCCTGTCTCACACACACACAGCGGCCTGTCCTCAAACACAGACACACTAATACACACACAGCAGCCTGTCCTCACACACAAACACACAAATACACACACAGCGGCCTGTCTCTCACACACACTCACATATACACACACAGCGGCCTGTCCTCACAAACACACAGCGGCCTGTCCTCAAACACAGACACACAAATACACACACAGCAGCCTGTCTTTCACACACACTCACACATACACACACAGCGGCCTGTCCTCACACACAAACACACAAATATACACACAGCAGCCTGTCTCACACACACTCACACATACGCACACAGCGGCCTGTCTCACACACAGACACATACACCAGCCTGTCTCACACACAGACACACACAGCAGCCTGTCTCACACACAGACACACACACAGCAGCCTGTCACACACACAGACACACAGCAGCCTGTCTCACACACACACAAATACACACACAGCAGCCTGCCCTGTTCCACCCCCACCCCACACATCTCAGGTCAGACAAACGAAAGTGAAAGTATCTTGCCTCAGCTTTGCTTGTTGTGCCGCACTGTAATCTGCAGCCCCGGGGTCCGCAGCTGAGACAGGTCAGAGGAGGAGTGAGGAGACTCAGTCTGTGACTGAGAGACAAATTCACCGGCTGCTGACTGCTGCCTTCAGACCAGCTCCACTGCCTGTACACTTGGCCCACTTGGTAATGGCCGGGGTGGCCGTGATCCATTTCGTGGGCGGGAGAGCAGAGTGTGTGCTCTCTCCGCCCACAAACAACATGCTGTACAGATGCTCTCTCCTTGAGAGCCGCTGTCAGGGCTGCCCGCCCTCCTACTGGTGTGAGTCTGTGAGAAGAGGTAGCGGCCGGCGCCGTTCCCCAGACCTAGTATGCCAGGCCGCTGCAAAATCATTTAAAAGCTGGCCTGCGGCTAGAGGAGCGGGCGCTGTGGCCCCGCCCACTCCACAACCGCCGGCCCATCGGGAAAAGTCCCGAATCTCCCGCCTGTCAGTCCGGGCCTGGTGGGGTGTGTGAGAGAGATGGAATCCAGCATTAAAAAAGAACAGCTGGAGAGGCTGTGTCAGAGGATGTGATCCAGGCTTCAATGATGCCAAGGAAGAGTTTTTTGTTATAAAAAGGTCATGGAGGCAGGAGGTATCAGATGTCAAGAAAGTTGGGTAGAACATTAAGCACGCCAGTTTGGAAAATGCAGTAGAGGCAGGAGGTAACAGATGCTTGGAAAGTTGGGAAGAAGTTTAAACTGCCTGTGGAAAGACTAGACAAAATAGTCATAATGGTTAGATGATGATCAGAGAGCAGTGATGATAGATGACCAAGTGCATAATATTAATTCTGATCAAATTCATTGCAGTACACTTGTATCTGGCCCAAATGTTATTTCAAGGAGAAATAAAACCATAGATGACATTGCTCATTTTACATTTCATATATGTATTTATTCTATGTATCCTAGTATCTAGAGAGTAAAATAATGGGTGGGAGAAACACATTGACATATGTTAGATTTGTTACCAAAATGAATTTCTAGGATGAATTCCCCGACCAGATATTAGAGTCGGCATTTTAATTTTCTCCTATTTAAGATGTTCTCTAAGAATTGTTATAAACAGATTACAGAAAGGCAGGAATGTGTAATGATGCATAAATAGTCATTCCTTTGGGAGTGGGCAGCAGAGAGCTCACTGTGATTGACTGATGGAATTAATCTTTTAGTTGGAAGTTTACAGAGTATAGGAAGGAAGTATAAATAATGGAAATAGATAAATAGATCTTAGAGAAATGAATTAGAAAATGATAGCAATTACCATATTTTTCGCACTATAAGGCGCACCGGATTATAAGGCGCACCCTCAAAAAATGACTTTTAAGCCGTCTTGGTCCATATATAAGGCGCACCGGATTATAAGAAGCACCATATTACTATAAAAAAAATCCCTCTGTAGCCTCCCATCACCCTCGAGCATCGCTGTGTAGCCTCCCATCACCCTCCAGTATCCCTGTGTAGCCTCCCATCACCCTCCAGCATCCCTGTGTAGCCTCCCATCACCCTCCAGCATCCCTGTGTAGCCTCCCATCACCCTCCAGCATCCCTGTGTAGCCTCTCATCACCCTCCAGCATCCCTGTGTAGCATCCCATCACCCTCCAGTATCCCTGTGTAGCCTCCCTCACCCTCCAGCATCCCTGTGTAGCATCCCATCACCCTCCAGCATCCCTGTGTAGCATCCCATCACCCTCCAGCATCCCTGTGTAGCATCCCATCACCCTCCAGCATCCCTGTGTAGCATCCCATCACCCTCCAGCATCCCTGTGTAGCATCCCATCACCCTCCAGCATCCCTGTGTAGCCTCCCATCACCCTCCAGCATCCCACACAGTCAGACACACACACACACACTCAGACACACACACATACACACACATACACACTCAGACCACACACACGCACACTCAGACACACACACACACACACACACATACACACTCAGACACACACACACACACTTACTGTACTGTGTGGCAAGGCACTCACAGCGCTGGAGCCCTCAGCCAATTACAGCGCTGGAGCCCTCAGCCAATCACAGCGCTGGAGCCCACAGCCAATCACAGCGCTGGAGCCCACAGCCAATCAGAGGCTATGGGCTGACGTCAGCTGGCCTCGGATTGGCTCAAGGCTCCTGGGCGGAGCTGTGATTGGCTGATGGGCTCCTGGGCTCCTGGGCTGTGAGCGCGCCCGATGCAGCGGCGGCACCAGCATGGATGGCGGGAATGGCGGCTGGTGATTGCGCCCCCGCACAGCGATGCCAGGCAGGCACCGGACAGAGGGGAATGGCGGGGACGGAGGATATTGCGGCACAAAGGTATGCCTTATTTTCTGGGGGTGCTAAATTTTCCTGGAAAAATCCGTATATAAGGCGCACTGCACTATAAGGCGCACCTATGATTTCTGGGAAAATCTTAGTCTTTTAGGTGCGCCTTATAGTGCGGAAAATACGATACATAAGGGTTTTTGACTGACAGATCCCTTTTAAGTACCCACTCCATCCTGCTTGCCCTCCTGAACTTGTGTCCCTGAAGCTTAGGTCAGCTGCTGCAGTACCAGGGACTGCCCTGGAGTGTACCTGGTGTCTGTCTCCATAGCTCAGTCAATACTCCGATGCTCTGGTGAAGACCCCTTAGGCACCTAGTCATGCCCCTTCAAGGTAAGCCCAGTCCATATGCAGTGAATCCATACCCTCTTGCATAACAATAGTCCTCCATAAAGTATAAAGGCTCCCTCATAGCCCTCCAATTATAATAATTTCCCCATCATAGCTCTCCATTTAGTATTATTATCCCCACATATTCCATTATTTAGTACTAGCTGTGAGCCCGATGCGATTGCATCGGGATTCTAGAATCGGTGTATAGTTTATTAAATTAGAGTTTTAACTAATAATCCAATTATTCCATGATAGATGGCGGCCCAATGTTAAAGAATCGGGAGTGTAGCATGCATATATACATTATTCATTCAAATTTGACAATAAAGCACATAAGACATGATATCTATCTATCAACTACCAATGTTTGTATGGTATATGTCAGTGTAGTACATGTCATGATTCTAAGGCAAGGCTTTTCGTACAGATACTGGCACCGATGTTTTGTACAGATTACGTATATTCAATTTATATATGAATATTAATAATCTATGATTGAGCCAGTACATGTTTCCCCACCAACCACGGAAAGGTAGCCTTACAGCTGGTGGGACCTACTCTACTTCTATCCCTAATAATTAATAGTTAGACTCCTTTTAAAGCAGATATTTTTTGGCTATTTGCAGAAGGTATGGAATAACCAAATACAATTTCTGAACTTGGCACCAAAGGGACTACCTACAGCTCACTTTCAGAAAGTAACATGTAATAAATTTGGAATTTGCACTTAGCTTGCAGTAAATACGGCAAGCAGAGCTTTAACAGGTTGACTAAATGCATCCACTAAAAATGAGAGCTAACTGATTTTGGCGGTTGAAACTGTGGAAAGCACATGTGCCGCAACTACCGCAAGTAAACCACAAATTCCATAAACATTTCATGCAACTTACAGTAAGAGTACTGTAAGTCACCATTAGGCAGCAAGTGGCAAAATTGATTTTTCCCCACTAAAAATTCCACAAATAGCAGAATAATTCAGATGTAAAATCAAAATGTCTATTCTTTCCCTATGTGTCTAAATATGTACCTATGTGTCTAAATATATACCTATGTGTCTAAATATGTACCTATGTGTATATATGTATTTATATGTACAGAACACACTTCAAGATAGAGATGTGTGTGAACAGCCGTCCCACCCATCTCTTAGGCTGCCTTCAGACTTGCATATGCATCTGCAGCGTTTTGCAGATGCATCTGAAGCATCTGCATGCAGACGGCAGTCCCTATCTTTATAATGGGACACACGGTGTCTGCAGATGCTTGCAGACAGCCGTGCGCACCCATTCACTCCTATATGTGATCTGTGCGCAGGCGGATGCCTGCGTACAGATCACAGACTCTCCTCCGCACCAGGGACGCGACATGTTGCATCCCTGGTGCGGGCGGGAGTGTGTGATTTGTATGCAGGCATGCGCCTGTGCAGAGATCACATATAGGAGTAAATGGGTGCGCACGGCTGTCTGCAAGCATCTGCAGACACCGTACGTCCCATTATAAAGATAGGGGCTGCCGTTTGCATGCAGATGCTTGCAGATGCATCTTCAAAACGCTGCAGATGCATCTGCAAGTCTGAAGGCAGCCTTAGCTGTTCACAAAAACCTCACCCTGTGTAAAAAGAAAATGAAATCTCGCAGCAGCTATACTGCTGGAGCATCAGGTTCTTATCACTAAATGCAAGCATTTAGATGATACACATCTACAATCTACAAAAAAAATGTGTGTTTACATACATATACAATGAAATGTAAAAAGAAATTTTCTAAGCTAAAAAAGTAATTACTATATATTTTAAATAACTATTTTATATCTAAAAACTAATTATAATATCTTTATAACTAAACTAATATTTTTGGTATTTTTGTATATTTCTATTCCTATACATCTATAGCTAAATTAATTTATTGTAATATTTGTGTCTAATTTTAAAATAACTATGTATCTAAATGTAAGATGTATCTAAAGAATTTTAAGTAAAATATTTTTATACACTATATTTTTAGTGAAAATGAACACTAACAACTATATTTTTTAAATGACTATTTTATATCTAATAACTAATTATAATGTCTTTATCTATAACTAACCGAATTTTTTTGGCATGTTTTTTTTTCGATTCCTATACATCTATAGCTAAAGTAATTTATTGTAATATTTGTGTTTAATTAGAAAGTAACTATGTATCTATATCTAATATGTATCTAAAGAATTTAAAATAAAATATTATTAGAGAGATTATTTTGAGTAAAGAGTATTTCACTATTGGGCAGCAACTTTCCTTGAATGGGTGTATGCAGTACTTTCACCTTAACATTACATCGTCTTTTCACTCGTGAAAAAGCCACATATAACTGTCCATGTCCAAAAACGGGTTCTGGCAAAAAAATCCCTACTTTCTCCAGTGTTTGGCCTTGGGATTTGTTGATGCTCATGGCAAAAGTAGACTTCACGGGAAATTGTTGACGTCTTAACTTGAAAGGTGAGGCAGTCTCTGATGGAGATAAATCAATCCTTGGAATAAACACCACATTTCCTTCTGCAGACCCAGTAATGACTTTTGCTTGAATCAGATTGTCAAACAAAGTGATGACAATGAAGCGATTCCCATTGCAAAGACCTTTTATGCTGTTAAAGTTGCGCAAAAGCATGACAATGGTACTGATTTGTAATTTGAGGCAATGATAAGGCATTCCCATTGGTGTGAGTGAATTTAAAAATTCCACAGGATATTGGTCTGAATCTTCAGTCTCAATGGAATCATCACTAATGTACTCAGTGTATTCACCAGCAATGCAATCCATAACCTTAGAGTTCACCATATCCACATGGACATTTTTAGGGCAAAGAATGGCAGGTGATGCAGCAATTTGAATGCTTTCATTGTTATATCCATCATGTATGTAAATGTAATATATATCTAAAGAATTTAAGATAAAATATTCTTATAGACAATATTTTTAGTAAAGACTTTTTCAGAATTAGGGAGCAATTTGCCTTGAATGGGAGTATCCAGTACTTTCACCTTAACATTGCATCGTCTTTTCACTCGTGAAAAAGCCACATATAACTGTCCATGTCCAAAAACTGGTTCTGGCAAAAAAATCCCTACTTTCTCCAGTGTTTGGCCTTGGGATTTGTTGATGGTCATGGCAAAAGCAGGCTTCACGGGAAATTGTCGACGTCTTAACTTGAAAGGTAAGCCAGTCTCTGATGGAGATAAATCAATCCTTGGAATAAACACCACATTTCCTTCTGCAGACCCAGTAATGACTTTTGCTTGAATCAGATTGTCAAACAAAGCGATGACAATCAAGCGAGTCCCATTGCAAAGACCTTTTCTGCTGTTAAAGTTGCGCAAAAGCATGACAATGGTACCGATTTTTAATTTGAGGCGATGAGAAGGCATTCCCGTAGGTGTGAGTGAATTTAAAAATTCCACAGGATATTGATCTGGATCTTCAGTCTCATCAGGATCAATGGAATCATCACTAATGTATTCAGTGTATTCACCAGCAATGCAATCCATGACCTTAGAGTTCACCATATCCACATGGTCATTTTTAGGGCAAAGAATGGCATGTGATGCAGCAATCTGAATGCTTTCATTGTTATGTACATCAATGAGAATGTTTTCACCAAATATAGCAAGTATGAGTGAGCCAGTGCAGATCATGTCTTGTGGGATTTCAATGATATCATCTCCAAGGTTGAAATCATTGGACAATTCACCATTTCCCAGTTGAAGTAACCAACTGCTATAATCAGGATCAATGGAACGCATGTTGTTGAAGAGTGGCAATTGAGTGAACAGCTGCCATTGTCGTGAGTATTTAATACAACTCTCTATAATGTCAGTTCTTGTACCATGAGGGATGATAGGCAGACACTGTCGAAAGTCTCCTCCCAGAACAATAACTTTCCCTCCAAAAGGTGTTGTATTTTTATTGGAAATATCTGTTGTCATGACATCCCGTAAAAGTTGATCTATCACATGCAATGCATATTTAGATAACAGAGTGGACTCGTCAATAATGAAAAGTTTGGTACTTTTCAAATGTTGTGCAGCATCTGTATCATTTTTAATTCTGGAAACGGATGTTTCATTTATTGGAATTGGTATGCCATAAAGCGAATGAATGGTTCTTCCTCCTTGCAGTAAGTTAGCTGCAATCCCTGTACTGGCTGCAGGTGATACAATTTCGCCTTCTCCTCTTAGTTCATGAATTAATAAATCATACAGATATGTTTTCCCACTGCAACCTGGACCGTCAATGAAAAAGCACTTAGGTTGTAGACTTCTATCGTGTAAAGCTTGATTGATCGCATCATAGGCCAAAAGTTGTTGGTCATTTAAAGTAGCTTTCATTTGCTGAGCTCTTCTTAACTCATCATCCTTGTTGTATAGTGGAGCGATGTGTGGCTTTCTTTTTGGTCGTGGTAGATTAAAATCAGTAAAAGTTTTGCCATGAAATTTTAGAACATTTTGGACATCTGTCATTGCATATCCTTCACAATTCTCACACTCTTCAGTGTTGGAATGATATGCATGGCAGTATTCTTGGATAAAGTCTTGTTTAAATTCTTGCCACAACTCCAATGGATGAGCTGGAGGACCAAAAATACATATATATGCAAACATATCACGAAGTTGTGCAGGCATGTTGAGAATACAGGCATCCAATAAAGTATTTCTCCAAACAGTGTCATCGAAGAGCAATCCAAGAGCTAATGCTGCCTCTTTAAAAGTTGGGTATGTGACTTCATTAACAGTCTTTATGTTGTCAAAACTTGTTGCTCCTTTGACATGCAGTAACAACAACCTTAAATTATTGATCTTTCATACTGACAGTATACATTCTTCCAATCACTGAAGAACCTCCTCGCTTTCTAATTTCCCATGCACCTTGTTTCCAAACATAGTGCTCTGGAATTTGGCGGTATAAGTAATCATGAGCATGCGGGTCATTCTCATTGAGCTCAAAGTACGCCATAAGAGTGGATTTTCTGTGCATTGTGTAACTGATGTTTTCAACAGAGTCATCCTCATGAAAATAAAGTGGTTGAGAATGTGGGAGGTGTACGGCCAGGGGAATAATGGAGTGCGATTGTCTATGCATCGGGTAAGCAAATATTCGCCAAGCTGCCTCCGATGCACTCACGTATCTTGAATCCATGAATTGATGTGTTTCATCATGGTGGATATTAGTTTGGCAAATTTCAAGATTGGCTTTATCATGTCCTTTGTAGACATATTTGAATAGGTATTTAACACTTTGAATGGAAGCACATACCTCAACATTAATATGACACTTGTATTTTAATAGTAGGAAAGGGTTATAGGGAACAACCCAAGAATCAATCATCTTTGAATGGTGTTCAAAGGATGATCCTTCCTTTCTTTGATAAGTAGGGTATGCATCCTCAGCTAAGAGTGTTTTTGTTTGGAAATCTTTAGGAAAACCTTTCTTACACTTTCCAAGATCCATACATGGAGAATTGGGGTTGTGTTGTCCACAGGGTCCATGAATCATGTGTTGCATCACAATTTCATGGAGCACAGGGTAATCTTCTGGATCAGGAATTTCAGCCCAAACTATATTATTCACTTCAACCTCAGTTCTTAGTTTGGATTTGCTATCCAGAATGATCAAAATGTGAGCGTGTGGTAGGCCACGCTTTTGGAATTCAATAACATGAACCATTGCACAAACTTTGCCAAATAATCCAGTGTTAATGTCTTTTAATAGCGCTTCCAGTTTAATTCTGAAGACACGGGCGACTAAATCAGGTCTATGTTCCACACGCTGCCATGGCTCTAAATTGTTTGTAATCTCCCTCCATTTAGGATTACAGGTCATGGTTACAAAAAGATCGGTTGTCCAAATTTAGTCACAATAGCCATGGCATCCTGATAGCGTTGCTGCATGTTTCTTGGACTGCCTTCAAAGGAAGATGGTAAAATGACCGTCTTGCCAATGGGAATACCTTTCTCAACAGATTTTTTCAGGAGATGTTCCTGGAGTACGCAATAATCCTCCACTTTTAAATCCTTTTGGTGTTGACGGATAAAATTTAAGCGATTAGCCTCAATTTTCACATACGCATCCACTAAGTACTGCTGCGTTAGTTTGCCACCATTCAGGACAGGATTGAACCGATTCCGTACAGACAACAAATAGCAGTAATACTGGAGCTGTGTAACCCTGCGTTGAATTTGGCCTTGATGCTTGAGTCCCTCATGCCAGCCTTGTTCTCCATGAGGGAAAAATAAGGGATACATTAATGCATCTAAATTGCTGTGTAGAATACTGACTTGCTGTGTTTTTGGGGCCAAGGGGTTATTTGGATCAGGTTTCAAATGAATTAAAATGTCTCTATTGAATGGTGGCTCTCCATCAGCATGTTCAAAGACCACAGCAACTTCATTGACAGTAGGATTGTTATAGCGTCTAGACTCTTGGTCTCTGTCTTGTTTAATGGCCACGATAATATTTGGCATAACGGTGCCATGTTCTACTGCCTTCTGTTCTTCTTCTAATTCAACGTCACGTAGCATTTTGTAGGCCGAAACAAAGGGATTAATATTATCCAATTGAAGAGCAATGATACTCATTAAAGTAGGATGACATTTCACATTTTCTGGAGACTGTATCCGTTGTTCTACAGCGCTTGCAGTATCTAAAATGTACAGTTGTGCATATGCTGGAGGTTGATCTTCAGCAGGATGGAGTGTTCCCGTGCGATGATAAATTTGCCCATGAATTCGGAAACAGTAAGGGCCGTGTCCAGGTGGTGGAGAAACATGGGCACCCATGGAGGCAAAAGCAAAAGAACTATTAATGCTCCTGATATTCTGCATCAAATTTTTACTGTACTCACTCTCTCCTTTCAGCAGGCGTTGGAAGACCTCCGGGTATTGAGGTAATGGTACCTTTACTTTTCCCTTGTGGCAACAAAGAGTAAACTGTTGATCTGATGGGCGTTCATCAGTAAAATGTCGAGCCTCACAATGTTCACATATTACATTCATGAAACCACAGGTATGTTCTGGAATAGCATGATCCTGATCAATAAATCCCATTGGATGAGGGAAAGGTGAAGATAAGAAAGGTAGAATTTTATTGTGTAATCCTACAAAGATGAGACGTGGAAGGGACGTAGATTCAAAACATTCCATAAATGAAGAAGTTGAAAATATATTCCGTTCTGCCTCTTGCAATGTTGAAGTGGAAGAAGAACTTTGGCGTTGGTCACGACGTGATGTAGCCAAATGGGTCAAGCGGACTGTTCTAGACGTAGGAGACTCTGTATCTTGATGCATCTGTCTTTTCCTTTTAAGCCTCAAAATGTTACACTGTTTGCTGTATGGCGTCTCCTCAGCAGAGTGTTTTCGTTTAGATGTGGCCTTGCGATGTGGTAAAGGCTGTTCAGTTGTACTTAACACAGTAGAAGAAGAGGTGGCAGCAGTATGAGGATCAGACAAAGAGGTGGCAGCAGTATGAGGATCAGACGAAGAAGTGGCCGCAGTATGAGGATCAGACGAAAAGGTGGCAGCAGTATGAGGATCAGAAGAAGAGTAGCAGCAGTATGACAGTCAGACGAAGAGGTGGCAGCAGTATGACGGTCAGATGGATCTCCTGTAGGCATGAACTCTTGGTGCTTGCGTCTTTGACGCGCAGGCATGGATTTTTTTGCCTAATCGTTCTGTCCTTCCTTCAAAAGACTCTTTTGAAACCCGTGTTTTCAAAGCAGCCTTTTCCTTATCCAAGCGAAGTCGTCTTTCTTCAGAACTCTCCTCGGCACGTTTCTTGCACATACGCACAGACTCCTTCTGAACTTTTGCTTCCTTGTTTTCCATGGAAGTCATGGGAGGTGTTAAAGGCTGTTCACTTGGTAGAATGTCAGTACACGAAGAGGCAGGAGTAGTACCTTTGTCAGACGGTTCTTCAGTGAGAGTAATTTGTTGTTTTTCCCATCTGGCACGCGTATCCATGGCTCTTTTTGACTTTCGTTAAGTTCTTTCTTCAGAAGACAGTTCAGCAATACGTTTCTTTGAAGCAGCCTTCGCAGCATCCAACCGAAAACGTCTCATTGGAGAAGACAGTTTGGCAATGCTTTTCACTTTAGCAGCCTTAAGACGTTGTAAACGAAGACGTCTCTCTTCCGAAGTCTCCTCTGCAATGCGTTTGGCCTGAGCAGCCTTAACACGCTCTAAGCGAAGATGTCTATTTTCAGAAGTCTCCTCAGAAGTGCGTTTCGCCTTAGCAGCCTTATCACTATCTAAGCGAAGACGCCTCTCTTCTGAAGTCTCCTCTGCAATGCGTTTCACCTTAGCAGCGTTACGAAGATCTAAGCGAAGACGTCTCTCTTCCGAAGTCTCCTCTGCAATGCGTTTCGCTTTAGCAGCCTTATCACGATCTAACCGAAGACGTGTCTGTTCCGAAGTCTCCTCTGCACGCTTCTTCTTAGGCGTAGATGCAGCCTCCTTGGCAAGAGCGATATTTTTTGTTGGAGAGCTCATCTTAGTAAGAATAGTGAGTGAATCAAATCCAAAATGAGCTAGAGTGTGTTAGTTAAGGAAACAATCAATAATAACTATGTCTAAATAGGCAAAAACAATAAAAGGAAAGTGTGTATTTCAATAACCTGTGAAAATGAAATGGTGGAGTTCTTTAAAGTACGAAACAAATATTTCATGATGTTTACTGTATGGAGTAGTGAATGGCAATCAGTGTGTTTAAAGTCCTTTAAAAGAGACTTCAAGGCAAGACAAATGGATGTAAGGGCCCTTTGAGAGGCGCGTTGTAAAAGCAGATTTCCAACCTTGTAAGAAAAGCGGTTAAAGTACCGATATGACAGGAAGTTCCGCATAACCGCCAGCAGGGGTGGAGTTGCAGAAGGTGGTGCAAAATGGGAGAGGTAGCGTTATTTTGTACCTTGAACGTAGGGTTTTGGGATTATAGGGGAAGTAGTGTTTTTTGTATTTCTTGCTGGAGTTGGTGGAAACAGCGGCATTAGCAGCGAGCGTGAAATGGCACAATGTGACCAAGCATGGTGAAAATAGAAATAAGGCAACTTCTGGAGTACATGGTGAAACAGGCAGGTCAATGTAAAAATCTACGTTAATCCGGCGATGTAGCGTGACCTTACGCATCCGCACCCCTGGTGACGGGTATGGGGAACTTACGTTAATAATGGAAATATTTCCACATGTTATGGAATAATGTAAATCAACATGTACAACGCGCGTGTCAAAGGGGACCCAGTCGGTCATAGAGTGTAAAATGGCATGTAACCAATATATTTGGTATGTAAAAGTAGTTAATGTCCTACTGTGACGACAGGCCCTTTCACAATAGCGGTAATTTGAAATAGCATCAGATGCGGTGAAAAAACTGCATCTGCGGCGTTTGGTGCATAGCCGCAGCATAACCGCTGCACTTGCGGGCGGTTGCGTTAATCGCCAAAGTCAGTATATAGTGACTTGCGGCAGGTGGGGCAATTGGGGTTTAGCACTTGCGGCAGGTGGTGGGGCGATAAAAAACGGTGGGCGACCGTGATTTATTTTGCGGCAGCACCTGGCGCAAGACCAAAAGCGCACTTGCGGCATCTGGCGCAAGTCCCTATATACTGACTATGGCGATTACCGGAACGGGACCGCAAGTGCAGCAGTTATGCAGCAGCTATGCAGCAAACAGAGCAGATGCGATTTTTTCACCGCATCTGCCACGATTTAAAATTACCGCTGATGTGAAAGGGACAGGTATCATTACATCCAAACTGTTAAATATAAGACAGCTAGTAGTGCTACAGACTCATTAGTATGAAATAGAATCAAAATGGCACATAATGTGTTAATGTACTCCTAACAGTCTAATGACACACTCCAAGTAGAAATAAAATATAGAACAGTCTGTAAGGGGTTAATATACCACTGGCACGCGTACAAAATACTGCACGATCAATAAAATTACAAATAGTATTAAAGAAGTTAGTATTCAAATGGCAGTAGTAGACCACATAGTGACATAGGCAGTGAATAGCCAAGACAATAGAAGGGGTTAATGTACTACTTGCATCCTATAAATCAGTGTGGAAGAGAAAATAACTAAGAAATGGTATAGAAGAGGTTAATTTTCAAATGTAATGAGTACAGCACATAGCGACACAGTTAGAGAATAGCAAACAGAATGCAAGGGGTTAATGTAGCACTTTGAACCATATAAAACAGTGTGGGGGAAAACTAAAATGCAAAACGCATAGAAGAGGTTAATGTAGAAATGGCCTTAGTACAGCACATAGTGAGATAGCAAGTGGAGCAGAAATAGAATAGAAGGGGTTAATAAAGTTTGAAAAAAACAGGTCAATATGGTGAAAGGTAGCTGATATGAAATTAGTATAAAGAAGGGGTTAATATAAGCATAGGCATTAGGAATCTATACTCTGATGTGAGATTGTACTGTGAAAACAGCTTTTTAACTTTTACATAGTTCACAAATTCAAATTTCGCGCTCTAAGATGGCGGACGCCAAATGTTCATTCATAAAAAGCCGGCAGACGCCAGCCGCTATTTGATTGGAGAGCGGAAACTTCATAAACATGGCGCCATGAATACGATTGGTCGGCGCTACTGTGTGAAGATGCCGCTGTCCAATCACAACACAGCGGGGCGGAGCTACAGACTTCCACCCTCCCGAACGGCGTGGCCGAAAATCGAACCAGGCGCTCGGCAAGGAAAGTGCCGCTTTCCCCGCTGAGCGCCGACCAATCGGAAGCAAACCGCCATGTCCAACAACCAATCACAATCGCGCCTCATTTCTCAATGCATCTCTATGGGAATGCGCCCTCCAATGACACTCGCGGCGCCATTTTTGAAAATCCACAGCGGCCAATCAGAATCGCGCCTCACTTCCCATAGACATACATAGCGGTGTGTCGGCGATTTTATGGCCGGGCCCCTGGTTGTATTTTCGGCCAGGGAACTCGGCTCTGATCCGTCGTTCCACGGGGCCGGAAACTCGCAATCAGCGCTTCGCGGACATTGCTCGCACCATACCAACGACTCGCAATCATTGCGAGTCCTTGCTGATACGCTAGCTATCGCCGCGAAGCGCTCATTGCGAGTTTGCGGCCCTGTCGAACTACGCCGCTGTGGATTTTCAAAAATGGCGCCGCGATTGTGATTGGAGGGCGCATTCCCATAGAGATGCATTGAGAAATGATGCGCTATTCTGATTGGTCGTCGTCAGCACACAGCGACCAATCAGAAGAGCGCCTCACTTCCCATAGACATACATAGCGGTGTGTCGGCGATTTTATGGCCGGACAATAGAACCAGAAGGGCGGGCATATATTTAGCGAGACACCGCTAATGTATGTCTATGGGAAGTGAGGCGCTCTTCTGATTGGTCGCTGTGTGCTGACGCCACCAATCAGAATAGCGCCTCACTTCCCGTAGACATACATTAGCGGTGTATCGCGAAAAATATGGCCGCCCTTCTGGTTCTATTTTCGGGGACGGGGCTCGGCTATTTCCGGTCCAAAAAAAGAAGTTCTGTATTTATGTATCTTTATTTGTATCTATTTATCTGTCTATATTCTAAGATAGATAGATAGAAAGATACATAGATAAGAATATAGATAGCAAAATAGATAAAAAGAAAGTTAGAAAAATGGAGAAAATGTTTTTTTTCGGACCGGAAATAGCGGAGCCCCGTGACCGAAAATAGAACCAGAAGGCCGGCCATATATTTAGTCAGACACCGCAAATGTATGTCTATGGCAAGTGAGGCGGAATTCTGATTGGTCGGCGTTAGCACACAGCGACCAATCAGAATCGCGGCTCACTTCCCATAGACATACATAGCGGTGTGTCGGCGATTTTATGGCCGGGCCCCTGGTTCTTTTTGCGGGCATAAAATCGCCGACACACCGCTATGTATGTCTATGGGAAGTGAGGCGCCATTCTGATTGGTCACTGTGTGCTAACGGTGACCAATCAGAATTGCGGCGCACTTCCCATAGACATAGAATGGGCAAAAATCGTCCATTCTATCTCTATGGGAAGTGCGCCGCAATTCTGATTGGTCGCCGTTAGCACACAGCGACCAATCAGAATCGCGCCTCACTTCCCATAGACATACATAGCGGTGTGTCGGCGATTTTATGGCCGCAAAATAGAACCAGGGCCCGGCCATAAAATCGCCGACACACCGCTATGTATGTCTATGGGAAGTGAGGCGCGATTTTGATTGGTCGCTGTGTGCTAACGGCGACCAATCAGAATTGCGGCGCACTTCCCATAGACATAGAATGGACGATTTTTGTCCATTCTATGTCTCTGGGAAGTGCGCCACAATTCTGATTGGTCGCCGTTAGCACACAGCGACCAATCAGAATCGCGCCTCACTTCCCATAGACATACATAGCGGTGTGTCGGCGATTTTATGTCCGGAAATTAGAACCAGAAGGGCGGGCATATATTTAGCGAGACACCGCTAATGTATGTCTATGGGAAGTGAGGCGCTCTTCTGATTGGTCGCTGTGTGCTGACGCCGACCAATCAGAATAGCGCCTCACTTCCCATAGACATAGAATGGAAGAATTTTCATCCATTGTATGTCTATGGGAAGTGAAGAGGACGTCGGAGTCGGAGATGGCGGAAAGAAGAGAGAAGACCCCCGGGACCGGACGAAGAGGACGCCTGGCCGGATGGAGGACTTGTGCATCGGACGGACGATGAGATGAAGAAGAAGACATGTGAGTGATCAATGGCGGGGGCTTAGGGTGTAGCGCCTTAGGGGGTAGCGAAAGCGGCGGGGGACAGTGGCGAGAGCTTAGGATGCGGCAGGGCTTAGGGGCTTAGGATGCGGCGGGGCTTAGGGGGTAGGGGCTTAGGGGCGGCGGGTTTAGGGATAGCGCCAGCGGCGGAGGAGAATGCGGCGGGGCTTAGGGGCAGGGGCTTAGGATGCGGCGGGGCTTAGGGGGTAGGGGCTTAGGGGGGGACGGGGTTTAGGGGATAGCGCCAGCGGCGGGGGACAGCGACGGGGCTTAGGAGGCGGGGCTTAGGGGGCGGCGGGGGCTTAGGGGGTAGGGTCTTAGGGGACGGGGGCTTAGAGGCGGCGGGGCTAAGGGGCTTAGGGGCGGCGGGGCTTAGGGGTATTGGCAGGGCTTAGGAGCAGCGGGACTTAGGGGTAGGGGCTTAGGGGCGGCGGGGTTTAGGGGGTATCGGCGGGGGTTTAGGATGCGGCGGGGCTTAGGGGGTAGGGGCTTAGGGGTGGTGGGGGCTTAGGAGGCGGCGGGGCTTAGGGGGTAGGGGCTTAGCGGTGGCGGGGCTTAGGGGGTATCGGCGGGGGCTTAGGATGCGGCGGGGCTTAGGGGGTATCGTCGGGGGCTTAGGATGCGGTGGGGCTTAGGGGGTAGGGGCTTAGGGGCGGCGGGGTTTAGGGGATAGCGCCAGCGGCGGGGGACAGCGACGGGGGCTTAGGAGGCGGCGGGGCTTAGGGGGTATCGGCGGGGGGCTTAGGGGTAGGGGCTTAGGGGCGGCGGGGCTTAGGAGGCGGCGGGGCTTAGGGGGTAGGGGCTTAGGGGCGGCGGGGCTTAGTGGGTATCGGCGGGGCTTAGGATGCGGTGGGGCTTAGGGGTAGGCTTAGGCGGGGTTTAGGGGATAGCGCCAGCGGCGGGGGACAGGGGGTAGGGGCTTAGGGGGGCGGGGGCTTAGGAGGGGCGGGGCTTAGGGGGTAGGGGCTTAGGGGCGCGGGGCTTAGGGGGTATCGGCGGGGCTTAGGATGCAGCGGGGCTTAGGGGGTAGGGGCGGTGGGGCGGCGGGGTTTAGGGGATAGCGCCAGCGGCGGGGGACGGGGTGTAGGGGCTTAGGGGCGGCGGGGGCTTAGGAGGCGGCGGGGCTTAGGGGGTAGGGGCGGGGCGGCGGGGCTTAGGGGGTATCGGCGGGGGCTTAGGAAGCGGCGGGGCTTAAGGGGTAGGGGCGGCGGGGCGGGTGGGTTTAGGGGATAGCACCAGCGGCGGGGGACAGCGACGGGGGCTTAGGAAGCGGCGGGGCTTAGGGGGTATCGGCGGGGGTTTAGGATGCGGCTGGGCTTAAGGGGTAGGGGCTTAGGGGCGGCGGGGGCTTAGGAGGCGGCGGGGCTTAGGGGGTAGGGGCTTAGGGGTGGCGGGGCTTAGAGGATAGGGCTTAGGGGGTATCGGCGAGGGTTTAGGATGCGGCTGGGCTTAAGGGGTAGGGGCTTAGGGGCGGCGGGGGCTTAAGAGGCGGCGGGGCTTAGGGGGTAGGGGCTTAGGGGTGGCGGGGCTTAGAGGATAGGGCTTACGGGGTATCGGCGGGGGCTTAGGATGCGGCGAGGCTTAGGGGTAGGGGCTTAGGGGCGGCGGGGCTTAGAGGATAGGGCTTAGGGGGTATCGGCGGGGGCTTAGGATGCGGCGGGGCTTAGGGGGTAGGGACTTAGGAGGCGGGCTTAGGGGGTAGGGGCTTATGGGCGGCGGGGCTTAGAGGATAGGGCTTAGGGGGTATCGGCAGGGGCTTAGGATGCGGCGGGGCTTAGGGGGTAGGGGCTTTGGAGGCGGGCTTAGGGGGTAGGGGCTTAGGGGCGGCGGGGGCTTAGGAGGCAGCGGGGCTTAGGGGATAGGGCTTAGGGCGCGGGCTTAGAGGATAGGGTTAGGGTATCGGCAGGGCTTACGGGCGAACAGGCGTAAGGGCATGGGGGCGTATGGGTATGAGGCTGTAGTATACCATAGCGGTGTAGACTACAGCCCATGCTGTGGCTTTGTTCGCGGGGCAACGACTCGCAATGCCCACCTTGCGGGCATTGCTTCGCGAGTCGGCAACGACTCGCAATGCTCGCTTTGCGGGCATTGCTTCGCGAGTCGCGTGGCCGCTTTTGCGGCCACGGACAGAGTCCTGGAGAAAGTTCCGAGCTACGCGAACAAAGCCACCGGAAGTAGCACCGTCGCGACGGAAGTCGCTACGGCAATTATATAATAGATAAGGGCCCCACATAGTCATCTATATAGAACAATGCACCTCATAGTCCTCCATATACTGTAGTACACTGTATTCCATCATATAATATAATACACCCCTCATAGTCTTCTATATAATATAATGCCCTCTCAATAGTTGTCCACAAATGATAATGCATCCACCATAGTCCTCTTTATATTATAATGTACTACCGATAGTCTTTCATATTGTTATTAATTTTTTTAATGCTATAGTACCATTTATTCCATGGTGGTTTACATGTGAAAAAGGGGCATACATAGAAATGTGCAATAATTATGAGTAATACAAGGTACACATAGGCACAGATAGAGAGGACCCAGTAATCAAGGGCTCACAGTCTACAAAGGATGAGTAAGGTACAATAGGAGAGAGTATAACTGGTCGTGTGAAGGCTTAGTGGACTAATACTAATGCTCACTGCAAGTTGTAGGCTTGTCAGAAGAGGTGGATCTTCAGGTTCCTTTTGAAGGTTTCCACAGTAGGCGATAGTCTGACATGTTAGGGTAGAGAGTTACAGAGTATGGGAGATACACTGGAAAAATTGTATGGCGTTCTAAGATGCCTAGATAACAGTGGAGTAGAGAAGGAGATCTTGAGAGGATCATAGGATGCGTATAGGTAAGTAACGGGAGACCATGTCCCAGATGTATGGTAGAGACAGGTTGTGGATGGCTTCGTATATCATGGTTAGGTTTTGAATTGGAGCCTCTCGGCAATTGGAAGCAAGACTGCTGAAGGAAGGCCAGAGAGCAGGAGGTTGCAGGGTGGAGGCAGGAGATGAAGAGTGTATACATGAGAGTTTTTGCAGTCTCTTGGTCAAAGAATGGACGGATCCGGAAAATATTTTTGACTTAGAGCTGGCAGGAGGTGGCAAGGACCTAGATATGTGGCTAGGAAGAGAGCGAAATTGAGGGTAACTCCGAGGCACTGAGCATGTGGGACTAAGGAAAGTGAGCAGCCATTAACTTTGATGGATAAGTCTGGTGGGGTGGCAGAATGTGATAGGGTAAAGATGATGATTTCTCTTTTGTCTATGGTAACAGTGGGTACGGAAAGTAATCAGACCCCTTTAAATTTTTAAATCTTTGATTCATTGCAGCCATTTGGTAAATTCAAAAATGTTCTTTTTTTCTCATAAATGTACACTCTGCACCCAACTTGTCTGGATAAAACAGAAATGTAGACATTTTTGCAAATTTATTAAAAGAGAAAAACTGAAATATCACATGGTAAATCACATTCAGACCCTTTGCTCAGACACTCATAATTAAGTCACATGCTGTCCATTTTCTTGTGATCCTTCTTGAGATGGTTCCACTCCTTTAATGGAGTCCAGCTGTGTATTATTAAACTGATAGGACTTGATTTGGAAAGGCACACACCAGTCTATATAAGATCTCACAGCTCACAATGAATAACATTAAATTAAAAGAAAAGTTGGAATTTTGACCTCGTTACCATATAAAAAAATCAAAAGATTCTTTGCAGTTGATAGTGATTTTTATTTCTTAACGTGTTTCAAGGCACTCTGGCCCCTTCATAAGGATAAAAACCACCGATGTACATTGATGTTTTTTTTTTCCTGATGAAGGGGCCAGAGTACCTTGAAATGTGTTGAGAAATAAAAATCACTATCAACTGCAAAGAATCTTTTGATTTTTTTATATGGTAGCGTGGTCAAAAATTCCAATTTTTCTTTTAATTTAATGTTATACCTTTTTTGGAAGACTGTTGCAACCATTTGGATTGAATATATATGAGCATATAATGGCTGTGACTCTCACAACCACATGAGGTGAGCACCCTATATTATTTTAATATTTAATTGTGAAAAGGGTAACACCCTATGGTGTCGCCATATTCTTCCTTTTCCAGTTTTCTACCAGCTCACAGTGTATGTCAGACCAAATGAGAAACACGAGGTCAAAGGAATTGCCAAGGAGTTCAGAGACAGAATTTTTGCAAGGCACAGATCTGGCCAAGGTTACATAAAAATGTCTGAAGTACTCAAGATTTCTTAGAGCACAGTGACCTCCATAATCCTTAAATGGAAGTAGTTTGGGACCACCAGAAGTCTTCCTAGACCTGGCCGTCCAGCCAAACTGAGCAATAGTGGGAGAACAGCCTTAGTGAGAGATGTAAAGAAGAATGCCAAGATCACTGTGGCTGAGCTCTAGAGATGCAGTAGGGAGATGGGAGAAAGTTCCAAAAAGTCAACTATCACTGAAGCCCTCCACCAGTCAGGCATTTAAGTTGAGCAACCCGACGGAAGCCTCTCAGTGCAAGACATATGAAAGCCTGCATAGAGTTCCAGACTATGAGAAATAAGATTCTCTGGTCTAATGAGATGAAGATAGAACTTTTTGGTGATAATTCTAAGTGGTATGTGTGGAGAAAAGCATGCACTGCTCATCAACTGCCAATGCAATCCTAACAGTGAAACATGGTGGTGGCAGCGTCATGCAATGGGGGTATTTTTCAGCTGCAGGGAGAGGACGACTTGTTGCTACTAAAGGAAACATGAGTTCGGACAAGTACAGAGATATCCTGAATGAAAACCTCTTCCAGAGTGCTCTGGACCTCAGATTTGACTGAAGGTTCACCTTCCAACAAAACACTGAACCTAAGCACACAGCTAAAATAACAAAGGAGTGGTTTCAGAACAACTCTGTGATCATTCTTGACTGGCCCAACCGAAGCTCTGACCTAAACCCAATTTAGCATCTCAGGAGAGACTTGAAAATGAATGTCCACCAACGTTCACCATCCAACTAACGGAACTGGAGAGGATCTGCAAAGAAAAATGGCAGATGACCCCCAAATTCAGGTATGAAAACCTTGTAACATCAGTCCCAAGAAGACTCATGGCTGTACAAGCTCAAAAGGGTGCTTTTACTTAATGCTGAGCAAAGGGTCTGAATTCTTATGACCATGTGATATTTCAGTTTTTCTTTTTTAATAAATTTGCAAAAATTTCTATATTTCTGTTTTTTTTTCAGTCAACATGGGGTGCAGAGTGTACATTAATGAGAAAAAAATAAACTTTTTTGAATCTACCAAATTGCTGCAATGAAACAAAGAGTGAAAAATTTAAAGGGGTCTGAATACTTTCCATACCCACTGAAAGTTATAGAAATCAATCAGAAAAGAAAGATAAACTATCAAACAGATAATGTGGGATTTTGATTAGTAAGGAGGTGATATCAGATCCAGAGAGGTAGATCTGCATGTCAACAGTGTTGATATGATACTGAAAGCTGTGTATCTGAATGAGCTGTCCCAGGCCTAATGTGTAGATGGAGACAAATTGGGGTCCTAGAACTGAACCTTGGGGTTCACCAGGAAATAAGGAGTGAGATGAGAAGGTGGTGTGGGAGAGGAAGGCACTGAATGTCCAGTCTGTTAAATATGAAGAGATCCAGCATAGGGCCAAGTCTATTATACCAGGGCAGAAGACAGGTGCAGGAGAAGGACAGAGTAGTTTTGCTTGCCTTTGGTGGTTAGTCAGTCATTGGGATTATAATTATGGCAGTTTTGGGTGAATAATATAGTCAGAAGCCAGATTGTAACCGGTCAAATAGGGAGCAGGAGAGAGGTGGGAGGACAATTCAAGATGAAAATTCTGTTCCAGTAGTTTTGAGACATAAGGGAGAAGTGATATGGGGTGTTAGCTACACACAGAGGATGGGTCAAGAGAGGACTCTTTGGGTGTGATTGAGGCATGATTAAACGTTGAGGGGAAGACATCAGTTTTTACTGATATGTTGAGGAGATGGGTTAGGGTTAAGATAAAGACTCTGGTAAGGTTGGGAATGAGTTGGAATGGGAGTTGGTCAAGTGTGCAGGTAGCGAGATGTGATCTTGACAGAAAAGAATATATTGGATCTTCTCTCATGGTGGGAAAGATGGTTTTGGAAGAAGAAGTTCGATTAGTTATGAGGAGGGGTTGTGGGGTTTCTGGGCCAAACTTTCTATGGTATTATTAATATGCTTGAAAAAAGAGACAAAGTCTTCACCTGAGTTAAGAGGAGTGGGAGGAGGTCATGGGGAATGGAGGCAACAACTGAAAGTGTTGAATAGTTTTGTGAGGTGGTGAGACAGGGAGCACATGAGATGTAGGTTTATTTTGAAGCAGTGACTTGAAGTTGGTGAAGGACTGCTTGTATGCAATGAATTGCTAGGTGGAATGGAATCTCTTCCATCTCCACTCATCAACCATGAATACTTGCCTCAGTTCTTTAGTCAGGTTGGTGTGCCACGGTTGCCTGTTGATTGTGCGAGTTTTGCTATGTGTGAAGGGGCCGGCTGAATTGAGAGCTGTAGTTATTGTGTAGTTGTATAAATTGGCATCAGCATCTGTATTGTGCCAGGAAGCTATGTTTGTGAGAGGCAAAAGGGACTCAGAGAGTGAGTGTAAATCGAGGTGTTTGAGATTTCTTTGGGGATGAGTAAGTTTGTGGAGTGGGGGTTGTATCCTAGGAGAGGAGAGGGAAGAGAATGTAAGTAGGTTATGGCCAGACAGGAGCAGAGGTGAGTTTGAGAGGTAAGATAGGGAACAGATGCAGGTGAAGATAAGGTTCAGCAAGTGGCCATCTTTGTGAGCGATCATATATTATGCACCCCCATAGTTGTCCATATATTATAATGCCCCCCATAATCCCCCATATAGTCATATAGCATAACGCATAAATTATAGTGCACTCCATAGTCCTCCATAAAGTACAATGTATCCCTATAGTCCTCCATATAATATAATGCACTCCACATATTCCTACATATTCCTATAATATAATGGACTCCCCATAGTCCTCCAAATAGTTTAATAGCATAAAAAACCTTCATAGTCCTCCATATAAAATACATCCAAATAGAAATGCAGTAGCATGCAAATGGTCAAAATTACTGTTTTTGTGCACAGTTAAGCAATTTGAAGATTAAATGATCTCCAAAAGGCATAACGTTAAAGATGACACATTTCCGCTTAATTTTAAAGTGAACCTGTCACCTAGATAAAGCCCCCCAGGCTCTCACTATCTGTGCCTGAACCTTCCTATTATTACTCTAACTATCCCTTACTGTCCTAAATGTGAGCTGTGAATACTTTATAAAATGTTTTTATACCTTACTGGCAGGTATGTAATGAAGAGGGGGCTACTGTTACTAGCCCCCCTGGGCGTCCTCTTACTGTTTCTTTTCCTGCCTCCTGGTGTCTTTATCACCCCATGGGCTTGATATTGAATTTCAATGCGCGCCCCCAGCCTGCCTCTGAGCCGTCTGTAGCATTCCATGTATGACGCCAAACATGTCATTTCTGGAACTGCGGGGTCGATACACCTAAAAGGAGTATCGCCCGACATCAAGCTGCGCGTTGCGCATGCTCTGTGGACCACATTATGTCAGCTAATCTGTGATCACAAGTGAGCTGACATAATGTGCTCCACAGAGCATGCGCAATGCACAGCTTGAAGTCAGCGATAGACCTAAAAGGTGTATCGACTTACGCATTACTGGGAAATGACGCGTTCGGCGTCATACCTGGCACACTATAGAGGCAGGCTGATATTTTCATCTTTAACAATTTAAATATTACAAAACAGAAAACGGTTGATGCAAAATTTTGGCAAAAGTTTGGGAACCCTGCATGGTTAGTACAAGTAGCACCCCCGTTTTCAAGTATCACAGCTTCTAATGGCTTTTTGTAGCCAGCAGAGAGTCTTTCAACTTTTGTTTGCAAGCCATCCACTTTTCAACTTCAACTTTTTTACAGATGGTGCTATGTTTGCATCAAGAATTTGTTGAAATGTCATTGAATCCATTCTTCCCTCTACCTGTGAAATGTTTCGGTTGTCATTGGCTTCAACCCGAAAGCTTGATTGATGAGTTGCTCTTTTCCTGAAATTCTGTGTCCTTTCTCTCCCACATATATCTTTAATAATTGTGTCCAAAAAGTTATATTTTAACCTCATTTGTCTACAGAACATCTTTACAAAATGCACCAGGCTTGCTTAGCTATCCATTTGCCTACTTCTGATGCTGAATTTTAAGGTGAGGATCATGGAAAGGTTTTCTTCTAATGACTCTTCCATGAAGGCCATATTCGTCCAGGTGTCTTTGAACAGTAGGACAATACTATTATTTTCAACTCACTCTGAAATTTTTCTTGATCTTCCAGATATTATTTTGTCCTCCACTGTTTCTGTTAACTGATAGTATTTTTAAATTGTGTTTCAAAGTATTATAGAGTGCTACTCAGCTGCTTAGACAAGGTTAGAGGAAGATAGGTTTTTATAAAGCTGCCAAATTTGCATCAACTGGCTTTTCTAAACAATAATATTGAACAAGCTATAACCCTAACAGGCTAATTAAAATGAAACCTTGGTCAAAGTTTCAGAGCACCCAAACTTTTGAATAGGCTCATTTTCCTTTTTGTAATTTTTAAAATGTTAAAGATGAAAACATTTTTTTCCTAAAGTACAAAGGAAATATGTTATCTTTATCTTCATGCTTTTTAGAGATCATTTCATCTTCAACTTGATCCATGTTTCCGATAACAGTAATTCTGACCAACAGTGCACAATTGTTTGGATGCCACTCTTTGGCCATTGGTTACCAGTGTACTCACTTATTCATATTCCTACCTACCTTCTCTGCTGTCCTTAGTGAGAGGTCTGCTGCTCTGCAAATGTCGACACAGCCAGCACACAGTACTGACATCATGGCTGGACTGCGTCATCAGATCTCAAACATGAAGGAGGAATGATGGAGGAAGTGTCAGCAAAGTGCTTCCTCTTTTATTTTTGCCTTCAACTGTATTGGCATCCTTGATGGCAATACAGTTGCAAGTGTGATGTGTGAGTAATACAGCCAGGGGTAGAAGGAGTACTCGGTCACCGGGTCTGCTGAATAGGGAGTCACGGGTGGACGGGATCCCGGTGCCATGCCCTGGGGATCATTTGAACGGGGGTTGTTGATGATGGGAGAAGGGGGGCTATTTACAGGGGAACGTGACGCCACCTGTAGTTCCCAGTAATATGGTACCTGCGCTGCCATCCGGCCGCTGAGGTGATGGTTGGGGCAGCAAAGTGTGGTACAGCTCCCCACAGGTGGAGCTTTACCTCAGGGCAGCAATGAAAGGAGATAGTGATGGAGGGCAGTAAGGAAGATGGTGCAGAAGTTCTTACCCCTCTACGGAGCTGCTGCTAATGCTGCAAGTTTAAATCCACTTTATTCGGTACCGGCTGATGGCATAAACAAGACACGGTGCAGTTTGGTTTACAGGGTGGATGTTGCCAGCTCAGGGTCGCCCTTATGGAGTCTCTAGATTTCCTCTCTCAAGTCGTTCAGGGTCTAATCTGTTCTCTTCTGTCTTTTCCACCCTCACAGAGCTCTCCCGCCAGTCCAACGGTCTGTGTCTAGAAGACAAGGTCTGTGCTCTACCGATCCAGATGGGGCCCAACGATTAAAGCCTCCGCCACCAGAATTCTGCCTGTCCCTTTTAGTGTCTTCTAGTGTCCTGAACTGGTTCTTAGTCCTGAGGGGAGAGGTACTTTGTGGCGCTGTCAGCAACCCGGTTTCTATGGGCCTGCAGCTCGTCGGTTTTGCGGTCAGGGTTAAACTCCTGGCTGCCTCGGCTTTCCGTGTTGCCGTTGCTCCCTTAATGTGACCAGCCGGCTCCTACCAGTCCTGGCCCGTTGCCTTCTGTTCTGGGCCCCACTTAAAGATGGGGCTCCCTCCTGTTGGCAGTGCTGTCAGACCTGTCTTCCCTGACTGCCTTCCCAGCACCGTCTGCCTGAGGTAAACTAAACTGTCAACTGTCACTCTCTTTCTGCATCTACCCCTAGGCTCCACCCCCTTTTGGGACCTACCAAAGTACTAGTCCCCCCTATACTAGTGGTCTATTCCTAGGTGTGTGCACTTTCAGACTCCACAGGTTAAACCCTGAACTAGCAACTTACAAAGAATATTACATTTTATAATAAAGTGCAATACCACTCTGTGGCGCCTAGCCGCAGGGGCGCCACAGGAGGATGGAGGCCCAGTGCTGGCGGTGTGGTCTGCTGCTATTGGGGTACGCCACAGGGTGAGCAAAAACTATAAGAGCTACAAGCACTGCCCTAATGTCATATAATAAGCAATTACCAGAAAATAAAATGTAATTTTCTCCTTGTAGCAGCGGCTCTAGTAAACCTTCTTGACATGATTTAAATTGTTTTAACTTCAGATTACCACTAGAGATGAGCGATGTTCGATTCGAATAGTTCGCCAATCTCAAATTCGAGTTGATTTTGGCGCTATTCGAGTCATTCGCCGAATTCGAACAATTTGGTTCAAATTCGGCGAATTTCGAACATGTTCGATTTTGGTTCGAAAATGCGGCAGATGCGGTCAGAAAACCGCATCTGCCGCATTTTCAGCCAAAATAAACAGCTAATAAGTGTTAAAAATAAAACAATAATCAATGCTCACCTGTCCGCGGTCCACCGAAGCCTCCGGCAAGGTCCTGCGGCTTCTAGGACCTGTGGTGACGTCATGTTCTCGCGCTAACTCCAGTCACACGACCGGAGTTCCGCGAGAACATGACGTCACCACAGGTCCTGGAAGCACAGGACCTTGCCGGAAATCTTAAAATAGATATTTTTATGTTTCGGACCCTTTCTTTTACTTAAAGAAAAAGTCTTAAACATAAAAATATCTATTTAAGTTTTCCGGCAAGGTCCTATTGCTAATAGGACCTGTGCTGACGTCTTGTTCTCGCGGGAACTCCGGTCACGTGACCGGAGTTCGCGCGAGAACATGACGTCACCACAGGTCCTAGAAGCCGCAGGACCTTGCCGCAGGCTTCGGTGGACCGCGGACAGGTGAGCATTGATTATTTTTTTATTTTTAACACTTTCTTTCACTTTTTTTCACTTCCACAATGTATTTATATACATTGTGGAAGTGAAAATGCCCCACAGGCCTGGTTTGTTCGTTTTCCGGGGTGATCGACGGTGTTCGTCGAGCATTCGACGAACATTCGTCGAACACCTCGTCGATTCGACGAATCGAATCGAATTTGAACACCGGGGTGATGGCTCATCTCTAATTACCACTAGATTTGTAGATAAATAGCATTTCTGGAAGTTACAGGTTCTTGTTAAATATAAGCTACCCTTAGTGCATTTTTTAATAGACATTATTTTTCCAATTTTATTCTTGTACTGGACGGGAGCTCCACTCTATCATATCGGGCTATTCTAGAACATGTGAAATTACATATTAGTCCAACTACTTCTAGAAATCACAGCACCACCAAGTAGGGTGGGGCGAACCCACTGCTGTGCAGTATGGCCGTGGGTAGGCACCTGTGTGCTCTCTCTCCACTTGTGCTGTCTCACCCCCTATGCACACTATTTTCTCCTCTACACACTCTCATCCCCTGTGCATTCTCTCACTCCCCCTTGTGCTCTCTTACCCCTTGTACTTTTTCCCCTTGTGTGCTCTGTCTACCCACTTGTGTGCTGTCTCTCCTTGTGCTATCTTGCCCCCTAGTGTGCTGTCTCTCCCTTTGTGCTGTTTCTTCCCCTTGAATAATAATGAATGTCTGTGCTGCGGCCAGTGTCCCAAAGGTGTGTTTGGCCCCTGTTCACAGATGTCATATGCTGTTTTCTTTGACTGACAACCAAATTTGACTGATCAACCAATCTTATGGGCTTCTTCTTATTCTAGTTTAACTGTAGTTTACACAACGTCCTATAGGTGGAGCTGTTTTTGAGACAAACTTACAGACATATAGACAGACTGCATCTGGCTTTTATATAGTAGAATAAATATTAGACAACATATACGCTAACAGCTTGGCTGCTGTGCTGTCAATTTACTAGCAAATGCCAAACACCATGAGAAGCAGTGGAGACTCACTGTAGACCCATGAACGAAAGGTCAGTTCAGTGCTGCCAAGGTCAAACATTGACTGAAAGGGAACACCCCTTTAACTAATACTGTTTGTTTACAATTTTAATAGTAAAATTGATCGGCACTTAAAACTGGTGAACAGGATATAACAAACATTTTTGGCATAGTCTGTAAAGAAGCACATATCAATTTCACTGAATCTCTATTACTTTTATTTGTGATCTCAACTGATCTACAATAGAGATTATTGTTGAGTATGGTAGTAGTTGGTAGTGACTCAATGTATCTGTAACACTGTTGATATACTGCTGTTATCACATTTTTATAGAAATTATGTCAAAATGTAGCTAAGCTGCAGTACCAGAAATAGCCACAATATAATGTACAGAGTTGAGCTCTTAGGCTCATCTGCGACCAGATTTTATCAGGTGGGTGTCAGGTGTTATACCCCTTATACCTCTTATCAGTTTTGAGCCTAGGGAACTGCTTTGGTTGATATGAATATGTGACTCTTTGTTAATTGATGGCCATGAGTACCAACCAGAGTCACACATGTAATGGAAAACCGTGCAGCCATAATGAGCCCAGTGCCTAGTAATACTGCTTTCCTCTCCCCACTTGGTATCTTTATTTCACAGCTATTTGCATCCTTGGGATGTATATATCATTGAATTGAATAGTACAGCATGGAGCCATTCGTTTCCTGTCATTCATCCGGTGAGTCTGGCACCAAGCAGGTGTAATGATGTCACTAGATTGTGTCTGCTGTGGGGAGTCTCAAAACACATTTGCTGCAAAGGAGCATAGCTAGAGAACATAAAATAAAGAATCCAGGTCACCATTCATCTCCTCTGCACAGTCATGATAAAGAGTACTGAACGCATTTGAAACGCATTGACCAAGATCACACTATTCATGCAGTTTTATATGCTCTGTAGTATTACTAGACATATACAACAGTTACAGCAAATAAGATCATTATGCTGGATTTTGTATTAAATCACTAGTCGGAGACTTCCCAAGCGTCTCGGACTGCGTGATATACCGACAAATGATGCGTTTAGAGCACAGTTAAGGTGGCTTTTTGCAGTTGACAGATTGTTATTTTGTCAACTCTAATTGCTTTCAAGTGATGGCCAAGGTTTTTATTCACAGCACCCAGTGTGTCGATTACCACTGGGACCACCTTCACTCGCTTGTGCCAGAGTCTTTGTAGTTTGATCTTTAAATCTTCATATCGTGTAAGTTTTTCAATTGCTTCTCCTCAATCCTGATGTCACCTGGTATTGCCACATCGACGATCCACACTTCCTTTTTTCTTACAAACATAAGGGCAAGAGTATTGTATTCCAAGAATTTATCAGTCTGAATTCGGAAGTCCCATAGTAGTTTTGCATGTTCATTTTCAATAACCTTTTCAGGTTTATGATTCCACTAGTTCTTTGTGACAGGAAGTTGGTAATTGTGGCACAAGTTCCAGTGAATCATCTGAGCGGCTGGATTCTGCCTTTGCTTGTATTCGGTCTGCGCAATCTTCTTGCAGCAGCTCAGTATATGAACCATTGTTTCATCTGCTTCCTTGCACTGTCGACATTTGGAGTTGATTTTTCAATTCTGGCTTTAATCGCATTTGTGCGGATCGCTTGCTCTTGGGCTGCTAGAATTAAGCTTTCTGTTTCCTTTTTTAATGTTCCATTATTAAGCCACAATCAGCTCTTTTCCTTGTCGACTTTACCCTCGATTTTCTTTAGGAATTGTCCATGCAGAGCTTTCTTTTGCCAGTTTTCTTCTGCTTTGTACTACGTTTTTACAGTATTCCTTTTTTGTCTTTTGTACTTTAAGCAGTTTAGTTAAGCTGTTTACTTCCATCAAGGCTTGTTCTCCACTATCATTCACATCATCTGTATTAATATTATTATTATAGCACCATTTATTCCATGGCACTTTACATTTGAAAAGGGTATACATAGACACGAACAATAATTATGAGCAAGGCAAAGCACACACAGGTACAGGAGGAGAGAGACAACTGCCAACAAGGGCTCACAGTCTAGACGGGATGGGTGAGGATACTGGTATTGATATGGGATATGGTGACATCTTAATGACATTGTAGGACCCTAACACTTAGTGGGGGCAGTGAGGTAATAAAATTGCATGGGGAAGGCTTTGGGGGCTTCATACTGTGAATGAAGAGGTGTAAGGGCCTTATATTGTATGAGTGGAGACTGTTTGTGGCGCCATCATACTGATTGTGGAAAATTATCTGATCATAATACTTGTGAGGGACACCCTAATACATGATACTGTATTTGGGGCATCATACTGTACTGGCGACATCTTAGTGCATGTGGACTCTGTAGGAGGATCATCATTTTCTGAAGATAATGTGCATTCATTCTGTTGAGCATATGGGGAACTGTGGAGTGAAATTGTTGAGTACAATTCATTGTAGGGATATTATATTGTATGAGTGTGGACATCTTTGATTGCATTATACCTAATAAGGGTTGGAATAGAGTATAGTAGTGGATAAAAATACTCAGGGGTTTAAGTATCCGTAGAGGCATAATGGTTGAGGGAAGCCTGCAGTTGCAAGCACATATTGTAACTGGTTGTGCTGCATATACAAAGACACACTTTCAGCTGGATCCCTGCACCACAATAAAAGCAGCAAGCTAATCAGAGTCCAACAGCTGACGTTGTGACCTGTGACTAGATGCCCATGACATTGACATCATGCGCTGTCCATTATTTGAACACATAAATCAGTTGTCAACTTCAGAAGAGGATGCCATGTACCAGGAGTGAAGTGGAGTGGAGATAAGGTGATTAGAATAGTTCAATTTTTTTATGTGTTAAAAAATAGCAGAAGAATTGCAGAGATATACAAAAGAATTGGGAACATATATTTGTTATGATGGGACCAAAATGAAGAACATGTATTCTAACATGGGGAACATATGTTCCAGAATGGGGGACATATATGTCACGATGGGGACATGTATTCCAGGAGGAGGAATGTATTTACCAGTATGGCGACATATACACCAAGATGTGCCAAGGATGGGGAACATATATACCAAGATGGTCCCAGGAATGGAACATTTATGCTAGGATGGGCCAAGGGAGGGGAATATGTATACCAGGATGGGCCCAGAATGAGGAAGAAATATAGCAGGATAGATCCAGAATGGGGGCAGTACAGGATTATAGAATTTAAAATGCTACAAGGGTCCAGACATCTGACCAATATGTGAGGTGGGGTTAGGTTCAAATTTTGCATCGGGGCCCATTGGACAGTAGGTATGCCACTGAGTAAGGGCATCATTACTTTATAAGTGCCACAGTAAATGTCTAGCCTTCTGTTTTGAAAAATGTTGTAGGCAAGACACCGCCTACCTTGCAAATATTTTGGTTTGCCAAAGGAAGATGGCAAATTAATAAGGACTTTTGCTATGGGGTCCCATTATACAGGGTGGGTCATTTATATACAGTAAATACAGCTAAATAAAAGGTGAATGATTGGTGATATCAACTTCCTGTTTGTGGCACATTAGTATATGGGAGGGATAAAACTTTATCAGATGGGTGGTGACCATGGCGGCCATTTTGAAGTTGGCCATTTTAGATCCAACTTTAATTTTTTCAATGGGAAGAGGATCATGTGACACGTCAAACGTATTGAGAATTTCATAAGAAAAACAATGGTGTGCTTGGTTTTAACATAACTTTATTCTGTCATGAGTTATTTCCACATTTCTCTTTGTTTACAGCCATTGACATGTTGCAGAGGTTAACACGTTAGGAGCAGATAGAAATTGTGTTGATGTCTTGTGAACACAGTACCCAGGTCATTGCAGAAGATTTCAATGCAAGACACCTTACAAGACCACCTATCTCCCATGCTACAGTTAGCAAATTGCTTGCCAAATTTTGTGAAAGTGTTGGATTTGCCAAAATGTGGACGCAAGAAAATTGTCACTAATGAAGAATCATCAGTGCCTGTCATAGCTTCATTCAGCAAGAGCCCACAGCATAGCACTCGCAAAAATGTCACTGGACAGTGGCATCAGTCGAACATCCATTCGGCGGACATTACCTATTCACAAATGGCACCTTTACAAAATCCAAATACTGCAGCATCTCAACAAGGATGACCCAGATCGTCGCACTGAATTTGCAGAATGGGCAAAACAAAAATTGGAACAGGACTCTCAGTTTACACAGAATATTATATTCAGTGACAAGGCAAACTTTTTTGTGAATGGTGAAGTTAACAAACAAAACCACAGCTATTGGTCTGACACTAACCCACAGTGGATAGATCCCTCCAAGACTGTTGGAATACAAAAATTGATGGTATGGTGTGGTATATGGGATACAAAGATAGTGGGGCCATTCTTCATCATTGGAAACCTCAATGCCACTGAATATCTAAAATTGCTACATGATGATGTGTTGCCCTCTTTTTGCACTGAAGATGGCACGTTCCCTGAGATGGTGCACGACCGCAATATGGGTGTCCGAGCATTCCTACATGAACAGTTTCCTGGAAAGTGGATTTGTCTTTGTGGGCCAGTTGAATGGCCACCAAGGTCTCCCAATCTGACCCCCTTAGACTTTTATCTTTGGGGTCATCTCAAGGCAATTGTCTATGCTGTGAAGATACGAGATGTGCAGCATCTGAAACAATAGATACTGGAAGCCTGTGCTAGCATTTTTTCTGCGGTGTGGCTATCAGTGTGTCAAGAGTGACAGATGAGGGTTGTATTGACAATACATCACAATGGTCAGCACTTTGAACACATTTTATAACTGATCATAAACTTGAAAATAACTCATGAAGGAATAAAGCTACGTTAAAACAAAGCACACCATTGTTTTTCTTATGAAATTCTCAATAAGTCTGATGCAGGGGCGTATCTAGGGGGGGGCAGCCGGACCCTTTGCACCGGGCGCCACTCAGTGGGGGGCGCCGATGCCATCATCATGTGCCCAGGCGTCCGGCGGTGGCACTGCAGCGCCGCCGCCGGAACTAATCTCCTCAGACCTCGCCGCATATTGTGCAGGGCGGCCGCGGGGCTGTGCGTGCACAACCCTCTTGCTGCTGGTCCGCCCCCTGGCAGTCCCCCCCACCCCCAGGCACGTCGCGCTGCGGCTGACGTCACCCGGCGCGCCGCACATGTCTGGGCTGGAGAGGAGAAGAACAACAGAGCCGAGGAGCTGCTGTGTGGCCGGCTGCCTCCTCCTGACTCAGACTGAGTCGTCCGGGTCCGGCCCGTCCTGGCTACGCCTACAAGGCAAGGCAATCTACTCCTAATAAAGTAATGAGGTAATAAAGTAACCTCAGGAGGGGGGGTGGCTGTCCTGGGCTGGCCCGGCTGAGGTGTATATATGTATACATCAGGCAGGCACACACACTATGAGGTGTATATATCATACTGTATATACACCTCATAGTGTGTGTGCCTGCCTGGTGTATACATATATACACCTCATAGTGTGTGTGCCTGATGTATACATATATATACCTGAGGTATATATATGTATACATCAGACAGGCACACTATGAGGTGTATATATGTATACACCAGGCAGGCACACACACTATGAGGTGTATATATGTATACATCACTAGGCAGGCACACACTCTATGAGGTGTATATATGTATACATCAGGCACACACACTATGAGGTGTATATACTGTATATACACCTCATAGTGTGTGTGCCTGCCTGGTGTATACATATATACACCTCATAGTGTGTGTGCCTGATGTATACATATATATACCTGAGGTATATATATGTATACATCAGACAGGCACACTATGAGGTGTATATATGTATACACCAGGCAGGCACACACACTATGAGGTGTATATATGTATACATCACTAGGCAGGCACACACTCTATGAGGTGTATATATGTATACATCAGGCACACACACTATGAGGTGTATATATCATACTGTATATACACCTCATAGTGTGTGTGCCTGCCTGGTGTATACATATATACACCTCATAGTGTGTGTGCCTGATGTATACATATATATACCTGAGGTATATATATGTATACATCAGGCAGGCACACTATGAGGTGTATATATGTATACACCAGGCAGGCACACACACTATGAGGTGTACACCTCATAGTGTGTGTGCCTGCCTGATGTATACATAAATACACCTCATAGAGTGTGTGCCTGCCTAGTGATGTATACATATATACACCTCAGTGTGCCTGCCTGATGTATACATATATATACCTGAGGTATATATATATGTATACATCAGGCAGGCACACTATGAGGTATAGTTATGTATACTTCATCAGGCAGGCACACACTATGAGGTGTATATGTATACACCAGGCAGGCCCACACTATGAGGTGTATACTGTGTATATGTTAGGGTACTTTCACATCAGCGTTTGTTGCCGATCGCGGCAGATGCGGTGAAAAACCTGCATCTGCCGCGATTAACGCATAACCGCTGCACTTGCAGCACAGTTGCGGCAAGCCCCATGCAATGTCTATGGGGCTTGTGGTAAGGGTGCGGCAGGTGCAGCAAGTGCGGTTTCAGGGGGGGGGGGGGGGCGCCAAAATAATTCCTTGCCCCGGGTGCCAGAAAACCTAGTTACACCTCTGGTCTGATGTGTCACATGACCCCCTTCCCATTGAAAAAAAAAAACTTGGATCCAAAATGGCTGACTTTAAAATGGCCACCATGATCACCACCCATCTGGAAACGTTTTCCCTCCCATATACTAATGTGCCCCAAACAGAAAGTTGATATCACCAACTATTCCCATTTTATTTAGATATATCTATATAAAAGGCCCACCCTGTACATACATCACTATATGCAGCTCACCATCAGTAGCTATGAGGTCTGCAACCACATTCACTCAGCAGGATGCAGCAAGCCCCTGTAATAAAGGAAAAATAAACACAGGTCCAAGCTACCAATTCACCAACTACTCTCAGCCTCCTTGTCTTGCAGGGGGTTATTGCAGAATGAGGTTCTTATAGGGTGCCAGTAACACACATGTGATGCAAAGTGTGCCCAGCCTATTACTCATGCCCTATTAGATTAGGCAGGCTGCTCAACACTATATCAATAAAGATTAAGAAAGTTGCCCTATCAACGTATCTGGCCTTCTACTACTGCATTATCTTCTTATATTTTTAATTGTGTGTTAAGTCTGGTTAAGTGTGTGTAATAAAGTTACACAATAACATTATTTAATTTTTTAGAATTGATCTTGTGTCTAGTGGTCTGTACATGTAATATGAACATAGCCTAAGTTTTGTTTTTATCCTTATGACTATTTTTTCTACTTTATGATGTCTAGTTTACAAAGTCTCTGAACGAAGCCATGAAACTTTGCTTGCACTTATTATATGAAGAAATAGTAGTCCACAATAAAAGTAAAATCCAGCCATTCTGTCTAGGCTTACTCTGCTTGCTTTCAATCAATCTTTTTTTATTAACACACTTTTGAGAAATATATGTTTCCCCACATGAAAGAAGCTGGAAAAAAACAGGCTGAAGGCAGTACCTGCTATTTAACCTCATCTGTTAAGTAATTGACAATACCTAGCTTTGATTAAATTAATGTTAAAAAGGTAAAGTGTTCTTCATAAGGGGGAATAACACCAATTCACCTGAACTAATCTGGATTAATATTTTTTTAAGTTAAAAATGGGTAATTTTGAAGCAAAATGCTTTGTCATTTTTCCTAGTTATGGAGACAGGAACGGAACAAAAGAAATAGTATCTGTTTCCATTAAGCCAACACACCACATAACATCAGTGATTGCTATAGATGGATTGCTGTCACAATCTCACTTTGGCACCTTCATTCTTTATTCTACAGCACATTTCATCTTACATTTCATCTTCAGTTGAGATGTTTTGCTTTTAGTTTAAACTTTCTGGCATCAATTTTACAATGCTGTTTAAAAAGAGAAAAAAGTTGGCTAATTAGAAGCCAATTTATCTGTCCTTCGAAACTGCCTAGAGAGCGTTGGGCAGCAAGTGTTCTGTGCATACTGTATAGTAGTGATTTGCTCCATAGAAAAGATTTTCTAGATATGTTACAGATCACATAAATGATAAATGAATCCTTTTAATTTCCCTTAAAGGGCATGTGAAGCAATTTTTAATATAGTGATAATTAGAAATCTGTCCACTTTGTGCCTCCAGCTTCTATGTAGGACTTGGTTTGCCTGATTATGAGGTCTAAGGGCTCATTCAGTTGTCATTATATTCTTGTTTGAGTAAAATAGTTTAAGGGCCACGTCACACACACAGATAATTGTGCAGATATTGTTCACAGATCTCTGGTTGCAGTGAAATCATGGATACATTGCTCCATGTTGTACACAGCCACAAAATGTAACAATGTGTCCATGATTTCACTGCAACCAGAGATCTGTTCAGATATTGGACTCAGATATCTGTGTGTGTGAAGTGGCCTATTTTTTCATCAGTATCGTTAGAGTTTCATCAGTTTTCCTTGGATGTGAAAAGAAAAATCTCTTTCGCTTCTCCTAAAATAGAGTGTAAGGCGGCCGTCACACGCTGAGATATCTCTAGCGATATTGTAAGCGATCACGTGCACGCGCGATCGCTTACAATATCGCTCACATCGCTGGTGAGCTGTCACACAGACAGACTCACCAGCGATGTGGATCCGCGATCTCGCTGGTAACTATGGTACAAATCGGGTAACTAGGCGCCGCTCGTCGCTTAGTTACCCGACGTGTACCATAGTTACCATCTCCCAGCATAGGCTCTGCCGCTGGGAGATGGTTCATTGTGGTGTTATACACCACGATGAAGCAGATCGCTAAATCGTTCATCGCTAGATCTGAGCTCCGGAGCTCAGATCAGCGATGTCACGATCAAGCGATTTCACATCGTAAATCGCTTGATTACATGCAACGATTTCTTGCCCGATATCGCTTAAGCGATCAAAAAGGAGATCGCTTAAACGATATCGGGCAAGAAATCGTTGCGTGTGACGGCCGCCTAATAAGTGTTCTCCAAACTTTGATTAACCCATAAACTCGCATTTTAACTTTGATGTGATACTTGGATGAATTTGAAAAAAAATATCTGTAGCATGGAACAATTAGTTTGAGGAAAAAATCCAAAAAATCGTGCGCGTGAGTTACACCATAGCTTATCATAAGTACAAGTCCTGCTTGTGCAATACACGGATATAACATGGATGTACAAAACTGACATTAGAATGAGGCAAAATGTTTTTCCACTTGTCTATTGTTTCATGTTGAAATGTAGTTCGTAGATTTGTAGAAGGTAGGCTCTTTTTTCTTATCTTGTGAGATTAGGCTACAAAGCCTTGGGTTAAGGTGGACATACAGACCCTGGTCTTTTGGTACAGCAGGCAGGAAGACAAGTAGGCAGTGAGAATTTGGCACATTGGAGACCATTGAAAGACTATAGTAAAGCATGACTGATATCTACCTCTACATACCTATGAGCAAAGTCCAATTTAGTCTGTCGAGTTCTTGCGGCAAGAGGATAAATCAAGAGATGGGACTCAGCAAAGTCAAAGCTACGCAAAAGCTCAGAGGTTTTGAAGGATGAGAGCGCAGAATGTACAAACACAGGAATAGGAGTCCTAATCCTAAATCACAGATGTGTGTCTAAATTTGCCTTAACTAGGTTTTAGGAGATATTGTCATCGAGCCATGAGAAACAACTTGCAAAACTTGACATACCACAACAGAGGGCAGCGAAAGAAAGCAGAGCCCAGAATTCCCAGGTCAGGTGCATAATAGTATCCCCTGCCTGTTGGGGCCCCTCTACGATGAGTTAGGCTAGGGTCACACTTGGCATGCGTTTTTTAGGCATCCATGAGTATCTGCATGCTTTTTTCCATTTCTGCATGGTTTTTTAAGTTGTGTGATGACACCCTGTGTTTTTCCATGCGTTTTTAAATCAGCACCAAAAAAAAGTGCATGCACCATTTTTTAGTGCTGTTTTAAAAACGCATGCGTTTTTTAAAAGGAGAAACGCATGTGTTTTTTTTAAATGGGCCTCTATGGAAAAAGCATGTGTTTTTGCATGGTACTAAATGGTACTAATGGTACCATGCTTTTTGCATGTGTTTTTGAAGGCAGCTGCTCACTTAAGTGCAAAAACGCATGCCAAAGATGCATGGCACTTTAGGCATGCATTTTTGCTATTGGGGCATGCGTTTTGCTATTAGGGCATGCGTTTTTTGCATGGGGGCTTATGGGGGCGTTTTTACATGCGTTTTGTAAAAACGCAGGTTTCCAAAAACTCATGTAAAATCTGCAAGTGTGACCCTAGCCTTAGTGATATCAAAAGCAGGTTATGAGTATCAAACGCTTGAGTAAGACTAGGGTCACCCTTGGCATGAGTTTTTTTAGTGCCTTAAAAAAAAGCATGCGTTTCTGCATGCTTTTTTCATTTCAGCATGCGTTTTTTTAAGGTGTCTGATAGCACCCTGCGTTTTTGCATGCGTTTTTAAATCAGCACCCAAAAAGTTCATGCACCATTTTTGGTGCTGTTTTAGAAAACGCATGTGCTTTTTTAACATGGGCCCCTATGGAAAACGTGCGTTTTTGGATGTACTAAATGGTACTAATGTACCATGCGTTTTTGCATGCGTTTTTGATGTCAGCTACTCACATAAGTGCAAAAACTCATGCCAAAAACGCATGGCACTTTAGGCATGCGTTTTTGCTATTAAGACATGCGTTTTTGCTAATAGGGCATGCGTTTTTTAACATGGGGGCCTATGGGTGCATTTTTACATGCTTTTTTAAAAACACAGGTCTCCAAAAAAGCATGAAAAAAACGCATGTGTGACCCTAGCCTAAGATTATAGCCTTAATGTCATTTTTGGCACTCAAACATCACTCTACAGGACAACACATCTTCCTACAGTTAAGAACTTGGTTGATTTTATTGTTCGTGTCTCGAATAGAGGCAGAAGCAAGAACTATTTAGGCTGTATGAGAGAATTTGATGAGGGCCGAATGAATGAGAGGCTCCTGATGTAAGAGTTTTCTTTGCACACAGTTGATGATGATGTAACAAATTATTTTCCATATTGTCTCCATGTGGGCCACTGGTACAAACAGGAAAGCAGGTTGTTTAAATTTAACCCCTTAAGGACCGAGTCACTTTGCAGCTTAATGACCGGACCATTTTTTGTAATTCTGACCACTCTCCCTTTATGAGGTAATATCTCGGGAACGCTTCAACGGATCCTAGCGATTCTGAGATTGTTTTTTTGTGACATATTGGGCTTCATGTTAGTATTAAATTTAGGTCGATAATTTTTGCGTTTATTTGTGAAAAAATAAAAAATTTGGCAAAAATTTTGAAAATTTAGCAATTTTAAAATTTTTAATTTTTATTCTGCTAAACCAGAGAGTTATGTGCCACAAAATAGTTAATAAATAACATTTCCCACATGTCTACTTCACATCAGCACAATTTTGGAAGAAAAAAAAAATTTCGTAGGACGTTATAAGGGTTCAAAGTTCATCAGCAATTATTCATTTTTCCAGCAAAATTTACAAAACCAATTTTTTAGTGACCACATCACATTTGAAGTCTCTTTGAGGGGTGTACATGACAGAAAACACCCAAAAGTGACACCATTCCAAAAACTGCACCCCTCAAACTACTCAAAACTATATTGAAGAAGATTATTAACCCTTCAGGTGCTTCACAGGAACTAAAATAAAGTTGAAGGAAAAAATGGACATTTTAATTTTTGTAACAAAAATGTTCTTTTAGCCTCAATTTTTTCATTTTCACATGGGCAACAGGATAAAATGCATCCTAAAATTTGTTGGGCAATTTCTCCTGAGTACACCGGTACCTCATATGTGGTCATAAACCACTGTTTGGGCGCACGGCAGGGCTCAGAAGGGAGAAGGCGCAATTTGAATTTTAGAGCCAATTTTCCGTTCAAAAAGTGAAATGGCGCTCCTTCACTTCTGACCCCTGCCGTGCGCCCAAACAGTGGTTTATGACCACATATAAGGTATCGGTGTACTCAGGAGAAATTGCCCAACAAATTTTGGGATGTATTTTATCCCTTTGCCCATGTGAAACTGAAAAAATGTAGGCAAAAATAATTTTTTTGTGAAAAAAAAGTGTTTTTTTAATTTTTATGAATGAATTTATGAAGCATCTGAGGGTTCAAAGTGCTCACTATGCATCTAGATACCTTCCTTAGGGGGTCTAGTTTCCAAAATGGGGTCATTTGTGGGGGAGCTCCAATGTGGAGACACACAGGGACCCTCCATACGCGACATGGTGTCCGCTAACAATTTGAATGGAAAATGAGCTCAAATTGTTAGCGGACACCATGTCGCGTTTGGAGGGTCCCTGTGTATCTCCACATTGGAGCTCCCCCACAAGTGACCCCATTTTGGAAACTAGACCCCGAAGGAACGTATCTAGATGCATAGTGAGCACTTTGAACCCCCATATGCTTCAGAAATTCATCCGTAAAAATGAAAAAGCACTTTTTTTTTCCACTAAAAAAATATTTTTTCATTATTACGGATCAATTTGTGAAGCATCTGGGGGTTCAAAGTGCTCACTATGTACCTAGATATGTTCCTTTGGGGGTCTAGTTTCCAAAATAGGGTCACTTGTGGGGAAGCTCCAATGTGGAGACCCACAGGGACCCTCCAAACGCGACATGGTGTCCGCTAACAATTTGAGCTCATTTTCCATTCAAATTGTTAGCGGACACCATGTCGCGTTTGGAGGGTCCCCGTGTGTCTCCACATTGGAGCTCCCCCACAAGTGACCCCATTTTGGAAACTACACCCCCAAAGGAACATATCTAGATGCATAGTGAGCACTTTCTACCCCCAGGTGCTTCACAAATTGATCTGTAAAAATGAAAAAAGAAAATTTGTGTGGAAAAAAAAAGTGCTTTTTCATTTTTATTGATGAATTTGTGAAGCATCTGGGGGTTCAAAGTGCTCACTATGCATCTAGATATGTTCCTTAGGGGGTCTAGTTTCCGAAATGGGGTCACTTGTGGGGCAGCTCCAATGTGGAGACACACCGGGGCCCTCCAAACGCGACATGGTGTCCGCTAACAATTTGAATGGAAAATGAGCTCAAATTGTTAGCGGACACCATGTCGCGTTTGGAGGGTCCCTGTGGGTGTCCACATTGGAGCTCCCCCACAAGTGACCCCATTTTGGAAACTAGACCCCCAAAGGACCATATCTAGATGCATAGTGAGCACTTTGAACCCCAGATGCTTCACAAATTGATCCATAATAATGAAAAAAGAAATTTTGTGTGGAAAAAAAAGTGCTTTTTCATTTTAACGGATGAATTTCTGAAGCATATGGGGGTTCAAAGTGCTCACTATGCATCTAGATACGTTCCTTAGGGGGTCTAGTTTCCAAAATGGGGTCACTTGTGGGGGAGCTCCAATGTGGAGACACACCGGGACCCTCCAAACGCGACATGGTGTCCGCTAACAATTTGAATGGAAAATTAGCTCAATTTGTTAGCGGACACCATGTCGCGTTTGGAGGGTCCCCGTGTGTCTCCACATTGGAGCTCCCCCACAAGTGACCCTATTTTGGAAACTAGACCCCCAAAGGACTATATCTAGATGCATAGTGAGCACTTTGAACCCCCAGGTGCTTCAGAAATTAATCCGTAAAAATGAAAAAGCACTTTTTTTCCACAAATAATTTATTTTTTCATGATTACGGATCAATTTGTGAAGCATCTGGGGGTTCAAAGTGCTCACTATCCATCTAGATATAATCGTTTGGGGGTCTAGTTTCCAAAATGGGGTCACTTGTGGGGGAGCTCCAATGTGGAGACACACAGGGGCTCTCCATACGCAACATGGTGTCCACTAACAATTGGAATTGTTAGCGGACACCTTGTAGGATATGAAGAGCCCCTTGGTGCCTAAACATTGGAGCTCTCCCACAAGTGACCCCATTTTGGAAACTAGACCCCCAAACGATTATATCTAGATGCATAGTGAGCACTTTGAACCCCCAGGTGCTTCACAAATTGATCCGTAAAAATGAAAAAAGAAACTTTTTGTGGAAAAAAACGTGCTTTTTCATTTTTATGGATGAATTTGTGAAGCATCTGGGAGTTCAAAGTGATCACTATGCATCTAGATACGTTCCTTCGGGGGTCTAGTTTCCAAAATGGGGTCACTTGTGGGGGAGCTCCAATGTTCAGGCACACAGGGAGGGGCTCTCCATCCCCGACATGGTTTCCGCTAACAATTGGAGCTAATTTTCTATTGAAATTGTTAGCGGACACCATGTCGCATATGGAGAACCCGTGTGCCACCAGCACAAGGGCAACTGGTAGAGTTGGGGTACAGCACCAGAAAATGCCGCCTCTAATGAATGCGCTATTTTCTTGGGTGGCTGTGGGTTGAAATTTGCAGTGTGGGGAACCCACAACATTTGAGTCTCTCCACGCTGAGGATTCCAGTCAGCCAGCTACCAAGTTGTACATGGCTGGCTACAAATACAGCGAAGGCTTTTTTTTTATTTCTAGAACTAATTCTAGAAAGAAAAAAAAATGATGTGGGGCTCCGCCATATTTTTGGTCCAGCCAGGTACAACTTGGCAGCTACAGACTGCCAGCAACCCCCAGCTGCCTCGTTGTACCTGGCTGCAACCAAAAATACAGCGAAGCCCATTTTTTTTAATTTCTAGAACTAATTCTAGAAAAAAAAATGACGTAGGGCTCCGCCATATTTTTGGTCCAGCCAGGTACAACTTGGCAGCTACAGACTGCCAGCAACCCCCAGCTGCCTCGTTGTACCTGGCTGCAACCAAAAATACAGCGAAGCCCATTTTTTTTATTTCTAGAACTAATTCTAGAAAAAAAAATGACGTAGGGCTCCGCCATATTTTTGGCCCAGCCAGGTACAACTAGGCAGCTGGGGGCTGGAATCCTCAGCATGGAAAGGCCCAAGCGGTCTGGGCCCCCCATGCTGCGAATTGCAGCCCGCAGCCGCCCCAGAAAATGGCGCATTCATTGAAGCGCCATTTTCTGGCGCTGTACCCATGCTCTTCCAGTTGCCCTGGTGCCGGTGGCGAACTGGGTAATAAAGGGGTTAATGCCAGCTTTTTATTGGCAGCTGGCACTAAGCCCGAGATTCATAATATTGGGCCAATGTTAGACCCGCCATTAGGAATCTCTGGTAAGTAGTCAATAAATACACACAGAGAAAAATATTTTTATTTTGAAAAAAAAACACAAACAAAATTTAGACTCCATCTTTATTATAAAAAGATCCGACGTAGTCCACAACGAAGGTCCCACGACGCTCGATCGTCTCCGACGTAGTCCACAACGAAGGTCCCACGATCGCCATGCAGGAGGATCGGACTGCAAAGTAGCGATCTGACAGCCCGGGTGCAGTGATCCACTATGTGGATCACTGCACCCGGGCTGTCAGATCGCTATCTGCAGCTTAATCTGCATGCAGACGGATCGGACTGCAGAGCAGCGATCTGGCAGCTCAGGTGCAGCGCTGGGGCTGCGAGATTGCTTTCTGCAGCTTGATCCCTATGCAGGAGGATCGGACTGCAGAGCAGCGATCTGGTAGCCCGGGTGCAGCGCCGGAGCTGCGTGATCGCTTTCTGCAGATCGATCCTCATGCAGGAGGATCGGACTGCAGAGCAGCAATCTGGCAGCCCGGGTGCCGTGCCGGGGCTGCAAGATTGCTTTCTGCAGCCCGATCCCCATGCAAGGGGAATCCCCTGCATGGAGAGCAAGCTGCAGAAAGCGATCTGACAGCTTGGGCGCAGTGGTCTGAAAGCCCGGATCACTGTGCAGTGGATCACTGCACAGTTTGGACCACTGCGCACAAACTGTCAGATTGCTTTCTGCAGCTCAATCACCATGCAAGGGGATTCCCCTGCATGAAGAGCAAGCTGCAGAAAACAATCTGACAGCTTGGTTTCAGTGATCCACTGGATCACTGCGCCCGAGCTGTCAGATTGCTTTCTGCAGCTCAATCCCCATGCAAGGGGAATCCCCTGCATGGATAGCAAGCTGCAGAAAACAATCTGACAGCTTGGTTTCAGTGATCCAGTGGATCACTGCACAGTTTGAATCACTGCGCCCAAGTTGTCAAGATTGCTTTCTGCAGCTCAATCGGATTCCCCTGCATGGAGAGCAAGCTGCAGAAAACAATCTGACAGCTTGGTTTCAGTGATCCACTGGATCACTGCACCCGAGCTGCCAGATTGCTTTTTGCAGCTCAATCCCCATGCAGGGGAATCCCCCTGCATGGGGATCAAGATGTAGAAAGCAATCTGACAACTTGGGCACAGTGATCTACTGGATCACTGCACCTGGGCTGTCAGATCTCTTTCTGCAGTTTGATCCCCATGCAGGGGGATGGGGGATCAGGGATCCCCCTGCAGGGGGATGGGGGATCAGGGATCCCCATGCAGGGGGATGGGGGATCAGGGATCCCCCCGCATGGGGATGGGAGATCAGGGATCCCCTGCAGGGGGATGAGGGATCAGGGATCCCCCTGCAGGGGTATCAGGGATCCCATGCAGGGGGATGGGGATCAGGGATCCCCATGCAGGGGGATGGGGATCAGGGATCCCCATGCAGGGGGATGGGGGATCTGGGATCCCCCTGCAGGGGGATGGGGGATCTGGGATCCCCTGCAGAGGGATGGGGGATCAGGGATCCCCCTGCAGGCAGTGGCGGCAGGAGGATGTCGGCGGCGGCAGGAGGATGTCACCGGCGGCAGGAGGAGGCAGTGGCGGCAGGAGGATGTCACCGGCGGCAGGAGGAGGCAGTGGCGGCAGGAGGATGTCGGCGGCGGCAGGAGGATGTCACCGGCGGCAGGAGGAGGCAGTGGCGGCAGGAGGATGTCGGCGGCGGCAGGAGGAGGCGGCGGCGGCGGCAGCAGCGGCGGCAGGAGGAGGTGAGCGGAGGAAGCGGCGGGAAGAGGTGTTCACCGGGTTGGTGATCACCTCCTCCTGCCGGTCACCAGCGGTGGCGGGGGGGCCCAGAATCAGCAGGGGACAGGGGGGACAGCGGAGGACCCGGGACAAGGCGGGAGCAAGAGGGATGACCGGGGGGAGGGGAACGGGGGCGGACATAGCAGGGGGGATTAGCGTGGGGGGACATAGTGACAGCAGGGGACAGGGGGATGAGTGGGGGGGCCAGACACAGCGGGGGAGAAGAGGGATGAGTGGGGGGACCGGACACAGCGGGGGAGAAGAGGGATGAGTGCGGGGGGGGGCCGGACACAGCAGGGGACAGGGGGGATGAGCCGGGGGTGCCAGACACAGTGGGGGGGTCATGGGGAATGAGTGTGTGGGGGGGGGGGTGATGCAGGAGAGCGGGCACATCAGTGGGCACAAGCAGGGGACGATTGTAGGAGCCGGGCACAGCTGACAGCCCGGCTCCTGCAAAGATCATGCAATTCCCTGCGTGATCTTGATGTGATCGGTCGGTCAGATTGACTGACCGATCACATCGTTCTGAGTGTGGGGACCTCTAACAGGGGTCCCCACACCTCTTCCCCTAACCCTTGGCTGTCACTGACAGCTGTTAGAATTGAACTGTCACTGTTCGTTTAGAAGCAGTGACAGTTCAAAGCCATGACGAGTATACTCGTCATGATGCGGGAACTGACATCTTTTCATGACGAGTATACTCGTCATTAGTCGTTAAGGGGTTAAGGTAACTGGAGAGAAGAGACGAATAGGCCATAAATATAGGGTTTTGGCACAGTGCCTTTGAGACCAAGGAATGACCTTTGGGATCCTCACACTGCCTATTACTGTTGAAATACTAGTGCATCTCAATGAATTAGGATATCATCAAAAATCAATGTAATATTGCCTTGTGTCAGGACGCATCTTTGAACCCTGAAAAGCGTTGACTAATAAATCAATGTTATATTCATCCTTTGATGTCTCATGGAATATGGCAGGGTGGTTCATACTCCCTATTTTAATTTTCTGAGACAATGACCTTTCGGTTTTCAATGGCTGTAAGCCATAATCATCAACATTAACAGAAATACATTAAAAAGCCAAGAAGCCAGCTCTGCCTGTGGTTAGCACACAGTACTAAAAGTGCATGTGCACATATTAATTTCTAACTGTACTTTAAAACTGAGAAATTTGGCAAACAATTGACCAATTCTTTGAGCCACCCCACCACTTCAAGGCAATCTCAGATGGGGCAGTCCTACTCTACGTTTTTTATATACGCTGTGCCATTGCGGTTTCCTAAATGTATTAAAAGCAAGGCCACATTAATTGCACATGTACCTGAAGCATTTCTGAACCAGTGCCATGCACCAGAAGGGCAAGCGCAGGTAAAGGCCGACAAGTTCCGGACATGACATATACGGACATTATGAGATCTGACCAAACCAATAACAATTAAAAAATCCAAGGAGCCAATCCTGCCTGTGGTTAGTATGCAGTACAAAAAGTGCATATGCACATATAAATTTCTAACTGTACTTCAAAACTTAGACATTTGACAAACAATTAATCAATTTTTTGAGCCACCACTTCATGGCATTCTCATATGGGGCAGTCCTACTCTAAATTTTTTATATTTGCTGTGCCATTATGGCCTATTAAATGCATTGAAATCAAGACCACATTAAATGCACACGTATCTGAAGCAATTCTTGTCATGTCCGGACCTGGTCGGCCTTTATCTGCGCTTGCCCTTTTGGTGCTGTGGGAGTGGTTACAAATGCTTCAGGTACGTGTTGCATTTAATGTGGTCTTGCTTTTCATGCATTCAGGAGGCCGTAATGGCTCAGCATATATAATAAACATAGAGTAGAACTGCCCCATCTGAGAATGCCATGAAGTGGTGGGGTGGCTCAAACAATTGATCAATTGTTTGCCAAATGTCTCAGTTTTAAAGTACAGTTAGAAATTAATATGTGCATATGCACTTTTTGTACTGCATGGTAACCACAGGCAGTGCTGGCTGCTTGGCTTTTTTAGTAACAGAAATAAACACTTGAAATATATAACTCTGTAATGCGTCTATATAATATATGAATTCCACTTTTTGTATTGAATTAATGAAATAAATGAACTTTTTGATGATATTCTAAGACATTGAGATGCACTAATATGTGTTAGTTTGTGATGTCTTTATGGTCTGTACATGCCCCAGCTTAATTGTAAGGTGCTGCAGAATATGTTGGTGCTTTATAAATAAAAGTAATATTATTTATTAGAGTTGGAAAATTAAGTTAGAAAAGTTAAATACAGGATACCCTCTGGTTCAGTTACTTGACATGATGCATTTTCAAAGTCATCACAAAAGGTAAATGATTTGGATAGGGCATCAGATCAGCATTTTTTCGAGCTCCTTGATTATAAAAGACATTTACAACAGATGCAGAACAACATTTTTAAGAAGGTATTTGAGGTAAATATTTAAGGCAGTTATGCAAACAAATGGACCCACTGAGTGATCTAGTCGATCGACAAATTAATGACTAGAACATGCAACCGTGAATTCCCAAAATCACTGATACATCAAAAAGTGGCAACATTAAAAGATAAATATCCTTAACATGTAGGGCACATATATGAAAAGCTAATTTTTCTATCTTGATTTGGATCCCACCACCTGGAATTGCAAAGCCATTTTTGGAAGTTAGTTTCCAGTGCATTCAGTAAAAAATAAAGAGGACCTGTCACCAAACCAGGCATGGTGATCTAATAACAGCACTGGATGCAGCATGTCTGCAGCATGCAGGCAAGGGGTCACCCAGCACTTCAGCAGCCCTGTACCCTGAGATAATACACTTAGAAAACTTACATGCTCCAGCTATTAAGGAGGTGGCTAGGGGCTGCAGCCAAGGGCAGATTCACACCCCCTGCATGTTTAATCTGCCCACCGCTGCCAATCATTCTCTCCCTGTCTGCAGCATTTAAACAGAGTTTTTTTCTCTCTCCCAGAAAGTCCATTTAGCCCCGCCCCCTGAGGGGCGGGGCTAAACGGGAAAGAAAAAAACCTCTGTTTAAATGCTGCAGACAGGGAGAGAATGATTGGCAGCGGTGGCAGATTAAACATGCAGGGGGTATGAATCTGCCCTTGGCTGCAGCCCATAGCCACCTCCTTAGTGGCTGTAGCATTTAAGTTTTCTAAGTGTATTAACTCGGGGTACAGGGCTGCTCAAGTGCTGGGGGACCCCTTGTCTGCATGCTGCAGACATGCTGCATCCAGTGCTGTAATTAGATCACCATGCCTGGTTTGGTGACAGGATCTCTTTAAAGAAATGTTAAGCTTTTTTGCTAGAGAAAAGTTCATAAAATTCTCTTCTGCTCTCATATAAATAAGTGTTTGTCCCTTGAACACAGAGAAACTGAAGGAAACATAGGCCTGAATAATTTATCTTTAGTAGAGGGCAGAGTTAATATCCGTTTGATATCTTGTTTTTCGCCTAGGTTCTGAACTTCTAAATCATTTCAACTTTAGTTTGGAACAAAGTGTGTAATAATGATCCCGTTCACAACAATGCAAACAGAGTCTTCGGTACGGCAACAAAATCTATTCTGACTTCACATTTAATCTGCAAATGTAAAGCACTGTGGCTGTCTGTTATACTAGTACTCTCTCATAGAGACTTCATCAGATAGCTTGACTCAACTGCGCAGGCACTTTTTGCATTATACCACATTACACATTATTTATATTACCATAATACACATTACATATAGAAACATCACAATGCATTATAGTTAATACAATAAAAGAGTGTGGTTGGTGTCTTCAGGGAGGAATGCAATATCCAGACCACCCCTTACATACACACCTGAGATAGAGGTTAAACCATCTTTGAATTGAAAATACTTGCAATGCTTTATTTTTCACTTTATAAGACACACCTGATTATAAGACGCACCCCCAAATTTGGTGAAGCAAAAAAGAAAGAAAATAATTTTTTATGTTAAATGGGTCCATCTTGTAATGCCAGTGTCCATCTTTCAAATCATATATATGTCAGTCATCCTGGTATATATAATCCCAATCCTGGTACATAGTCCTCCACCCTGGATATAGCCCCCTTGTGCTGGCATATATAGCCCCCATATGCTGGCACACATAGCCCCCATGTTTGCAAATATCACCTCCGTGAAGGCACATATTGCCCCATTGTGCTGCCACATATCGCCCCCGTGTGCTGGCACATATCATCGCCCTGTGCTGGCACATATGCCCCCCTGTGCTGGTACATATAGCTACAATTACTCTCTATGCACCTCCTGCTGGCGCACACAAATTAAAATAGCAAACTAATTTTAACTCACCTTCCAAAGCGGGTTCTGTTGCTCCAAGCTCCTCAGTGTTTCTTTCTGTGTGCTGACATCCGATCATGTGATCAGCACAGCACAGTGATGACATCACTGTGTGCCCCAGTGACATGATCGGATGCCGGCACACAGGAAGAGACACCGAGGAGCTGGGAGCAACTGAGCCAGTGGCAAAAGATAAGTTAAAATCATTTGCTACTTTACTATGTGAGTGCCAGCAGGTGGGGATAGAGAATGATGGGGGGGACATATACAAGATGGGGGGGTGAATGCAGAGACGTTTAATATTTACTACTCTCCCGTCCAACTCTCAGCGCAGCTTCAGCACTGAGGTGATGGACAACAGGTGCAGTGAATATTACATGAGGCTAATAAGCAGGGGCATGTTACATCCCGCTGCCCCTCAAGCCCGCAGCCATCCTCCTTCAGCCAAAGTGCCCCCCAACACAACATGTAGATTTGGAATATAAGACGTACCCCCTTATCCCCCAAAATTTGGGGGAACAAAAGTGAGTCTTATAATCCGAAAAATACGGTAAATATGGTCATTACAACCACTGATGTGGAAATAGCCCCATACTTCCAGCATATGAGGCGGTTACTGTCTAAAAATTCGATGTGCAGCACCCCTATAGTAATCCATTTTTTCTAACTGACAATTTACACATTGATGAGACACACATCTCTATAAATGCCTGTTAGCAGCAGCCACTTGCTCAGCATATTGTGATACTGAATGTTGTTCACTGATTACAACCTCACCTGGTAAATTGTTGACTTATCTATCATTTATTTTATCACATCATGCGCTATGAGGGGTGGCATAGAGGCTCGGTGGTTAGCACTGCATCCTTGCAGTGTCAATATTCTGGGTTGACATCTCAACAGGGACAACATCTGCAACAAGTTTATATGCTTTCCATGAGTTTCCTCCAGGTACCCCAGTTTCTCTTCACACTCTGAAGACATACTGATAGGGTACTTAGATTGTGAACCCCAATGGGGACAGCATTGCAATTGTATGTAAAGTACTATGGAATTAATAGCACTACATAAATGAATAAATAGTACCGTATATACTCGTGTATAAGCCGAGTTTTTCAGCACAAAAAATGTGCTGAAAAGTCCCCCCTCGGCTTATACACGGGGTATATACGGTAGCCCCAGCTGTATACAGCAGCCCCAGCTGTATACAGCCCCCCCGTGGAAACCAGGGCCCCCCTTGCTGCAACCTGTAAAGGAAGATGTCCGTATACTTATCGCTGCCGCCGCCGCTCCGCTGCTCGGTCACCGCGATGCTCCGGGTCTTCATGCTTCCTGTTCCTTCTCCGGCGCTCAGGAAATGACGTCATTGTTCGAGCGCCGACGAAGGAACAGGAAGCATGAAGACCCGGAGCATCGCGGTGACCGAGCAGTGGAGCGGCGGCGGCAGCGATAAGTATACGGACATCTCCTTTACAGGTGTGCAGCATGGGGGGCCCTGGATACCACGGGGGGGCTGTATACAGCTGGGGCTGCTGTATACAGCTGGAGCCCCTGTATAATACCTCTGGGGCTGCTGCGGTGTATACCCCCTGGGGCTGCTGCGGTGTATACCCCCTGGGGCTGCTGCTGTGTATACCCCCTGGGGCTGCGCTGTGTATACCCCCTGGGGCTGCTGCTGTGTATACCCCCTGGGGCTGCTGCTGTGTATACCCCCTGGGGCTGCTGCTGTGTATACCCCCTGGGCTGCTGCTATGTTTGTATACCCCCTGGGGCTGCTGCTGTATATACCCCCTGGGGCTGCTGCTGTATATACCCCCTGGGGCTGCTGCTGTGTTGTATACCCCCTGGGGCTGCTGCTGTATATACCCCCTGGGGCTGCTGCTGTATATACCCCCTGGGGCTGCTGCTGTATATACCCCCTGGGGCTGCTGCTGTATACTACTACTGGGGCTGCTGCTGTATACTACCTCTGGGGCTTCTGTATATACCTCTGGGGCTGCTGTATATATCTCTGGGGCTGCTGTATACTACCACTGGGGCTGCTGCTGTATATACCACTGGGGAGGCTGCTGTAACACTGCTGGGGCCTGTATGTACCACTGGGGAGGCTGCTGTATACCACACTTCTGGGGGCTGTATACTACCACTGGGGAGGCCTGTACACCACTGCGGGGGCCTGTATACCACACTGCTGGGGGCTGTATACCTGTGCTGGGGTCCACCTCGGCTTATACACGAGTCAATAGGTTTTCCCAGATTTTGGGGGCAAAAGTAGGGGGGTCGGCTTATACACGGGTCGGCTTATACACGAGTATATACGGTATTACTATTTTGAGTTTGAGCATTTTTGCAGGCTTTTTGCCAGGTATATATAAGGCGTTAGGAATCCAGTGGGGAAACTGAATGTTTCAGAAGCATCGTGTTTGTATGGGTTAAAAGATCCTATACAGGCTTGACAAGCTTACTTTAAGCAGCAGTTTGCAAAACCTATGCTGATATATCCAGCATATTCAATAGAAAACGTATTGCAGCTGCTTGATCTTCATGTTCTTTGGATTCTTTTAGTCTCATCTGGTGAGGTGGATCTACAAAGCCTCATGAGCGGTGAGCATATGGGCCTAGGGCTTTATTGCAGCAGCAAGAAGACATAAGGGCATTCAGAACATGGCACACTGTAAACCACAGCAAAATTGCAAGACTTAGTAAATAGTATAATCAAAGTCCATATAGTCCATGAGTTCTTACGGCTGAAGAATTATCCAAGACATGGCACATGGTAGGTACCTGGGAAGCTAAAAAATGTTCAGCAACTCAAAGGTCTTGAAGGATAAAAAACACAGAAAGCCCAGGGAATGAATCACACCAAACCATGACCTAGGAGTCTTAATACTTAGGCTATGTGCCCACTACTGGAGGTTGTTGTTTTTGTGCTGCTTTTATGGCGCGCTTGTCAGCTGCAATAAAACAGCTGTGTAAAAAAAAGCAGCACAAACGTATTGTGTTTGCACTGTGTAAGGCTGGGGTCACAGTAGCATTTTTCACATGCGTTTTTGGAGACCTGCGTTTTCAAAAATCGCATGTAAAAAACGCACCCATAGGCCCCCATGTTAAAAAACGCATGCCCTAATAGCCAAAAAGCATGTGTGACAGTCCCATGCGTTTTTGGAGCATATCCAAAAACGCATGCGTTTTTTAATAAGGGGCCTTATGGAAAAGGCATGCAAAAACGCATGTACAATTAGTGCCATTCAAAAACGCATGCGTTTTCCATAGGAGCCCATGTTAAAAAAACGCATGCGTTTCCGGAAACGCATGCGTTTTTTTAACATGGGGTCCTATGGGAAACGCATGCGTTTTTGAATGGCACTAAAAGGTACTAATTGTACATGCGTTTTTGCATGCGTTTCCCATAGGAACCCATGTTATAAAAACGCATGCGTTTTCTACAAAAACGCATGCGTTTTTCAAAACGCACAAAAAAATACTACAAGCACTATTTTTAGGTGCAGATTCAAAAACGCAGCCAAAAACGCAGGGAGCCATCACACACCTTACAAAACTCATGCTGACATGAAAGAAAGCATGAGTTTTGTTAAATCACTAAAAAAAACGCATGGCAACTGTGACCACAGCCTTAGTGCACCTTACAAATGCAGCACAAAAACATAGCACAAATAAGGGGACAGACAGACACACACACACAAAGACAGACACACACTACTTTGTTACTCTCCCCGGCGATCCCACGGTGACTTTCGTTGATGTCTACCTTCGGGCATCAGAAGAACCTGTGGGTATGGTACTTCCAGGACCCTGCATTATGTGGCAGCCTGAATAACATGGGCAGGTTCTGTAAGTCATCTCGTGCAGTTCCTGCCAGTGCACGGTAGGAAGAAATCACCAGTGCCCACCGCAGGAAGGGTGAGTATTGCAGCATATTTGCTGTAGAAATTGCAGTTAAAAAGCATCACAAACGGACAATGTGAATACCCATCCACTTGTACTGTTTTTATTTGATGTTTGTAACAGCAAAAACTATGTATTTTAATCACAGAGCTGACAAAATGCTATAAAATAGTCAGATTTAAAGAAAAATGGTACATTTGAAAACATAATCTTGTCCCACAAAAAATAAGCAGCCCATCAGCTCCATCAGCAAAAAAATAAAAAATGCTTTAGCTCTCAGACTACAGCAATGAAAAAGCAATTCTTTCTTCTATAAAGTAGTTATTGTGTAAAATCAGTGAAACATGAAAAAAATGATACAAATGGGGTATCACATTACTGACCCGAAGAATAAATCTGTCTTGTCACTTTTATGACACAGTAAGCAGCATTAAAAAAGAAAAATTAAATAAAACAATTCCTTGGTTGCTAATTCTTCTAAAAGTCTGCCTCACAAAAACCTAAATAAATGTTTGCTTTCTTGGCCTTTTTCAGAGAATATGAATGATAACACAAAAACATATTTTCAACTCATGGTTAGTGGTTGGATGAAGCCATTTATTGTTAAACTTCTGTGTTTTCTCTTTTTAAATGATAATGACAACCAAAAACATCCAAATGACCCTGATCAAAAGTTCACATAGGCTGGGGTCACAGTAGCATTTTTCACATGCGTTTTTGGAGACCTGCGTTTTCAAAAACGCATGTAAAAAACGCACCCATAGGCCCCCATGTTAAAAAACGCATGCCCTAATAGCCAAAAAGCATGTGTGATTGTCCCATGCGTTTTTGGAGCATATCCAAAAACGCATGCGTTTTTTAATAAGGGGCCTTATGGAAAACGCATGCAAAAACGCATGTACAATTAGTGCCATTCAAAAACACATGCGTTTTCCATAGGAGCCCATGTTAAAAAAATGCATGCGTTTCCAAAAACGCATGCGTTTTTTTAACATGGGCTCCTATGGGAAACGCATGCGTTTTTGAATGGCACTAACAGGTACTAATTGTACATGCATTTTTGCATGCGTTTCCCATAGGAGCCCATGTTATAAAAACGCATACGTTTTCTACAAAAACGCATGCGTTTTTCAAAACGCTCAAAAAAATACTACAAGCACTATTTTTAGGTGCAGATTCAAAAACGCAGCCAAAAACGCAGGGAGCCATCACACACCTTACAAAACTCATGCTGACATGAAAAAACGCATGAGTTTTGTTAAATCACTAAAAAAAAACGCATGGCAACTGTGACCACAGCCATACCCAGTTCTTAATACCGTGTATTGCCCCCTCTAACAACAATGACAGCTTGAAGTCTTGTGTGGTAGTTGTGGATGAGGCTCTTTATTTTCTCAGATGATAAAGCTGCCCATTCTTCTTGGCAAAAAGTCTCCAATTCCTGTAAATTCCTTGGCTTTATTGTATGAACTGCACGCTTGAGTTCTCCCCAGAGTGGCTCAATGATATGGAGGTCAGGAGACTGAGATGGCCAATACAGAACCTTCACTTTGTTCTGCTGTAGCCAGTGGCAGATTGACTTGGCATTGTGTTTTGCATCATTGTCATGTTGGAATGTCCAAGTACATTACATGTGCAGCTTTCGGGCTGATAACATGCTGCATTCATCTTTTCTTCAACTTTGACCAAGTTTCCTGTGCCTTTGTAGTCCACTCATCCCCACATAATCAGCGATCCACCTCCATGCTTTACAGTACGAATGGTGTTCCTTTCATCATAGGCCTTGCTGACACCTCTCCAAATGTATCAAAGAAATGATGGGAGTGCTGGTGTCTCACGGTCCGCGCTGCTTCAGGGTTAAATAAACTCACCAAAGAGCCAAATCGATTTCCATCCTTTTATTCCTCCTCTCTCCTACGCATTTCGGCGCCTATCCTGGCACCTTCATCAGGGATGAAGGTGCCAGGATAGGCGTCGAAACGCGTAGGAGAGAGGAGGAATAAAAGGATGGAAATCGATTTGGCTCTTTGGTGAGTTTATTTAACCCTGAAGCAGCGCGGACCGTGAGACACCAGCACTCCCATCATTTCTTTGATACATACCACTATCCAGTGGTTGGTGGAGGTCCTGCAGCAGCTGGAACATCGTTTCCAAAAACGCCTTCAAACCAGTTGTGGGGATCACAACTGGACCAGGTGAGCAGCTTCACAGCACCACCACTGTATATAAGTGTCACTAGTAATAGGGCACTATTGCGCCTCTTGTCCCCCTCCCTATTTTATCTTTACCTCTCCAAATGTAGCTTTTCTGGTTGTGGCCAAAAAATTTGATTTTTGTCTCATCACTCCAAATTACCTTGTTCCAGAAGGTTGGAGGCTTGTCTCTGTGCTGTTTGGCGTATTGTAGATAAGATACTTTGTGGCATTTGCGCAGTAATGGTTTTCTTCTGGCGACTTGACCATGCAGCCAATTTTCCTTCAAGTGCCTCCTTACTGTGCATCTTAAAACAGCCACACCGCTAGTTTTCAATGAGTCCTGTTTTTCAGCAGATGTTATTTGTGGGTATTTCTTTGCATCTCACACAATTTTCCTGCCAATTGTGGCCAAAAGTTTTGTTGATCTTCCTGATCATGGTTTGGTTTTTACAGAGCCCCTAATTTTCCATTTGTTAATCATAGTTTGAACACTGCTGACTGGCATTATAAATTCCTTGGATGTCTTTTTGTATCCCTATCCAGTTTTATACAGTTCAACTTTCTGTTCCATAGATCCATTGACAATTCTTTTGCTTTCCCTAAGGGCCACGTCGCACCTGACGACGGAGCCAGAGATATCGGTGGTGACGGGGAGAAGCGCGCTCGTTTTAGGCGCCCCACCAGCATCACCGTCCCCCATTTACATGGGGCAACACTTCCGGTGACACACCGGCGATCTGACAGGCGGCATCTCAAAACCCCAGCGGCGATGCAGTACAATGGGAGCCTATGGCTCCCATCACCTGTCAGATCACCGTTGGCCGTTTACATGGGGAAATGTGTACACATCACCCCAGATTGGCCACCTGGTTTCACAGTGCTGCTGCGAAACCAGGCGAAAAGTCAAATGCGTCACCCTCGCCAAGTTACATTGGGCGCATTAGCAATGTCGGCGGTGATAGGCCACACCCCAGCGTCGCCTAAAAATTTGCTACCGACGTCGCCAGGTGTGATGTAGCTCTAAGACTCACAATCCAGAAACGTCAGTGGCTGGATAAAAGATACAAGAGTATATCTGGATCCCAGAAAGTCACTCACTTTTATGCACACACACTGATTGCAAGCAAACAGGTCACAGGTGAGAATGTTACCTTTATTAGCCATTCAAACCCATTTGTGTCAATTTCTGTGCATGTTATCAGGCAAAAATCACCAGGGTATGTAAACTTTTGATCAAGATCATTTGGATGTCTTTGGTTGTCATTATGATTTAAAAAGAGAAAACACAGTAGTTTGACAATAAATGGCTTCACCCAACGACTAACCATGAGTGGAAAAAAGGTTTTGCGTTATCATTCATATTCTCTGAAAAAAGGCCAAGAAAGCAAAAAAATCTGCCAGGGTATGTAACTTTTCAGCAAAACTGTAGTAAACAATCAAGAAATATTATTTTGCCTAAAATGGTACCAAAAAAATTGTGAATATCAGTAGCTAAAATCCCTAATGTAAGTGCTTTTCATGGGGCACAGAATAAATGAGAGGACTGATCCAAAATGTTCTGTACCCAAATCGCCATCACATATGGTAGTATTCATCTAAACCCAGAAAAACATAAATCCCCACTCAGGTTGTTACTTGTTAAAAGAAATATTGCATTAATGGGAACACATAGGTTCTGGAAATACACTATGGCTACCCCCTCTAAAAAGAAATCCAGCTAAACCTGGGCTCCAAAATCCACCTGCCTCCCTCTCCTCTGACCCTCACAATGTGCTTGTGTCATGTGTTTTCAGGTGCACTTTTTTGAAAATTGGGTTTCTATTTAACCCGCATTATTGCCTTTGTCTTATAATCATGAATTTCCTAAGGCAGAACGATGACATGCTTTTAAAGCGTAAAATAAATTACCATTTCGTATTATTATTGCCTCTGGACCTGTATTTGACAGCAGCACAGGATTTTTTTCACAATTTCTCCTTGTTTCTGTATTTTCGATCTGAATTCTGTAGTATACTTCTGGTTAGGATGCAATTCTCCCTAGATTTTTTCATCTGGTCTCATCTTATTTTGCAAAGTCACGTGGTCTTATTGATGTTTAAGGAGAATTCTACATAATCCTAAAGGTACGTCACACTGGGCAACATCTCCAGCCACATCGTCGGCAACTGAGGGGCGTGGCCAAGTTGCGGCGACATCGTTGGCGAGTCGCCCCCTGTAACAGGGTGATATCAACGGCGATAGTTGCTTCAGCAACATCGCCAAGTTTCAGGAGAATGTCCAACAGCGATGTTGCCAGCAACTTCCCCCATAGACTCCCATGTTAAGGATCGTTACCAGGGTTGAGTTTAACCCTGGCAGCAATAGATGCTAGCAACATCGCTGATGAGTTGCCGGTGATGTCTCCTTGTCTAACAGCTCATCAGCAATGTTGGAGAGCATCCAAAAAAGTGCTCACTCCCGGGATGTTGCCGGCAATGTGGAACCGTGTGACGGTACCTTAAAGGTTTAACACAAATATTTATCTACTAAAGGGTGTGCACTGTTAAAAATAATTTTTGGAGCCCTCTTCATTGCTTCAATAGTTTACTATTAGCTTTCATAATGTGGTACTTTTAGAAAATTTTTGGTAACAACAAGCTGTAACTTCTTTGCATTCAAAACAGTACTCTAATTTTCTCTCTGGAAAAAAAAGGGATAATATTTGAAAAGATTAATAAAAAGCTCATGCAATTGGCTAATCACTAGTGATGGGTGAGTAGTGGTATAATCGCACTCGCTATACTCGTATGGAGTAGTTTTTAACATTCACATATTTGTCCAAATAGTGAGTCCAATATTAGTCAATTAGTGATTGGCTCCGGGACAGGGTGAAAGGGTGGGATTTTTTATTATTTCAATACCTCAAACACCTTGCTGTGCCTCCTAAAGAGACCCTAACAACATTCAATCTACTCTCACTGAGTTGCCAGCTCACTTTGTGTACTGAAGGGAGCTGGCAACTTGTGTCAGATCGTTCAGGATTGACATATCACTCACTTGCACCAGGGATATTCACTGAGTAACGCAACTATTGTACTATCTGTGAGAGTAGCAAGAGTAATGATTACACTTGCTCATCACTACTAATCATACTGTGATAAGTAAATTAATTGTGCACCTCAAGAAATGTAAAAATGTTTGATCCTGGTTTAGAATCCATAGAGATAAGAGATGAACAAATAACTTTGAGTGAAATTGAATTCTACTCAAATTTTATTAAAAAAAAAATATATTCACCAAAACGCATTTTTTTTTAATTCTCATTGATTCAACAAAATGGTAGCCATTAAACCATAAAGTGCCATCAAAAAGTTAAAGAACAAAAACGATCCTAAAAGCTGTTTGGTCCCCATAACATCTTCTGATCTCCTGCCGTTTACATTGGACTTTCCAAGCCGCTTGTGAAAACCAAAACTCTCGCCTCAATGGGAGGATTCTGCACAGGTGCGCCAAAGTTCATAATGCACATCATGATGCTATTATGTTGTGACTTTTTGAGCACTTTAGTTTGGCCTTCGAAATGTGTCAGACAAGTGGTGGGAAACAGAAGGTGGGGAAAGGATCAAATGGGTGGCTGTGAGTAGCAATTTAAAAAATTATGTTATGTTCTGGAATATAGAGAGACCCTCAAGCTTAAAAAAGGATATTAAATTGGTGAGAATTAATTATCCACACTTTGCTGGAGAAAAAAATTGTGAACAGGAGAATACAAATACTGACTCACCTGCCATAACTTTTTTAAAATTCAAAAAAAGGTCATCTATTTTGTCTTCATAGGAAAGGGGATCATTTTTTAATAGCTTAATAAAAAAACTATAATTTTGTGATTAGCAAACCAGTTGCATACGCTTAAAAAATAGAAGTCAATAGGCGTTAGAACCATGCACACCCTCATCATAGAAGGTGTTGGAAGACATCTTTGCTTTTTCCTTTATATGGTTACACATCTGTCTTGGATCTGGGCTCTGCTCTTTACATCCTGGTCCACTAAACATCCTTGTGTGCTTTGTTGGGGTGTGCAAGTAGCCCAGCATGCTTCCATGTGATGAACTTTCTAGTTCTATTTATGGGCTTCCAAGACACACACCTGATTTTTGGTATTAAGACTTTTAGTTTGTTTATGCACAGCAACCTGCCTGCAGTCTTTAGGATGTCTCCTGTTTGCTTTCAGATTCTAGTCCTCTTACAATCTGTCTGTAACCTCCAAATACACAGCTAACTACCAGTCTGTAGTTTCTAGTATCACTACCTACTTGACTATGGTTCACAGTATTGTACAATGTGCCAGTTTTTTTCAGAAGGATTCTTGCCTGCCATCAGCTTTCATGGTATTCAGACTTTGCAGTAGCTCTGAAGTTCTGTCTGCTCCTGTCCCTGGTCTTCTAGAAACTGTCCTACATGTCTGCCCTGCTGTTTTCGAAATGTCTTCCTGGCTGTGTGCAGTTTCCATGGTTATAAGACTTTCTAGTTACTCCAAAGGTATGTCTGCCACCTGTTTACTTCCTAGCTGTCTGTGACTTCCAGTTTCACTGTAATCTATCTGACTGCAGTTTCCAGCATCGCACTACCTGCCTTCGGTTTCAAGTTCAACTGTCTGCCTGAAGGTTCCATCCCCCTGCTTCCTTGGTCTGCGTGTCTTCCCTTTCTGCTGCAATGACGCTTGTGACCCATGTACCCCAATAATTTTTGAGTTTAGGCAATGATGTTGGTCAAGATGCCTTATCTGACATTGACATTTCTATAAATTGTACGCACTTTCTGTGATTATGGCACTAGCACAGGTTTTTTTTTGTTTTTAGTGAAAATTGCATCTTTTCCCTTTTATAATTTTGCTCATACTTTACTGTAACTTATTCTCTTTTCATCTCTCTAAGGAACTTTTAGTTTTTAGGTTTAATTTATAACTACTGTATTTTGTATTGAACTGACTATACATTTTCAATAAATTATTGCCTCTGAATATAACATCAAATTATGAATTATGTAATCTACCATGATTATGTATTATGTTTTAAAGCCCTTTAGCAATCTTATGCCTCTGAAAACTATAATGCTATTTTATAATTTTCTATACCAGTGCATAAATCTTGTTCATGACAAATTTATAAGCAAAAAAAAAATTATTAAAAGAAATAATGGAAAAAAATCATGAATACCAGTAGGAAACAAATAAATACTGTTGTCTCGCTAAATAAGGATACACTTCAGCATATCTATAACATGGCAAGTCTTTTCAAAAGCTTTACCACCGAGTACAAAATCCTGCTTAGGCTGCAAGACTTCTGTTCACTGTTTTCAGAGAAAATAATTGATGAAGTCTTTTACATAATCAGCATTGTTTCTTACATGTGAGAAATCAAACTGTAGAAAGATACTTGCAGCACTGTAGCACACAGAGAAAAAATAAGTATAGTTACACAGTATAAATACATCTCCTGGAACATATTCAAAGGGATCCTGACATGAGATTTTTCCCATATAAAGTAAGGCTAGCACGTGTAAGCCCTCATATACAGCATTCTAAAATGCTTTAATATACTGTACGTTCAAAAAAAGACCTTTTGTTATATTCCTCTATGGGAAAGTTCAGTCTAATGGAAATCACTGGTCTTGATCCAATGTATCCTCACTTTTTGCAATTGTTGTCCTACTTTCATCTTTAAGGAGAGGGAGACTGAAGGGCTTTCCACTGTCTCTATTTTTCACAGCTGTGTGAGACATCCTGATATTGAGCTGTAAAATATGTATGTTGAAGGCTAGCAGTATGCAGCGTGCTAACATCGATTATATCTGTACTACTTGCTTGCTTTATGCTGGATGCAGCTAAATTAGATTAATTCCTATGTATTACAGTGCAGCAGATGTAGGGGAATAGAATAAGTAGCAGAAGTAAAGAAAATCACCCCAACACTGTACAAGCAGTTGTGTCTATATTTTAACCAATTAACCTCTTAGAAACAGCCATTTTCTCACCCTGCAGATTAATACTTTAGAAACAGCCAAATCCCAGTCCTTTAGCTATGTTACGAAATACACAAGATTATACTATATTTCTGATACATAATGCATATACAGTTGAAACCAGACGTTTACAAAAACTATACAAATATACACATATATCACGGTCTAACATGAAATCAGAATAAACTTTGCTATTTTAGGTCAATTAGGATTACCAGAATTATTAATGTTTGCCCCATGGCAGAATAATGAGAAAGAAAATGATTTAAGGCATTTTTATTACTTTCTGCAAAGTCACAAGTTTACATACATTTCATTAGTATTTGGTACTATTGCCCTTTAAACTGATTAACTTGGGTCAAACATTTTTGATATCCTCCCACAAGCTTCTCACAATATTTGGTAGCAATTTGGGCCCATTCCTGTGGACACAACTGGTGTAACTAAACCATGTTTGAAGGTCTCCTTGCTCGCACCTGCCTTTTCAGTTTTGCCCATGAATTTTCAATAGGATTGAGATTAGGGATTTGTGATGACCACTCCAAAACATTGACTTTGTTATCCTTATGCCACTTTGTAACCAGTTTGGCAGTACACTTCGGGCCATTGTTCATCTGGAAGACCCATTCCAGTCAAAGTTTTAACTTAGTGGCTGATGTTTAGATTTTGATTCAGGAATGTGCAAGCGACAAGTGCAGATGAGAGATTGTGTATAAGGGGTGAAGGAGAGATCGGTGTGACACCTAACACCATGACAGCGAGCCTGCTGCCTAGGCGTCTCCATTATGTTTTGATGAGGGCACTTTCTGTAGAGTGAAGGGGGCAGAAACCAGACTGTAATGGATCTAGAAGAGAGTGAGTGGAGAGGTAGCGGGTGAGGTGGGTGTGGACCAGGTGCTCCAGGAGTTTAGATATGAAGGGGAGATTGGAGACTGGTCTGTAGTCATTTGTGCAGCATGGGTCAAGAGAAGATTTCTTTAATAATGGAGTAATGATAGAACGTTTGAAGAAGGAGTAGGAGTTGCCAGAAAAGACAGAGAGGTTGAAGATTGTGGTTAGGTGAATGGTGACGACCGGAGAGAAAGACTGGTGTAGGTGTGAGGGAATGGGGTCAGCGGTGCATGTAGTGGGACAAGAGGAAGAGAGGAGCATGGAGACTTCTTCTTCTGTGACTTGGTCAAATAGGGAGAGTGAGCCGGTGGAAATGTGAGGAAGATTGGGAGTAGTAGCGCTTGGAGGCTGGGAGCTAACTTCCTGGCGGATATTGTCTATTTTCTCCATAAAGTAAGAAGCCAGATCATCAGCACAGAGGTCAGTGATGGGGGCCTGCACTTTAGGACTGAGGAGAGAGTGAAAGGTGTCAAAGAGTTTTTTTGGATTGTTGGATAGTGAGGAGACCATGGTGGTGAAGTAGGTCTGTTTGGCAAGGTGAAGGGCAGAGTTGTAGGTTTTTAGCATGCATTTATAATGGATTAAGGTTTCTGGTGAGTGATTTTTTGTCCATAGGTGTTCAGCACTCCTAGAGCATCAATATGTCTCCAAATATTTAGGTTTGCTCCTGTATGCAATTGCAAAAATTTAACTGACTTTTTTATGTTTCTTTTTGAGTAATGGCTTCTTTTTGGCAGGGTGGCTTGTTAGCCCATGTGAAACAGTATTCGTTTCACTGAGGATGATGACACAATCTTACCAAGTTCCGCCATCATCTTCAAAAGATCTTCTGCTTTTATTCTTGGGTTGATATGCACATGATAGGCCAAAACACGTTAATCTCTGGCACACAGAACCCATCACCTTCCTGAGCGTTATGATGGTTGGACATTCATGTCTTGTTTGTATTTGCATAAAATTGTATGTGCAGATGAATGAGGCACCTTCAGGTATCTGAAAATTACACCCAACGATGAACCAGACAATTATTAGCTCAAAATTCTCTTCGTGATATCTTGGTTTATTTCTTTAGATATTCCAATGATGCTACACCAAGAAGCACTGTGCTTCAGGAGTGCATTAAAATACATCCACAGTTGTGTCTCTAATTATTTCAGATCTTGCCAATAAACCTATCAAAAGTTTCCAAACACATAACATCATGATATGAGCTATCCCAAATTGTATAGAGGTATAGTAATCTTGTGTATATAAACTTTTGATTTTGCATATAGTAATAAAAATGTCTTAAAACATTCTCACTCTCATTATTCTGGCATTTGGTAAATAAAAAATAATAATGGTAATCCTAATTGACCTAAAATGGGAAATTTTTTTCTGATTTTGTGTCAGATAGTGATAAAATATGCATATGTTTTTATACAGTGTATGTAATTGTCTGGTTTTAACTGTATTTGGTCCCTTAATAGCTGATGAATATGTTCATTTGGACCGCAGTACAAGGATTATTGATATTTTTAGTTTCTGGACATAAACATATTGCATCAAACTCACCAAAGGGAAGAAACAATCTAAGAATTGCTATTGTGATGCTAGTTACTACAAAAACAAAAATGCACTACTTATGGGATAAGAGGCAAAGTGATAGTCAGGCATTCCGGGGTCAGTTCCAGGAGAGTACGCAGTATATGGAAGTAGACCGAGATGTGGTCATATACCAGTCAAAGGTCAGTTTTTCCAGGAGAACCTAATGAGAGTTCAAAGGTTAAACAAAGGCATAAACAAGAAATGGCTCAGGGGTAAAAATACAAGGAGAAAAATAACAGATAACAAATAACAAGATATGTCAAACTACATTCCGGGTCAGCAAACAGATCAAGATATACACAGGAGAGATGGTCACACAGCACATAAGGTAAATCTACAATTGGCAGCAATATGGGAAAAGCTGCTGAGTTAAGTAAACGAGCAATCAAAGGAGTAGAGACCCCTGAGTAATTCAAACCTTGAACCAACATGGAGAATAACTCTGAACATAACATACTGACAACTCAGCCACACCCAATTACCAGAATCAGCAAAACACTATAACATCCTAAAAGTGCTGTGAGAAGGATTCATGACAGCTACCTATTAAGTGTAGATCCTGATAATCAATGTTTGACCCTCTGAGGAGTCTTGAATTATGATTAAAGTTGTTAGCCAAGTTAGGAAGCCACCTAGAGACAGCAGTTTCAGGATGCTTGCCCCTCAATAGTATGGAGTATGATATGACTGTTTTTTTAGCTGCTATTGAAAAATCTTTATTGCAACTAGCTCTTTTTACAGTATGTCCCAAAAGTGAATACTCACATCACATTTGTGTAAATATTTTATTATTGTTTTTTCATGGGACAACACTGTAGATATGACGTATTGATACAATGTAAAGTAGTCACTGTACAGCTTGTATAACTGTACATTTACAGTAAATTTAGTGTTCCCTCTAAATAACTCAATAAAGCCATCATGCTAAAGCCACTGACAACAAAAGTGAATACACTCTAAGCTGAATATAGCCAAACTGTGCCAAACTAGCTATTGTGTTAAATTTGGTTTAATCGCTCACATACGCTCACAAATTTGTCACTGGAAGTTCAAAATGGTACCTCATGGCAATTTTCTAGATCTGAAAAAAGAATTGTTGCTCTACATAAAGATGGAGTATGTCATATGAAGATTGACTACTCTTAAACTGAGCTGCAGCACAATCGCCAAGGCCAAATAGTGGTTTACAAAGTTAGATTCCACTCAGAACAGGCCTTGTCATAGTGAACCATAGCAGCAACTGCACATGTTCTATGTCATGTTCAGAGATTGTCTTTTCAAAATAGATGTATGAGTGCTGCCAGCATTGCTGCAAAGGCTAAAGAGGTGCTGCATATGCTGCAAACTGGATCAAATTGGTCTTCATGGCTATCATCCTAGAATGAAGCCTCTTCTAAAAATGATGCACAAGAAAGTAAGCAGTTTGCTGAAGACACGCAAGCTAAGACACAAATTACTGGAACCATGTCCTGTGGTCTGATGAGACCACGGTAAACTTATTTCATTCAGATCATGTCAAGTATATGTAGCGTCAACCAGGTGAAGAGCACAAAGACAAGTGTGTCCTGCCTACAGTCAAACATAGTGGTGAGAATTTCATTGTTTAGGGTGGCATGAGTGCTGCTAGCTGTTTAACCCCTTCCTGACCTATGACATTGTACAACATCATGGGCCCATAAGGGGGGTTTGATGTGAGCACCGGCGCAGACCTCACATCAAACAGCCAACATCTCAGCTGATATGATCAGCTGAGGTGTCGGGCTAACAGCACCGATCGGATCCAGGATCCGATCGGCGCTGTAAACCCCTTGGATCCCGCTCTCAATCACTGACAGCGGGATCGAAGGCGGCCACGGCGGGGAACGCGCTGTTCCCCGCCTGCTCCGGAGATCCCGCCAGCATCGCTGTCCCCAATTTACATGGAGCGACATCTCCAGCCCCGCGCCGATGAGCTGACAGGCGGCATCGCCGCCGGGGTGTCTGAAAACCGCAGCGGCGATGCAGGACAATGGGAGCCTATGGCTCCCATCGCCTGTCAGCTCGCCGGCGGCCGGTTACATGGGGCGATGTGTGCACATCCCCAGATCGGTTGCATGGTTTCAGAGCACTGCTCAGAAACCAGGTGACCTCCCGGCTGCGCTGACATCGCCCCTTCACATGAGGCGACGTAGGGGCGATGTCGCCGCTGATAGGCCAGGCCCCTACGTCGCCTATGTAATTGGCGGCGATGTCGCCCCGTGTGACGGGGCCTTAAAAGAGTAGAAGAGGATTCCTGCGGCAACCTGTGAAGCTCAAGTAAACTCCAAGCCCAACAAAGTTAAGGCAATTTACACAATGCAAGGAAAAGAATGGTAGACAATGGGCACAGAATCTAAGTGCAGAACTTGGTATGCAGAGAGGATTCTTAAAATGTTGCAATCACATTTATGGTGTCTTGTTTACTGGCTTGATAGCCCTATCTTTAAGGGTCTCCTTATATGAAGCACTGGTACACAGCTTTAGTGTGGAAGCAATGTGGAACTTGTTACAGGCATATATGAAGTCAAAGCATGGAAGGAAGGATTTCCCACTGTCCAGCGCTCCTGGAATTTTAATATTGAGGAACTTAGTTATTAATTTAGTGAACTTATTTGGGCAATATACAGTACATACAATGCATTTCAGCCTTGTCCTTCATCAAGTATGGTGTGTACAAATCAGATAAAATTGCTAAAACAAAGTGACTTTATATATCCTTTCTTGTTACTACATCACCAAGATGGGAGTTTGTTTATGTATATCGCCCTTCCCTGCTATACTGTACACTTTTAAAACCCAATTTTCAATCCCTCGCACCATGAGGTTCATAAAATTTTGTAAGCAGCATTCCATGGTAAAAAGTATATATAAAAGTCATGGTGTATGTATATTGATAAATGATAACTATATGTTAGCTAGTTTATGGATAAAAACACATTATCTCTATTTTATTTTTCACTGTACCTAATTTTTTTGTGTGTGTGTTCATAAAAATCCTATAAAAATTGTGAAACATAAATGTAAAACCACTATACGGTAAATGCTTAAAAAGCTTAGATTAAAAGATAATCATACATTTGTATGGAGCAATCTTAATAATTACATGTGTGTATTACATACCTGGTGAATTCATATGAGAAACTGACTCTTATATTGATCCTCGGAAAGGTTCTCCTATCTAAATATACTGTATATAGAAATCCATATGTACAGTGTGTTGTTTTTGCACATATGCATATACACTATATATATATATATATATATATGTATATATGCAAATATGCAAATTTGCACTTCACTAAGGAAGTAGAGAAACTCCAGTGCCACATGTAAGCAGCTTCCTCAAAGTCATAATCGCTTTCCAACAAGCTTTTAATATAGCTAAGGGACTTGTGCCAGATCAGAACCCCAAACTACAGACGCTGCGTTTCGGGGTACCTGCCCCTCATCAGTGTAGTGTGTGGATATTCTGATCTGGCTGAGTGAGTGGGCTAAGACAAGGTCTGGGAACTTGCTATCATATATATATATGCAGGAAAAGAGTCCAATGACCGGGCACTACACCTGTGGAGCTCTGCTAAAAGCCTGTCGGCTGTCCCCGGTGCCTGGTGTTGCACAGCCTTATAAGAATAATCAGAGATTCAAAAAAGAGAATAAAGAAAGGCGGCACTCACCGTATAGGCTGGTGGAAAGGTGTTTTAATCCAGGAAAATCAATCCATTAAAACATTGTAAGTGCGGTGGGTAGAGGGAGTGAGAGGCCGTCGGAACGACGGTACCGTTTCGTATCGTGTAGTGATACTTCTGCGGATTCCAGTATGGAACCCCCAGAAGTATCACTACACGATACGAAATGGTACTGTCGTTCCGACGGCCTCTCTCTCCCTCTCCCCACCGCACTAACAATATTTTAATGGATTGATTTTCCTGGATTAAAACACCCTTTCACCAGCCTATATGGTGAGTGCCGCCTTTCTTTATTCTCTTTTTTGAATATATATATATATATATATATATATATATATATATACAGTTTATATATCAAACACGTATATACATACACATATATATCTATGTATATATATATATATATATATATATATATAAAATCAAAGGGTTAATAACCGGGCACAATAGGACACTGAAGGGACATACTAGATTAATATATTCCTGCTGCGTAAACCTGCTGGTTTCTGGAACACGGTGTTGTACGCCAATCAAAAAAGTCTAGACTTCTTTGCTTGTAAGTATAGAAAAAAGAGAGGCGGCACTCACCGTTTTGTAGACATTCCTTTTATTCGAGCAATCCTGCAAAGATCAGTGTGGAATGATCAGAGCGGGGAGAGGGAGTGGGGGGGTTGGCGGACGATGCTCACTGTTTCATGGTATTATCGCTTCAACGGGTCCAGTTACACATACATCCATGCATCTACTACAGTTTATACTTTTTCCACTATGTCATTAAGGCTATCTGGATACAAAGTGTTCATCCGTAAGATCCAATAGGTTTATTTTTACTTTAGTTTTAGATTCCTATTGGCTTCTTTTGTAAAATCTGTTCTAAAGGGGTTACTATGATGTTAAATTTACCACGATGTGCTGTATACAGGTGTCTTGATAGCCTATGTTTTAGAAAACTGATTTTTGTACCTATGGCTGTTCATACGTGAACTCACAATCTCTGTGGTGTGGCCTACGTACTGAAGACCACAGACACATGTGACCACGTTAGTGATGTGACCACTCTCTCATGTCAGATGATGATTTATATTGAAAGATTCCACTGTGCTGTTAGATATCATCGATTTTTGGCTATGGGATGTAATATTGCCGCATTGGCACTTTTTCGAACTACATTTATAAACACCCACTTGAGATATAATTGGTGTTTTTTTCAGACGCCTTATAGGTGATATTTTTTCCAAATTACTAGGGGCGACAATATTTTTTTTAATAGTCACACCTCTTCAGAATGTGATATTTGGTTTTCTGTTTTTTTGGGCAGTTTGTTTTTTAAAAAAATTGCCTTTCCCATAAGGTACCAATATTTGTTCAGAATTTTTCTCACTTGTAAAAGTCACTGTTTTAAGTAGTGATGAAGCTATATTGCCATTTTTTGTTTTTTTTTTTTCAATTTTTTCACTCTTAAGTTTTTCTAAAGATATTTTTATGTTTTTCTTTAGAAATGTCGTTCCCTTCCTCCCCGAATGCTGGTGTAGCTATTTCTCTGGGCTTTTTAAAAAGACAGTCCTACTGAGTTTTTTTGCAGATTAGAGTTATATGCTTCTATATTCAGTTTTTTTTTGGATATTCTTTATCCAAAAACCTTTTTTCACTATCCTAGACTGATATACATAATCATTGCTGTTCAAGTTGTTTTTCCGGATGCGCAAAAATTGGCTAAACAGTATATTGAGTTTACATTTAGGATAATGTGCTCTCTGGAAATCTAAATATCCATTGTAATCCATTTTTTTAAGCCTATTTATCACTATTTGTTTGTTGTGGTAGCTGAATTCCAAATCTAAGCAATGTATTTTTTCTTTACTCATATTATGGGTGAAACTGAGGCCCCAATCATTTTGATTCAATGCCTCTATCAACGACAATGCTTCATTTTTGCTCCCTTCCAAACAATTGCCAGATCATCAATATATCTACAATATAATAAAATATTTTCTTTATAAGGTGTTTAGAACAATGGTGACGAGGACTCAAATCACCCTATAAAGAGATGTGTGAAGTGTATGTGGTCCTCAGTACGTAGGCCGCATCACAAAGATGGAGAGGTCACGTATGAACGGCAATAGGCACAACACAAAATCGGTTTTCTAAAACATACTCTATCTAGACAACTGTATATGGCACATCATGGTGAATTTAACATGATGGTAACCCCAGTAGAACAGATTTCACAAAAGCAGGTCAGCAGGACTCAAAACTGAATAAAAAATAATCCTATTGGATCTTCTGGATGAACAGTTTGTATCCAGATGGCCTTAATGCCATAGTGGAGAAAGTATAAACTGCAATAGATGCATGGATGTGTGTATGTATACATATATATATATATATATGTACTAGATGGTGGCCCGATTCTAACGCGTCGGCTATTCTAGAATATAGAAAAAGAGATTGCGGTGAGGGCTGAATTGGGAAGAACTTTGAAGAAGGAGTGGCGGAGAAAGGACGGCGTGGCAGGGGGAGGAGGGAGGACAGAGCAGCAGGGGGAGGAGGATGGAGGACAGAGGAGGTTGCGGGGGGTGTGGGAGGATGTAGCAGCACAGGCAGGGGGAGGGAGGAACGGCAGGGGGAGGATGGAGCACAGAGCGGCAGGGGGGAGGAGGACGGAGGACAAAGCGGCGGAGTGGGGGAGGATGGAGTAGCACAGGCAGGGGGAGGACGGAGGATGGAGTGGCAGAGGGGAGGAGGACAAAGGAAGGAGGAGGAAGCAGTGGAGTGGGGGAGGATGGAGCGGCACAGGCAGGGGGAGGACGGAGCGGCAGGGGGAGGATGAAGCACACAGTGGCAGGGGGGTGGAGGACAGGATGAAGCGGCGGGGTGGTGGAGAACCGAGCAGCACAGGCAGGGGGAGGACGGAGGATAGAGTGGCGGAGGTGAGGAGGACAAAGGAAGGAGGAGGAAGTAGTGGAGGAGGATGGAGCGGCACAGGCAGGGAGAGGACAGAGTGGCAGGGGGAGGACAGAGTGGCAGGGGGAGGACAGAGGGGCAGGGGGAGGACAGAAGGGCAGGGGGAGGACGGAGCACAGATTGGCGGGGGAGAGGAAAATGGAGGACAAAGCGGCGGGGTGGGGGAGGCCGGAGCAGCACAGCCAGGGGGAGGACGGAGGATGGAGTAGCGGAGGGGAGGAGGACAAAGTAAGGAGGAGCAAGCGGTGGGGTAAGGGAGGATGGAGCGGCACAGGCAGGGGGAAGATGGAGCACAGAGCAGCAGGGGGGGGAGGACAGAGGACGAAGCAGCGGGGGGGAGGATGGAGTGGCGGAGGGGAGGAGGACAAAGGAAGGAGGAGGAAGCGGTGGGTGTGGGGGAGGATGGAGCGGCACAGGAAGGGGGAGGACAGAGCAGCAGGGGGAGGCCGGAGCACAGAGCCGTGGGGAGACTGATTTTTCAAAGGTTTTATGGACTGATGAAATGAGAATGACTCTTGATGGGCCAGATGGATGGGATAGAGGCTGGATCAGTAAAGGGCAGAGAACTCCACTCCGACTCAGACGCCAACAAGTTGCAGGTGGGGTACTGGTATGGGCTGGTATCATCAAAGATGAACTTGTGGGACCTTTTCAGGTTGAGGATGGGGTGAAGCTCAACTCCCGGACCTACTACCAGTTTCTGAAAGACAACTTCTTCAAGCAGTGGTACAGGAAGAAGTCGGTATCGTTCAAGAAAAACATGATTTTCATGCAGGACAATGCTCCACCACATGCACCAACTACTCCTAGCGTGGCTGGCCAGTAAAGGTCTAAAAGAAGAAAAAATAATGACATGGCCCCCTTGTTCACTTGATCTGAACCCCATAGAGAACCTGTGGTCCCTCCTAAAATGTGAGATTTACAGGGAAAGGGAAAATAGTACACCTCTCTGGGAGGCTGTGGTGGCTGCAGCACGCAATGTTGATCGTAAACAGATCAAGCAACTGAAAGAATCTATGGATGGAAGGATGTTGAGCGTCATCATAAAGAAAGGTGGCTATATTGGTCGCTAATTATTTTTTTGAGTTGTTTTTGCATGTCAGAAATGTTTATTTCTAAATTTTGTGAAGTTATATTAGTTTACCTGGTGAAAATAAAAAGTGAGATGGGAATATATTTGGTTTTTACTAAGTTGCCTAATAATTCTGAATAGTAATAGTTACCTGCACAGACAGATATCCTCCTAAGATAGACAAATCTAAAAGAAAAAACACTCCAACTTCCAAAAATATTAAGCTTTGATATTTGAGTCTTTTGGGATGATTGAGAACATACCGTATATACTCGTGTATAAGCCAACCCGTGTATAAGCCGACCCCCCTACTTTTGCCCCCAAAACCTGGGAAAATCTATTGACTCGTGTATAAGCCAAGGGTGGACCCCAGCACAGGTATACAGCCCCCAGCAGTGTGGTATACAGCAGCCCAGAGGTATATACAGCAGCCCAGTGGTAGTATACAGCAGCAGCCCATGGTATATACAGCAGCAGCCCCAGTGGTATATACAGCCCATGGTAGTATACACGCAGCCCCAGTGTATATACAGCCCTAGTAGTATATACAGCCCCAGTGGTAGTATACACGTACCCCAGTAGTATATACAGCCCCAGTAGCTAACAGCCCAGTGGTAGTATACACGCAGCCCCAGTAGTATATACAGCCCCAGTAGTATATACAGCCCCAGTGGTAGTATACACGCAGCCCCAGTAGTATATACAGCCCCAGTGGTATATACAGCCCCAGTGGTAGTATCCAGCAGCCCCAGTAGTATATACAGCCCCAGTGGTAGTATACAGGCAGCTTCAGTAGTATATACAGCCCCAGTGGTAGTATACAGGCAGCCCCAGTAGTATATACAGCCCCAGTGGTAGTATACAGGCAGCCCAGTAGTATATACAGCCCCAGTGGTAGTATACAGGCAGCCCCAGTAGTATATACAGCCCCAGTGGTAGTATACAGGCAGCCCCAGTAGTATATACAGCCCCAGTGGTAGTATCCAGGCAGCCCCAGTAGTATATACAGCCCCAGTGATAGTATACAGGCAGCCCCAGTAGTATATACAGCCTCAGTGGTAGTATACAGGCAGCACCAGTAGTATATACAGCCCCAGTGGAAGTATACAGGCAGCCCCAGTAGTATATACAGCCCCAGTGGTAGTATCCAGGCAGCCCCAGTAGTAGATACAGCCCCACTGGTAGTATACAGGCAGCCCCAGTAGTATATACAGCCCCAGTGGTAGTATACAGGCAGCCCCAGTAGTATATACAGCCCCAGTGGTAGTATACAGGCAGCCTTAGTAGTATATACAGCCCCAGTGGTAGTATACAGGCAGCCCCAGTAGTATATACAGCCCCAGTGGTAGTATACAGGCAGCCCCAGTAGTATATACAGCCCCAGTGGTAGTATACAGGCAGCCCCAGTAGTATATACAGCCCCAGTGGTATATACAGCCCCAGTGGTAGTATATAGCAGCCCCAGTGGTAGTATACAGCATCCCCATAATGCAGGGCCCCCCCAGCCTTGCTCCGGTCACCTGTAAAGCAAATTATACTTATCACTGTCCCGCTGTCCGTGCCTGCCGCTGCCGACATCCGCGATCCTCCATCTTCATGCGTCTTCTTTCTGTTTCCTGTGTTCGGCGCCGGTAATGACGTCATTGTCTGCGACGAACACAGGAAACAGGAAGAAGACGCATGAAGATGGAGGATCGCGGATGTCAGCAGCGGCGGGCGCGGACAGCGGGACAGTGATAAGTATAATTTGCTTTACAGGTGACCGGAGCAAGGCTGGGGGGGCCCTGCATTACTGGGGATGCTGGGGCTGCTGTGGGGCTGTATGGCTGCCGTCACTGACTCGCGTATAAGCCGAGGGGGGTACTTTTCAGCCCAATTTTTGGGCTGAAAAACTCGGCTTATACGCGAGTATATACGGTAGTTGTTGATCAATAATAAAAATAATCCTCTAAAATACAACTTGCCTAATAATTTTTCACACGGTGTAAAATAAAAGAGAAAAAATTTCGTTTATCCATAAATTTGCTTACTTATAGATATCAATTGTCAACATACATACACCATGACTTCTATTTTACTTTTTACCATGGAATGCTGCTTACTAAATGTTATGAACCTCATGGTAAGAGGAGAAAAAAATTGGGTTTTAAAGGTGCATAGCAGGGCATGGCGATATATACAAACAAACGCCCACCTTGATGATGTAGTAATAAGGAAGGAAATATAAAGTCACTTTGTTTTAACCTTTTTAAACTGATCTGTACACACCATATCTGATGAAAGCCACATAGGCTGAAATGCGTTGCATATATATTGCCCAAATAAAGTTTGATAAATAATAACCAAGTTCCTCACTCTTTAAATCCTGGGAGTGCCGGACAGTGGGAAATTCTCCCTTCCATGCAAAGTTAAGGCAGTGTTTGAAAATAATGGTGGCCACACAAAACATTGATGCTTTGGGCACAATGTCGCAATTTTCACTTTGGGGTGTATTCTTGTTGCCAGCAGTTTAGACATTAATGACTGTGTTGAGTTATTTAGAGGGTATGCCAAACTTACACTGTTTACAAGATGTACACTGACTATTTTACATTGTATCAAAGTGTATATATCTTTAATCTTGTCCCATGAAAAGCTTAAATAAAATATTTATAAAAACTTCAAATGGGAATTTATTCTAGTGACATACTGATAAAACGATATTTAGCAAAATGCTTTCAATAATTTCTCATGAAAATTAAAGTTCCGTATTGTGATTAGAAAATGTGTTAAAATTCAAACATGTCAGTTCATTTGAATTGAGCCAGGAAATTTGCATAAAACTTATACTATGTGAATCAAATATTCCTTATTAAGCTCTCAAATCTCTCTAGACCTGAAAGCATAGTAAATTTAGAGTACATAAGAATCACTTGCTGATTCTTCACAGCCTCCTGTACAGACCTCCTACAAGCTCTCTCCGGATTCTACTACTGCTGCAACTGTAACTGCAACTGCTGCAAGTTATTCTAACTTTAACTTAAAAGTTTCTGGGACTCATTGGGTCAGTGTTGTACAAAGAAATACACAGGAATTTGATTTCCAAAACTCTCAAAATTCTAAAGCTTTTGTTTCTTTTTACACTTCATGAATCCAAGGGTACTATACATAAATTTGGATGTTTCCTACTTCATTCAAAATAGCAGAATGCACATCTGCCCCATATATAAAAAGAAAAAGCAAGTGATGAGCAAGTATCCTTCCTCTAGTGTTAGCTTTCTGTTTCTCTTTCTTATGTTAACGGGTCAGTTTTGACCGTGTCTTAAATCACGCATAGGATACCCTAAAAACAGTTATTTATGATCCAATTTATTTCTTACCTTTAGTTACCTTGTTAGGGTTTTCATCCATGGAATCATTGATTTTAATATTTTTGTTGTGGCCCCCTGGGCCTTTCATTTGAGAGCATACCCTTCATTTTCAATATAAAAATATTGTCAAATGAACCTCAAGAGAATAATATAAACTTAAAAAAGTTTGTTATATTACCTGACTATTACTGAAGGGTTTTAGAACACATTTCTTAAATGTAAAAAAAGTATACATATATATATATTATATTATTAACTCTAGTAACATCTATGGTGTTACGGGTCAATTTTGACCCATATCTAACTACTTTATGAAAAAGGCAAAAAACAGATTTTTTTTTTTATAGAACTATAATACAAATAAAAGATGAAAATTGTATTAACATTAATAGCAATAATAATAAAAAGTAGCTTTTCTAGGTCAAACAAACAAACAACAATCAATGAAGCAAATCAACAGAAATCAAGTACTAGTTTTTAGATGCATTAGTATTTAGATGCATGTGTGGCAAAAAGTGACACTTTTTGTGTGTTCTTTGCAGAGGTATTTTTTGCAGGCGAAGCACGATGTGTTTGTCTTTCTGTCCTTATTGCTAGGGCAGACCTGACACCTCTTTCTTTTAGAATCAGGTGGTCTCACTGGGGTTGTGGCTGTTGTGGTTGATGTTGAGGCAGGCCTGGTTGAGGAGGATGCTGGTAATGATGCTCTTTGTGTTGCTGTGGGTGTGGACGAAGCACTTGTTGAGCTCTGGAGTTGTCGGATCAAGGCTGCTGCGGCTGGGTCTCGTGGCACTTGTTCCTTTTGGTCAATGTGCGCCTTGACAAGGGATCTTCCTAGTTTCTCAAGAAATATCCTCCGCTTGTTTTTTTTCTTTGAATTCCATCCTTGGTGAATGTGGGTCCACAACACAAATGAATTGCATGCTGACACATCAAGGATGTTGTAAAATACAACCATTGGCCATCTCCTAGTCATTCGCTGGCAAGTGTAGGTGGCAGTCAGCTTGTCCAGGTTGTCCACTCCTCCTTTGTTTTTGTTATAGTCCAGGATGATTCTGGGTTTTTGTCACTTCCTGATGGCACAGCTGCATCTTTGTGAAGTGTGGACATCTGTCCTTCATCTGCAACAATTCAGCGGGCAGTCAGGTTTGTGTTTTTCACTGTGCCCACCATGGTGATTTTCCTCCTGAGAAGTTCTTGTCCAAGGTCATAGCTGGTAAAAAAATTGTCACAAGTAATGTTGTGACCCTGCAGTCCAGTAGTCATATCGAGGGTTACACGTTTTCCTTGGTTTCTTTCAGCGATGCCGCTTGCAGACTTGCCTGTGTAAATCTGTAGATTCCATGCATAGCTAGTTTTTGCATCACAGGCTGCCCAAATTTTTATGCCGTATTTGCCTGGCTTACTTGACATGTATTGCCGGAAGGGGCATTTTCCGCGGAAAGGGAGAAAACATTCGTCTATTGTCACCTCTGGCCCTGGGTTGAACATCAGTGGAAGGAGCTGCACCCTTTTCTCCCAAACATCCCTGATGCGAGCAAGTTTGTCAGATTTTGTTCTGGTGTCTCTGTTGTCAAATCTGAGGACTCTTGATATCATTTGAAAATTTTAAAGTGACATTGTTGCCCGGAAACTATTCCTGCCTGTCGATGCATCCCAGAGACTATCAGTGGCCTCATTGCAGGATTTGTACACTCCAGCAAGGAGAAGAACACCAATGTAGGCATCCAGGACATCATCATGAAGGTCATTCCACATGTTGCCGTAGATTTTTTTTCTTCAAGGATTGTCATAGCAATAATGACTTTTTTAATTGACAATGGCATAAACAGATCAAAACATGTCTTGATGTCACTTACTCTTGTCACAGCAAACCTTGTGATTCCAGAGGTAATTTTTATGACATTTGCAGCATCTGCCCTGCCATGTACATTTGGATGTACTGAGCTCCAACTGATCTTGTCACTTTTGGATTTTAATCTTTCAGCGGGAGCAGCTTCAGCACCAGTGACCTCCTCATTAGACTGATCAGAACTGTCTGTGTCTTCCGGTTGATACTCCACATCATCTTCCTCCTCAGAAACCTGTTCATCTGTATCAGTTTGCTGCTGTGTGTCCTCTGATTCATTATAATCTAAGATTTAATCCAGAATTTGGCTTACATCAAATCTTCTCCTCATTGTTGTATGTGTAAACTGGAGATGTATACTCTGTAGTACCAACTCTAAGCTGATTTGGCCATACATACCTGGACATGTCCCTAACTCAAGTTGTTGGAGGTAGAGCTGGCTGTGGACTGTAGATTTATATTGTGTTTATGAGTTCAGTTTTGGGATTTATTATTGTTTTTTACTCTTATATTAGACCTGGGTCGAAATTGACCCCAACAACACAAATGTTATAATTTTAATAAAAGCATTTTACAATTTAGTAAAATAGTTTTATTTATTGTATTTTGTTTAAAAATAAGTTCCTGATAAAGTCAAAAAGTCTTGATGCAATAAACAAATGTATGTAGAATTTGTATGCATTTAAAACCTAAAACGGGTCAGTCACGACCCTAACACTAGAGGAAGGGTATACTCGTTCATGTGAATGAATAATACGGTATTCGAGATACTCATTACTCGGCGAGTGTTTTGGTCCTCATCACGCGAGATTTGACTGACCCATCCAGCATATATGATGTCTGATTTGCAGCCTCTTAACATGCTGGTATTGCTTTCCAATTACAGTAATACTGTAGCCATTTTTGTAATTGCCTCACTGTGATTGGCTGGCCGTATGCATCATAGGGTCTATTTAAGACATCTTGCGCATATTCTAGCCAGTAAAAAGTAGTGACATCACACTGTGAGCATAGGGACAGCATCGGGAGATTGCAAGGAGAGTATTACTGTACTGTGATATAGCAAGATTAAACAACAGCTTTTTAAAGAGCTAAATCTTAAAATCTCTACTAGGTTTAGTTAGTATAGGGAGAGTTTTTGGAGCAGGGAGAAAGACAGTGTTGTTTTCACATCGCTGTTCATTTCAAATAGCGGGACAGGAAAGCCAACAGTGAAGTCAGCTTTCCCGCCCGCTATGTGAGTGTAGCGCTGTCGTCTCTGTCATAGCAATCCCGCGTCGCTGATGCATCGCCAGTGCTTTTTTTGTAAAAAACATACTTGCTGGTACGCATTTCAGATTAATTTCCTCTATGCACAGTGGTGCAGCAAGGTTCTCTGCCTCCTGAGCCTAGGTGAGGACCCGGGGGGTGGGGTTGCTGTCGGCGGCCACAGGTGAGGAGCGGGGGGGGATTGCTGTCTGCGGCCACAGGTGGGTGGCGTGGGGTTGCTGTCGGCGACCGCGGGTGAAAAGGGGGAGGGTGTGCTGTCGGTAGCCGGAGCTGGTGATTTTACCTTATGCAGCCTACGCACGTCACACAGGGAGCCGGCTGCATGGTGCAGGTGCCGCCCCCTTGTGCTCTACGGCTCCCCCTGCCTCCTTGCCGCCTGAGCCTAAAGACTCCTATTGACCATTGGACAGTGCGGCCCTGCTCATGCATGGCACACGTCCTCAATGCATGGCACAGTCCCCTATGCATGGCACACATTCCCTTTGCATGGCACACGTCCCCTATGCATGGCACACATCCATTATGCATGGCACATCTCCCCTATGCATGGCACACATCCCCTATGCATGGCACACGTCCATTATGTATGGCACACGTCCATTATGCATGGCACACGTCCATTATGCATGGCACATGTCCCCTGTGCATGGCACTCGTCCCCTATGCATGGCACACGTCCCCTATGCATGGCACACATCCCCTATGCATGGCACATGTCCCCTATGCATGGCACCTGTCCCCTATGTGTGGGACATGTCCCCAATGCGTGGCACACATCCATTTTGCATGGCACACATCTCCTATGCATGGCACACGTCCCCTATGCGTGGCACATGTTTCTTATGCTTTTCACACATCCCCTATGCATGGCACACGTCCATTATGCATGGCACACGTCCATTATGCATGGCACACATCCCCTATGTGTGGCACACATCCCCTATGCATGACACATGTCCCCTATGCGTGCCACACATCCCTATGTGTGGCACACGTCCCCTATGCGTGGCACATATCTCCTATACATGGAACACATCTCCAATGCATGGCACACGTCCATTATGCATGGCACACATCCCCAATGTATGGAACACGTCCCCTATGCAGGGCACACGACCCTATGTGTGGCACATGCCCCCCGGTGTTAGATATGGCCCCGATGCTGCTCTATTCTCACCTCCTCCAGCGCTGATCTCTGGGTCTCCCTCCGTGCTGCTGTGATCGAGCAGAGATGATACTGCAGAACTCCTCCTTCCTGGATCTGTGCGTTCATGTCATCAGCAGAGAGCGACATCACCTCTGCGTGCGATCACAGCAGCAGCCAGGAGACCGGAGAGACTCTGGAAATCAGCGCTGGAGGAGGAGCCAGGAGGTAAGTAAAGAGTTTATTATTTTACTATGGCAGCAGCATGGGGGGGCATGTGCCATCATAGGGGGGCGCAGGACCATATAATATGCGCCGCTCCCCCAGCCCATCACCATGGTGCGGTTTCAGAACCACGGTGATGGAGAGCGGCTATGCATATTATATGAGCAGGAGCAGGAGATCTCCCGCTCCATCCTGCAGCCTCCACAGCCTCCGCCAGCTCTCATTTTCCGATACACCGTACCGTCGCAAAAGAAGCACTGTCCATCACCGTCGCCAGGTTTTGAATGCGCACGTCTATTTGCATAGTCTGCGCTCATTGGTGGCCCTGGGCCACCAATGAGCTCTGCCTGGCACGCGATTTCGGCTTCAGACAGATGCCTTAGATAATTATATAGTAGATTACTTTTTTTGAACTGTGCACCCTTCCCCCACCCTGTAGCTTCACCTGTCTCTCCATTTTACTGTAGCCCTGATCCTGAGACACACCATCCCGGCTGGTTTTAATTGCATCCACAGGCTTATACACCTTTAGCTATACACATTGCCCTGTGTTTCATTGTTTTCCATTACTCATTATCAATTAGCTTTTCTATATTCAGGTCATGTTTAGTGTTGCAGCAATTCTCTTTTTTGTTAATATATTGTTTTTTTTTTTGCTTGCACCTTAACATTAGGTGATGCCAGTCCTTCTCTCTCATAATATATTACTTTTTTTGGACTGGGCACCCTTCCCCCACCCTGTAGCTTTGCCTGTCCCTTGATTTTACTAAGCCCTGGTCCTGAGACACACCATCACAGCTGGTTTTAATTGCATCCACAGGCTTATAAACACATTCAAGCAGCAGTATACAGCATAGAGTGTTATGGCCACTTTACACACATCAACTTATCTGTCCAACTTCTGACCAACTTACTGGTTGCAGTGAAATCATGGACACATTGTTCCATTTGTACACAGCCACAAAATGGAGCAATGTGTCCATGATTTCACTGCAACCAGTAAGTTGGTCGGAAGTTGGACAGATAAGTTGGTGTGTGTAAAGTAGTCCTTAGAGTAGGACCCGGTAAGATGAAAGTATTTTGATGCAGTTACAGGGCTCTTCACAGTGGCGCCAGTGTCTGTTTTCAGGATAGACATGCAGATTTTTATGCACATTCTCAAAATCTAGACCAAAAAAACAGACAATCAACTACAGTGTGTACTGGTGCAACGCTGAAACACTATACATTATAACGAAAAGTCAGTTGCACTAAAATGCAAGGACATGCGTATTTGAATATAGAACTGTATTACAGCTAACGACATATGAAAAATGGAGACACTTAGCAAGTACATATGGCCATATATATGACAGCCCAGTAGCCACATCGAGGCGTGTCCCCTTTACTGGGCCCTAACCTACTTTTATACCTGTAATATAAATCTCAGCCTCTCTCTAAATTAAAAATATCTCTTAGAATAAGCAAGAAGAAGACTTGATAACAGAAACAACAGCACCTTGTGGCTAGTGGGGGAAGGGAGCACTACAAATGGTGTGACCTCATAATCTAGACAAGAAAAAAATGTGGCACTCAATCCTTGTGTGTACTCGTGCAAAGCTGAAACACTATAGATTATAGCAAAATGTCAGCTGTACTCAAATGATAAAACATGCTTATTTGAATTTAGAATTGCATTACAGCTAATGAAATATGAAAAATGGGGACACTTAGCTAATACCTATGATAATATATACAACAGCCCAGTAGCCACATTGATTCTCAAAATCTACTTCAACATAAGCATCAAACAATGTACTGAGGGAACGGGCCTTACAACAATATGGTGGGGCCATGTTCACAATGATGAGAGTGTAACAAGCGGTGCCATCACAACCATTAATACAGTTCAAACGTGAGGGGGTCACAAAGGGTCTATCCTGCAGGATTGAACAGTGCTGCTCTCCCTCATATCACTGCTTCTCACACACACTTTCTCACGATATCGGCAAGATATATCTGCTATGTCTTCGCAATATCGCAGCTCTCACGACACAGCTAGTGTTACGAGCACTGATGCCACTGAGGTTATCTCAGGTCACACATCGGGATTGCCTGCTGCATGATACCCGCTGTGCAACCCTAGAAACCCATTTCCACCCAAGCTTTAACTTCTTAGTTGATGTCTTGAAATGTTGCTTCAGTATTGCCACGTAACCTTCTTTCCTCATGATGCCATCTATTTTGTGAAGTACACCAGTTCCTCCTGCAGCAAAATATACCCAGAACATGATGTTGCCATCCCTGTGTTTCACAGCTAGGATGGTGTTCTTAGGCTTCCAAGATTCTTCCTGTTTACTTCAAACGTAACAATGGTTATTATGGCCAAACAGTTCAAGTTTTGTTTTGTCAGACCACAGAACATTACTCCAAAAATGTAAGTCTTTGTTCCTGTGTGCATTTGCAAAAAATAACCTGTTTTTTATGTTTCTTTTGGATTCTTCTTGGCTTCATCCTGGCAGAGTGGCATTTGATTTCACATCGATAGAGTACTAATTGTGCATTAAAATACATCCACAGGTGTGTCTCTAATGAACTCATATGTTTCCAATACACCCATCTGAAGCTTCCAAACACATGATATCATCATATGGGTTGCCCCAAATACTTTATAGGCATAGTAATCTTAGTGTATGTAAACTTGTCACTTTGCAGAAAGTAAAAATTGCTTTAAAAGCATTCTCTCTCTCTCATTATTCTGGCATTTGGCAAATATAATTATCATAATCCTAATTTCCCTAATATGGGAAATGTTTATTCTGATTTCATATAAAATAGTGAGAAAAACATTCATATGTTTTTTATGCAGTGTAAGTAAGCATCTGGTTTTACCTGTGTGTGATACCTCATAGGATTCAGCTTTTCATTGCCTAGATTATGTTGTTGTCAGGTGAGGTAGGAAAAACCTGCTGCCAGATTCCCTTTAGCAAGTAATATCCGATATTTCCATACTCGTATTTTGCTTTGTGTTTGGCTTGCTATCTATAGCAATTTGAATACAATTTACAAATATCTAGAAATTTAGGTGCATAAATGCAACTAAATGTTTCCGTGTAATAAATTAATTTAATTGACAGATACGTCACTTTTTTGCTTTATTTTTTAATGGAGTAACATAAAGCCACATGGCAGTTTAGCTCATTTCATTTATTCCTTAGATCTCAGCTCTCAGAATATAAGATCACGCCAGCATTTTGGCGTTTCTCGCAAATTGCAGTGAGTGTCAGAAACCAAAAGAAAATATGATTAGCGCCTCCGTAACTAACTTCTGCTGCATTGGCACAAAGCCCAGCTGGTTAAATTTTCCACAGTAAATAACCCCTTCTATATCAATCTCATATTGATGTTTAAATCTAGATCCAGGAACAGCTGGGACTTCAGAAAAGCCTCTTCTATGCTAAAGTTTCCAATGTCATACAAATCTTGTCATTTAAATCTCACATTAAGGAGACGAGGAGCATTGGACGGTCTGTCAAATACATCATTAAGTGTAAAAACATTCAGTAGCAAGGAGCAGCTTCAGCTGTGGATGGAGTGGCATTGCTAAATATATTCATTGGAAGAATTATATTATTTTTCTTTCCTCGCATCCAATAGATTATTACGCAGCTCAAACCCATGGCAGAAAAACATTCTCTTACAGATGTTTGATGGCCGTGTGAGATATTTTTAACTTAAGTTTTTTTTTCAATGAACTTTCTAGAAAAGCCTTTTCATCAAGGACGTTAAAGACATAGTAGGAAATATAATAACAATACAAAGTAAGGAAAAAAAGGTTCTGGAGTCCCAGATTATCTTGGAAGTAAAAATAATGACTTTATTTCAAATCCATATAAACATTCCGGTTAGAAAACATCATCAGAACACATAGGGTCCCGCCTGTAAGAAACATATATAACAAACTAACCTACATTTCTAAAGGTCCCGTTACACAACACGACATCAATAACGACATCGCTGATACGTCACGGGTTTGGAGTCGTTCCAGTGACATCGTTGCGACCTCGTTGCGTGTGACTCTGCCAAGTTGTATTGATAAATCATTGGATCTCTGATCGCAGGTTAGGCCGGCTTCACATCACAGTTTTAGGGATCTGAGGCTTTCCGGTTCGAACCGGACAGCCCCGGATTCGATTCGATTTTGGACCTATTGTTTCCCTATGAGGACGGATGGCAGCTATTTGCTTTCCGGTTTTGTCCTTTCCGACTTGATCCGGGGAATTTAGTTTTTTTGCCCCAGACACAAAATAGGAGCCTGCAGCATTTTTGTGTCCACGGCAAAAATCTGACAAAATCGGATCCTCTAGGATCCGGCACGATCCGACGCCCCATAACATGGGAGTCTATGGACGCCGGATCACGCCGGATCCAACATAAAATCGTTCTGGTTCCCGGATTTCGGGTGCTGAACGAGTGGCAGCTTTAAAATTCCAGCCGATCTCATTCAGCACCTGGACAGTGCAGCTCACAGAGCCGCTGACAAATTTCAGCACCTGGAGAGCTCCAGGGCTGAAATTTCAGCCCTTGGACAGCGGCAGCCGCGCTCACTAATGATTCAAGCAGAAAACAGGATCGGAGGGCATATTTCCTCTCCGTTCTGTTTTTTCGGAGCTGTCAGGTTCTGTCCAGTGCTTCCTGCAAAACACCGGACAGAACCTGACAGCAGAAAACCGTTGTGTGAAGCCGGCCTTAAAATCACTGAGTATATAGCAGACACACAACAGATTTATTATACAATTTTTTATATATTTATGGGGTCTATGTACTTGTACTGACTGGGAGAATCATATTGCCAGGTCAGTTTTACCAGACCGTGGTTATAGTAATTAAAAAAAAAATTTTAAATTGCGTTTTGTTTGCAATTTTAACAAATTTGAATTTTTTTTCTTGTTTTCCAGTACACTCTATGGTAAGATTTATGAATTAATTCAAAAGTAAGAGTTATCTCACAAAAACCAATCCCTCATACTGCTATATTGATGGAAAAATCCCCAAAATTTTAAAGTTATGGCTCTTGGAAGGAAGTTAGGAAAAATATAAACAAAAAAATGTAAATCGCCAGGGCGTGAAGGAGTTAAACAGTTGGGATTGTAAGGAATTTAAATAAAAATTATTTGCCTTTAATATTTATACAAATAGAAAAAAGACATAGTACCAACTGTAAAAAAAAAAGCTGAAGCTAAAAGAGAATGTCTTCTACAAATGAATAATGATCTTAAACACACGTCAAAATCCACATTAGACTACCTCAAAAAAGGTAAGATGGAGCTTTTACAATAACCCTCACAGCCTCAAGATCTGAACATCTTTGAATATCTGTGGCAAGTCATCAAAAGAGCGGAGCATGCAAGATGACCCAGGAATCTCACAAAACTAAAAGACTTATCCAAGGAAGAATGGATGAAAATCCCTCAAACAAGAATTGAAAGATTTTTGGCTGGATACAAAAAGCATTTACAAGCTGTGATACTTGCTAAAGTGGGTGCTACTAGGTACTAACCAAGCAGGGTACCCAATCTTTTGCATCAACCCATTTTCCTTTTTGTGATTTCTAAAATATTAAAGGGAACCAACCAGCAGGCTTTAGGGCTATATAGTGAAGTATTTGCCTTAGGCTGGCTTCACACCATGGTTTCTGTCCAGTGCTTTGCAGGATGCACCGGATAGAACCTGATAGCCCTGGACAAACAGATCCTGTTTTGTGCCAGAATCATTCCTGCGCGCGGCTGCCGCTGTCCAGTGCTGAAATTTCAGCATTGCTGCTGGAGGGGAGCTAGCTTTCAGCTGCGCAGTCCAGGTGCTGGATGAGCGTGGCTTGAATTTCAGAGCCGCCGCTCTTTCAGCACCCGGTGTCCGGTAACCAGATCGTTTTTCTGCCTGATCCGGCATGATTCGGTGCGCATAGACTCCCAAGTTATGGGTGCCAGATCACCCCGGATCAAGGAGAATCCGGGTGAATCCGGTTTTGTTCGATTTTTGCCCCGGACACAAAAAATGCTGCAAGCTCTGATTTTGTGTCCGGGGCAAAAAACAAAAACAGCCAGATCCTGCCTGACAGACACCAAATCGATGGCAAATAACTGCCATACGGCCCCATACAGCACCATAGGAATACAATAGGGGCAAAATCTGATCCAGGGCTGTCTGGTTCTCACCGAACAACCTCGAACCTGAAAAACCATGGATGTGAAGCCAGTCATAAAGGATCTGGGATATTTAGTACAATCATACCTTTACTTCAATGATTACATGTATGATTGCAGAGAAAAGAGTTATCAAACATCGGGAAATCTCTGCAGCAGAAGGATAAAGTGTGCAACAGAATGTCTCTATCAGGAGTTGGGTTTCTTTCTATTACTTCCCCTGTTTGCTCTAAGCCAAACCCTCCCCTATCACTCCCTCCATTTCACTATATACCCATTGACAGGACATCTGACATTGTGCATGGAGATAGATCGCACAAAGTCAGGTTTTACGTGCCCCAGATCATCCCTCCCTCCTTTGGCTCATCCCTCCCTCCTTTGGTTGTCTGGTGGCCGGTTTCATCAGCTTCTCCTGCCACCAGAGACAGCGCAGGAGAAGACCCCCCCTTCCTGTCTGCGTGTCCCCGGTCTCCCCTCCACACAGAGATCCAAGAGGTTACTGCTTGTGTGATCCACACTGCCATCAGGATGAAAGACACGGGAGGCAAGGCTCCTTCCAAAGGTGCTCCTTTATTCCCTACGGTACTCCTGAGGAATATGCAGGGATGGCACTGAAATGCGTAGGGAATAAAGGAGCATCTTTGGAAGGAGCCTTGCCTCCTGTGTCTTTCATCCCAATGGCAGCACGGATCACATAAGCACTAACCTCTTGCATTTCTGGATACGATACCACTTTGCATGTGGAAGTGCAGATCCAGCGGCAGCTGTCCATGCGAGCATACTGGTTGTAGGTCATCACAACCGAACCAGGTGAGCACATTTACTCATGGGAAAATCATCTTATCTAAATGATAAGACCCCTTTGCCCCTTTTAATGTCTCCTCTTTTAATCTAGAACCTCTCTACACAGACACAGATCGCAGGAACATCCAGAAGAGGAGACGGCAACAGATCACAGCCGCTATTGTGATCTGTCATTATAATCTGTGACCACAATAGTGGCGATCTGTCCCGGGGATGAGCAGCTGGAGGAGGTGAAGTCTTTTCTGGAGGGGGCGGTGTCTTCTCTTGCCCTCTCCAGTGACAGGAGAAGCAGTGTGAGGCTGACAGGCACGTAGGAGAGAGATTATCTAGGGCACATAGTAGCCTTACATTGTGCGATGTATCTCATGTACAATGTCAGATGTCCTGTCCCCGGGTATGTAGTGACAGGGAGGGAGGGAGAGAGGGAGCGGGGAGGGTTTGGTTTAGAGAAGACAGGGAGTAATACAAAGAAACCTAACCCCTGATAGTGATGCTGTGCTTCACACTACGCCCGTCAGCTGAACTGTTTTCCTCGTGTTTGATAACACTTTTCTTTGCAACCATGCATGTAATCATGGAAGTACAGGTATGATTGCACACAGCATCCCAGAGCCTGTAAGGGCCCTTTCACATCAGCGTTTTTTAAATTTGCGGCAGATGCGGTGAAAAATCCGCATCTGCCGCAATTGCCGCATAACCGCTGCACTTGCGGCGCGGTTGCGGTAATCCCCATAGAAAGTATAGGGGACTTGCGGCAGGTGCGGCAAGTGCAGTTTTGCACTTGCGGCAGGTGCGGCCGCGAAAAAAACCGCGCCAGCCGCGTTTTTTTTTCGCGGCCGCACCTGCCGCAAGTGCAAAACCGCACTTGCCGCACCTGCCGCAAGTCCCCCTATACTTTCTATGGGGATTACCGCAACCGCACCGCAAATGCAGCGGTTATGCGGCAATTGCGGCAGATGGGGTTTTTTCACCGCATCTGCCGCAAATTTAAAAAAACGCTGATGTGAAAGGGCCCTAAGGCTTTATAGCCCTAAAACCTATTAGTTGGTTCCCTTTAAAGATGAAAATTTGTTTTTTGTGTGTAAAATTCAAAGGAAATGTGTCATGTTTAACTATGCCTTTTTGAGATCATTTCATCTTTAACTTGCATAACTGCTCACAACATAAGTAGTGATGAGCAAGTGTAATCGTTACTATTCGCTATTCACTCAAATAGTACGGTGTTCGTGAACACCCGTAATTCGGCAAATAATGCTGGTGGCCATGAGTGATGTGTCGATGCTAAACAATCTGACACATATTGCTGGCTATCTTCAGTACACAAAGTGAGCTGGCACCTCAGGGTAAGCAGATTGGATATTAAGCTCTCTCTGGGGGCACTGCAAGGTGTTTTACTGCAGTGGAAATGTAAAAAAGTAGTCCCGGAAAGACTGTTCTATGGCTGGATGTATGTGGGCGGAGCTTATCACTACTTGACTAACATCGGAATTACTATATGGACAAATATACAGTATTAATAAGTACCTGTTACGAGCATAGCGAGTGCGAATATTATGCCTCTCGCTCATCACTAAACATCAGTAATTTTGACAATGATGCCAAACTTTTGCATGCCTCTGTAGTTATATCTGCAACTATCTTTCTACCCTTCTATCTGTCTGTGTATATATATACATATATATATATATAAAAAAAAAACTGACAGCCCTTCCTTTAAGCTTTTCAGCCCAGGTGCAAATCTATATAGCTGTGTAATATATAATCAAAAATAATAGCAGCACACTGGTTAAGTCAATGCATGCTAGCACTGATGTTTATAAGTGTTATAAAGGAAGGGCTGTCTGTTTTTTTTTTTCTATTCATTTATTGTGTGCAGAGCAGCTGGCTCTCCTGCTGGACTTGCCTTCCTGCCTCCCTACCACTGGGTGCTACTGAAGAGGTATGTTTCCTACTACTGCCCACTGAAACAGAGACCCCTAGGGTACGAGAGAGGCTTTTAGTGTAGATAGGGACCCTTCAGAATTATGGTCACCGAGACGTGGTTGAAGGGCTGGCATCCATTGGCCAATGCATGTGCAAAGAACCATAAAAAAACGGAAAAAAACTGAAAAAAAATTTACATCTGAGTTTTTTTGAAAAAACTTTTTAGTTTTTATTTTTTCTCAAAAATAACACCAATATAACACTTATAAACATCAGTGTTAGCATGCATTGACTTAACCAGTGTGCTGCTATTATTTTTGATTATATATATAAAAATATATATAGAAAAGATAAAGAGCAGCACTTAATCCCTAATAAGGGTGGTGCAAATCAGTCCAGGGCTTAGTTCTTTCACCCCCATATACAGACCAAATAACGACTGCAGCACTCCACAAGCGATGTATATTGCCTTTAATGGCCTTCAGGCATCCATGTGGTAGACGTTTCGGTCCTCAGACCTTCTTCCACTCCACAAGCGATGTATATTGCCTTTAATGGCCTTCAGGCATCCATGTGGTGGACGTTTCGGTCCTCAGACCTTCTTTACTCCACAAGCGATGTATATTGCCTTTAATGGCCTTCAAGCATCCATGTGGTGGACGTTTCGGTCCTCAGACCTTCTTCTGGCTGGAAGAAGGTCTGAGGACCAAAAATCCACCACATGGATGCCCCCACACCTTACCCATGTAATGGATGCCCCCACACCTTTCGGGTAAATCATTTCTTACCTCGTTGTAGCCTGCAGGTCTACCCCTCGTATATGGTCCGTCCTGGGAATGAAGGATCAGTTGTGGCTGTCGTCCCCTGGACGACTCGTCCTAGCCCCACACTGGTGCGCCAACTGTAATGGATGCCCCCACACCTTTCGGGTGAAGCTGTCATCTTAATTGTCTGCTGCCAAATTGGATGCTTTGTCTGGGTGCGTGCACGTCATCACCGTATAAAGAATCCAACCTGACACAGTATTTGTCTCAATGTACAGCTTAATGACCAAAACCTTTATTAAAGGAGCAGCTAGCAGTTTTATTACTTATCCTTAAAGGGATGAGCAAAGGGGTGTTACTAGATATTGCGTCATTTTATGCTGAATATACATTTTATTCTGGAAAATATTTAATTATATTTTCTGCGCATTAGTTAGTTTAACTAGCCTTGAAGTTGTACAGGACGTTCAGAACATGTTGATAAGAACTTCTATACTGGCTACCTCTAAATCAAAACATTTATACAAAATCAGAGACACAGAGAATTCTAGAGGAAAGTCCAAGGATTCACATAACCATGTTTTTGGAAGGGTTCTGAAATGGATTCAATTATTCAAATAAATTATTAACTATTTATTTGCCATAACATTCCCCCGTTTGGAGACATTCAAAATTTTACCCCAAATCCTTGCCCTAGGTGACAGAGGGGGAGAGGTAAAGAGAAGTGGGAAAGGAGTCTTCACCAATATGGAGACAACCATAACGTCTAACCGTAATGACAATCATAACGCCTTTGTAACTGGTCTTGCCGCACCCTAAACTGTTATCTAAGATGATATCTCACCTCTCTATTTAATACTACTGAAATACGTAGTAAAAGTTATACACACAAAAATATGGAGATTATATTTACTAAAATAGGTTCTAAATATAATAAAAATGAATGCTGCTCCCACAGCTCCCTTCTCCCGTGGTCATGAGTGAATGCTCCAACCAAAGTGCATGCACACAGACCTACTCAGGTAGGTACATTCTCCTCCCCTAGTTGACGGAACCGGTCTTCCTACACCACTTCACCGGATTCCCCACAAAGGTCTTCCCATTACACCATCGGATGGACACAAACACTCACAAACCATGGCAAACAAGGAAACTATATGAATGCCGCAATCAAATACCGGTCATAATTATCACTCAACTTTTAGTCATTATATTTGACATTCTCCATAAGTCAGTCCTCACTACGGTCTAATTCAGGAGGACACGGCCTCGTACCAAGTCAATGTTGCTTCAGTCTTATCTAAAATAAGTCAGTCCTTGATATTCAAAAAGTAAGGGTGTCCTAAGCGGTCAGTGTCCCCTGGGATGTTTATATCCATCGCATATAGGCCAGTGTCTGTAGTAAGAGACATTTGGTAGTTCTCCTGGGCTCATCTGCCTTGTAGTGTAGATCTTGGATCTAGTTGGGCTGCCATTTGAGCTCTTCAGCTGTCTCAGTCTTCCGCAGAATTTCTGACGTTTCTTCTGACCATCACTCCATCTCCAGACTGTGGGAAGCGACTTCTGTCCACAGTAGCTGCATGTTAAACGGGGAGAGAAAGCTCAAAAATACATGTTAGACAAGCCCTTTATAAGTGTCAAAACGTAAGAAAAACCTATCTCGGGGAATCTATTACCTGAACATTTTCAACCATAATCTCATAAAAATTTGTACTATTTTCATAACTATCTATGACATAGTAATACCCTGCAACACAAAAACAAATCACACAATTTTACTTATAACCTTATAACCTTAAGAATATAGGTCACCCCCCCTGAGCATCTTATCATCTAATATTAGGTATACACACCATCTTTCAAGAAAAGGATATAAAAAGAATATGGTATCAGTCTTGACTTACCAATAAATGAAAAACAATCATCCCTAAGAGAAGAGGAAGAGATATACTATATATATACAGGAAACATTACATTCTTTGGGTTCATGAAAAACAAATCATCAATTCTAAATCATACACTTATGGTTCATGTCAAATAACTTCTATATAAGGATCTTATATACTATCAAAAATCATTTTCTATTGATGAAAATTAATTGTCACCCAAGATAGTTCATGGAAACAAAAACATAAGATTTACACAATGTATAAATGATATACCCACTCCTAATAGAACCTTAGTAATGTCCTTAAAGCTGGAAACCTACCTAACCAGCGGAGATCGGCACCCTCTTGAAACGCCTGTGGTGCCCCCGCTCCACGTCGACTCACCCTATCTGTCCTTAACTTATCCCTGATCTTATATACTTTTTTCAGTTTGTTTGTAAAATGTTGTTTAGTCCATTATCCTCCATAAACATATACTGCAATTGCTCAGTCAACATATATATGAGGGTCAGTAGATACACTGTCAATAGTCTGTAATGGAAACAGGTCTCAGCAGGTCAGTCAGAGCACAAATAAAACAATATGATACAATGTAAAGCCAAACAAATATAACATATAGTATAACATTAGACAATATAATTACTGTATACTTATCATCAGTGGTCTCTTCTGCTTTTCTGAAAAACAGGTCAAAAAGGTAACTGGATATCTGGGAAAACTTCCAATTATTTATTATACACCTACCATATTCTTATTTACATGTATATTTACTCATTTGCCTACTCACTCTGCTTCAGAACATTTTTAACCAACATATTAGACATCTTATGGTATTTTATATAGGAGAGAGAGATCCACACCTACTAGGACATGTTTATACCTTTCCTCTCCTTGTCCGCACCCTATTTGCAATTCTTAAGGCTTGTGGAGCGGCTGCTGCTTCAAACTCTTACCTTTTTGAGTTGTGTTGTGTGTAGGAATAATGCAGGATTGTACACAAGGCCTTACCTGTAACCAGGAGCGAACCAGGCAGTATTCATCTGACTATACTCATGACCGGTCGAGGTGTATGTGGGGCCAAGCAAAGACTATTCTAACTTTTGTTGAAGAGAGACGTCATCATGGCCTATCCTTTTTCCCATCCTTCAGCACAACTCCCTTTTTGTTCTTTTAGTATTTATTTAGTTCTGTCCGGGCAGTCCGATACCAAAGGGGTGCTTAGGCAGCCGGATGTAACAAGGCTGGGATTGATGACCTCCTGCCACTACCTAGGCTAACTTTATTTTAACTTCAAATTGTACCTTGCCCTCTACCTCTAGGGGACACCTGTAGTGACTATCAGCATGATTATACCATCCTAGACTGGCAACATGGTGTCTACCTCACCATGATTTACCAATTCTGCATTCAATATGCTTACCGTTTTTGTAAGATTGTAATTAGAAGAAGTTATACCTGCTCATGAAAAAGTGCAAAAACTCAGAATCAATTGCTCTGATTACCTCATGCGAGGATCCTACCAGTGTCCAGCGTAAGATCATCTCTCCTATACGTACATCTGAAATAAAACACTCAAGAATTTGAATTAGAAAAAAATACTTATTCAACAAAATTCTTATTACAATTCTCTACTAATTATATTGATAGCTATAACCTATGACTGCTTTATGCTTAACCAAAAACCCATTTAAATTCTGTTATAAATGTCTCCATTGGCGCTATATTTATAAACTATAACTGTATGATGCTTAACCAAAAGCCCCATATATTTCTCCATATACGTCTCCATCCCCCCCCACATGAGGGAATTAGAAGATATCAGAGTAAAGATATAAATACATTATTCTTGTATAATCATAACTGGATATATAAACTGGTAGTGGAACTAACTGTGATGTAGTCTCATTGTTAACAGGACTTTTGGGTGGTGTAAGATGGCTGCCACAGGAAGTTCTGATGGGAAATCTTCCTCTGAGTCTTACATTCCTAAGATGGGGGAACACTCTGAGCTGAGGTTTTCTATCTGAATCTGAAAACAAGTACATCCCCCACTTGGAGCCAGCGCCATAACAATAAAAAAAACTATTTAAGAAAACACTGGGATTACAATCTGAAGATTTAACACACATATACTAAGTATTATCATCTGTTCTCTATGCCTCTTCTAAAAACTATTGTTCCTCCATAAAATGTAGACAGAAACATACAAAAATTATCCCGAATAGTTATCTTAGTGTCTAAAAAAAAAATATTAACACAACACAAACAAGAAGACAGGGTGTCAGTATGACTCAATAAAATAGAATAATCCCTGCATGAAAATCAAAAACTGTTTAAAATAACTATCATTGCGTCCAATAATAGGCAATATTTCTAGCTTCCAACTAAATACACAGTAAACAATTATGATTCTTGATGTTCACAGCCAAAAATGGAAAGAAATTTCAAAAATTCCTGCCTACTCATTCAGAATGTTAAAGAGATGATTCTTCATTACTGCATGTAAAAATGAAACACGCAGACTCGCACCTCCTTCTACCCCTCCCTCTCAGTACCTGATGGGAGGGGGAAACATCTGCGCACAACTCTATAATATTGGCAGAAAATCAACACCAGGGGAACATATGCACATTATAAGATAGCGTTCTCCCTGGGGAACTGTTTGGCAACATGTATAACTACACACCTGCTTCACATCCAGCATGATAAAAAAGTCAAAACATACAGTCAACCCTGACATTACATCTCACATCTCAGCAAACATACAGTATTCACAGGGACCCCGATTACAGCTTCATTCAACACTTATGTGCACCACTCACAGCCTTCTAATTGTTTGTTTGCATTGTTAACATACTTTCCCCCTTCTCTTTCACGGACCATATTAATGTGTTTTTCCTTGAAAAGATGCAACATCTTTAATCACTATATACCGGTGTCTCTATCCCAGCAAATACTTATGCCACGGTACACCAGTCTTCCCTCCTTTCCTTGCTGCTGTGATTAAAACTTTCACACAAACATTCCTACATTCCATTGACTCCGCTCTATTATAAACAATCTTTTCAAAGGAAAAACAAAAGCAGTGATTCTAGTACAATGTAAATTAATATATTTTGTTCTGTTCTCTATATACTCACATATATTCCTATTAGGAGTTCTGTTTGTAAACCTGTGGATCTGGACTTTGACTGATTAACACCCATATTATAGCTTAAACCCAAGTCTCTATGCTTCTATCTTGGCTATAACTGTCCACCCCTCAAGACTACCACTGTCAGCAGGGTTGTATAAAGGGGAGTCAACTGGGATACCTTCAGTGAACCGGCATTAAAGTTTATTCTGAACACTCTTAATAACCAAAATTTTCCTACACAGGGATATATAAAAACTCTAAAAGGTATAACAATAACCATTGCATTTACCCTAAGGTGGCCCCTGGACACACCACGTGTGGAACAGTTAAACCCAAATTCCGTAGCACCGTATATGGATAAACTCCTTGGGGAAAAAAAAAAATTTCTGAATAGAGACGTCCGTGGGCCCTCTTCTCTGCCCAATAGATATATGAATGTCCAACAATCCAGACATGCTTCCCAACGGCTCCTGTAGCCGCCATATTACCTCTTATATAAGGACAATTTTCGGGGAACACACTAAGGGTGTCAATACCTTTTTGCTAGGGGTTTCCAAATTAGAAAATTGACCTGATAACTGTAAGCAAAAATACAACTCTATTCAGTATTTGTCCGTCGGTAGATATTTCTGTCTAGTAATGTCCTTTTCCTCCACTGAGTCCGCAGAAATAGCAAGCTTCTGGAATCAGTCAGTCAGAGTCGGTCTGAGGACTGGGACTGGAATGGTGGTCACCAAACAGAAGAACAAATAAACATCAAACTGTGTCGGTCCTCTCTACACCTCAGTGGGGCAACAACTGGGTCATATAACTTTCTTACATATACTTCTTGCAACAAGACTCCTTATATGACTATCGTTAACTGGACATGTATATTCTGTCTGCACACCCAGAGTACTGGAGAAGTGCCAGGGATTGCTATATAACCAGTTTCTTCCCGTGCATATGGCATGTCAGTAACACGATTTATTATCCAGCCAGCGGGTGTAATTGCTAGCTCTATACCTTATCTATACTATCTATACAAGAGGCACATCATCTGGAGAGAACGGAACAATGTCATCACTACCAAAATCTACGTAAATTACATATTCGTCCACCACCGCAGCCAGGACCACACTAACACTACACTCCGTCGTTAGCTTGACCGCGCGGGGTGAACAAACCACCAGCCGTATCAGAGGCTGGAGCACCAGTAGTGAAATAAACCATCGACCCCCCTTACACCAGGGGTCGACAAACCATCAACCCTATTAGGGGTCGATCTGCCATCAGCTCTATCCCCTGGGAAGAGAGCTGAAGAACCAGGGAAACAGAATCTCCCCACTCAGCCACCCCGTCTCTCCGTCTCCGTGCACCTTTCTCTCTTTCCTTTCTATGTACTGAAACTGTAGCAATGATAGCACTGATATAAACACAGATAAACTCAGGATCAGGTTGCAAGAACACAAGTAAGCAGACAATTAAGGAATCAGGACCAGGTTGCAAGGGCTAGGATTTCTCAGATCCGGTCATCTATGTCCGATTCTGACAGCCAGCTACCTCCATCCCTGCACGGAAATACAGGAGGGTTTTAGGTAAGATAAATCATTTTCTTACCTCGTTGTAGCCTGCAGGTCTACCCCTCGTATATGGTCCGTCCTGGGAATGAAGGATCAGTTGTGGCTGTCGTCTCCTGGACGACTCGTCCTAGCCCCACACTGGGGCGCCAACTGTAATGGATGCCCCCACACCTTTCGGGTGAAGCTGTCATCTTAATTGTCTGCTGCCAAATTGGATGCTTTGTCTGGGTGCGTGCACGTCATCACCGTATAAAGAATCCACGCTGACACAGTATTTGTCTCAATGTAGAGCTTAATGACAAAAACCTTTGTTAAAGGAGCAGCTAGCAGTTTTATTACTCATCCTTAAAGGGATGAGCAAAGGGGTGTTACTAGATATTGCGTCATTTTATGTTGAATATACATTTTATCCTGGAAAACATTTAATTATATTTTTAGTTAGTTTAACTAGCCTTGAAGTTGTACAGGACGTTCAGAACATGTTGATAAGAACTTCTATACGGCTACCTCTAAATTAGTGATGGGCGAATCCTAAATTACTCGGAATCGCTTGACTCTAGCGAGTCCGAGCCCAGGAATCGCTACTCGTTGCGAGTCTAGCGAGTCCAATGTTAATGAATGGGGAAGCGAGTAATAGCGAGTAGTGTGAGATTTACAAATCACAGATGTGTCTCGGAAGCTTCAGCCTGAAGCAATCCTAGTTTTGTCATTTATTTGCATTGGACTCGTTTACTTTGTAAGTAATCGCTGGGAAACTCGCACAGATAAGAGTCCTATCTGCTCAGTGTGCTGGCTGCCAGCTCCAGGGTCCTAGAGCCCGCCTGCTGCCTGATGTAGCAGAGCTGAGATTTTTCTCAGTCTGCTCATTCCCTGTGTACAGACATGAATGTCTGTGCACAGAGATGATGTAGCAGAGCTGAGATTGTTCTCAGTCTGCTCATTCCCTGTGCATAGACATCTATATCTATGCACAGGGGATGTAGCAGAGAGGACATCGCGTTTTGGACTGCGTCGGACGGAAGAGGATTTTTTTAATTAAAGATGGAGTCCCTAATGGCTTTTTTTTTAATTTCTAATAAAATTTTTCTTTGTGCTGTGTTTTTTTTAAAACAATGTAATAAAAATTCATGGCGGTCATGTCTAATATTGGCGTGACCGCCATAAATTTCGGCATAGGGCCCAGCTGATAATGCAAAGCTGGCCCTAACCTCTTTATTACCAGCGTGCCACCGCTACCAGGGCCGCTGGAAGAGCTGGGTTCAGCGCCAGAGGATGGCGCTTCAATGAACGCGCCATCTTCTGGGGCGGCTGCGGGCTGCAATTTGCAGCGGGGGGTGCCCAGAAAGCTTGGGCATCCCTGCGCTGCGGATTCCAGCCCCCAGCTGCTTAGCTGTACCTGGCTAGACATAGAAATTGCGCGGAGCCCCGCGCATTTTTTTTAAATTATTTCATGAAATTCTTGGATTCTGACTCTGACTCTGAGACTCTGACTCTGAAATTCATGAAATAATAAAAAAAAAATGCGTGGGGCTCCGCGCAATTTCTATGTCTAGCCAGGTACAGCTAAGCAGCTGGGGGCTGGAATCCGCAGCGCAGGGATGCCCAAGCTTTCTGGGCACCCCCCGGTGCAAATTGCAGCACGCAGCCGCCCCAGAAGATGGCGCGTTCATTGAAGCGCCATCCTCTAGCGCTGAACCCCACTCTTCCAGCGGCCCTGGTGGCGGGTAGCACGCTGGGTAATAAAAGGGTTAATACCAGCTTTGTTATACAAGCTGGTATTAAGCCCGAGATTCTTAATGTCAGGCCACGTTTGACCCAGCCACTAAGAATCTCCAATAAAGGGTTAAAAAAACACAACACAGAGAAAAATTTTTATTTGAAATAAAAAAAAAAGCCATTAGGGACTCCATCTTTAATTAAAAAAATCCTCTTCCGTCCGACGCAGTCCAAAACGCGATGTCCTCTCTGCTACATCCCCTGTGCATAGATATAGATGTCTATGCACAGGGAATGAGCAGACTGAGAACAATCTCAGCACTGCTACATCATGTCTGTGAGCAGGCGGGCTCTAGGACCCTGGAGCTGCACAGAGAAGACAGCTGGACTCGGCTCCCAATGTAACAGCAGTTACTTTGCGAGTTTCCCTGCTATCACTGGCACAGTAGCCGAGTCTAATGCAAACAATGGCAATCCTAGTTTTGTCAGCGTTTCTGACAAAACTAGGATTGATATTGATTTGCATTGGACTCGTGCGAGTAATCACTGGGAAACTCACAGAGTACTGAGTCCTGCGAGTCCCTTACTACTCGCCGAGTAACGAGTCCTAGCGAGTAGATTCGCCCATCCCTACTCTAAATCAAAACATTTATACAAAGTCAGAGACACAGAAAAATCTAGAGGAAAATCCAAGGATTCACACAAGGGTCATTCCATGTCAAGTGATCCAAAAATGAATATTTTCCCTGACGTCTTCAGACATTTTCTATCATATCTCGGGCTAGAAATAAGATAGAGAGACAAAATAAACACAGTTGTGCTCAAAATTGTACAAGCTTTCACCAGATATGTCACAAGAGGATCTTTGTTAATATTTTACCCATGCGATCACAAATGCAAAATTTTAAAACGCATTTACGAAAAATCGGCATCATTTAAATATTTCAAAAGCTGCCCATATGTCTGCTGTTCTCTTAGCCACATCTGTACCAAATTTCAAGTTGGAATCGCAATGGGATCATCTTTTAAAATATTTTACTATTAATAGCGTCAATGGGTCATTCCATATCAAGTGATCTAAATATGAATATTTTTTTTTACCTGATGTCTTTAGATTTTTTTAATTTTTTTTCTATTTGAAGTACTACTTTAGTTAATTACAAATTAAAAGTTTTGAATTTTTTTCTTAATCAGTTAATTTTTTACAGATATTTAAAGTTTTAAAAAAGTGCGAATTTTGGCCTGGTATAGCTTTACATTTTTTTTTTATATCGGGCTAGAAATAAGATAATAAAGCAGGAGAGGCATCATTTTAATCAGAACGGTAACAGCTTTCATTTGATATGTCACAAGACTATATTTTTTTATAGTTTGTTTGGGAAAAATCAAATTCAAAATTTTGATGCGCAATTGTGAAATAAATGTTAGTTTGAAAATTGTGAAACAATGACATATGTGTTACTTGTGTTCTTGGTTATATTTGTGCAGAGATTCAACTTGGGACCTGTCAAATTTATATATTTTTTTATTTTATGATTGTATGAGTTATTACAACTTATTGAATAAAACATTTACTATGCAACAAAAAAGAAACACAAAACACAAATCCCGTAAGTGCCAGGATAAATACATCTTAATCATCAGAACACAACTTGCTCAGCATTTTCAACCTGAATGCATGGAACAAACCAAAAGAAAAAAGGTGATCATATCCTCAAGTTTGATTAAACAAGATTAAAAGAACCAAAAATGTTAACCACTATTTATACATGTAAATTTGTTTTCTATTAAATCACTAAACATGACATTTATGAAGTGTTGTATATGAAGTACAACTTTAGTTAATTAGAAATAAAAAGTTTGGAATTTTTTTCTTTATCAGTTATTTTTTTACAGATTTTTAAAAGTTTAAAAAGCGTGAATTTTGGCCTGGTATGGCTTTACATTTTCTATCATATCTCGGGCTAGTAATAAGATAGAGAAACAAAATAAACACCAGTCTACTGAGAACTGTCAAGGCTTTCACCAGATATGTAACAAGAGTATCTTTGTTAATTTTTTACCATGCGATCATAAACTCAAAATTTTAAAACACATTTCCGAAAAATCGGCATAATTTAAAATTTTCCAAAACTGCCCATGTGTCTGCTATGCTCCTAGCCTCATCTGTACCAAATATCAAGTTGGGATCGCGATGGGATCATATTTTAAAATATTTAACTATTATAGTGTCAATTCAAAAATCTTAATTCAGATCTGTTCAGCCTGTGGTCTAAACGTGTAGGGTCTATATTCACCAAATAATCCATGATATTTAGACATGACTGTATTCTTTTGATATGTTACAGCTTAGAAGCAGGAGAGGACATATAGGAGAAAGCTTTGTTAGGGCTCAACCTGAGAATGAACAATATTGTATTGAATATTGTACAAACATGTACGAAGAAGAGGAGAGTTTGTTAAAACATCGGTTACAGGAAGCAGAATCCATCAAAGGGACTTAGCAATCCCACACTTTCATCCCATGTAGAGAAACAGAAATAAAAACAAGCATTTTTCATTCAGTAAAGACAGTGAAGTCCATGAAGTGGTAGAAGGCGGCACAAGATTGGCAATGGATGACATAACTGGCTATGTGACCTGTGAATATGGTTGGCGTGGTGGCTGGCTACTGTACTTTCCAAAAATTGTGAAAATGAAGAAGTAGAATTGACTTTATTGCATCCTTCTGGTCCAGCGCCATCATTTGTGTATCCAAGAAAGCCAGACATTTTAAAAGTGCACAAAAGTCAGATAATAACTCAGGTGGAGCCGAACAAAGTGACAGGCCGTACATACTGTGACACAAAAGGAAATGGAGATTGCTAGTAAGCGCTTATGGACAAGATTACATTTCACCCACTAGAAGGGACAAATTGATGATTAAAGGCCACTTTAAAACGTACTATTAATTGTTTGATTAGTTCATGTTTTATAGAACGATGATTTAACTACTGTACCATTCTTATTAAACACTTAATAAATGACATGTTTAGTGATATAATAGAAAACAAATTTACATGTATAAATAGGGGTTAACAATTTTGGTTCTTTTAATCTTGTTTAATCAAACTTGAGGATACGATCACCTTTTATTTTTTGGTTTGTTCAATGCATTCAGGTTGAAAATGCTGAGCGTTGTGTTCTGATGATTAAGATGTATTTATCCTGGCACTTACGGGATTTGTTTTTTGTGTTTCTTTTTTGTTGCATGTAAATGTATATTTGTGCAGAGATTCAACTTGGGACCTGTCAAATTTATATATTTTTTATTTTATGGTTGTATGAGTTATTACAACTTATTGAATAAAAATTCAATAAGTTGTAATAACTCATACAACCATAAAATAAAAAATATATAAATTTGACAGGTCCCAAGTTGAATCTCTGCACAAATATAACCAAAACATAATTAACACACAGGCATTTTTTCACAATTTTCAAACTAACATTTATTTCACAATTGTGCATCAAAATTTTGAATTAGATTTTTCCCAAACAAAATATAAAAAAATATAGTCTTGTGACATATCAAATGAAAGCTGTTACCATTCTGAGTAAAATGATGCCTCTCCCGCTTCATTATCTTATTTCTAGCCCGAGATAAAAAAATGTAAAGCCATACCAGGCCAAAATTCGCACTTTTGTAAAATTTTAAATATCTGTAAAAAGTTAACTGATTAAGAAAAAAATTCAAAACTTTTAATTTGCAATTAACTAAAAAAATAACAAAAATCTAAAGACATCAGGTAAAAAAAAATATTCATATTTAGATCACTTGATATGGAATGACTCATTGTTGCTATTAATAGTAAAATATTTTAAAATATGATCCCATCGCGATCCCAACTTGAAATTTGGTGCAGATGTGGCTAAGAGCACGGCAGGCACATGGTTAGTTTTTGAAATATTTAAATGATGCCGATTTTTCGTAAATGCATTTTAAAATTTTGCGTTTGCGATCGCATGGGTAAAATATTAACAAAGATCCTCTTGTGACAAATCTGGTGAAAGCCTGTACAATTCTGAGTACAACGGTGTTTATTTTGTCTCTCTATCTGATTTCTAGCCTGAGTTATGAGGAGAAATGTAAAAGCAGGCAACAAAGAAATTCGCATTTTTTTCAAACTTTGAAAATCATTTAAAAAATAAATAAATTTTTTTAAAAAATTTTCTCTTCACATTTTGCATTGTCTGACATGCTATTATCAAATAACAAAATCTCAAAAGATTTAAAAATATAGAGGTAATAATCATTGGTTCACTTGACATGGAATGGCCCCTAACCATGTTTTTTGGAAGGGTTCTGAAATGGCTTCAATTATTCAAATAAATTTTTAACTATTTATTAGCCATAACAGTAGGTCATCACAACCAAACCAGGTGAGCATATTTACTCTAAGCCAAACCCTCCCCTATCACTCCCTCCATTTCACTATATACCCATTGACAGGACATCTGACATTGTGCATGGAGATAGATCGCACAAAGTCAGGTTTTACGTGCCCCAGATCATCCCTCCCTCCTTTGGCTCATCCCTCCCTCTTTTGGTTGTCTGGTGGCCGGTTTCATCAGCTTCTCCTGCCACCAGAGACAGCGCAGGAGAAGACCCCCCCTTCCTGTCTGCGTGTCCCCGGTCTCCCCTCCACACAGAGATCCAAGAGGTTACTGCTTGTGTGATCCACACTGCCATCAGGATGAAAGACACGGGAGGCAAGGCTCCTTCCAAAGGTGCTCCTTTATTCCCTACGGTACTCCTGAGGAATATGCAGGGATGGCACTGAAATGCGTAGGGAATAAAGGAGCATCTTTGGAAGAAGCCTTGCCTCCTGTGTCTTTCATCCCAATGGCAGCACGGATCACATAAGCACTAACCTCTTGCATTTCTGGATACGATACCACTTTGCACGTGGAAGTGCAGATCCAGCGGCAGCTGTCCATGCGAGCATACTGGTTGTAGGTCATCACAACCGAACCAGGTGAGCACATTTACTCATGGGAAAATCATCTTATCTAAATGATTAGACCCCTTTGCCCCTTTTAGTGTCTCCTCTTTTAATCTAGAACCTCTCTACACAGACACAGATCGCAGAAACATACAGAAGAGGAGACGGCAACAGATCACAGCCGCTATTGTGATCTGTCATTATAATCTGTGCCCACAATAGCGGCGATCTGTCCCGGGGATGAGCAGCTGGAGGAGGTGAAGTCTTCTCTGGAGTGGGCAGTGTCTTCTCTTGCCCTCTCCAGTGACAGGAGAAGCAGTGTGAGGCTGACAGGCACGTAGGAGAGAGATCGTCTAGGGCACATAGTAGCCTCACATTGTGCGATGTATCTCATGCACAATGTCAGACGTCCTATCCCCGGGTATGTAGTGACAGGGAGGGAGGGAGAGAGGGAGCGGGGAGGGTTTGGTTTAGAGAAGACGGGGAGTAATACAAAGAAACCTAACCCCTGATAGTGATGCTGTGCTTCACACTACGCCCCTCAGCTGAACTGTTTTCCTCGTGTTTGATAACACTTTTCTTTGCAACCATACATGTAATGATTGAAGTACAGGTATGATTGCACACAGTATCCAATAGCCTGTAAGGCTTTATAGCCCTAAAACCTCTTAGTTGGTTCCCTTTAAAGATGAAAATTTTTTTTTTTTTGTGTGTAAAATTCAAAGGAAGTGTGTCATGTTTAACTATGCCTTTTTGAGATCATTTCATCTTTAACTTGCATAACTGCTCACAACATCAGTAGTGATGAGCAAGTGTAATCGTTACTATTCGCTATTCACTCAAATATTACGGTGTTCGTGAGCACCCGTAATTCGGCAAATAATGCTGGTGGCCATGAGTGATGTGTCGATGCTAAACAATCTGACACATATTGCTGGCTATCTTCAGTACACAAAGTGAGCTGGCACCTCAGGGTAAGCAGATTGGATATTAAGCTCTCTCTGGGGGGCACTGCAAGGTATTTTACTGCAGTGGAAATGTAAAAAAGTAGTCCCGGAAAGACTGTTTTATGGCTGGATGTATGTGGGCAGAGCTTATCACTACTTGACTAACATCGGAATTACTATTTGGACAAATATACGAGTATTAAAAAGTACCTGTTACGAGCATAGCGAGTGCGAATATTATGCCTTTCGCTCATCACTAAACATCAGTAATTTTGACACTGATGCCAAACTTTTGCATGCCTCTGTAGTTATATCTGCAACTATCTTTCTACCCTTCTATCTGTCTGTGTGTATATATATCTATTATATAATTGCCGTAGCTGACTTCCGTCGGAGCGGCGCAACTTCCGGTGGCTTGGTTAGCGAGTCCTGGGTGCTTCTCCTGGACTCTGTCCGTGGGCATTGCGAGTCGTTAACACCCACCGCTAACAAAGCCACAGAAGCGCATAGGACTGTAGTGTACACCGCTATAGTATACTACAGTCCCATGGCCATACGCCTGTCCGCCCCTAAACCTAAGCGCCAACGACTCGCAATGTCCGCTGGCGCTTAAGGGCCGACACACGTATGCCCATGGGACTGTAGTATACCATCGCGCTGTACACTACAGTGCCATGCTCTAAACCACCCCCTAATGCTCTAACCACCCCTAAGCGCGCCGCACCTACGCCCCTACCCCTAAGCCCCGCCGCACCTAAGCCAATACCCCCTAAGCCCCGCCGCACCTAAGACCTACATCCGCCGCCGCACCTAAGCCCCTACCCCTAAGTCCCGCCGCACCTAAGCCCTACCCTTAAGTCCGCCGCACCCCTACACCTAAGCCCAGACCCCGCACCTAAGCCTCTACCCCTAAGCCCCGCCGCACCTAAGCCCCTACCCCTAAGCCCGCGCACCTAAGCCCTACTACCCCTAAGCCCCGCCGCACCTAAGCCCCTGCCTCCTAAGCCCGCCGCACCTAAGACCCTACCGCCGCCCCGCCGCACCTAAGCCCCTACCCCCTAAGCCCGCTGACCTAAGCCCCTACCCTCTAAGTCCCGCCGCACCTAAGCCCTACCCCTAAGCCCCGCCGCACCTAAGCCCTACCTACCCCTAAGCCCGCTGCACCTAAGCCCCTACCTCTAAGCCCCCGCACTAAGCCCTACCCTAAGCCCCCCCACCTAAGCCCCTACCTACCCCCTAAGCCCCGCTGCACCTAAGCCCCTACCCTCTAAGCCCCGCCGCACCTAAGCCCCTACCCCCTAAGCCCCGCCGCACCTAAGCCCCTACCCCCTAAGCCCCGCCGCACCTAAGCCCCTACCTACCCCTAAGCCCCGCCACACCTAAGCCCCTACCCCCTAACCCCGCCGCACCTAAGCCCCTACCTACCCCTAAGCCCCGCTGCACCTAAGCCCCTACCCTCTAAGCCCCGCCGCACCTAAGCCCCTACCCCCTAAGCCCCGCCGCACCTAAGCCCCTACCCCCTAAGCCCCGCCGCACCTAAGCCCCCTACCTACCCCCTAAGCCCCGCCGCACCTAAGCCCCTACCCTCTGCCGCCCCGCCGCACCTAAGCCCCTACCCCCTACCCTCTAAGCCCCGCCGCACCTAGGCCCCTACCGCCTAAGTCCCGACGCACCTAAGACCCTACCGTCCGCCGCCGCACCTAAGCCCCTACCCCTAAGTCCCGCTGCACCTAAGCCCCTACCCTCTAAGCCCCGCCGCACCTAAGCCCCTACACCCTAAGCCCCTACCCTCTAAGCCCTACACCCTAAGCCCCGCCGAACCTAAGCCCCTACCCCCTAAGTCTAAGTCCGCCGCACCTAACCCCCTACCCCCTAAGCCCCGCCGCACCTAAGCCCCTACCCTGTAAGCCCCACCGCACCTAAGCCCCTACCCCCTACCCCCTAAGCCCCGCCGCACCTAAGCCCCTACCCTATAAGCCACGCCGCATCTAAGCCCCTACCCCCTAAGTCTAAGTCCGCCGCACCTAAGCCCCTACCCCTAAGTTCACCGCACCTAAGCCCCTACAACCTAAGCCCCGCCGCACCTAAGCCCCTACCCTCTAAGCCCCGCGCACCTAAGCTCCTACCCCCTAAGCCCCGCCGCACCTAAGCCCCTACACCCTAAGCCCCGCCGCACCTAAGCCCCTACCCTCTAAGCCCCGCCGCACCTAAGCCCCTACCCCCTAAGCCCCGCCGCACCAAAGCCCCTATCCCCTAAGCCCCGCCGCACCTAAGCCCCTACACCCTAAGCCCCGCCGCACCTAAGCCCTACCCTCTAAGCCCCGCCGCACCTAAGCCCCTACCCCTAAGCCCCGCCGCACTAAGCCCCTACCCCCTAAGCCCCGCCGCACCTAAGCCCCTACACCCTAAGCCCCGCCGCACCTAAGCCCCTACCCTCTAAGCCCTGCCGCACCTAAGCTCCTACCCCCTAAGCCCCGCCGCACCTAAGCCCCTACACCCTAAGCCCCGCCGCACCTAAGCCCTACCCTCTAAGCCCCGCCGCACCTAAGCCCCTACCCCCTAAGCCCCGCCGCACCTAAGCCCCTACCCCCTAAGCCCCGCCGCACCTAAGCCCCTACACCCTAAGCCCCGCCGCACCTAAGCCCCTATCCCCTAAGCCCCGCCGCACCTAAGCCCCTACACCCTAAGCCCCGCCGCACCTAAGCCCCTACCCTCTAAGCCCCGCCGCACCTAAGCCCCTACCCCCTAAGCCCCGCTGCACCTAAGCCCCTACACCCTAAGCCCCGCCGCACCTAAGCCCCTACCCTCTAAGCCCCGCCGCACCTAAGCCCCTACCCCCTAAGCCCCGCCGCACCTAAGCCCCTACCCCCTAAGCCCCGCCGCACCTAAGCCCCTACCCCCTAAGCCCCGCCGCACCTAAGCCCCTATCCCCTAAGCCCCGCCGCACCTAAGCCCCTACACCCTAAGCCCCGCCGCACCTAAGCCCTACCCTCTAAGCCCCGCCGCACCTAAGCCCCTACCCCCTAAGCCCCGCCGCACCTAAGCCCCTACCCCCTAAGCCCCGCCGCACCTAAGCCCCTATCCCCTAAGCCCCGCCGCCTCCTAAGCTCCCGCCGCTTTCCCCCGCCGCTGTCACTAACACCTAAGGCCCTACACCCGAAGCCCCCGCCGTCCCCTAACCTAACGCCCCCGTCGATCACTTACATGCCTTCTTAGTCATCTGATCGTCCGTCCGATCCACAAGTCCTCCGTCCGGCCAGGCGTCCTCTTCCTCCGGCCCCGCCGATCTTCTCTCTTCTTTCCGCCATCTCCGGCTCTTCGTCCGGCCCCGGGGGTCTTCTGTCTTCTTTACGCCAACTTCCAGCTCCGACGTCCTCTTCACTTCTCATTAAGATAGAATGGACGATAAATCCGCCATTCTATCTCTATGAGATCTGTGGCGCTCTTCTGATTGGTCGCTGTCTACTGCCCTCAGCCAATCAGAAGAGCGCATCATTTCACATTGACATACATTAGCGGTGTGTCGGCGAATTAACGGCCGGGCCCCTGGTTCTATTTTGCGGACACCAAATCCCCGACACACCGCTAATGTATGTCTATGGGATTTTTAAAAATGCCGCCGCCATTCTGATTGGACGGCGCCTTCCCATAGAGATACATTGAGAAATGAGGTGCTATTCTGATTGGTCGCTGTCTGGTGACGCCTCACTTCCCATTCACATACATTAGCGGTGTGTCGGCGATTTTATGGCCGGGCACCTGGTTCTATTTGTCGGCCCCAAAATCGCGGACACACCGCTAATGTATGTCTATGGGCAGTGAGGTCGAATTCTGATTGGTTGGCGTCAGCAGAGAGCGACCAATCAGAAATCGGCCTGACTGCCCATACACATGCATTAGCGGTGTGTCCGCGATTTTGGGGCCGACAAATAGAACCAGGTGCCCGGCCATAAAATCGCCGACACACCGCTAATGTATGTGAATGGGAAGTGAGGCGCTCTTTGAGCGGACCTGAAGGAGAACTGTGTCTCAGGCTCACTTAAAAGAACAAATAAATTTAATAATAAAAAAAATAATAAAAAAATAATTAAAAAATAATAAAAAAAAAAGAATAAAAAATAATAAATAATAAAATAAAAAATAATAATAAAAAAAAAAAATACATGCTAATAATATGAGCCCTTTCAGCGGACCTGAAGGAGAACTGTGTCTCAGGCTCAGGCTCACTTAAAATAACAAATAAATTTAATAATAAAAAAAATAATAAAAAAATAATTAAAATATAATAAAAAAATAAGTAAAAAATAATAAATAATAAAATAAAAAATAATAATAAATAAAAAAAAAATGCTAATAATATGAGCCCTTTGAGCGGACCTGAAGGAGAACTGTGTCTCAGGCTCAGGCTCACTTAAAATAACAAATAAATTTAATAATAAAAAAAATAATAAAAAAAATAATTAAAAAATAATAAAAAAATAAATAAAAAATAATAAATAATAAAATAAAAATAATAATAATAATAAAAAAAAAATACATGCTAATAATATGAGCCCTTTGAGCGGACCTGAAGGAGAACTGTGTCTCAGGCTCAGGCTCACTTAAAATAACAAATAAATTTAATAATAAAAAAATAATAAAAAAATAATTAAAATATAATAAAAAAATAAATAAAAAATAATAAATAATAAAATAAAAAATAATAATAAATAAATAAAAAAATGCTAATAATATGAGCCCTTTGAGCGGACCTGAAGGAGAACTGTGTCTCAGGCTCACTTAAAATAACAAATAAATTTAATAATAAAAAAAATAATAAAAAAATAATTAAAAAATAATAAAAAAATAAATAAAAAATAATAAATAATAAAATAAAAAATAATAATAAATTAAAAAAAAATGCTAATAATATGAGCCCTTTGAGCGGACCTGAAGGAGAACTGTGTCTCAGGCTCAGGCTCACTTAAAATAACAAATAAATTTAATAATAAAAAAAATAATAAAAAAATAATTAAAAAATAATAAAAAAATAAATAAAAAATAATAAATAATAAAATAAAAAATAATAATAAATAAAAAAAAAATGCTAATAATAATGATATTACTGCTAATAATAATGCTATTAATGCTAATAATTATGCTATTACTGCTAATAATAATGCTATTAATGCTAATAATTATGCTATTAATGCTAATAATAATGCTAATAATGCTAATAATAAATAATGCTAATAATAATCATATTAACGCGATTAATAATGCTATTAAGGCTAATAATCATGCTATTTATGCTATTCAAAATGCTATTCATGCTAATAATATTGCTATTAATGCTCTTTATGCTAATAGTAATGCTATTAATGCGATTATTTCTGCTATTAATTCTATTATTTATGCTATTAATGCTATTAATAATGCTATTAATAATGCTATTAATGCTATTAATGCTATTAATAATGCTATTCAGGCTATTAATAATACTATTAATGCTATTAATGTTAAATTTAATGCTATTAATTGTATTATTAATGCTATTAATGCTATTAATAATGCTATTACTGCTAATAATAATGCTATTAATGCTAATAATTATGCTATTAATGCTAATATTATTGCTAATAATGCTAATAATAAATAATGCTAATAATAATCATATTAACGCGATTAATAATGCTATTAAGGCTAATAATCATGCTATTTATGCTATTCAAAATGCTATTCATGCTAATAATATTGCTATTAATGCTCTTTATGCTAATAGTAATGCTATTAATGCGATTATTTCTGCTATTAATTCTATTATTTATGCTATTAATGCTATTAATAATGCTATTAATAATGCTATTAATGCTATTAATGCTATTAATAATGCTATTCAGGCTATTAATAATACTATTAATGCTATTAATGCTAATATTAATGCTATTAATTGTATTATTAATGCTATTAATGCTATTAATAATGCTATTAATGCTAATAATAATGCTATTACTGCTAATAATAATGCTATTAATGCTAATAATTATGCTATTAATGCTAATATTAATGCTAATAATGCTAATAATAATCATATTAACGCGATTAATAATGCTATTAAGGCTATAAATCATACTATTTTTGCTATTCAAAATGCTATTCATGCTAATAATATTGCTATTAATGCTCTTTATGAAATTAAATCTCAAATTATGATAAATGTGACTCAAATTAAATTATTAAATCTCCAAAGGAGTGCACAATTAAGATAGCTTTTTTTATTTAATTATTATTAAAATCGGTCAGTAGTGTGTGTATGCCCTACACCTGTAATCCAGTGAATGCTGAGCAGTAGGGGAAGGGGGAACCTATAATCCCACACTCACCCTATCCTCTGCCCCTGCCTGTCTACGGAGTTTTATACACATAACGTGTCAGGTGTCCCCGTTCCACGGTGGCTAGCCCTAGTGTCCCTGTTGCTACACTATGGCCATTACCACCCCTGGGAATCTGTCCTGGTTTCAGGTGTATCTCAAAATAGATGTGGGTCGACCCACATCATCTTCCCTGTGTGTGTATGATTTAATTCTGCATCAAAGGGTGTTTTACTTATAATATTTGGTGCATAAGAATGCTATGTAGCTTAACCTCCACTGGCTGATTGATATCTATTACGTACAGAATAGACCTTAGAAGGATATAGTGATGTGTCTAATGTCCCACTCTGTACTACCCACAGGGGTCCGGTGTCAGGTCTGCTGTGTCCTATAAACCACCCCCATTAGACATATGGTTAGCGTCAGTGTCCAGGTCGCTAAATGCACACCTTCCCTTGATCCTTATACATACATCATACATATCCCCTATTCAAGGGTACACCAGGTACAGAGATAACACTCAATCCCAGACAAATCGATAGTTCCCACAGGCAGGTGTATAGAATCGTTACTTATCTGATGCACATGATCGTTTGGTCAGTCCCAGTCATAAATCTCGACGCGTTTCTGCCCGCTATCATCGTTGGGCGTCCTCAGGAGAGACTGTGCTGTCAGATACCGGTCCAGCCTTACTCAGGTCACCGGGGGCGCTGTACAAGGTGGTTTGATAACCTCCCCTCCTTCCTCATTGGTGTCAGCGTCCACCATATGTCTAATGGGGGTGGTTTATAGGACACAGCAGACCTGACACCGGACCCCTGTGGGTAGTACAGAGTGGGACATTAGACACATCACTATATCCTTCTAAGGTCTATTCTGTACGTAATAGATATCAATCAGCCAGTGGAGGTTAAGCTACATAGCATTCTTATGCACCAAATATTATAAGTAAAACACCCTTTGATGCAGAATTAAATCATACACACACAGGGAAGATGATGGGGGTCGACCCACATCTATTTTGAGATACACCTGAAACCAGGACAGATTCCCAGGGGTGGTAATGGCCATAGTGTAGCAACAGGGACACTAGGGCTAGCCACCGTGGAACAGGGACACCTGACACGTTATGTGTATAAAACTCCGTAGACAGGCAGGGGCAGAGGATAGGGTGAGTGTGGGATTATAGGTTCCCCCTTCCCCTACTGCTCAGCATTCACTGGATTACAGGTGTAGGGCATACACACACTACTGACCGATTTTAATAATAATTAAATAAAAAAAGCTATCTTAATTGTGCACTCCTTTGGAGATTTAATTAATGCTCTTTATGCTAATAGTAATGCTATTAATGCGATTATTTATGCTATTAATTCTATTATTTATGCTATTAATGCTATTAATAATGCTATTAATGTTATTAATAATGCTATTAATGCTATTCATGCATAATGTATTATATTAATGCTATAATGCTATTAAGGTTAATAATCATGCTTATCCTATTAATAATGCTATTAATGCTATTTTTAATTCTATTAATGCTATTAATAATTTTATTAATGCTAATAATGCTATTACTTCTCATAATAATGCTATTAACGCTATTATTAATGCTATTTATGGTAATAATGCTATTCATACTAATAACAATACTATTATTAGTACTATTATTGCTATTAATAATGCTATTAATGCTAATAATAATGCTGGTAATGCTAATAATTATGCTATTAATGGTAATAATAATGCTATTAATGCAAATAATATTGCCACGTTCTAGAATCCCGATGCATTTGCATCGGGCTCACAGCTAGTATATATATATATAAAAATATATATAAAAAAGATAAAGAGCAGCACTTAATCCCTAATAAGGGTGGTGCAAATCAGTCCAGGGCTTAGTTCCTTCACCCCCATATACAGACCAAATAACGACTGCAGCACTCCACAAGCGATGTATATTGCCTTTAATGGCCTTCAGGCATCCATGTGGTGGACGTTTTGCTCCTCAGACCTTCTTCCACTCCACAAGCGATGTATATTGCCTTTAATGGCCTTCAAGCATCCATGTGGTGGACGTTTCGGTCCTCAGACCTTCTTCTGGCTGGAATGCTGCAGTCGTTATTTGGTCTATAAAAATATACATATATAAATATATATATATATCCTATATAATAATTCCCCTAAGCCAGCTTCCGTCACTATGTAGCGTTTATGACGTCACATCCAACAGAAGCTGGCTTAGAAGCTACCTAAAACCCTAACCAATATGGCCGCCGCTTTGTCGGTAGCGGGGACTTTCACTGACCCACTACCGACTATAAGCTGCTGCTCTGCCCTTGCTCTGCCCCTCCATGCTCACATACTCACCACCGGTCCCCATCCTCTTCTCTGCGACGCCTCCGTCTTCCTACCCGTCATCTTGCCTCTTGCCGCTCTGCCCGCCATCTTGCATGTCGTCGCCAAGTACAGAGCAAAACCAAGATGGCGGCCGGAAAATCTCGCGGTACTTCCCACCCGCCATCTTGGTTTCGCCCTGTCCAGAGCAGCGACATGCAAGATGGCAGCCGGGAAGTCTCACCTCGCGAGACTTCTCAGCCACCATCTTTAATGTCGCCACCCCGGACATGCCGAAACCAAGATGGCAGCCGGGAAGTTTTGCGAGACTTCCCGCCCTTCATCTTGGTTTTGCCCTGTTCAGAGTGGTGACATGCAAGATGGCGGCCCGGAAGTAAGTATGTCGCCGCCACTCTGCCCCCCCGGCCTCCGCTGACCACTCTGCCCCCCCGACCTCCGATGACCACTCTGCACCCCCAGCCTTTGCTAACCACTCTGGCCCCCCGGCCTCCGCTGACCACTCTGCCCCCCTGGCCTCTGCTGACCACTCTGCCCCCCGGCCTCTGCTGACCACTTTGCCCCCGGCCTCCGCTGACCACTCTGCCCCCCCAGCCTCCGCTGACCACTCTGTTCCCCCGTCCTCCGCTGACCACTCTGCCCCCCCATCCTCCGCGGACCACTCTGCCCCCCCAGCCTCCGCTGACCACTCTGTTCCCCCGTCCTCCACTGACCACTCTGCCCCCGTCCTCCGCTGACCACTCTGCCCCCCAGGCCTTTGCTGACCACTCTGCCCCCCGGCGTCTGCTGACCCCTCTGCCCCCCGGTCTCCGCTGACCACTCTGCCCCCGGCTTTCACTGACAACTCTGCTCCCATGGCCTCCGCTGACCACTCTGCCCCCCTGGCCTCCGCTGACCACTCTGCCCCCCCGGCCTCCGCTGACCACTCTGCCCCCCCAGCCTCCACTGACCACTCTGCCCACCCTGGCCTCCGCTGACCACTCAGCCCCCCCGTCCTCCGCTGACCACTCTGCCCCCCATCCTCCGCTGACCACTCTGTCCCCAGATCCTCCGCTGACCACTCTTCCCCCCGTCCTCCGCTGAACACTCTGCCCCCCATCCTCCGTTGAACACTCTGCCCTCCGTCCTCCGCTGACCACTCTGCACTCTGTCCTCCACTGACCACTGAGCCACCGTAGACTGCTGACCACTGAGCCACCGTACAGTGCTGACCACTGAGGCGCCGTACAGTGCTGACCACTGAGCCGCCGTACGGTGCTGACCACTGAGGCGCCGTACAGTGCTGACCACTGAGCCGCCGTACGGTGCTGACCACTGAGCCACCATATAGTGTTGACCACTGAGCCACCTTACAGTGCTGACCACTGAGCCGCTGTTCCCTGGCCCCCTCCTGCCCGCACCTGGCCACTGTCCCCTGGCCCCCTCCTGACCGCACCCCCGTCCTCCGTTGAACACTCTGCCCTCCGTCCTCCGCTGACCACTCTGCACTCTGTCCTCCACTAACCACTGAGCCACCATATACACTGCTAACCACTGAGCCACCATACTGTGCTAACCACTTAGCCACCATACTGTGCTAACCACTGAGCCACATTACTGCTCTAATTATGGAGCCACCATATACAGTGCCAACCACTGAGCCGCCATAGAGGGCTAACCACTGAGGCTCCGTATACAGTGCTAACTATTGAGCCAGCGTATACTCTGCTAACCAGTGAGCCCCTGTATGCTCAGCTAACCACTCAGCCGCCGTATACTCTGCTAACCACTGAGCCCCCATATACTCTGCTAACTCTGCTAAGCACTCTGCTGCGGACAGGAGTGGGACGGGGAACAGAGGCCAGGTGCGGCCAGGAGGGCCCCCCTGCCCCCTACTGACTGCACCCGGCCACTGTTCCCCGGCCCCCTTCTGCCCGCTGTTCCCTGGGCCCCTTCTGCCCGCTGTTCCCTGGCCCCCTCCTGCCTGCACCTGGCCACTGTCCCCTGGCCCCTCCTGACCGCACCCCCGTCCTCCGTTGAACACTCTGCGCTCCGTCCTCCGCTGACCACTCTGCACTCTGTCCTCCACTGACCACTGAGCCACCGTACAGTGCTGACCACTGAGCCACCGTACAGTGCTGACCACTGAGGCGCCGTACAGTGCTGACCACTGAGCCGCCGTACGGTGCTGACCACTGAGACGCCGTACAGTGCTGACCACTGAGCCGCCGTACGGTGCTGACCACTGAGCCACCATATAGTGCTGACCACTGAGCCACCTTACAGTGCTGACCACTGAGCCACCGTACAATGTTAACCACTGAGCCACTGTACAGTGCTAACCAATGAGCCACCGTACAGTGCTGACGACTGAGCCACCGTACAGTGCTAACCACTGAGACACCATATACACTGCTAACCACTGAACCACCATACTGTGCTAACCGCTGAGCCACCATAAAGTGCTAACCACTGACTCACCGTATACAGTGTTACAGCCACCACAGAGTGCTAATCATTCAGCCACCTTATACAGTGCTAACCACTGACCCACTATACTTTGCTAACCAATGAGCCTCCATACAGAGTTAAGCACTCTGCTTCCATATAGTGCTAACCACTGAGCCACCATACAGTGCTGACCACTGAGCCGCCGTACAGTGCTGACCACTGAGCCACCGTACAGTGCTGACCACTGAGCCACCATACAGTGCTGACCACTGAGCCACCATACAGTGCTGACCACTGAGCCACTGTACAATGCTAACCACTGAGCCACCGCACAGTGCTGACCACTGAGCCACCATGCAGTGCTAACCACTGAGCCAACATATACACTGCTAACCACTGAGCCACCATACTGTGCTAACCACTTAGCCACCATACTGTGCTAACCACTGAGCCACATTACTGCTCTAATTATGGAGCCACCATATACAGTGCCAACTACTGAGCCACCGTAGAGGGCTAACCACTGAGGCTCCGTATACAGTGCTAACTATTGAGCCAGCGTATACTCTGCTAACCAGTGAGCCCCTGTATGCTCAGCTAACCACGCAGCCGCCGTATACTCTGCTAACCACTGAGCCCCCATATACTCTGCTAACCACTGAGTCGCTGTAAACTCTGCTAAGCACTCTGCTGCGGGCAGGAGTGGGACGGGGAACAGAGGCCGGGTGCGGCCAGGAGGGCCCCCCCTGCCCCCTACTGACTGCACCCGGCCACTGTTCCCCGGCCCCCTTCTGGCCGCTGTTCCCTGGCCCCCTCCTGCCCGCACCTGGCCACTGTCCCCTGGCCCCCTCCTGACCGCACCCGCCTGCTGTCTCCTCCAGGACTCCGGCACCGCTGCACACTGGCACCGCTACACACCAGTACTGCTGTATGTATTCTATCTATTATACTAAAAGCCATAAGCCAACTTCCGTCACTATGTAATGGTATTGCTACGTCACATCCGTGACAGACGTTGGCTGTACACCCATTGTGGGTGATCCAAGATGGCCGACCTTTGGCAGTAGCGGGGCTTTCAAAGCCCCACCACTGCCATTGGAAGCCTCTGCTGCACCCCACACTCTGTCACACACACCCCCTCACTTCATCACACTCCTCATCACACACATTCCCCTCCCGCTTCATTCAGCAACTCCACACGACCCCACTTCACATACAACCTCCCCTTTCTCGCCAGCAATCATACCCTCATCTACACTCATGCCGCCATCTATACTTACCGCCCCGCCATCGGAGCCCCTCCTCTTCCACGTCCCGCCCCCGCTGCCTCCATCGGATGGTGTTCGTCTCCATCCATCCGTCCTGTTCGGCGACATTCCAGTGTCCAAGATGGCGTCCGGGAAGTCTCGCGATATCCGCAACTCTCGCAAGACTTTCCGGACGCCTTCTTGGTTCTCGCCATAACCAATATGGCGTCCGGGAAGTCTCGCAATATCCGCAACTCTCGCGAGACTTTCCAGACGCCATCTTGGTTCTCGCCATAACCAATATGGCGTCCGGCAAATCTCACGATAGTTACCGGACGCCATTTTCTTTTTGCCATTTCTCAATTGTGTCCTTAAACTCTCGCGAGATCCAGGACGCCATTTTGAATGGCACGCTTTTTTAAATTTTACTTCTGGGGGGCAGAGACAGGGGCCAGAAAGAGAGCACTGGGGGCAGAGAGCGTGGGGCCAGAGAAAGGACGGGGGGAACAGAAAAGAGAACACTGGGGGACAGAGATAGGGGGCAGAAAGAGAACACTGGGGGGCAGAGAGAGGGGGGCCAGAGAAGGGACGGGGGGGGACCAGAAAAGAGAACACTGAGGGGCACAGACAGAGGGCAGAAAGAGAACACTGGGGGGCAGAGAGAGGGGGCCAGATAAAGGACAGGGGGGGAGCAGAAAAGAGAGCACTGGGGGCACAGACAGGGGGCAGAAAGAGAACACTGGGGGAGCAGAGACAGGGGCCAGAAAGAGAGCAGTGGGGGCAGAGACAGGGGGCAGAAAGAGAACACTGGGGGGCAGAGAGAGAGGGGCCAGAGAAAGGATGGGGGGGGACCAGAAAAGAGAACACTGGGGGCAAAGACAGGGGGCAAAAGAGAACACTGGGGGGCAGAGAGTGGGGGGCCAGAGAAAGTACAGGGGGAGACCAGAAAAGAGAACACTGGGGGGCAGAGACAGGGGGCAGAAAGAGAGCACTGGAGGGCAGAGATAGGGGCCAAAAAGAGAGCACTGGGGGGCAGAGACAGGGCTCAGAAAGAGAGCACTGTGGGGCAGAAAGAGGGCACTGGGGGGGCACCGCTGCACACCGACACAGCTGCACACCGAAACCACTGCACACTGACACTGCTGAACACTTGCACTGCTGTAGGCATCTATTATAATAAAAGCCCTAAGCCAACTTCCGTCACTATGTAACAGTATTGCTACGTCACATCCGTGACAGAAGCTGCTTGTACACCCGTCGCTGGTGATCCAAGATAGCCGAACTTTGGCGGTATCGGGGCTTTCAAAGCCCCACTACCGCCATCGGAGGCCTCTGCTGTGCCTCACAATCTCTACTAACACACCATCACACTCCTCACCACAACCCCCTTCTCTTTCTGCACCTCCCCACACACGCGATCCCCTGGCCACTTCACATACACCTCCCCCCCTCTCTGTACAGTCTCACAATCATAACCCCATGTACTCTCACGCCGACATCTATACTCACCGACACCCGTCCGCTAACACGCCGCCGACATCCGATCGTCTCCTGAACGCCACTGCAGACATCTTATCTTCTCCGCCGACATCCCATCTTTTTCTCCGCGACGCCGACGTCATGTTGGATCTGCCCTGTCTGGCGACATCCATCCTCGACGATGATTTCTCGTGAGACTACCCGCCTTGCTCACTTAAAACTTTTAGTATTGTGAATTAATTGAAATGTTCTTGGTAATCCGTTCCAGAGAATTGGTGCAGCTTGTGAGAAGTCTTGGAGACGGAAGTGGGAGGTTCGGATTGTAGCTGATGTCAGTCTTAGGTCAGTTGCTGAGCTAAGGGCACGTGTAGGGCGAAAGACAGAGATGAGAGAGGAGATGTAGGGCAGAGCAGAACTGTGGAGGGCTTTGTAGGTGAGAGTGATAATTTTATATTGTACTCTATAATGGTTTGGCAACCAGTGCAATGACTGCCCTAGGATAGAGGCATCGGTGAAGCGGTTGGAGAGGAATATGATCCTGGCTGCTGCATTGAGGATGGATTGGAGACAAGAGAGTTTAGTAAGAGGGAGACCGATTAATAGAGAATTGCAGTAATCCAGGTGAGAATGAATAAGGGCAACAGTTAAGGCACCGTCACACGCCGGAAACTTGCCTGGAGATCATAAAGGCGATATGTCGCCCCTGTGAAATCGCCGTGAAATTGCCTCACGGTTGTGTCATGTGATTGGGTGAATTCGCGGTGATAAATTGCCTATCTCCCGTTGCCTGATTCCTGAACAGTACTCAGTAATCAAGCGCAATCGGGAAGGCGATATTTTCATGTTTTGGCGTGTGACAGGGCAACGGTGATGGAAACAGGGCTTTTTATGATTTCCCGTAAGCGTGCCTCAAGCGTTCTGTAGTCCGCGCCCCGTCTGCGATGATTAATGTTGGCTACTGTGTTCCCATTGGCTGTCAGTTGACACCGCGCCATATTTGAAGACCTGTCCGTTCAGCACAGCACACATCTTCAGCTACACAATAGTCCGCAAACTCAGTGCAATTACGCGTGCCATACAATAACGCAAGCTATGTTGTCCACGTGTATCAAGTTGCACTGTGTGGAGTATAGTGTCACACATGACAGCTCAGATGTTGGGCTACACATTGTACATGGGTGCCATGGGCCACGCACTACAATCCCCCTAGCTTGTGTGAATTTGGTGACGATGCTGGGTACATTCTACTGCTCCCACTCCGCGGACGTCTACCTTGTTAGCCTCCTCAACCTTGTTTGGTGGTGCCAGTGTTTTCTGCCCGTTCCTCCCTGCTTGCCAGGTGCCTGCCCCTGATATTCTGAGCTTGCAAAACTCACAAAAACCCTGCAACAAAAAATCACTGCAGAAGATGCACTTGAATCTTTTTATCGTTGTTCTGCAGTTCTGGATTACGAGGGACTTGGCTTCAGCTACCCTCAGTATGGATTTGGCACTAAAACCCGCACAGAGAATCATGCCCCTTTTTCATGAAGGAGCTGGCCTGTTACCCACATTTGGCAGAATCTGGCATCACGTCCTATTTGGCCACACATCGCTTGACCAGGTTAAACAACAGACACACTTAAGGCCTTCATTTCTGTAAAAAAAAGACTGACACACCCAATGCAGGTTTTTAAATGAGAACGAAGGATATGGCCACTTGCACACAGATCTTTCCAAAAATAAAAGTCCATGTTGGAATTTCTTTAAATGATCTGACTTGGTTAAATACCTTGACACAGTCCATGCTCACTTTTATGTTGCACACACACTCCAGTGGATTTAATAATGTTTCTAGACACATTCTGGGGAACAGGTATTGACCCTTGTATATGACTCTTGCCACTAACTCACAACAGGTACACTTTAACGAGTCCCATTTCATCATCTTACAAAAAAATCACCATTACATTTTACTACTAAAGTAATCTTTTCACAATAAAGCTATCCAATTAACTGTATGAGAGTCTTTCTTTTGTAGTACAACAATGTTTAGGACTCTGCTAAAGCAGCCCGTTCTGATTCCACATGTCTCCACCAGGTGAAATGAAAAAGCTTATACTTACCTCAAATGCTGGTGCATTCCACCAGGTTTGGTAATCGCATTCACAGGGATCACGTGACATTGTTACATATTAGCCCCACATCCAATTACCATTGGGGTCTTTTTCTCTGACAGCACTCACTGTTTGTTGGTTCAACCCATTTTTACGAAGCCAGGGAGAGAGTACCTGCCAGTGATTGGATACAGGGCTTGCGTGACATTGCCAAAGCATATGAGCCCTTCAATTGCAAGTACCACTACCGCTGGAATAGCGCCAGAATGGGAGTTGAGTATAGGCTTATGATTTTACCTGGTGGAAAAATGTGGAATCAGAAGTGGTTGTCCTAGTAGTGGACAACTCCTTTTAGTGCCATGTTGACCTATTTTGAATTTATTTTAGGATCCAAAAACTCAATTTCTTCTACAGAACCTTGATGCAGACGTTTTACTAAGAGAACATTAGACAAGCCTAAGGATACACATCTTTATCTGGCAATGCTTTGTGCTTTTAGGTATACAGTGTTTATGTGTTATTATGTCTATGGTGTTTATTCACATTTCCCATTGCTTTGTCACTCATTCTGTCTCCTGTTTACTGTGGCATAAATTAAACTGTGCTGTTTGTAAACAAGAACCTGTTGTGATGTATATCTCATTCACTTATCCAAGCAGCACCACATGCCCACATAATCCTGTCTGCTACACTGAGCACTATTTCATGCTCCTACTGTTTTGCGAGTTGTACATAGATATACCACCATTGTATAACACAGTTTTAACCAAAATGAAAAATGCTAAGCATTTTTTTTCACAGCAGGGTATGCCAACAAATAGCATTAAATTCTTTGCATATTTGCTATTCTTCACATTATCATCGAGTATATGATTTCATATCTCTCCCTTTTACAAGAACATTTTGGCTATCCTTCATATAAATGTTTATGTAGCACAGAATACAGAAATAATGCATATGTAATACAGAATATAAAGTAAAACATTATTAATGTATTATTCCCTTAATAATAAAGGAAAATGTTTTCTACTATTCTTTAATTATAACATCTATTTTTGCTAAGCATAATGTGATCTATTGCTAAAAATAATGTAAACATTCAACCATGACTTAAACCTTTTATGACCTATGACGTCTATATATGTTACAGATCGTGCTCCCCTGCTTTGATCTGAGGTCACGCACTGATCCTGCATCTTTCCTTGCACATGACAGCTGATATGATCAGCCAATATGTGCCCCTAGCCGTGGTAGGTAGAGCTGAACCTGGAGTGATATTGTAACCTAGCGAACCTACACAGCGGTAACATTACTGATGTCACAGCTTTTCAGAGGTGCCAGGCTTCACAAGCAGAGATGTCATTCTTCAGATGTTCCTGCCCACTCACTGGACTATATCAGAACAGCTGGAGGTTTTATTTTCTATTTGAATATCGTGGTGAACCAGGTAAAGTGCCTTTTTTGATTTCTCAGTGATTACCGTATATACTCGTGTATAAGCCGACCCGTGTATAAGCCGACCCCCTACTTTTGCCCCAAAAATCTGGAAAAACCTATTGACTCGTGTATAAGCCAAGGGTGGACCCCAGCACAGGTATACAGCCCCCAGCAGTGTGGTATACAGGCCCCCCAGTGGTAGTATACAGCAGCCCCAGTGGTAGTATACAGATTCCCCAGCAGCCCCAGTGGTAGTATACAGATTCTCCAGCAGCCCCAGTGGTAGTATACAGATTCCCCAGCAGCCCCAGTGGTAGTATACAGGAGCCCCAGCAGCCCCAGTGGTAGTATACAGGAGCCCCAGCAGCCCCAGTGGTAGTATACAGGAGCCCCAGCAGCCCCAGTGGTAGTATACAGGAGCCCCAGCAGCCCCAGTGGTAGTATACAGCAGCCCCAGTGGTATACAGCAGGCCCCCAGGGGTACATATAGCAGCCCCCTGGGGGTACCAACAGCCCCCTGGGGGTACCAACAGCCCCCAGGGGGTACCCAGCAGCCCCCTGGGGGTACCAACAGCCCCCAAAAGCTGGCACTGTCCCTCCTTGTAAGGCCTCCCCCCCGCTGCTTATACATTACCATCCCGGTGTTCTGATCGGCGCCGCTCCTCGGTGCTTCTTCTTCATCCACCCGTCCTCGCTCGCTGCATCCAGGATCTCCGGGGGTCGCGCGATGACGTCATATCGCTGCGACAGCCGGAGAACCCGGATGGATGCAGCGAGCGCGGACGGGAGGATGAAGACGCAGCACCGAGGAGCGGCGCCGATCAGAACACCGGGATGGTAATGTATAAGCAGCAGGGGGGGCCCTTACAAGGGGGGACAGTGCCAGCTTTTGGGGGGGCTATATGCACTGCTTTCCCCTGCCGCTGATTGACAGGGGGAAGCAGTGCATATATAATGAGCGGCCCCACGTGACGGGGCCGCTCATACAGCAGCCCCCCCCGCCTCCTCCAGCCTCCACAGCCCCCGGGACACAGCCCCCCGTATATGACTCGTGTATAAGCCGAGGGGGGGACTTTTCAGCCTAAATTTTGGGCTGAAAAACTCGGCTTATACACGAGTATATACGGTATATGTCTGTGGTTTTTTTTAATCATATATTGATTTGTGGACTATGATGGATTCCCAGGAATACAGCAGAGTTGCATGTTTTTTTTTTTTTTTTTTTTCATAAAAGGGAAAGTTTTGGGGAGTGTTTCTTGAAAAAAACATTTTTTGTGTCTCTCTTTGCTTTTGGATTACTGGATTAAAAGTAGGAGTGTTTTATAAACACCTTTCCATTCTAAATATCACCACCTCAATTGCCACCTCACCAGGAGGGGGCAAGATAATGTGATGTGCCACTTCTGGGGTGGCTGCAGGGTGGTAATTTTAGACTGAAAAGGGCCCAATAACCAAAGACTTTGAGTCTGGTAATACCAGCCCACTTCTGTCTGCTTTACCTTTGCTGGTTATCAAAAATGGGGATCAGAGGTCATTTTTAAAATTCAATTATTTATTAACTATTAGCTATCTATCATTTATTTATTGATCTATCTATCTATCTATCTATCTATCTACCTATGTACTGGATAAAAATGGACAGCAGCACTTCCTTTAAAAAAAGTCATGTGGATTTTATTCTCCCAGGGACTGCAACCTTTCAGCACAGAGCCTTTCTCAAGCAATACTGCTTCAGAAAGGCTCTGTTTTGAAAGTTGCAGTCCCTGGGAGAATAAAATACACATTATTTTTCCTAAAGGAAGTGCTGCTGTCCATTTTTGTCCACTGCCTACAATACCTTGGGATCTGGTAGGAGGGCTTTGCACCCGACTTGACAAAAATTGTGCTTTTTTTTAATTTATTTATCTATCTATCTATCTATCTAAAACATACAGAAAAGGATTTGAAGTTCAGACTTATAGATATGGTACTTGCTATGAGAATGGGTGGGGACAGAGAAAGTATTTTGAAAGCAAAAGAGTTGAGATGGATTCATAAATTAAAAACATTGAAACCGTGTGGAATGAACGTAGATTTTAGATTGACTTCCTTGATAAAGGTAAATTCTGACTCTCAGTTGGTATAACGGTTTTAGCATATGCACTGCACTGGTTTGAATATTTATGCACTTGATGTATTTTGATTATGACATTTACTTATTTTGTCCCTTCTTTATTCTATTTACAGATTGCTAAGATTACATCGTGTTGGAACTCCAGACACCGCTAGGGCATGAAAGGCATGTGGGGTTTCTTCTTTCACCCTGCCCTGTACATATTTTTGAACTATACGAATACATTGGTAGTACACTTTATTTAAGAATAAAAAAAATTGGCACTTTATGCAGCCTTAGAATGTTTTATTTGATTAGTATGTCTTATTTGATTAAGATGGGGTGCGTTTACAGCGTGGAGCTTAAGGGACTGTGAGACCTGATAAAATGTTCTTGCAAGGGTTGAGGAATCTCGTTGATCCTGTATCATGAGCATGAAGGGTGAAGGGGTCTGGGGATTTAGTAAGACTCTGAGACTCTGATCCCAGTGCAAGGATAGCTCTGCAAAACCCCTGTTGTAAGGGGAATGGTGATGTTTGAGGTGAGGGATGAAGACCGCAGGAGGGAAAGGTCTATATGTGCGATTCCCTTTTGAACTTACAGCTCCAGATGCACTGAATGTAATGCACCATAATCCCACTATTGCCATAAGGCTTTTAATGAAGTAAGGTACTTGATACTTTATATTGTTACATTATTGAATAGTATTAGCACTTTATTGTCTTTAATTCTGGGATGCTGGGATCCTATATTATAAGCACGCATGCTCAGTAATCACTCTGAGTGTAGAGGAAGCGATATGGGAAGTGCACAGGCGCTGAAGTCACAAGATGGCGGCCGCCAAACTTCCTGTATCTCCCATGCAAGAAGGGATCATTGTTAAGCGTGATGTCACTTCCGGGACGCCGGACTGAAGAAACAGGGCATGGAGGAGGTAAAGCACCGTAAGCACATGTGACATATGATTTTTAGCAGGTGAAGGAAACTTACAATCGATGAGCTATTAATGGCATTTATGGAATAGAAGATCTGATGGTATGAATTATATGGTAATACTAGCTGTAGTACCCAGCTACGCCCGGGTTAATAAATAACTGCTGTTAGCTATAACAAAATAGAATTTCAATATGTCATATTAATGACCTGTAGGAAAACAGCAGCTGAGCTGTGATTGATTGCTATAGGCAGCCTAATAAATCTCCAGTCAACAGTAAACCCTTCCCCTGGCCGGGCAGTATGTGTTACCTCACACATACAAATACAGCTCGTGACTGACATCTGCCTTAATTCCCTATATGGCACATGTGTTGCACATTGGCTGTTTTTAATCAGATGTTTATGTTTGGAAATTAAAGATAGCACATGTATAAGGCGAGTTGTGTGAGGTGATTTATGCACATCTGTGTCTGTCTGTTTGGTGTGTGTGTCCCTGGGGTGTGTGTTTGTGTGTGTCCCTGTGGGGGGGGGGTCTGTGTGGTGTGTGTCTCTGTTGTGTGTGTCTCTTTGTGGTGTGTGTGTGTCCCTGTCGGGTGAGTGCATGTGTCCCTATAGGGTGTGTATGTGTGTGTCCCTGTGGGGGAAGAGGGGTCTGTGTGGTGTGTGTCTCTGTTGTGTGTGTCTCTTTGTGGTGTGTGTGTGTGTCCCTGTGGGGTGAGTGCATGTGTCCCTATAGGGTGTGTATGTGTGTGTGTGTCCCTGTGGGGGGGTGTTCTGTGTGGGGGGTGTGTTTCTCTGTGTTGTGTGTGTCTCTTTGTGGTGTGTGTGTCTCTGTGGGGTGAGTGCATGTGTCCTTATAGGGTTTGTATGTGTGTGTGTACCTGTGGGGGGGGGGTCTGTGTGGTGTGTGTGTGTCTCTTTGTGGTGTGTGTGTGTGTCCCTGTGGGGTGAGTGCATGTGTCACTATAGAGTCGGTGTGTGTTCCCATGGGGGTGTGTGTGTGTCTGTGTTGTGTGTGTCTCATTGTGGTGTGTGTGTGTTTGTTCAGGTGCGTGGTGAGTATCCAATGTTGGGGCTGCACTTTAGCGACTATACACTTGCTGTTACTCTTTGTGTGCATGTGATATGTATACATGTCCCTGTGTGTGGTGAATATCTCATGTTGGGGCCCCACCTTAGTAACTATATGCTGGTATGTGCTGTTAGTCTTTGGCGCTATCATTAAGCCCCTCTCATTCACAACTGTCCACTGGTAACTGTCACTTTTTCCCATTATGTAGATAGGGGCAAAATTGTTTGGTGAACTGGAACGCACAGGGTTAAAATTTCGCCTCACAACATAGCCTATGACGCTCTCGGGGTCCAGATGTGTGACTGTGCAAAATTTTGAGGCTGTAGTTGCAACGGTGTAGATGCCAATCCCGGATATACACACATATATACATACACACATACATGCACACATTCAGCTTTATATATTAGATTGGACATTCAGTAATAAAAGGTTCATTTTTATAAAAATGGTAAATGGTCATATATTGTATCACAAAGTACTTTTGTAAACAATGTGAGATATGATTAGTTTTGTGAATAATTATATAATTAGTTTGTAACCATGAGGTAGCATAAAAACTTTGTAGTCCGGTGAATAGTTGCTGGACGAAATTTCCTAGAACTGAAACGTCGCCATGATGTCCTGATGGCCCAATTAAGGCTTGCTAAACCTCTGTCTGGATGTGCTGCAGTTATTTTTGGTTTCTATCTATCTATCTAAAGAGAAACAAAACTGCACAGCACCCACAGACAATGTGAACTGGTGCCAGCAGGGATGCTGTGTTAAACTACTAGAAAAAAACCTTGCAGCACTCAGCTACTACTAGTGATGTACATATGTTGACAAGCTATATATATATGAGAAAAAATTTAAAAACTTACGTTTTTTTCAAAAAACTCAAAATTCTTATTTTTTTTAAATCTGATGTTCTTAGTACACACATTGGCCAATGTCTGCTTGCTCATCGACTGCGACAAAGTGACTTCAGGTCCGATGAGTCCTAACGCTGACACCCAAGTCCTCCTTGTCCACCCTACCCCACTAGTAAGTGGGCGGACACCATCTAGACCCTAGATCACCTGTAGGCAATGAGGGTGCAAATTGCAGTAATGGAGCCAGCAACTCCACCCGATACAAAAGAGAAAAAAACTGCACAGCACTCACAGACAATGTGAACTGGTGCCAGCAGGGATGCTGGGTTAAACTACTAGAAAAAACCTTGCAGCACTCAGCTACTACCAGTGATGTACATATGCTGACAAGCTATATATATATATGAGAAAAAAATTAAAAACTTACGTTTTTTTCAAAAAACTCAAAATTCTTATTATTTTTTTAAAAATCTGAAGTTCTTAGTACACACATTGGCCAATGTCTTATCTATCTATCTATCTATCTATCTATCTAAAAAAATGGACGGCAGCACTTCCTTTAGAAAAGCAAATGTGGATTTTATTCACCCAGGGACTGCAATGTTTCAGCTGGAAGCCTTTCTCAAGCAGTGTTCACTGTTCACAATATCTGCAAGCCTTAGATTCTTGTAGGAGGGCCTTGCATCCGACCATAGAAAAATCTGTGCTGTTCCGTTTTTTTGTCTCTATCTATCTATCTATCTATCTATCTATCTATCTATCTATCTATCTATCTATCTTAGTAAAAACAGCAGCACGGCTTCTGCAGTGGGTGCAAATCAATATAAGCAATACTTCTGTTTGCTATTCATTCGATACCAAAAAGGAATGCAGCACTCCACATCAAGTGTCCAAAATCTGCCTTTATTAGGCCATCAAGTGCAGTGTGCAACGTTTCAGGCACAGTTGCCATTCTTCTATCCCTTCTTCTGGCTAGAAGAAGGGCAACTGGGCCTGAAACGTTGCACACTGCTGCATTCCTTTTTGGTATCGTATCTATCTATCTATCTATCTATCTATCTATCTGTCTATCTATCTATCTATCTATCTCACTATGCATCTAGAAAAAAGACACAAAAATCACGAAAATTGGAAAAAAAATGGGTGCAAGTCTCACATAGCTATAGATCAACTGCTATGTTATACATAAAAAATAAAAGCTTTCAAAGAAAGATGAGAAAAGGTTTCTTTCTTGCACTGCCAAAAAACAAAAGGAATCCAAGATAATTCAAGATATTATAAATAGAATGGATGTATTTTTATGCATTTCGTGGCCACCCTGCCACTTCTTCAGAATAAATCTCATACAAAAAATAGGGAAGGCAGCCCTCCATTGTATATCCAAATATCAGACTTTTATTGCCCAATAAGGTGGGGTGAGAGGGGACACGTAACGTTACGTTATTCTTTCATGAGTTATTTACAAGTTTAAGACCACTTATAAAATGTGTTCAAAGTGCTGCCCATTGTGTTGCATTGTCAATGCAACCCTCTTTTCCCATTCTTGACACACTGATAGCAACACTGCAGAAGAAATACTAGCACAGGCTTCCAGAATCTGTTGTTTCAGATGCTGCACATCTCGTGTCTTCACAGCATAGACAATTGCCCAGGTTGGTCTTTTATATGTATACACCTACTAAAAATGGGAATTAATCGTGATATCAACTTGAAATAACTTATGAATGAATAACTTTACATTAAAACCAAACACACCATTGTTTTTCTTATGAAATTCTCTATACGTTTAAAGTATCACATGACCCTCTTCCCATTAAAAAAAAAATAAAGTTGGATCCAAAATGGCTGACTTCAAAATGGCCGCAAATGTCTATTGTTATTAAGGGACATATGAAATCATGGCTAGGGCCCTGTGTGAAAATTGTATTTTATTTATATTTCATTTTGACGGAAGTTTGGTAACCAAAGGCGACATGATGTCTTTAGTAAAGTTATGAAAATGGGTATGCCAGGTATTTACCTATTCTCAGATATCCAACCATTAATAGATCTATAGAAAAATAGACATATCTATTTTCTACCTAGCCTCGAGGATCCAGCCCTCTCTGTCTGTGTTGCTATGCTGGTGCAGGCTTTGCCCTCCCCCCTCTCTGTCACTCACAGAATGCAAATCATTTGTCCTGCCTTCAGCTCCACATCACAGCAGAAGCTACCCGGAGAGGGCTGGATCATTCAGGCTGCAAAACAACATGCCCTAAGGGCTAAAGAACATAGCCCCTGGTAATTGTAATGCCTAATGAGTAAGTATTAAAATGTTTTTATGCACTTTCACAGGATGCTTTTAGGAGACAAAAGGTGTGTGAGATTAGTGATAGGATGGTGCAGGGACATGTTTTGGTAGCTTAGGAGGCGTTTTGGAGGTGACAGGATCCCTTTAAGCAGTCAATTAGTATAGTCTGATCTCCATAGTAATGTCAAGAAACAAAATCTAGAGCAGTCCTATCTTTTAATTTCATCTATCTGCAGAAATCCATCTCTGTTAGTGAGTACATTATGATTTTAATCATAATTAATGTTGTTTTAAATGTATATTCCCTGCACCCACTGATGTAAACTTTCTGGAATAAAGCAGTTCTTGGAATAAAGGATCCCGGAGTGCCGCTGTTTTCCTTTTAAGTTCTTAATATACTAATGTGCCATAAACAGAAAGTTGATATCACCAATCATTCACATTTTATTTAGGTGTATCCATATAGATGGCCCACCCTGTAGATCCTCTCCCATTCAACGCAGGACTATTATAGGATATGACATGCTTTTTACAAGAGGTCACAATATCAGCTTATAATCTTGCAGAGCCCAGAATTGTCCTTTTAGGGAAATTATGACAACTACATAATGGGTGCCTAGTTTTTAAATAATACTAATAATAATATAATGATTAAATAACATAATTTTCCATTCAGGTATGACATAGGGGAATGAGTCTTCATATTTATTATCAGTGTGAATTATCTGTGGAAAGTACAAAGCTTTTCTAAACATTGTGTTGATTTCAGGGTCAACATTATTATATGTCAGAACTACAGTACTTTGCAGAAACTTAGGCTACGTACCACAAGTACCCACAAATATTACACCATAGTCCACAGCTGATCTCTAATTGAGTGAATACAGCCAAAAACAACTCCCGGGCCAAGATATTTCTCAATGTGGTAGTAACTTAGTTTCTACACAGATTCAACTCATCCTTCCTAGGCCTTAGGCTAGGGTCACTCTTGGGCTGTCATCCACGTTTCACGGATCCTCTTAAAACATAGAAACTTTTGCAGAAGCGCATAGAGTTAATGGCAAGCCCTGCCCGGCAATGCAGCCCCGTAGAAACCCGCTGTTTACCTAAGCAGTGGCTCCACGCTAAGCATCAGGAAGTGCGCTTTTGGACAGCTCACAGAAAAACACTGCAGCTTAACTTGTTTTATTTGTTACTCAAATGTGACTTAACTATATACTGCATTATATTCTATCTTTATATGATTTAATCTGATTTTCTTGTTATCTTGAAAACTTTAATAAACATTATTTGAATCAAAACACGGCTCCAAGTCTACTCAGGCATTCATGCAGAGGAACAATTACAATGTTCTGGAATGGCCATCCTAGTCCCCAGACCAGAATATCATTGAACATCTGTGGGATGTTTTGAAGCGGGCTGTCCATGCTCGGCGACCATCAAACTTAACTGAACTGGAATTGTTTTGTAAAGAGGAATGGTCAAAAATACCTTCATCCAGGATCCAGGAACTCATTAACAGCTACAGTAAGCGACTAGAGGCTGTTATTTTTGCAAAAGGTGGATCTACTAAATATTATTGTCACTTTTCTGTTGAGGTGCCCATACTTTTGCACCTGTCAATTTTTGAAATAATGCATATTTCACATTTTCGGTTAGTAGAATAAACCTCATTTCAATCCTGAAATATTACTGTGTCCATCAGTTATTACAAATATCACACTGAAATAGCTGTTGCAAAAAAACAATTTAAGCAAAAATAAAGAGTAAGATTAAGAGGGGTGCCCAAACTTTTTCATATGACTGTAATTTAATTTTGCTATAAAAGAAAAAAGTGGCAAGTCCCATATTGATTAAAATCTTCATCTTTATTAAGCAAGATTAAGATATCATAGTAGTAATTTAATTTTGGATGTCACTTATAGAATGTAAGAATCCTAAAAGTCTATAAGATATAAGAAAGGTTGGCACTTTGTTAGCCAGTAGATAGAACACCATATATTAGAATCTGAGAGTCCTCAGTGGTTGATACCTTTTAATAGCTAACTGAAAAGATGGTAAGAAAAAGCAAGCGTTCGAGACTCTATGGCCTCTTCATCAGGCTTAGTGATGACATAATTTCTGAACACACATATATACGAATGCAGGGTTGGATAATGCAGTAAATAAACCAAGTGAGGTGAAGCATTGGTCAGTTGGGAGTCTTTCCCCTCCCCATCTCTGACCAATGCTTCACCTCACTTGGTTTACTTACTGCATTATCCAACCCTGACGCAATGCATTTTTAATGCATTTTTCTGCCAGAGGAGGCAGAGTTACTTCAGAATTTGTGCAGAAAATGTCTGCACGAAATCAGCAGCATGCACACATAGCTTTATTAAGCCTCGTCACATGATTTAGGAGGATAAGAAGCCACACCATAAAGTCCATGTGCAGATACATTTTTTCAGATATTTCTCCTCCTCTGTGCAAAGCATGAAATCTGATTTTGCTAGATAAGAGGCCTCTGATTGGAGGTCTATATGGGAAAGTTTTTCCTTGGGGAAAGTGACATTCCAATGTAAGGAGACTTATGGGCCATGCAATACTCCTCTGGGAAATTCTATATGCAAATAACTACTTTGGAAGGAAGAGGATTTGGTCTCTGATTCCATCTATTAAATAATCCTAAACATCAATGTCAACCTTTTCATACGCCATGTCACATCACAGGATCGGAAGCCAAACCAGAAATGTAATATACTTCATTACTCACCAAAACTAAGATCGTACATGGAACAATAAACTTTCTAGATTTTTTTCAAACCTTTTTTGTATTATTCATCTGTTTCCAGCAAACAAATAAAAAATAACCAAAATCCTAATAAGTCTTTATTATATGCAACTAGTAAAAAGGCCCGATGCAATTGCATCGGGAGCGCGGTGAAATGAATTGTGTGTATACAGGCGGGTCAGTGGGTAGCAGAGTATACAGGGGGCTCTGTGGGTAGCAGAGTATGCAGGCGGGTCTGTGGGTAGCAGAGTATGCAGGCGGCTGTGTGGGTAGCAGAGTATACAGGCGGCTCTGTGGGTAGCAGAGTATACAGGCGGCTCTGTGGGTAGCAGAGTATACAGACGGTTCTGTGGGTATCAGAGTATGGAGGCGGCTCTGTGGGTAGCAGAGTATGCAGGCTGCTCTGTCGGTAGCAGAGTATGCAGGCTGCTCTGTCGGTAGCAGAGTATGCAGGCTGCTCTGTCGGTAGCAGAGTATGCAGGTTGCTCTGTCGGAAGCAGAGTATACAGGCGGCTCTGTGGGTAGCAGAGTATAGAGACGGCTGTGTGGGTAGCAGAGTATAGAGACGGCTGTGTGGGTAGGAGAGTATAGAGGCGGCTGTGTGGTTGGAGAGTATAGAGGCGGCTCTGTGGGTAGCAGAGTATAGAGGCGGCTCTGTGGGTAGCAGAGTATAGAGGCGGCTCTGTGGGTAGCAGAGTATACAGGCGGTTCTGTGGGTAGCAGAGTATAGAGGCAGCTGTGTGGGTAGCAGAGTACAGAGGCGGCTCTGTGGTGGAGGGGTGAGGAGAGAAGCGGCTCTGTGGTGGGTTGGTGAGGAGAGAAGCGTCTCTGTGGTGCAGGGGTGAGGAGAGAAGCGGCTTTGTGGTGGAGGGGTGAGGAGTGAAGCGGCTCAGTGATGGAGGGGTGAGGAGAGAAGCGGCTCAGTGGTGGAGGGGTGAGAAGAGATGCGGCTCAGTGGTGGAGGGGTGAGGAGAGAAGCGGCTCAGTGGTGGAGGGGTGAGGAGAGAACCGGCTCAGTGGTGGAGGGGTGAGGGGAGAAACGGCTCTGTGGTGGAGGGGTGAGGAGAGAAGCGGCTCTGTGGTGGAGGGGTGAGGAGAGAAGCGACTCTGTGGTGGAGGGGTAAGGAGAGAAGCGGCTCTGGGCTGGAGGGGTGAGGAGAGAAGCGGCTCTGGCCTGGAGGGGTGAGGAGAGAAGCGGCTCTGGTCTGGAGGGGTGAGGAGAGAAGCGGCTCTGGGCTGGAGGGGTGAGGAGAGAAGCGGGTGTGGGCTGGAGGGGTGAGGAGAGAAGCGGCTCTGTGGTGGAGGGGTGAGGAGAGAAGCGGCTCTGTGGTGGAGGGGTGAGGAGAGAAGCGGCTCTGTGGTGGAGGGGTGAGGAGAGAAGCGGCTCTGTGGCGGAGGGGTGAGGAGAAAAGCGGCTCTGTGGCGGAGGGGTGAGGAGAGAAGCGGCTCTGTGGCGGAGGGGTGAGGAGAGAAGCGGCTCTGGCCTGGAGGGGTGAGGAGAGAAGCGGCTCTGGGCTGGAGGGGTGAGGAGAGAAGCGGCTCTGGCCTGGAGGGGTGAGGAGAGAAGCGGCTCTGGGGTGGAGGGGTGAGGAGAGAAGCGGCTCTGGGCTGGAGGGGTGAGGAGAGAAGCGGCTCTGGGCTGGAGGGGTGAGGAGAGAAGCGGCTCTGGGCTGGAGGGGTGAGGAGAGAAGCGGGTCTGGGGTGGAGGGGTGAGGAGAGAAGCGGCTCCGGGCTGGAGGGGTGAGGAGAGAAGCGGCTCTGGGCTGGAGGGGTGAGGAGAGAAGCGGCTCTGGGCTGGAGGGGTGAGGCCCCAGCGGTGAGCGAGGGGCGGAAGGCACCGGCGGCATCCGGGCAGCGTCGACTTCCTGGCGGGGCCAAGGGTTGGCAGGATGGCGGTGGTGTGAGGTAGTGCGGGTGCGGCTCGCGATGACGCAAGCGTCATCGCTCGCAGTGCCACAAAGGATTATGGGATTCGGCTTCAACGGGCGAATCCCAAACTGGTGATTATATAAGTAGATATGTGTATAAACTGTATATGTACATCTATCTATATATGTGTATATACAGTATATGTACAGCTATCTATATATGTGTATATACATATATATATATATCTGTGTGTATATGTGTATATACTGTATATATATATATATGTGTATATACTGTATATATATGTGTATATACTGTATATCTATATATGTGTTGTTTATATAGTGTATATGTATATGTGGGTATATAGTGTATGTCTGTGTATATACTGTATATCTATATGTGAGTATACACTGTATATCTATGTATATGTGTATATACTGTATATCTATGTATGTGTATATACTGTGTATCTATCAATATGTGTGTATATAGTGTATATCTACATGTATATATGTGTATATACTGTATATGTATGTATATATGTGTATATACTGTATAGCGATATGTGTATATACAGGATATGTATATATGTGTACATACTATATATCTCTATATATGTGTATATAAACTATAACTACATCTATATATGTGAAAATACTGTATATGTATATGTATCTGTGTGTATATACTGTGTATGTATATATGTGTGTATATACTGTATATGTACATCTATGTATATATGTGTATATAGTGTATATGTATCTGTGTGTATATAGTGTATATCTAAGTGTATGTGTAGATACTGTATATGTATATATATATGTATAGATGTGTATATACTGTATATGTATATATGTGTATATAGTGTATATCTATCTGTGTATATACTGTATATCTATATATGTGTGTATAGACTGTATATGTGCATGTATGTATATATGTGTATATACGCTATATGTATATGTGTGTTTATATACAGTATATCAATATATATAGTGTATATAGTGTGTATCTATGTGTATATACAGTATATCAATATATTTATGTGTATATAAGGTATGTGTAGATACTCTATATCTATATGTGTGTGTTGAAATAGTGTATATGTATATAGAGTGTATGTATGTATATAGAGTGTATGTATGTATATAGAGTGTATGTATGTATATAGAGTGTATATGTATATATAGTGTATGTATGTATATATAGTGTATGTATGTATATATAGTGTATGTATGTATATAGAGTGTATATGTATATATAGTGTATGTATGTATATATAGTGTATGTATGTATATATAGTGTATGTATGTATATAGAGTGTATATGTATATATAGTGTATGTATGTATATATAGTGTATGTATGTATATATAGTGTATGTATGTATATAGAGTGTATATGTATATATAGTGTATGTATGTATATATAGTGTATGTATGTATATATAGTGTATGTATGTATATAGAGTGTATATGTATATATAGTGTATGTATGTATATATAGTGTATGTATGTATATATAGTGTATGTATGTATATAGAGTGTATATGTATATATAGTGTATGTATGTATATATAGTGTATGTATGTATATATAGTGTATGTATGTATATAGAGTGTATGTATGTATATGTGTATGTATGTATATAGAGTGTATATGTATATATAGTGTATGTATGTATATATAGTGTATGTATGTATATATAGTGTATGTATGTATATAGAGTGTATATGTATATATAGTGTATGTATGTATATATAGTGTATGTATGTATATAGAGTGTATGTATGTATATGTGTATGTATGTATATAGAGTGTATATGTATATATAGTGTATGTATGTATATATAGTGTATGTATGTATATATAGTGTATGTATGTATATAGAGTGTATATGTATATATAGTGTATGTATGTATATATAGTGTATGTATGTATATATAGTGTATGTATGTATATAGAGTGTATGTATGTATATGTGTATGTATGTATATAGAGTGTATATGTATATATAGTGTATGTATGTATATATAGTGTATGTATGTATATATAGTGTATGTATGTATATAGAGTGTATATGTATATATAGTGTATGTATGTATATATAGTGTATGTATGTATATATAGTGTATGTATGTATATATAGTGTATGTATGTATATATAGTGTATGTATGTATATGTGTATGTTGTGCTGCTGGTTAGTCGTCCTGTGTGTGGGGGGATTTGTGTCCCCTGTGGTGTCTCTCCCCGGATTTCTTCTCTGTCTCTCAGCTGCTGTGTGTGGGGGAAGTGCAGGGTGTGGGGCCGAAGCAGAGCAGGGGTAGACTGTAGAGGGGCAGAATGGCCTCCCCCCCCCTGTTTCCCCTGGGCTCTATTTGCCCCTGCAGTGTCTTAACTCGCCCTGGCCCCTCTGTGGCTTCTTACCCTTCTTCCCAGCTCTGATCGATTAATAGAGGACCTGCAGTGATGTCTGAGTCATGTGAATGATCACATGACTCTGACATCACCAAAGGTCCTTTAGCCTTGTAGTGAAGATGATCGGAGCAGAGAGATGCGGGAGTGCGCCGAAGCAGCAGGAGAGGTGGGGGGGGATCTACGGCTGGCGGGGGTGTATGACTGGCGGGGGTGTGCAGGCGGGGGGTAGTTCTCCAGGAGGTGCAGTGCGGCTGCGGCTGTCAGCTGCTGTGTGTGGGGGTTGCTGTCCCGGGGGATGGAGTGTGCGGGGCCGGAGCTCCTCTCCCTCTCTCTCTGGCCGGGTCTCCTGTGTCTGTGTGTGTGGGTTGTTGTCCCGGAGGTGCACTGCGGCTGCTTCTCGCGATGACGCTACGCGTCATCGCTCGCGGTGGCGCAAAGCATTCTGGGATTCGGCTACAGTGCCCGAATTCCAAACTGCGGATTATATAAATAGATGTTTAACCTGAGCAAAGTTAAATGCATCTATAGTAAATTGCTTTTTATCATTGTAAATACAAAAATAGCATCTGATCCTTAGTGTTCAAGTAGTTTCTTTCAATGACAGATTCTTGGCTGTTAATATGTAACAAATTGTTCTAAAAATATAAACTAAATGTTGGCAGCAAGTTTTGCACTGGTAGGAGATAATACCGTCTCATTAATATTTGACATCCTCTGAAGTGGAAGAGATTGGTATGAATTTTTTTCTGTTAGGTGTGTGATTATTATAGAGTAAGGTAATAATTGTCAAATTTACATTGTTTAGCCATACAATTTGTTTTTTGTCTACTTATCACAGAGTAGAAATATACAGTGTTGGCCAAAAGTATTGACATCCCTGCAATTCTGACAGATAATACTCAGTTTCTTCCTGAAAATGATTGCAATCACAAATTCTTTGGTATTATTATCTTCATTTAATTTGTCTTCAATAAAAAAAAAACACAAAAAGAATTGTCCTAAAGCCAAATTGGATATAATTCCACATCAAACATAAAAAAGGGGGTGGACAAAAGTATTGGCACTGTTAGAAAAATCATGTGATGCTTCTCTAATTTGTGTAATTAACAGCACCTGTAACTTACCTGTGGCACCTAACAGGGGTTGGCAATATCTAAATCACACTTCCAGCCAGTTGACATGGATTAAAGTTGACTCAACCTCTGTCCTGTGTCCTTGTGTGTACCACAATGAGCACTGAGAAAAGAAAGAAGACCAAAGAACTGTCTGAGAACTTGAGAGATCAAATTGTGAGGAATCATGAGCAATCTCAAGGCTACAAGTCCATCTCCAAAGACCTGAATGTTCCTATGTCTACCGTGCGCAGTGTCATCAAGAAGTTTAAAGCCCATGGCACTGTGGCTAACTTCCCTTGATGTGGACGGAAAAGAAAAATTGTCAAGAGATTTCAACGCAAGATTGTGCAGATGGTGGATAAAGATCCTTGACTAACATCCAAACAAGTTCAAGCTACCCTGCAGTCCGAGCGTACAACAGTGTCAACCCGTGCTATCCGTCGGCGTCTGAATGAAAAGTGACTGTATGGTAGGAGACCCAGGAAGACCCCACTTCTTACCCCGAGACATAAAAAAGCTAGGCTGGAGTTTGCCAAAACTTACCTGAAAAAGCCTACAATGTTTTGGAAGAATGTTCTCTCTTTTTGGGCAAAGGCATCAACATAGAGTTTACAGGAGAAAAAAAGAGGCATTCAAAGAAAAGAACACGATCCCTACAGTCAAACATGGTGGAGGTTCCCTGATGTTTTGGGGTTGCTTTGCTGCTTCTGGCACTGGACTGCTTGACCGTGTGTATGGCATTATGAAGTCTGAAGACTACCAACAAATTCTGAAGCATAATGTAGGGCCCAGTGTGAGAAAGCTGGGTCTCCCTTGGGTCTTCCAGCAGGATAATGACCCAAAACACACTTCAAAAAGCACTAGAAAATGGTTTGAGAGAAAGCACTGGAGTCTTCTAAGGTGGCCATCAATGAGTCCAGACCTGAATCCCATAGAACACCTGTGGAGAGATCTAAAAATGGCAGTTTGGAGAGGGCACCCTTCAAATATCAGGGACCTGGAGCAGTTTGCCAAAGAAGAATGGTCTAAAATTCCAGCAGAGCATTGTAAGAAGCTCATTGATAGTTACCGGAAGCGGTTGATCGCAGTTATTTTGGATAAAGGTTGTGCAACCAAGTATTAGGCTGAGGGTGCCAATACTTTTGTCCAGCCCATTTTTGGAGTTTTGTGTGAAATGATCAATGTTTTGCTTTTTGTTTCACTCTCTTTTGTGTTTTTTCATTCAAGACAAATTAAGTGGAGATAATAATACCAAAGAATATGTGATTGCAATCATTTTCAGGAAGAAACTGAGTATTGTTTGACAGAATTGCAGGGGTGTCAATACTTTTGGCCAACACTGTATGTGTAAATCCTGGTAGAAGAAAGAAAATAATGATTGTTAATATGTATACAGTATTCATCAAGTAAACTAAATAGTTTTCTTGTGTGTAGTCTCAAATCCATATATTGCAAGTATACTATGTATTTTTAGATATATTATTTCAAATATGTGCATTTTATTTTTGTGCTTTACAGGACTACAGCTCCACAGTTGCTTGAGCAAATTGCTAGATTGCTGGACTGTTGTTCCATCGTGTTCCACAATCCGGCAGTCTGGTAATCCGGCAGAGGGTTCAACTGAGTTCACTGACAGCAGTGGGCAGCCCCAAGTGTGAACTCAGGTAACCTACCTGCCGTAATGTTGGACTGCTGTGGAGTCATGTACCGTATTTTGACAATCCAGCAGCGGGTTCAACTGAGTTCACTGACAGCAGCACTACCGAGCTATGAACTTCAGTAAACTCAGTGACGTCACCGCTTGTCACTCCAGAGGGCTCCCCTACAGCTGTCAGTGTGTCCCAGAAGCTGCAGTTAGTGGTTGCATTTTCCACCACTGCAGCTTCTGAATGTAGCAGAGCCAGGATCTTCATAGAATGTCAAATGGTGGATTACTTTGGACCTGCAGGAATGTTTTGGCGGTTAATAAATGGGTGAAAGAGTATGTATGTGTGGTTTTGTTTCAAATAAAGCATTTTTTTTTGTTTCTCTGTTTATTTCTTTTGGCTTACAAAATCAGTTATGGTGGGTATCATAGACTCCTACCCATTACTAAACTAGGGTTTGATTGCAGCTGTGATTTTTGACAAATCATAGGTGTTATTAATCCCTTATATTATCCCAATTGGCACCATACCAGGGCAATTAGAATGAGCTGGATAAGTGCAAGGACTAATGCATTTAATTGATGCACCAATTCTGGGGCGGACGTTATTTTCTAGCCTGGGGAGGGTTAAATAACTCTAGGCCTCCCCAGCCTGGGAATACCAGACCCCAGCTGTCTCTGTGAGAGGTCAAAATATGGGGGACACGACGTAATTTTTAAAAATAATTTATTTATTTTTACACAATTGTGTTGAGGTCAACCAATCACAGACCTGAGCACAAAGGGTGGGTGGAAGGAGCAGTGAATATTCATGAGGTTTAATGAGAATACCTGGAAGCAGTGTGACAGTGGTAAGGAATCTTGGTAAGTATAATTGTGTTGCTTTCATCTACATTGTGCTTCCTTTTGCAGCCCCCTTGCAACCATTTTATAGCACAGACGTTTGGTTCCCAAAGACTTATATGGAGTTCAGGGTCCGGGCTCAAGTTCGAGTCAAGTCTGTTCCCAAACTGGACTTTTTTTATAACATCTGCAGGTTCGCCCATCTCTATTCCTAAGTACAATTCTCAGGTGCTCCAATAATTTTATCTACATGGCATACATCCCCCTACATTCTATACCTAAGGGAACTTATTGTAGTCTATGGGAAAAAAAGACACAAAAATATTATACCTAAAGTTTGCATTTACAAAAATCTGTTCATCCCAGAAACATAAAATAAACCTTTTCAAATTTAATATTTTAAGTGTAAATATATTCATATCTATGTTAGCAAAAAAACATATGAATCTAAATCAATCACATTTAGCCTAAGGTCATAAATAGAAAAAAACATAGAAGTGCACAGCCTGGGTGCATCTGCCATTCTTTGCATTGATGGGCATACCAGTAAAGTGATTTGGGGCGCTGGTGGGCTGCTATATGAGCCAGGAGTCTGCTGAAGATCTCTGCACCTGTCATTATGGAGCTCCTTTAAAACCCTGCCTTTGGCCGGTCTTCAAACAAGGTCGTGATTTTTATTATATACAGCACTGCTGTGTTATTGCTGTCTACAACATAAGCAATCAGATAATCACACGTTTTAGTTCCCTAAGGGTGGGTTTACACGTTTCAATATCGTTGCGATATCGCAATTCAATGGCGCGGGAGCGCGCATTTAGTGCACGTTTCTCCCGCATCGCATCGGAGGTTTACACGTTGCAATTTAGGAATCCAACGTCCGTACGATGTCTATGCCCCCCAACCCAGGAACGACCATTTAACATGGGAGTGAATGGGTGACGTTGAACTTCACATCGTAGTTGGGCTGTCACACAGCACGATCCGGCTCCAATCTCCATTCAATATCGGAGCATTGAATAGCACGCTCATTCAATCCCCGATATCGCATTGACATCGTTCCTGCATCGTATTGGACGTTCACACCATACAACGCAGGAACGATATCGGCTCCAACGATCGAACCACGTGACTTTTCATTGAAATTGGACGCCGATATCGCAACGTGTAAAAAAAAATGCTTTAAACCATATGAAAGAATAAAAAAATGCAAATCACTTGTCTTTTCCCCATTAAAAATAAAGCTAATAATAACAACAATTAAAAAAAAACATCTATCAAGATATAAAAAGAGTGAACCCAATCGGTAAATATTGTAAATGCAAAAGAAACCCTCAAGATTGCCAAAATTATGTTTGTTTTGTTCTTTTTTACCAATTACAAAATGGAATCAGTAAAGATCTCTGAAAAAGATCACAGGTCACAGAAAATGGCAATACAACCCCAAAATATTTTTTTTTTACAAAACATTTGATTTGTATTTTTATCACTAAAATAAGAAAAAAACTAAACATGTTTGTTAGTGCTATAATTATATTGATGAGAATCCTAATGTCAAGTCATATAGTGCCATATAGTGCCATTTGCCATATAGTGTATGCAGTTAATACAATTCCCAAAAACGTGTCCTAATTGTATTTTTTCGCTAGTTTTTTTATTTTAGTACACTATGTAGAAAAATGAATAAAGCCATTAAAACGTACATTTTATTCCAGAATAATCAAACCATCATACGTCTTTGTAAACAGAAAAATAACAAAAGTTATGGGAAAAAGTGGAGGAGCAACACAAAAAAGCAAAAATGGAAGTTACACGTGTCGTAAAGGAGAAAAAGTAGTAGTAATAGAAATATTTTCTGCAAAACCATGAAGTCAATATCAAAAAGCAAACAATGTTCAATAGATTTCTAATGATAAAGGCACTGATTTTTATGAAAAGTTTACCTCACATGTACATGCACTACATGCTCATTAATATTTGGGGCTCCAGTTTAACAATGATTATTTATTAAATAAGGGATTAAATATGTACTTGTTCCATTTGCTGTTTGTTTCATAATCACAATTTTTTATTTTACTAATAATATAATACATAAAAGTCATTTACAATGATAGCAAAAGATAGAGCATCTAGAGCAGAGGTCCCCAACTCCAGGCCTTGAGGGCTGCCAACAGTTCAGGTTTTCAGGATTTCCTTAGTATTGCACAGGTTATAATATAATCACCTGCACTGGGGATGATTCCAACTCCTGTGCAATACTTAAGGAAATCCCGAAAACATGACCTGTTGGCAGCCCTCGAGGCCTGGAGTTGGGGACCCCTTATCTAGAGAGTGTACTGCTTGCTGTACTTGCTTAGCGCACTGTTCCAAAAGTGGCGTGTGCAAGCTTGTTAATTGCTTGTATCGGCGTACAATTCAGTGATTGCATTAGTCCTGTCAGCATGACTGATTACTCATAAATATTCTAATAGGCTAAACGTAAAAAGACAAGCTGTAAGGTATCTTTTAAACTTACCCTTAACAAATATAAAAAAGAGAGAAGAATAAGAAATAGTAAAAGTAGACAGTGAAAATAGAAAAGACTAACCAGAAAAATGTATCAGTTATAAAATATTTGTTAGTGTATTATGTAATCTTAACAAGATTTGCTTGCTTTACATTTACTTGATGTAATTGTTTAATTTGTCATTTTACTGTCTTGCTTTTTCAATATCCCACAGCAACAAAGAGAACCAAGAAAACTTCCAAATTTCTGAGTTTTTTTTTACCTCTTCACACTCCATGACGTACATTGTACATCATGGGCCGCCTCCCTCCCTGCATCATTATCTGCACATAGCAGCTGATCTCATCAGCCAACATGTGCAGCTAACAGATGCAGACGGGTCAGTGATCTTCCCACCTCTTTTAACATGTTAAAGGGAACTTGTCAGGTCACCTGGGGGCTGGGTGCATATCTGAAAACCTTTTCTGATAGTTCCAGCATCTAGCAACATAAAAAAACAGATCTTTAGAAAAAGTATTTCTTAAGGCCTGATTACATGCTGCGATGTCCCAGCGATCCGACCAACAATCGGGATTGCTGGGACATCGCTATATGATCGCTGGTGAGCTGTCACAGAGGCCGACTCACCAGCAACCAGCGACCAGTGAAAATGCTGGTAACCAGGTTATGACTCGCCCAGGGGTCTTTGGGGACTCAGTATCCGGGCGTTTACTGTAAGGGGATGTCACTGGTGGCCTGCCCGGACCCCTACCCTGGGGTCACTTGTTAAAAGGAAAAAAATAAATAAAAGAAAGTCTCGTGACGCCACCGGCAGTTTCTAGTGATCTCACCAGCGCCGCTGTCAGACTGCTGGGGATGGTGGTATTGCAGCCAGATGACAACGCTCCCGCAGGCAGGGTGGGATCCCCGGGGCAGTGCTGCTGCTGAGTAGAGATGAGCCACCAACCTGTTGTTCGAATTCGATTTGATTAGTCGAATTTGCTGTGTGTTTGTCGAAAGTTCGTCAAATGTTCATCAAACACCAGTGAGCATCTTTGTCTCTAGGTGTATGCACCCCTGGCTCCATAGAGATCACTGCGCATGCTTGAAACATGCTGCTTATATCTTCCAGCTTCATAGTGTGCATGACCAGAAAAGTGGAGCATTCAAAGCATGCATGGTTAGCCTCTCTGCATGCACCTGGAGACAGAGATTATCACTGGTGAGTGAAATACACAGCCACATGATGGTATGTGGACAGACTAGTTTGGAGAACTAATGCTCTAATTAGCATATCATAAACGATCATTAGAAATACTATTTCTAAAGATCTGTTTATATATGCTGCTAGATACTGGTGTGGCACCCCACTGGTCAGTGCGCCATTAAAGGGGTACAACACCCAGACTAGCGTGGGTGGTATCCCGGTCACCAGAGGATGATAATGTTAATCTGAGGCCTCTTCCCTGCATTTTTACACTTAGGTTAGGGGACCTTTTGGTCAACCCATTGCTAGGGAACCAGTCCCGGTGGGAGGAGCTAAGGGGTAGTGAAAAAAAACGGGAGTGAGTCATGAGGAGAGTAAAGTGAAGAATGCCTGCAAAGGAAGGCAGTCCATACAGAAGGGGGATCCCTTGCTTGAGCAAGCCTGGAACTGGACCGTCCTGATAACCTGTCCAGAGGGAACCCAGTCCAAGACAGAGTACCGGCTCCGATTGCGGTGCAGGAAAGTTTAGCTCTGAGCCACCAAACCCGGTGGGTCAAAGGCCTTTCATATAGACCCGACCTGGTTTGACACGCACGTCCCCACCAGGAACTCCAAATCAGGTTGAACTCCTTAGAGAAAAGGGTAACCTCTATATTCCCAACGGGCCTGGTAGGGAGAGGGCTCCATGCAGGGCCAAGCACAGATAGTAATGAGAATGCAGTAAGTGAACAGGGCAGAAGTTGTTACCGAAGGGAACATCTTAGAGGGCCTCAGAGAGACTTTGCATCCTTTGGTGACTTCCGGGCCAGCTACCCATAACTGTGTATTTGTATACTTTGTGTACTTTGAAAAGTGCCTTGACAAGTTGCCAGTAAATATACGTGCAGAGCAAGAACGTCTCCTGTGTCTCAATTCCATTAAGCTGGAATTCTAGTCTCAAGAAGAAGACTGCACCTCTCCCGATGTGAAACCATTTCTTTACCTCACTGCCTTGGGACTTACTCTGCCTGCAGAGAGTGACATCATACGGCTTCCTACCCATCATCCCTGGAGGTCTGGGTATTACCGGGTACTGTGTGCCATATATTGACTGTGTTTTGTGAACTGTTGAATCGGGCCGCCATTACTGTGCCACAGAGATTAAACTGCATCACAGAGCAGAAAGGAAGGGGGCGTAATAGTTGAAAAAAGTACAAGATAAGCCCCACCCCTTCGCTCTGCTGAGGACTGACTAGCACAGGGGCCTGATCCGGAAAGACCTGAAGATTTGATTGCTGGACATTTGGGCGTAAAAATGTAAACAATAATGTGTTGCCGTGCCTCGACCCCTCATCATAGGAGGGCCATGTCAGAGGCGCAAAAATACTTGCCCGCCCCAATTGCCATTGAACAACCAAGGGTGCGTGCCATAGATAAAAGTACCCCACCCAGAGACTTTAAGAAGTGGGAAGAAGGGTGCGGCCTCAAACCACCAGCTATTTCACGTGAGTACAGTCTCTAGGAAGATGGCAGCTACCCGTTTGAGTGATCTGATGCGAGAGGTGGAAGAGGAGTCCCGGGCTGTGATTGGGGACCCGAGGTCAGTTTCCCTTCTGACCAATGAGGGAGATTCAGCCTTTTGGGAACCTGCATTCCAGGACCTGAGAACCCAGCTCTGTGAGGTGAAGGAGTGGACTATCAGGAGATGGAGTGATGATGTCACTCTGCAGCTGTCCGGTAGGGCTATGCAGAGAGGGTCCAGTGACCAGGAGTTGGAACCGGGAGTGAGAGACCAATTCGTGGTTGAACACACCGATTGCCAGCGAGGACCCGCCAGCTGAGACGCAGCCCATTGACACCAGTGTGGGAGTCGGGGCATCTGGGCCCTGCGAAGAGGCAGATGACCCTGAGGCTCTATCTGAAGACAACGGCAGCGAGACCAGAGTGGAGCCCGAGACAGCTACTGAGTCAGAGGTCTTGGAGGTGTCCACTGGAGAGCCGGATGTGCTGTGGAAGGCCATCTTGGAGGGAACGCCCAGCCAGCCAAGCTCCAAGGAGGAAGACGACTGGGATGATGACATCGAGGAGGTCGGGGCATCCGGGCCCTGAAAAGCCTGGTGGGACCGCTGGGATGGAAGAAACCATCGTGGAGGGTCGGGTACAGGAACAAGTTTCTGGTCCCAGACTACATGGCAGGAGCAATACCTGGCTGACCAGGCGATGCAGCAGCGTCGCCGTGAGGAATGGTGGGCCAGGGAGTTCGAGAATCTGCAAGCCCAAGCCCAGGCCCGCCGTCAACCACCGGTACCACCCAAGGACCGGAAACAAGGTACTGTGACCAGCTTTAATTTGGAGAATGGGTGGGGGTTCATTCGGGAACTGGGTGTCTATGAGGAGATATTTATGGGGCGCAGGGATGTGGAGTCCCATCTCCCAATAGGACACCCGGACCGGGATTTACAGTATATCGCTGTCACAAAGTGTCTTATGAATACCATGCAGAGCCACGAGGATGGTACGCCCTATGTGTACGCAAATGTGAAAACTGGCTGGGATAACCCAGTAATGTAAATAGTTGAAAATGTGTGAAGACTATTTTTCTTTTTCTGTAAACTCATAGACTTTCATGAGGACTTTTTATTTTGTTGAGACTTTCTGGACTACCCCGTAAAGCCCAAGAACTCAGTATAATGTGAATGTGCAAACCCGGCCCCATTAGGTTGGCATAGATAAGACATGTTTGAATAATTTTAAGAAAAGAGCCTCCCATAAAGGGAAGAAAAGTATTGTGTAATGTGTGAATAAAAATGTTTCGGTTATTGTTAGAGCATACAAAAATTGAACGCTGTATCGGGTAGGGGTAGAAATACAAGTGTGTTTCACAAAGGGGGAATATAGCTCCCCACTGGTCAGTGCACCATTAAAGGGGTACTACACCCAGACTAGTGTGTGCAGTATCCCGGTCACCAGAGGATGATAATGTTAATCTGAGGCCTCATCCCTGCATTCATACCCTTAGGTTAGGGGACCTTTTGGTTAACCCATTGCTAGGGAACCAGTTCTGGTGGGAGGAGCTAAAGGGTAGTGAGAAGAAGCGGGAGTAAGTCGTGAGGAGATTGAAGTGGAGGGTGCCTGAAAAGGAAGGCAGCTAAGGCAGAAGGGGGATCCCTGGCTTGTGTAAGCCCAGAACCGGACTGTCCTGATAACTGGCCCGGAGGGACCCCAGTCTAAGACAGAGTACCAGCTCCGAGTGCGGTGCAGGATAGTTTAGCTCTGAGCCACCAAACCTGGTGGGTCGAAGGCCTTTCATATAGCCCCGACCTGGTCTGACACGCACGTCCCCACCAGGATCTCCAAACCAGGTTGAGCCCCTTAGAGAGAAGGGTAACCTCTATATACCCAACTGGCCTGGTAGGAAGAGGGCTCCATGCAGGACCACGCACGGACAGTAAGGAGAGCGTAGTAAGTAAACAGGACAGACGTTGTTACCAGAAAGAACATTGTAGAGGGCCTCAGAGAGACTTTGCATCCTTTGGTGACTACCCGGCCAGCTACCCGTAACTGTGTGACTGTGTACTTTGAGAACTGCCTTGACAAGTTACCAGTAAATACCCGTGCAGACCAAGAAGGTCTCCTGTGTCTAATTTCCATTAAGCTCATAATCTGCATTCCAGCCTCAAGGAGAAGGCTGCGCCTCTCTCGCTGTGAAACCATTTCTTTACCTCACTGCCTTGGGGATTTCGCTCCGCCTCCAGCTGCCTACCCATCATCCCCGGAGATCTGCTGGCAGCGCTGGTGCCATCACTATATACTGTAGGTGGCGTCACGTTAAATTTTTTTTTTTACTGTTCGATTTTTACTAAACTCCTTTTTCATGACCACCAGGGCCACAGATTAGGGCACCGGTCACTAGTGACAGTCCCTTAAAGCTCCGCCCAGGATCCGAGTAACCTGGCCCTGGGGTGCGTCACTGGAATTATCTGAAAGGGACTTCATATATGTACCCAGAACTGCTTATCATTCTGGGTACACAGGGGACCTGATAATGATGGCACAATCTAAAGCACTGCAGCAGTGATCACGCTGTTCCCCACTGCCAAAAAACTGACACAAACAGATCAGCGACAAAACTGACACACACAGATGGTCACGTAGCACCAATACGTGCCCATAGGGATACATGGGAGGCTAAAACTGATCCGTGGCTATCCTTTTTAAAACAGATAGACACGGATCACAAATTATGCAGTGTGAAGGCAGTCTTAGAAATAAACCTATTTTTAAAAAATGCACATATTTGGTATTGTTGCATTCAGATATGCCTGATCTATCAAGATATAAAAAAAAATTTCACAGCTGCAATATTGCAATAAAATACAATAACAGGTAATCAAAACAATGCATCTACTCAAAAAGATGTTACAATAGCAATGAAAAAGGGAACCTGGGGTGCTTTATCTGCAATAAATGGAAATAAATGCTTCCTGCTTTTCCACGTGAAGGATATTTTTGTTGAATATTTTTCAGTGCAAAATATAGATAATGTGCATGATTTGTGTGACAATGTCAACACGTTTCAGATGGAAACATTCTTATTCGTGACAGTGAACAAATAAAAAGCAAAGTCTTAAGGCAGCTTCACCGCTAGGATCTCGTTAACGATATCGTTGAAACGTCACGGATTTGTGATCGTTCAAACGATATCGTTTGTACATCCTTGCGTGTAAACGAACAATGTAGTAAGGCAAAATCATTGGATTGTTAATCCAAAAAATGAGATCCGGACCTCAAATCTATCGTTCGTCATCCAATTAACGTTCTGGGAAGTAGCAATATCGTTCAGTGTGACACCTTTTGGAATGATGTCATTCATAATTCTCCTATTCCTGCCGCTTTGTAACATCGTTCAAACATTCTTCTCCGCATCGCTGGCGCGTTACCAAATATAGGATCGTTAACGATATTACCTGTGTGTTACAACGCACCAGCGATGCCAGAAGGATCGCAGTCACGTGACATAGGTAACGATCTCGTTCACCTATATCCTAGCGTGTGAAGAGGCCTTTAGAAAGGTGTCTTCATACAATACAAGTGCAAACACGTGAAGTAAATTAAATTAAATTACATGCAAATCATTTCGGGTCTGAAGTATCTCAATATACCTGACAACATTGTGACTTTTTTTTTTTTTCCTTAAAAATAATGTGCAAAACATGATAATGTTTGTAAGAAACACCGAGTATACATAAATGCAAAATATATTTTATTTCACTTAAATAATAGTTATAATAATAGTGCACTACTTACGGGTGTACATCATCCGGACCCATGGATTTGTCTGCTTTAGTGATTTTGAATGAATAACTGTGGGATAAAAAGTGCAATAAGGTCTTATATGATAAAAAAGGTGACAGGTAAGCTGAAGGAAAACTGCTCAACCTAGAGAGTTGTGTCATATACAACTAGTATAAAAGGCTCCAATCAGCTGCTGCAGTATCCACAGGCCAAAGCAATAGAAGAAAAAAAACAGAGGAAATATGTGGAATACAACTGCGCTGCTGTACAATCAACCATACACAGAATTTCAAAGTATTGCCGATCATTTTGTCTGCCATGCGATTTTCTTCTATAAATACTGTAGAAAAAGGCATTAAGCAGATAAGCTTTACCCTTATCCTCTTCCACCATTTCACCCAGACTATTTTCAATGGGGAAAACACTATCATTTTTCAGCTTCTTTCTATTTACAGTATGTAGCTGAAAAATATTTTTGGATTTTTTTTTAACTTTCTCTGGAAATGAGTCTCTCTGTCTCAATCTTTGCTACCTTGATCTGATTTTTACAGAATTTATTTAATTTTCTAATTATTTAATGCCTCATCACTAGAGATGAGCGATGTTCGATTCAAATTGTTCGCCAATCTCAAATTCGAGCTGTTTTTGGCGGTGTTCAAGTCATTCACCTAATTAGAACAATTTGCTTGAAATTCGGCAGTTCTAGTATATGTTTGAAAACGCTTCGATCCACAAGAGCTTAATTTTCCTAACCCTAAACCTAGCCCTAATACTGCAAATGAATGTTAATATCCAGTATGTGTGTATATTGTGCAGGGGGGGGCTTATATCAGAACTGCAGCAATAAGGTTGCGCTCTTTTTTTTTTCTCTCCTAAAGCATGTACAGTGGGGAGGTTCAGGCTGCGAGCCAATCACAGTGCCACACTGCAAAGTGCATTTTTTCACACAACTAATATCATCATTGGCTGTGTCTGTCACATGTCCTAGCCCTATAAAACCCAGCCATCTTAAAGATCGCCACCATTTTACTGATAGCTGCTGCAGGTGTTAGACAGCACCCGTGGCTCTGCTGTGTGCGACCGCTAAACAGTGCAAACTAAATTGTGTTCTCTCAGTCAGCTAGTGAGTGAATACAAAGTTACATAGATAGGTTTAGGGAGTAGGGACTAGTAATATCAGCACTTTTTAGGCCACGTTTAATACAACCAAATACACCTTGAGTGTAGTTCATTCTACTACTTTTTTACTGCAACAAGCAAAACTGTCAGTTTTTGCTTAAAAGCAGAGTTCACTAAACCTTTACTGTAGGCCATGTTTAATACAACCAAATACACTTTGAGCGTAGTTCATTCTAATTATTTTTTACTTGAACAAGCAAACGTAATTTTTTGTGCCTAGTACCACTGTCTGGCCAATCAGCTGTGCTTGATTTCAATCAGAATATTTTTTGCCAACCACTGCAGAGTTGCCAATTTGTTCACACACAAAATGAGTGGCAAAAGACCTGCTGCTGGTGGAAGGGGGAATAGGTGTGGTGGGAAGGGAAAAGCAGTTTGTGTCTGTGGGGTACGTGGGAAAACAAGAGTAACATCTGCTGGAGAAAGAGCATCTTCCAGCCAAAGTAAGATGTCTACTTCTTTCCTTGGAGATGCTGAAATGATCCCTTTCGTACAGACACGACTCAGACGACGATCAATACCAATTCTCGATGAAGCACAAAAAGAGCAGGCGCTTGAATGGATAGCAAGTGCTTCAGCAAGTGGGCTCTCCTCCACCTCAACTTCTACTTCACAAATACACCAGTCCTCAGAGGTGTCACCACAATCCCACTTGCTTCCGCACAGCTCCCAAGTCTCGAGCCACCCATCTCAATATGGGGTAAGGCTGGGGTCACACTTAGCATGAGTTTTTTTTGTGACTTCAAAAAACTCATGCATTTTTGCATGCGTTTTTTCATGTCACCATGAGTTTTTTAAGGTGTCTGATGGTACCCTGCGTTTTTGGATGCGTTTTTAAATCTGCACCAAAAAATAGTGCATGCACTATTTTTTGGTGGTTTTAAAAACGCATGCGTTTTTTAGAAAACGCATGCGTTTTTTTAACATAGGCTCCTATAAAAAACGCATGCGTTTTTGGATGGTACTAAATGGTACTAATGTACCATGCGTTTTTGAATGCGTTTTTGATGTCAGCTAATCACATAATTGCAAAAACGCACACAAAAACATATGGTACTGTCACACATGCGTTTTTGCTATTAACACATGCGTTTTTGCTATTAGGGCATGCGTTTTTTAACATGGGGGCCTATGGGTGCGTTTTTACATGTTTTTTTTTAAAATGCAGGTCTCCAAAAACTCATGGAAAAAACGCAAGTTTGACCCCAGCCTAAGGCATTGTTCACACACAATTTGCGTTTTTTTTAGCACTCCAAAACCACATGCGTTTTTTTAGGAGTGCTAAAAATGTCTCTTGTGTGTCTGAAAGGAAATTTAGCCTTTTTGAACTTCCCTCAAAAACGCAGGCAAAAACGCAAGCGTTAACGCAGAGTGAATAAATGTGCCTTTTAAAAACGCATGCGTTTCCCATAGGGCCCCATGTTATAGAAACGCATGTGCGTTTTCCCAAAAACGCATGCGTTTTTTTAACATGGGCCCTATGGGAAACGCATGTGTTAACGCAGGGCACATATAGGCACGTTTTTCAGCTCCATTTGCGTTTTTTTCCTCCAGACCAAAAATTGCTGCATGCAGCGTTTTTAGGTGCTGGAAAAAAACGCAGGGCTGGTTTCCCAAAAACGCATGCGTTTTTTTAACATGGGCCCCTATGGGAAACGCGTTTTTGGGAAACCACCCCTGCGTTTTTTTCCAGCACCCAAAAACGTTGCATGCAGCGTTTTTTGGACTGGAGGAAAAAAACGCAAATGGAGCTGAAAAACGCATGTACACTCAAATGTACCCTGCGTTAACGCACCTGCGTTTTTTTTAACAGCCCAAAAAACGCAGGGATGGGCAAAAAAACGCATGTGTGTGAACATGGCCTAAGACAGATGGTTGACTATGCATCGCTCTTCACTCATACTATAGCCTGGGAATCAGAGGTCTGCTCAAAAGCTTTTGTGAGTCAAGACGAGGTAATGCAAAATATAAAGGGAGGGGACAAGAGGCGCAATAGTGCCCTATCACTAGTGACACTAATATGTAAAACGGTGGTGCTGTGTGGCCGCTCACCTGATCCAGTTGTGGTCCCCACAACTGGTTTAACTGCGTTTAGGAATCAATGTTCCAAGCTGCTGCAGGACCTCCACCTACCACTGGATCGTGGTATGTTCCAAGAGAAATGATGGGAGTGATGGTGTGCCACGGTCCGCGCTGCTTCTGGATTAAAACTCACCAAAGAGCCCAACAATCTTTCATCCTCTTTATTCCAACGCGTTTCAACGCCACAACCCGGCGTCTTCCTCAGGGATCCCTGAGGAAGACGCCGGGTTGTGGCGTTGAAACGCGTTGGAATAAAGAGGATGAAAGATTGTTGGGCTCTTTGGTGAGTTTTAATCCAGAACCAAGACGAGGTAATGATCTGCACTGGAGCTTTTGGAGTCGGATCCAGGCCCAGATAAAGAAGGTTCTGAGCAAGCATAATGTAGACCCTCATTCATAAAGTGTCAACTGCACCTTGGAGATCTTGTGAGTCCTTCCGCATATGACTCCTCCTGTACTTCTTTTTTAGAGACTATAGAGGGCTCGACGTATTTGGATTGGGTGCACCAATAAAAATAGTCAAAAGTAGGAGTGTAGATTGGGCACACCAGAAGTGATTAATGCAAGTCCACAAGTAGGTCAAGGTGCAAAAAAATATATGTTACTTTATTGGGTCACACAGTACACAGACCAACGTTTCAGCCAGCAGGCCTTCATCAGGGTACTAATAAAATAAGAATAGCAGTACAGACAAAAATAAAAATGTATTAATAACACAATGTGTTAGGAGTGTGGATATCTGAGGTGATCCCGGGTGATTGCAACATGTGGTGACTAAATACAAAGTAACACTTAGTGTATTCATGTAGAGACCGTGTGCTGTAATTTCTAATGGGTGTAGTGAACCAAAAGTTAAATTGAAGTGCAAATGGTGAAGGAGGGGGCAATATGAATCTATATCAGGAAGGCGTCCACAGAAAGGTAAAAAACAGAGGTAGTAAAGTCAATAAAAATAAAAATATGGGAAACATCAATTACCCGTAGTAGTACTGGTGATAAATCAAGGGAAAATCAAGACTGATATATCAGAGGATAAATGCTCCAGAAATCTAGGAATAAGGAACAGGTTAGAGGACCAGAGAATTAAAACAAGAAAATAGGAAGACTAAAAAGTGAGAGCAAAACCAGGAGGGTGAGTGGTACAAAGATTGTGAGTAAGATCAATCATTTTTCACTGGAGTCAAGATAAGAGAGAAAGCTTACATACAAGGAAGTGTCCTGTTGAAAAAAAGGGGGGAGAGGGCATCAGACACTAGATCCCTTAAAGTGACCCTAAACTCACAAACTTACCCCCCGTATCTTTAGACCTGTCCCTGCACCCCCTCTTATCATTTCTAGCCATCCTTTTTGCAGAAAAAAATCGCTTTTGTAAAGTAGAGAAAAAGTTATATTACTTTGTCCTGTGTGAGTTCTCTCTTTCTTAGGAAGCCGCAAATAGGCGTGCCTGTCTGCTGCTGCCTTGTAATTATGCACGCCCCTCTCTGCTTCTAAGAGCCTGGCCGCAACATTGCAGGTTGCCGCGTTACACAGGGCGATCAGGCATGATCGCCTCAGCAACATTGCCAGGTTTCCCAACATGTTGCTCAGGCGATTTATCGCTTGATTATCGCCCTGTCACACGCGGCAATTCGCCGGCGATGTCGCCACAATTGGGCCACGCCCCTTTGTTCCAGGCAACATTGCCGGCGATGCCGCCCCGTGTGACGGTGCCTTAAGGGAAGTAAAAAGATTGCAGCAGTGAGTGAAGTCATTAGTTATAGTGGAGGCCATAGAGCATGAGCCTGGAGCGAAAATTACCTTGTGTACTTCCCTGCTGGGTATGAGGAGATGTGCGGCGTGTGTTAGAGTGAGGCCGCTCTATAAGGAGAAAGGGGCGGGACGAAATGACGTCACATCCCTTGTTTGAGCCGCACGGAAGTGCGGGGAGGATGTGCGGCGAGCCGCAAGCCGCGCCTGTGCAATGTGATCAGTGGTTGCGCATGCGCACATAAGAAAAGAGAGACGATCGTTGTCATAGTGCTTGCTGTGATGATTTCTAGCGCTATGGTGCATATTTCAACCGTAGGTGCAGCTTGTGCCGGATATTGAAGGATAAGGTTCAATAGTGCATCTGTGACATAAGAGAGAAAGAGTGTGCCAGAATATTCTCTTTATATATAGCCTTTTTTTCTGAGCACCTTACTGGGTGGATGAGAGCAGACATAATCCTTCACATAAGAGAGAAAGGAGTTAGTAAAAAAATTACAGCAATAGTAAGCATCAAATGGCACAATATGTACAACTATAGGCTTGAAACATAGGAGTACTACGCAATATAGAATATACATGTTATCTCACAGCAAATAGTGCTGCAGGGGATTGGGAGAACCCAATACATGTATAAAGGTAGGAAGATCCTTATCAAAATGTATCATCATGAATATGCCATAGTCCCTAAGAGAAAGTCTAAGGTCGTCTATGGTCAATAATAAGGTAGACGGAGGAACCATAAGGAATACACATGAGATTTCATATGGGATAAAGATTTTTCAATCGTTGCCTATACCTATATGGCATAATTGGTAACCCTGTATAGGAAATAATCATTGACATATGGACCTTAGGCTGGGGTCACACACACAGATATTTGTGCAGATATTGTTCACAGATCTCTGGTTGCAGTGAAATCATGGACACATGGTTCCATTTTGTGGCTGTGTACAAATGGAGCAATCTGTCCATGATTTCACTGCAACCAGAGATCTGTGAACAATATCTGCCCAGATATCTGTGTGTGTGACCCCAGCCTTATAACTATAAATTCATGAAAAATGAGATAAGAATGTTCATCAAAATTGTTCATCAAAATTGTTCATACTCGCGGTTGAGCCCCAAGGGTTCAAGGGTCTGAAGTGTGTGGATCCAGAAGGCTTCCCGCAATTTGAGCCTCCGTATGCGATCCCCACCCCTCCTCTGTGGGGGGACATCATCGATAATTTGAAAACGTAATTGAGATACATTGTGACCATGATTAAAGAAATGAAAGGGAATAGGCAAAAGTGTGTTATTGCATCAAATTGTCGACTTATGCTTACTTATGCGATCACGTATATGCTGAGTGGTCTCACCCACATATACGTGACCACAAGGGCATTTTATCAGGTATACCACGTAAGAGTAAGTATAAAATCCTTTGATAGGGTAGCGTTTGCCTGTGCGGGGGTGCGTGAAAAAAATCGCCTTTGATAACGTTATTACAATTGTTACAACCAAGACAAGGGAAGGTTCCTTTCCTTTGGGTTTGAAGGGTCATTTGTGTGATCTTTTTGTTTGAGCCAATATCAGCCCTTACTACTGTCTGTCTAATATTTGGAGCTTTTTTATGACAGAAGAGTGGGGTGTTCATAAATTCAGGAATCTCGGGGTAGCTCCTATGTAAGAGGTGCCAATGTTCAAGGATTGCTCCTTGTATTAATTTGTTAAAGGGATGGTATGTGGACACAAAAGGTATCCTATGACCCGAAGGTCTATGGGTTGAAGGACTTAAATGTCCTTCGGCAATCTGTCTCGGGTACCCCCTGTTCCTGAATTTGGTTGTCATTTCATTATGTCTGATGGATTTCATATCTGGGTCAGAGACAATGCGGTCGATTCTCATGTGTTGAGATCTCGGTAAGGAGATCTTCACATGGCGTGGGTGGCTACTGCTGTAGTGCAACAGACTATTCCTGTCAGTGGGTTTTCCATATAGGTCAGTGGTCAGAGTTCCTGTGGGATCAATCGTGACCATTGTGTCAAGGAAATTAATGCTTCGTTCATCGTGGTGCATTGTGAATGTCAGATTGGGGAACAGAGTATTGAGTGCATGAAAAAAGGAATCAAGCATCAATATGGTGCCATTCCTAATTGAAAACACATCGTCAATGTAACGGCTCCAAATGAGGACATGTTCCATCACATTGGGATGGTTGAAAATGTAGTCATGTTCAAACTTGCCCATGAAGATATTCGCGTACGGGGGGGCTACGTTGGCCCCCATTGCTGTGCCCCGTTTCTGGAGGTAGAATGTATCCTGAAAGAGGAAGAAGTTTTTTTCTAATACAATATGTAGCAGATTAATGCATAGCACTTTCCTTAAGGGATCAAAGTTTTCCTGTTGTTCAAGGAACCATTGGACAGCAGCAATACCCATCTCGTGATCTATACTGGTTTATAGGCTATTCACATCCATTGTGACAAGGATAGAGTTTGGGGGGACATGATTCAACTCTCTGATGACGCCCAAAAATGCACTAGTGTCTTTTATGTATGACCTCAAAGATGGAACAAGTGGACTCAAAATTTTTTCTAGAACCTGAGATAGAGGAGATAACACTGAATTTGTGGAGGCCACAATCGGTCTCCCTCGTGGCCTCGTCAAGTTCTTATGAATTTTGGGAAGAGTGTATAAGACCGGTGTAATAGGGTGTTGGGTGATGAGGAAGTCTGCCAACTTTTATTTTTGCCCAGAGATTACCCTTCATTAGTATCAGTACCGGTCGACAGCCTCTTGACTGGTCTGGTGCCCTCCCTTTTTAACTACCTCTATACTACGTACATCCTCAAGGTATCATTTCACTAGTGTTCTTTTTCTTTTTCACTCTTTTGACTGATTATATTCCACATTATGATGTTATACCTAGGGATGGGCGAATCTACTCGCTTGGACTCGTTACTCTGCGAGTAGTAGGGGACTCGCATGACTCGGTACTCTGCGAGTTTCCAAGCGATTACTCGCACAGCAACGAGTCCAATGCAAATCAATGGCAATCCTAGTTTTTTCAGAGTTTAGAATCTAAGAGAAAAACGGTTTTGGCTCATTTGCATGCATTCAGAGTTTAGAATCCGAGAGAAAAACGATTTTTGGCTCATTTGCATGCATTCAGAGTTTCAATCCAAGAGCATTCAGGATTTTTCTCAGTCTCTAAACTCGCTATCACTGTATCATTTTTGACAGTCAATTCGGTTCAACTTAACATAAACAATAGCAGAGGAATTGCTGCAATACTCGCTTCCCCATTAATTAACATTGGACTCGCTAGACTCGCAACGAGTAGCGAGTCCCTGACACAGACTCGTTACAGTCTAGCGATTCCGAGTACCGTATATACTCGCGTATAAGCCGAGTTTTTCAGCCCAAAAATTGGGCTGAAAAGTCCCCCCTCGGCTTATACGCGAGTCATACGGCCCCCCTCAAAGTTTGGCGCCCCCACCTCAGTTTCTGGGCCCCCCCCATGCAGCGCTGCACATATACATTACGTGTCTAGCAGCTGTTACCCTCCGGTGGCAGATCGCGGCTCCCGGCTCCGGGCTCCATCTTCCTCTCTGTCTTCCTGGTTGTCATGTGACATGTTGTCACAAAGCAGGAAGACAGCGAGGAAGATGGAGCCCGGAGCCGAGAGCCGCGATCTGCCACCGGAGGGTAACAGCTGCTAGACACGTAATGTATATGTGCAGCGCTGCATGCGGGGGGGCCCAGAAACTGAGGTGGGGGCGCCAAATTATGAGGGGGGCCCTGCTGGGGCCCTGTATACTACCACTGGGGCTATATACTACCACTGGGGCTATATACTACCACTGGGGCTGTATATATACTACCACTGGGGCTATATACTACCACTGGGGCTGTATACTACTACTGGGGCTATATACTACCACTGGGGCTATATACTACCACTGGGGCTATATACTACCACTGGGGCTGTATATATACTACCACTGGGGCTATATACTACCACTGGGGCTGTATACTACTACTGGGGCTATATACTACCATTGGGGCTATATACTACCACTGGGGCTGTATGTATACTACCACTGGGGCTATATACTACCACTGGGGCTATATACTACCACTGGGGCTGTATACTACTACTGGGGCTATATACTACCATTGGGGCTATATACTACCACTGGGGCTGTATGTATACTACCACTGGGGCTATATACTACCACTGGGGCTGTATACTACTACTGGGGCTATATACTACCACTGGGGCTATATACTACCACTGGGGCTGTATGTATACTACCACTGGGGCTATATACTACCACTGGGGCTATATACTACCACTGGGGCTGTATATATACTACCACTGGGGCTATATACTACCACTGGGGCTGTATATACTACTGGGGCTGCGTGTATACTACCACTGGGGCTGCTGCTGTATACTACCACTGGGGCTGCTGCTGTATACTACCACTGGGGCTGCTGCTGTATACTACCACTGGGGCTGCTGTATATACCTCTGGGGCTGCTGTATACTACCACTGGGGCTGCTGCTGTATATACCACTGGGGCTGCTGCTGTAACACTGCTGGGGCCTGTATATACCACTGGGGAGGCTGCTGTATACCACACTGCTGGGGGCTGTATACCTGTGCTGGGGTCCACCCTCGGCTTATACACGAGTCAATAAATTTTCCCAGGTTTTGGGGGCAAAAGTAGGGGGGTCGGCTTATACACGGGTCGGCTTATACACGAGTATATACGGTAATTTAGGATTTGCCCATCCCTAGTTATACCCCATAGAACTCTTTCTTGATATTTTTTTTCCCCCTCCCCATTTTTTTACTCTTGTCGGTGGCTAATATCTTCTTTAAGGGATCTAGTGTCTGATGCCCTCTCCCCCCTTTTTTTCAACAGGACACTTCCTTGTATATAAGCTTTCTCTCTTATCTTGACTCCAGTGAAAAACGATTGATCTTACTCACAATCCTTGTATCACTCACCCTCCTGGTTTTGCTCTCACTTTTTAGTCTTCCTATTTTCTTGTTTTAATTCTCTGGTCTTCTAACCTGTTCCTTATTCCTAGATTTCTGGAGCATTTATCCTCTGATATATCAGTCTTGAAATTTCCTTGACTTATCACCAGTACTACTACGGGTAATTGATGTTTCCCATATTTTTATTTTTCTTGACTTTACTACCTCTGTTTTTTACCTTTCTGTGGACGCCTTCCTGATATAGATTCATATTGCCCCCTCCTTCACCATTTGCACTTCAATTTAACTTTTGGTTCACTACGCCCGTTAGAACTTACAGCACACGGTCTCTACATGAATACACTAAGTGTTACTTTGTATTTAGTCACCACATGTTGCAATCACCCGGGATCACCTCAGATATCCACACTCCTAACACATTGTGTTATTAATACATTTTTATTTTTGTCTGTACTGTTATTCTTATTTTATTAGTACCCTGATGAAGGCCTGCTGGCTGAAACGTTGGTCTGTGTACTGTGTGACCCAATAAAGTAACATATATTTTTTTGCACCTTGACCTACTTGTGGACTTGCATTAATCACTTCTGGTGTGCCCAATCTACACTCCTCTTGTACTTCATCCCCCTGTACTTCATCCTCTAGTGCCACCACCTGACTCCGAATAGTGTTTAAAGTGTGCTCCAGCATGTAAATGACGGGAATAGTCATGCTGATAATGGCATAATCATCACTAAACATCTTCGTCGACATTTCAATACTGTACAGAATGGTGCATAGGTCCTTCATTTCAGACCACTCCAGCAGTGTGATTTGCCCCACCTCTGGATCTCGTAGGCCCAGGTCATACGTCATGACGTAGTGCACCAGGGCTCGTTGGTGCTGCCACAGTTGCTGCAACATGTGCAGAGTTGAATTCCATCGTGTCGGCACATCACATTTCAGCCAGTGAACTGGCAGGCCGAAAGACTTCTGATGAGATGCAAGGTTTTGAGCTACGGGATGCGAACGGCGGAAGTGAGCACACAGCGACCGTGCCCTCTGCTGAAGACAATCTAGGGACGGATAGTGTGCAAAAATTGGCTGGACAACCAGGTTTAAGACGTGAGCTACGCAAGGCACGTATGTCACATTGCCCCGGAGGAGGGAGCATTGCATCATTGTCACACACGGCCTTCCCTAGCTGCAGGTCCAGTGGACACAAGCATTGATGAAATTCGGCCTCAACAGCAGACCACAACTCCTCAGCTGTGTGACTCACATTTCCCATACATTGCAAGGTAAAGACCGCCTGATGCCGTTGAGCCCTGCTTCCATCATAGTAAGAAGGTGTGCAGGATTCCTTGTGCGCAGTTAGAACGCAGGTGGCATTACCAGACAGGCTTTGGATGCAGATGGAGGACCAAGACGAGGTTGAAGAGGCAGAAGCAGTGAAGGAACTTCTACATACACTACATACAGAGGATTGATGCACAACTCGTTGGGATGGCAAGACTTGGACAGCAGCTGCTTCTCCTGCAGTTTTCATAGTTATCCAGATTTTTTGGCAGCTACTTACATTTTGGTGACAAATCTTACAGATAACATAGGGAGACTAAAGGCTTGTGGATTTTGGAATGTGCTGCATGAAAGTCCCCTTACCAACCATTTTCAGCTTGCAACTGTGGGGCAATTGATGCCACTGAAGTGAAGTCTAGGTTCAAAGTTTTGGGAAAAATAGAGACTCTTGTTGTAGTCCTCGTGTACACAAGGCCTTCCAGATGCTGCGTTAAAAACCGCACCGAATACTCATCGCCTGCACAAGGCCTTCCAGATACTGAGGTAAAACGCACCAAATAATCATCATCTGCACATGGCCTTACAGATACTGAAGTGAAACGCACCAAATAATCATCATCTGCACATGGCCTTACAGATAATGAAGTGAAACACACCAAATAATCATCATCTGCACATGGCCTTCCAGATACTGAAGTGAAAAGCACCAAATAATCATTATCTGCACATGGCCTTCCAGATACTGAAGTAAAACGCACCAAATACTCATCTTTTTGACATGGACTTACAGATACTGAAGTAAAACTCAACAACTACTCATCGTGTGCATGATGCCTTACAACTACTGTAGTAAAAACATATTTTGGAAGGGCATGACATGCCTATATCTGTGTCTCCTCCCCCTTTTACACGTCTATCTCTTTTCTTTTTGCATTTTTATATGTAGTTTTCACCTTTCCATATGTTTGTTGTATCTTCTAAGTAGTTTGTCACCTTTTGGACACTTTACAATGTGTTTTCTATGTGTTTGTGTTTATCTGCCATTGTTTTCAATGGGGTTCGACATTGTTTGACGAACATTCGACGAACAAACGCCCAATTCGGTGAACCGAATATAATTAGAACACTAGGGTGGTGGCTCATCTCTACTCATCACTACCTACTTGCTTTAATTCTCATTCTTTTTTATCATATATTGTACTCCTTATAGTTCTATTTAGCCATAGTGGATTCCTACTATTTTAAGCTTTTTAGTCCCATTGGATATATATTGAGCACATGTTTTATTCAGAATGCTCATAAAAGTATCCCATTTACTTCTGTATTTTTATTTCTCAGAATATTGTCCCAGTTTATTGCACTAAGATCATCTTTTACCATTGGAAATTTCTCTTTCTGATGTTTAGTGTCCTTGTTGCCCCTCTGCTACACATCTTATTAAAGTATACATGAAAACTTATTATTTTGTGAGCACTATAACCGAAGTGACCCAAAACTGAATATTTGGTATCCAGCAGAGCCTGTTGGTTAATATTAGATCTAGCAGTGCCCCTCGTATTGTTGGATCCTGAACTAGTTGTGAAAGGTAATTGTCTTTTACTGTTGTGGAAAACCTGTTCCTTTGCTGGACCTGCTGATTTATGCTCCCCAATTTATTTCAGAATAGTTGAAGTACTAATGACTTCTTCCTGATTCACTGCCTCATCTATTTGCTTTGTAAGGATATTTTTGCCACTTCCTTTATATTTGGAGACTTATAACACACTGATGCCATTGAGTCCTGCTGCCATCATAGTAAGGAGGTGTGCAGGATTCCTTGTGCGCAGTTAGAACGCGGGTGGCATTACCAGACAGGCTTTGGGTGCAGATGGAGGACCAAGATGAGGTTGAGGATGCAGAAGCAGTGGAGAAACTTCTACATACAGAGGATTGATGCACAACTCGTAGGGATGGCAAGACTTGGACAGCAGCCCCTTCTCCTGCTGTCTTCATAGTTACCAAATTTTTTGGCCGCTACTTACATTTTGGTGACAAATTTTACAGATAACATAGGGAGACTAAAGGCTTGTGGATTTTGGAATGTGCTGCATGAAAGTCGCCTCACCAACCATTTTCAGCTTGCAACTGGAGGGCAATTGATGCCACTGAAATGATGTCTAAATTCAAATTTTTGGGAAAAATAGAGACTCTTGTTGTAATCCTCATGTGCACAAGGCCTTCCAGATGCTGCGTTAAAAACCGCACCAAATACTCATCGCCTGCACAAGGCCTTCCAAATACTGAGGTAAAACGCACCAAATTATCATAATCTGCACATGGCCTTACAGATACTGAAATGAAACACACCAAATAATCAACATCTGTACATGGCCTTAGAGATACTGAAGTGAAACGCACCAAGTAATCATCATCTGCAAATTGCCTTACAGATACTGAAGTGAAACGATCTATCAAATAATTTATCAAATTATCTGCACATGGCCTTACAGATACTGAAGTGAAACACACCAAATAATATCATCTGCGCTCATACTGGCCTTACAATTATCTGAAGTTAAATGGCACCAAATAATCATCATCATGGCACATATGAAGAACCCTTACAGATACTGAAGTGAAACGCACCAAATAATCATCATCTGCACATGGCCTTACAGATACTGAAGTGAAACCCACCAAATAATCATCATCTGCACATGGCCTTCCAGATACTGAAGTAAAACGCACCAAATACTCATCTTCTTGACGTGGCCATAGAGATACTGAAGTGAAATGCACTAAATAATCATCATCTGCATATGGCCTTACAGATACTGAAGTAAAACGTACCAAATACTCATCTTATTGACGTGGCCTTACAGATACTGAAGTAAAACTCAAAAACTACTCATCGTGTGCATGATGCCTTACAACTACTGTAATAAAAACTGATTTTGGAAGGGCATGACATGCCTATATCTGTGTCTCCTCCCCCTTTTACTCGTCTATCTCTTTTCTTTTCGCATTTTTATATGTAGTTTTCACTTTTCCATATGTTTGTTGTATCTTCTGAGTAGTTTGTCACCTTTGTCACCATGTGAAGCAAGCACCAGGTGCAGGCTGATAAAAATCACGTCTATCTACAACATCATTTTGTATCAGTGTGAATGGTGTCCTAAGCAAGCCCATTATGTACATGGCAGGTCGCCTCGCACACCTTGTTGTAGGTAGAGGTGATTACTATCTGCCTGCACCTGGTGCTTGCTTCACATGGTGGGGTCTGACTGCGTCCTGCAAGTGCAGTGTTGGTTTTTGGATGTGGCATGGGTGGTAAGTTATTCTGATGCTGCCATTATGAGAAACACAGTAGAGCTTCTAAACAATTCACATGTTTGAATGAACTGAAAATGCTCATTTGTTGAATTTGAAGCATTAGGAGGTCACATGTCACAGAAAAAAAAAAGCTATTTAACTCCAAAACATCCTAACAGGCCAAATTACATGTCATCAAAGGAACCCTTCTTTAATATCACCTTCGCAATTCTTGCATCCATTGAACTTTTGAGTTTCTGGAGAGTTTCTGTTTGTATTTCTTTGCATGATGTCAGAATAGCCTCCAGAGCTGCTGTTTTGAAGTGAACTGCCTCCCACCCTCATAGATCTTTTGCTTGATTAAACTCCAAAGGTTCTCTATAGGGTTGAGGTCAAGGGAAGATGGTGGTCACACCATGAGTTTATCTCCTTTTATGCTAATAGCAGCCAATGACACAGAGGTATTCTTTGCAGCATGAGATGGTGCATTGTCATACATGAAGATGATTTTGCTCCTGAAGGCACGTTTTTGCTTATTGTTCCATGGAAGAAAGTTCTCAGTCAGAAACTCTATATACTTTGCAGAGGTCATTTTCACACCTTCAGGAACCTTAAAGGGGCCTACCAGCTGTTGCCAATAATTCTGGCCCAAAACATGACTCCTCCACCTCCTTGCTGACATCACAGCATTGTTGGGACATGGTGGCCATCCATCAACCATCGACTACTCCATCCATCTGGATAATCCAGGGTTGCTCAGCACTCAAGACTGTTTGAAAATTAGTCTTTATGTATATCTTGATGAGTCGTCGACAAGGTACGGGGGTACTCTGATACCGGGACTGATGGTCACCTCAATGAGAGATCACGGCTGGCTGGTCGGTTCCCAGTTCCGTGCACTGGACCCTCAATGGCGGGGATGATGGGGGATGATGACGATGGATGGAGAGATGGTAACATGACCCACCTGTGGTACCTAGGCAACGTGGATACCAGCCCTGTGGCCAGCCACTGAGGTGATGGAAGTGCAGCTCAGAGTAGTACAACTCCCCACAGGTAGAGCTTTACCTCAGGGCAGCTCTACTCCAGGCTCCACGCCTTGGACCTACTGAATATATGGTCCCTATGCTAAGGTGGCCTAATGTATGGGTGCTTATGACAGACTCTGTATGAAACCCTATGTCCATGGCTACAGAGGCACTACACCTTCTGTTTGGGATGCAGTACCTCCCTGTGGCACCTTCCAATAGCAAATGTACTAGTAATTGTAAAAATGCAATTCACCCCCTTGGTGAATTACACTCGTCCGGGCGTGTTAAACCAAACCGGGCTTGAGTTGAAATTTTTATTAACACAAAAACCGGCTAACATTCAAACAACAATAACAATACGATTTTCTTAGTGATCTTCCCTTGCGGGAGGTGTTAGGCTTCAAACGTTCCCAACTGGAACAACAATTAAACCTTTTATCTGTATCGGCCCATCGGAAACCGGGTATCAAGTCTCTGACTTAAAGTTTAATCAGGCTTTAACACATAAGTTTACATTAAGGGGTTGCACAGTCCAGCGGGTAAAAATCTCTGTAGACTGTGAAAGTCACTTACACAGCAAGAGAATGCACACTATAATACTGCTGCAAGAGAAAAGGCACTATATTCAACTATTTACATCTCACCAATTAAACATTTCAATCTTCATACTTGCTCTCCCAGATCGCATACCACCCTTGGGGTCCAGCATGGCGTTCATATGAAATGTTATCGCCCCGATATAGGTCCCGATCCAGGGGGCCTTGTGGAAGGTGCGACTCCACATCCCTTCAGGCGGTGAAAACCTCTGAGTAGAGGCCTTCCTCCCGGGCAAAACCCTAACCGGTCTCCAGCTAAAAGGCGGTGACAACGTCTTTCTTGCGTTGATCAAGGGGTTGTGGTGCCTGGGCTTGGGCGCACAAAGGGGCCTGATGGGTCTAAAAACTCATTTGCCCACCAGGCCTCACGTCGCCTCTGCCGCTCCACCTCATTTTCGGGTTAGGTTGGGTGAACAAGGGACGGCCCACCGGTTGCCAGGTACGTCCATTACCAGCCAGGGACGAGATGATCCTCCTTTCTCCAGCTTCGATCTGTATCACTGGTGACTCAGTCCTCCATAGCTCACGGGGCTCCTTGTTGCTACCAGTGGCTCCTTCCATCAGATCCCTCTCCTCTCCGACATTGGTGGACTTGCCAGGGTTTCCCTCCTCTTCCACGGTCACGTTGGGTTATTCCAAAAACTGGATGAGGTCTGCATGCTCGGCAGCCTCCACCTCGGGCACCACTGTAGGTTGGTCTGCGCGTTCTCTGCGGGAGTGGCTCTCATCGGTTACCGGGGCTTGGTTTGTGTCGCTACGATATCCCCATTTCCGTTCTGAGTGGGAGTTCCCTTTGCTGTTCTGCAGCAACAGCTCAGCACTCCAATGCCAGATAGTCCATTCAGCAGTTTTCTGGAGGCGGGTTTGCAGGTCCCGTAATGCTGCTCCCATAAGGTGGTATCCTCTCCCTCAGTTTCAAGGGTGGCTACTCCCGGGGCAGTGCGGTCGGCCACCATGTCCTCCTCAACCTCCAAAATCAACGCTCCAAGTTTAGGGACTGCCATCTCTACCAGGCTGCACACAGGTAATGGGTCCGGGGTCTCACTAGGTATCACGTTCTGACCTCCGGGCGCGCCCTGTGTGATTTTTATAGTCCCGAACTGGTGCGGTCTGGTTTCAACCCGCCACCTTGGCTGTTTGATAGCAAGGGGGCGGGGAGACATTTTGGTGCCTTTTGCATGGCCCTATTTTGGTGTGGGGCTGACGCGCGCCCCTGAGCCAGCATATAGTCTTTAACATATTCAGGCCCGCCTTTCAGAGAAATTTAGTAGAAGAGTCCTTCGGGCCTTTTCGGAGCTTGCCACTACACTTCGTTGATATCCGGCAGAACAGAGGGGCGGGGCTTATCTTTGCACTCTTTTAGCCACGCAGCCACAATGCTCTTCCCACTCTGTGGCGGGTAATGGCGGCCCGATTTTACAGTTCACAAACAGTCAATAAAGTCCAATTTTAGGCACACGGTACCCAGTTTTATCGGGCACGGGATCCTGTTCGTGATGCCAGAGATAAATCGGTCGACAGGGTACGGGGGTACTCGGACAATGGAACTGATGGTCACTTCGATGGGGGATCACGGCTTGTCGGTTCCCGGTTCCACAGACCCTCAATGGCGGGGATGATGGGGGATGATGACAATGGATGGGGAAATGGTAACGTGATGCCACCTGTGGTACCTGGTAACGTGGATACCAGGGCTGTGGCCGGCCGCTAAGGTGATTGAGGCGCAGCTCAGAGTAGTACAGCTCCCCACAGGCGGAGACTAACCTCAGGGCAGCGGGGGTAGATGAGGGGAGTAGTAGACCTCACTGATTTGATGCTGAGGCCCTCTGGATGCCGGAGGAAAGGAGCACAGACACCACTTCAACTCAAACGTTTCTTTTCTGGTACCGGCAGATGATATAGTACACAGTCACAGTCTGATTTAGCGGGGACGTAGCAACAAATTTTGAGGTAACTTTGCAGAGACTGTCGGTGGTACCCTCTTACAACTTTCGGGGTCTGTGCTCCTCTTTGCTATCCTTAACCACTCTGAAGAGCTCCTTCGCCAGTCCTCTGGTCTGCTACTAATAGGTACAGTCGGTTCCTTACCGGTATGGTTGACAGTGAAAAATCAGTCCTTTCCCTAACGCGTCCTGGACCTTTTTGGAACTGAGGTAGAGGTACAGTCTGTGGCGCTATGGCTCCCTTCTGTCGGTCCCACAGCTTGTCGGTTCACAGTCAGGGGTAGATCTCTGACTGCCTCGGCTCCGGTATGCCGGTGTCGACCCCAAACTCCCCAGCTGGCTCCTACTGGTCCTGGATTGTCCCCTCCAGTTTCTGGTTACCCCTCTCCAAGGAGGTGCCCTCCTGTCATGAACGCTGTCAGGCATGTCCTCACTGGCTGCCTTCCCAGCACTGTCTGACTAGAACTAACTCAACTGTCACTCAAGTCTCCCGCTCTACTCCAGGCTCCACCCCCTGGACCTACTGAATATACGGTCCCTATGCTAAGGTGGCCTAGTGTATGGGTGCTTATGACAGACTCTGTATGAAACCCCGTATCCATGGCTATGTAGGCACTACACCTTCTGTTTGGGGTGCAGTACCTCCTTGTGGCACCTTCCCATACGGGCACCACATTGACCCACTGCAACCGATTCTGCTTCTGAGCACTGTTTAGGGGTGGCCGAATAGGAGGTGTATGCACCACAGCAAGCCTTTGAAGAATCCTACACCATGAGGTTCGAGGGACTCCAGAGGCACCAGCAGCTTCAAATATCTGTTTGCTGGTTTGTAATGCCTTTTTAGCAGCTGCTCCCTAAATCCGATGAACTTGCCTGGCAGAAACCTTCCTCATTCTGCTTTTATCTGCATGAGCATGGCTGTGCTCAGAATAGGAGATGAACGATGTTCGATTAGAATTGCTCGTAAATTTCAAATTCGACCTGTTTTGGGCTATGTTTGAATCATTCAACGAATTTGAACTATTTGCTAAAAATCCGGTAATTCGAGGTTATGTTCGATAACGCTTCGTTGACCAAAAGCGTTACTGACTTTTCACAGTAATACTTTTGTTCAACGTTATTATGAATTTCAGTGTCTAGGAATAAATAGTGGGCGGGAAGGGGGCTGAGGAGACGTCTGTGGTGAAATAAATGCAGATCTCAATTTTTTTTCTTTGCCACTCTTATTGTGGGTGGTCCAGTCTGTCAGCCTATCAGCATGCATAGAGCAAAATGTACTTTTTTCACACAAGGGTTTGTATCATTGGCTGGGCATGTCACATGTCCTTGCAATATAAGACCCGGCCATTTTACCTTCCTCGCCATTTTCTCAGTGCTGCAGCTCAGTGTCAGATGGCACCACTGCTGCTGCTAATGTGTGAACTACAGAAAAAGCTAGTTAGATAGAGATGCAATAGCAAGTTAGATACAGAGATAGTTGATACGTTTAGGGACTACTTCCAAGAACAGCCCTTTTGAGGGCTTAAAAGCAGTTTTTGCTAGGCAGGTCTGTTCTAGTGATATGCAAATGTTCTTTTACAGCATCTGGACAAATCTAGCCCAGTAAATAATTTTTGGCTAGTAGCAGTGTGTCAGGCATTGGTGTAGCACTGTTATAAAGAAAACTACACCGCCTGTCTGTAATAGCCATTCTTTACTTCATCTAGCCCATTAAATCCTTTTTGGCTAGTAGCAGTGTATCAGGCATTGGTGTAGCACTGTTGTGAAGAAAGCTACACCACCTCTCTGTAATAGCCATTATTCACTGCATCTAGCCAAGCAAATCAATTTTAGCTAGTACCACAGTTTTACATGGGTAGCTGTACGTCAGTTTTCTTTTGAAAAGTAGTGCCACATAGTGCAGAAAACAGTTTTGTATTGCATCTGTCCAAAACTACTTACCAAAACTATTTAGGCTACTAGCACAGTTTGACTAGGTAGCTGTACTTCAATGTTCTTTTGAAATCTACCGCCACACAGTGCAGAAAACACTTTTGTATTTCAACTGCCCAAAACTACTTACCAAAACTATTTAGGTTACTAGCACAGTTTGACTAGGCAGCTGTACTTCAGTGTTCTTTTGAAAAGTAGTACCACACAGTGCAGGAAACTGTTTTGTATTGCATCTGACCAAAACTACTTACCAAAACTATTTAGGCTACTAGCACAGTTTGACTATGTAGTTGTACTTCAGTTTTCTTTTGAAAAGTACCGCTATACAGCGCAGAAAACACTTTTGTATTGCATCTGCAAGAACCTGCTTACCAAAACCTATTTAGGCTAGTATCACTGTTCTGCCACTCAGCTCTGCTAGCTTAGCATCCATTGTTTTTTTGTGCCAACAACTACAGAGTTGCCAATTAATTACCCTCCAAAATAAGTGGTAAATGGTCTGCTGATGGTGGAAAGGGGAATAGGCATGTTGTTAAGAGTAAAAATCTTTGTGACCGTGGAATAGGTGCTAAAGTAACAACATATGCTGAACAAATACCGTCTTCAAGCCAAACTAAAATGTCTACTTCTTTTTGTGGATGATCTGATATCGTCCCTTTCTTATGCAACAGAGCATCGCTAAAACTTGTAGATGAGGCCAAAAAAGGGCAAGTACTTCAACGGATATCAAGCACTCCATCAAGTAGGCTCTCCTCCACCTCAACTTCAACATCACAAACACTCCAGTCCACACAGGTGTCACCTCAATCGCACTTGCTTCCTCACAGCACATAAGTCTCCAGCCGCCCTACTGACTATGGGTTAACAGATCAGTGAGATTGCAGAGCTGTTCATTCATACTATAGCCTGGGAATCAGAGGTCTTCTCCAAAGCTTGAGTCAAGACGAGGAAATGATCTGCACCGATGCCCAAAATCTTTGTGAATCGGATCCAGGCCCAGATGAAAAAGGGTCTGAGCATAATGTAGACCCTCATTCCCAAACTGTAACCCCTGTTGGTGGAGACAATGAGGCAGATAATGATGAGACTTAGAGAACTGGTTGGACTTACAACTCAGGGCAGGAAGAGGTTGGCTCTGAGGAAAACGAGTGTGAGAACACACAGGGTGATGATGAGGTTGGAGATCCCACTTACTGTCAACCTACAGGCAGGCAGTTGATCAGCTCATCAGAGGAGGTGGAGGAGGATGCTAGTGACGAGGTTAGGTTGCGGCTTCATGGACAGAGACAGAGTCCTGGAAGAACATCAACAACTGCGTCCTCAGACACAACTCTGCCTCTGTGCAGAAGTTGTCGTGGCTCTGCAGGTCACATGGGCGCTAAGCCTTGCCTAGCCTGGGCCTTTTTTCAGATCGCAAAGGATGACCCAACTCATGTTATCTGCCAAATTTGGAAATTTGGTCAAAAAATCAATAGTTTGAGTACTTCATGCTTGAAAGGTCACATGGACATAAAGTATAAGTCACAGTGGGAAGTTCACTTTGCTACAATGTGGCTTAGTGGGCCTGACCAACCACCGTCTACCCCATCAAGTGCATGTGCGGCTTCTTCATCCTCTATAACTGTGGAGACAGCTGACAGACAGGCTTTCGGCTGCAGAACTTCCACCTCTTTACCCGCAACAGCAAGTGTGATTGACAGGTCGTCAGTTGTTTTGGAAGTGAATACACCTGGTAGTGTTAAGCACTGTCAGACATTGAAAGCACCACCTTTTTAAGAATGCGACATAATAAGTCTGCCTGCACCTCCCTCACAGACCAGCAGTTTGGGACACCCTACTCAATCCTTAAAGTCTAAAAAAGACAGCGTCACAGACCTTCGATGGTGAAAATTCAAGGCATCCTTTATTCCATGGTCAACAGAAGCGACGTTTCGACCACTGCTGTGGTCTTTATCAAGCTTGATAAAGACCACAGCAGTGGTCGAAACGTCGCTTCTGTTGACCATGGAATAAAGGATGCCTTGAATTTTCACCATCGAAGGTCTGTGACGCTGTCTTTTTTAGACTTTAATGATTGATAACAACCGGATTGGACTCTCCGGGTGGACGTGCGTCCAGGTGCGGACTGAAAATTGAAGGTCCTGCAGACTACCTCAGGTGCTGTGACCAGCCAATCCTTAGTGTACCCTACTCAATCCTGTCTCAACACAGCAGCCAGCCCTCAGTCCCCCAGATGTGGACAAGTAAAAGACCATTTCCTCCAACCCATGCCAAAGCTAAGGGGTTGAATTTCACCATCTGCAAGCTATTGGATATGGAAATGCTGCCATTCCGGCTAGTGGATACAGAGGATTTTCAAGACTTTATTGCCATAGCCGTGACCCAGTACCAGATGCAAGGTTGCCACTACTTCTAGAAGAAATGTGTGCCTGTGCTACACCAGCATGTTGCACACAATATCACCACTTCCTTGAGAAACTCTGTGTGTGACAGGGTGCATTTCACCACAGACACTTGGATGAGTAAGCATGGACAGGGGCATTACATGTCTCTGACTGGGAACTGGGTGACTATGGTGACAGCAGGAGAAGGGGCTGCTTTACAAGTCCTGCCATCCACACGGGTTGTGTGTCCAACCTCTGTATGTAGAAATTCCTCCACTGCTTCTGCCTCCTCCACCTCTTCTAGGTCCTCCACCTGTGCCCTAAGCCTGTCTTGTAACGTGGCCCACATTGAAACTGTGTAGAAGGAATCTAGCACACCTCCTTATTATGCTGGCAGCAGGGCTCAACACCATCAAGCGGCGTTTACATTAACGTGTCTGGGAAATGTGAGTCACACAGCTGAGGAGTTGTGGTCAGCTTTGGAGACAGAGGTTAATCAATGGTTGTCTCCACTGAACATGCAGCCAATGAAGGCCATGTGCGACAACGCTACAAACCAGGGCAAGTTGACACACGCGCCTTGTATGGCTCGTGTCTTGAACCTGGTCATCCAGCAATTTCTAGCCCACAACCCCAGCCTAGATGCACTTCTGCAGAGGGCTCGGTTGCTGTATGCTCACTTCCGCCATTCGCATCCCGCAGCTCAACACCTTGCATCGCTAGAGAAGTCGTTCAGCCTGCCAGTTCACCGACTGAATTATGATGTGCTGACATGATGGAATTCAACTCTAAACATGTTGCTGCAACTGTGGCAGCAGCAACGAGCCCTGGTGCAGTATGTTATGACGTATAGCCAGTGCCAACGCAATCCAGAGGTAGGGCAAATCATGCTGCTGGAGTGGTCTCAGATCAAGGACCACTGCACCCTTCTGCAGAGTTTTGAAATGGCTACTAAGATGTTTAGCACTGACTATTCCATTATCAGCATGACAATTCTGGTCATCTACATGCAGGAGCACACTTTAACCAGTATTCAGGGTCAGGTGGTGGGCCAAGAGGAAGGGGAGAAAGTACAGGAGGAGGCGTTTGCGGAAGGGATAAAAAGATTTCAAAGGTACAGACAGTCGGCAGCACCATGGCGGCTGGCATAGGAGGCTGGGGGAGAGAAAGAAAAATGGAGGACAAAGAGGCGATGGGCATGGAAGATTCAGCTGATGATGGAGACACTGATAGTGGTCCCACCAGTGTGTGGTGGGGCATAACATTGATGGGAACGCTTGCATGAGCTTGAACACATTTCTATTGTATGAGGTTGGGGGGGAGAGGGCAGAGGAAGTAAGCGTGAATATTACCTTGCCGCCACCAACACAACAAGAACTTGGTCTTCTGGATGCGCAAGACACATGAGTGCCTTCTTGCTGCACTACCTGCAACATGATCCTCGGATTGTTAGTATTCAAAGTAATGCCAACTACTGGGTTGCCATACTCTTAGGTCCTCGGTACAAGAGTAAATTTGGCCAAATGATTCCTTTCCTGGAAAGGGACGCATGCATGCAGAAGTATCAACAGAAACTTTTACACAATCTTAGATCTGCTTTTTCCCAAAACACCAGTGGAGCACATAGTGAATATCGCAGTGCTAACTTTCCAACCCTGGGAACGTCGAGTTTTCATTACTCAAACGTTAACAGTAATGGTACCTTTACACGCCGCTAATGGATGGTGGCAACAACCGGGTACATGAGAGAAATGTATCTTGCACTGCCAATTCAACCCGAGGTAGCGGCGTGTGAAGACGGTTGTAGCCACCCGCCAGTGGCGGCACCTGTTTCAGAGCACTGCCCTAAAACAGGTGGTTACCCAGCCGATGGTAGCGACCTGTATCGGCGTGTAAAGAAGGAACAGAAGGGTTGTTTCTACACCATGCTATGTACCTGGTATGTACCTGGGGCGTGACACACCTCCGGGAAACCACCCCCTTCAGCGATCATTGGAGGAAGCTCCTGCGTTACGATTGGTTGTTGCTGCATAGGGCGGCATATTTAAGGAGCTGACCTGTCACACTACACAATTGCTCGAGCGTCATGTATTAATCAGCCTCCTGCGCTGACTGGCCAATCATGATGTTATTGCTTTGTCCTATCAGCATACGGACGTCTCGTAATCCACAATTGTGGCACGCCTATGTGTTGTCCCTGCTGCACCAGGTCCGCCCATATTAGCTTGTTGTAGCGGTGTGTAAATGAGGTAAGGTGCTCTGCAGAAGGTAACTTGAGACACCCGGGGGTGTATCCAGAGATAGATGTAACCTACCGTAGCGCACCTTGTTGCGGCGTGTAAAGGTGGTGCGATTACCGTTTGCAACCGTTTGTGCGTGCTCGTGCACGTGAAGTAGCTGGTTGTTGCCACCATCCAGTAGCGGCGTGTAAAGGTACCATAAGAGTCTATCTGGTAACAGCAATTTTGTGGAATTGTTTCACCAATTTTCTACACCATACTTTGCAACGCTGGAAGAGAGAACAAGTCTGCCAAATAGTAAACGCCTAGAGAGGATGGTACAGGAGTATCTACAGCTCAATATCGATGTCATGATTGGGCAACTAAACTCTTGTTCATTTTGGGCTTCCAAACTGGAAAAATGGCCTGAGCTTGCCACTCATGCCTTGGAGATCTTGTCATGACCCGTAACCAGTGTTCTCTCTGAATGTGTCTTCAGCACTGCTGGTAGTGTTCTGACAGATAAGTGCACGCGTCTGTCCAATGTAGGCCCAAACAGGTCACTGACCTACCTCTCTATTATTTATTGTAATACTACACCACATTAAAAGTGGTCCCACCTATGTGTGGCAGGGTATAACATTGATTGGAACGCTTGCATGAGCTTTGTGTTTATCTTGCCCACTAGGCCCAAAGAAGTCTCTGACCTACCTATCTATTATTTACTGTAATACTCCACCACACTGAAAGTGGTACCACCTGTGTGTGGCGGAACATATCATTTATGGGAGCGCCTGCATGAGATTTGAGTTTATCTTGTCCAGTAGGCCGAAACAGGTCACTTACCTACCTTTCTATTATTTAGTGTAATACTCCACGACACTGATGGTGGTCCCACCTAAGTGTGGTGGGGCATATCATTGATGGGAGCACTTGCATGAGCTTTTAAGTTTTTTTGGCCCACTAGGCCCAAAGAAGTCTCTGACCTACCTTTCTATTACACAGGTCAACAAAAAAAAAATTTTTTTTCTGGTGCCCAAAATATTTTAATGAATTTGGGGTATTTTTGGGGTGCTGATTCTGAATATGCTATCAGTTTTGCCAGATTGGCTCAAGTTTTTGAGATTTTTGGTATCTTATTTATAGCACTTGTTCGTAAATGCGACGCATCATCTCATTAATTTCTTTGGATTAGTACTTGAACTGAGCAGTTCTCAATATAGTTTTGTGTTAATTAGTGTTCTAAAAGTTTGTTCATAGCTTGGTTTTTGGCACTAACTTTATGTTGTTTTCTGTTGTCCAGTGAAAAGCATGAACTCATCAAGAAGAAGTTGTCTTAACGATCCAGACTCATTCTGTTACATTTGTGGTGAATATACACTGACAAAACATAGAAGAAACATAACAGACTTCGTTAAAAAAGTAGCAAAAAACGTCTTTTTTGTTACACATTTTACGAAAAATCTCAAAAACTTGAGCCAATCTGGCAAAACTGATGACATATTCAGAATCAGCACCCCAAAGTTACCCTAAATTCAATGAAATATCTTTGGCACCAAAAATGCTGTTGACCAGTGTTATTTATTGTAATACTCCACGAAACTGATGGTGGTACCACCTGTGTGTGTGTGTGTGGCGGGGCATATCATTGATGGGAGCACTTGCATGAGCTTTGAGTTTTTCTGGCCCACTAAGCCCAAAGAGGTCTCTGACCTACCCCCCTGGGCATCCTCTCTGTGTCCCTGTTGCCACCTTCTGCTGTATCTTGCACGCCCTATGGGCATGCTATTGTAATTAAAATTTGCGCCTCCCCAGCCAGACTTGGTCAGCTCTGCTAGGCAGCCTTCCTGTTCTGATGCAGAATGCATAATTTCCGGAGCCGCTGGGCCATAGTAACCCGCTATTTACCTTAGCAGCGGACGTCCTGGAGCTTCGCATGGACCTGCTGCTAAGGTAAACAGCAGTTCGCTATGGCCCCACAGCTACGGTAATGATGCGTTTTGCATCATAACAGGAAGGCTGCATAGCAGAGCCGACCGAGCCTGGCTAGGGGAGCATGAATTTTGATTACAATAGCACGCCCATAGGGGAGAGCAAGAGACAGCAGGAGGTGGCGACAGGGACACAGAGCGGACGCCCAGGGGGGCTAGCAAAGGTAGCCCCCCGGATCATTCACATATGCCCATGTAAGTTAGAAATACATTTTCTTACACAGCACAGGGCAAATTTAGCAGACAGAGGGATAGTTAGAGTAGCAATAGCAAGGTGCAGGGACAAGTAGTGATAGCCTGGGGGGCTTAATGTAGATGACAGGTTCCTTTAATGTAGAAAACGAATGCCACTTTCCCCTGACTATTTATACTATGGTTAGATTGTTGTCACTTTTTTGATGTTTGTTGTCTTTTCTGAGTAGTTTGGCGGCTTTTGGACACCTTTGAAGGTGTTTTCTATGTTTTTGCTGTAGCCTGCCATTGATTTCAATGGGGGTTATCGGTGTTCGTTGAATATTCGGCGAACATTCGGCGAACAAATCACCAATTCGGTGAATCAAATCAAATTTGAACATTGAGGTGGTGGCTCATAACTACTGGAGACCATAGAGTCCTGCTTCGGGCTCATACAGTCAGGCACTGTGATCAGTGGCCATCTGCCACACAGCCTAATAGGGAAAGCATGGGGAGGAGCACACAGGGAGTCTGGGGCTCCTGTCAGGATCAAATACATAGCACCCATGGGTCCACAGCCATCAGGGGGAGCGCACAGGTGGATATATATGTTATTTGGAGGCTGTGCTGTGCTGTATGTGTTATTTGGAGGTTGTGCTTGGCTGTATGATATTTGGAGGCTGTGCTGGAATGTATATATTATTTGGATTTGCCCAGCAGTAGCCTCCAGACAATAAATACAACCCTGCATAGCCTCAATATTATATATCCTTTACAGCCCATTTAGTGTGGGAAAACCCACAGCAAGAATTGATATGCTGCAGATTTTCTTGCACTAAAATATGTAGCATTCATAAATATTACAATCTATATATTTTCATAACTTTGCTGCGCTATGAAGGGGGGCCCCAAAACATTTCTTGCACAGGGGCCATTAGAGTCTGTGTCCACCCCTGGAAAGAGGTGTGGGCATCTTTTCGTGCCTGCAGCAGGCCTGGCCCACGATTAGGGGCTGAGGCACACCCCTCTTCCAGCACATGGTTCTAGTCTTCAGGGCTGCCATAGCCTTGGGCCCAAACAAAATACAGTCTTTTGGAGCATAAGACCCGGTTTTACCAGATTAGTTATCCAGTTCATGACGCCAAGTTGTCTCGCCCACCGGGGCCGTGGGGTAATCGGAACCGGGCCCTCTTGTCGTCTAGGGTTGCAGGATGTCACGGTGACGTGACCTGGCTCCATGGTCCCGGGCAAGGCAAAAAATGGGGAAATAAAAAAAAGTAAAATAATGTTTTTAGTAGATCGTTGTGATGCCACCCGTGTTTTGCGGCCAGCTGTAGCCGCCGTTGCAGTCAGACCCTTTGGGGATGATGGTGTCACGTCGCCGTTGGACTCTGTGGCTGGTGTTCCTGCCTCGGCCACTGGGAGGCACTGTATTCCTTCGGCTGATGGTGCGATGATAGGAGCGCCATGTCCTCATATGGACCTGCTCCTTCAAAGTCTACCTCTGTCACTGGGCGCCACCGTGTTTCTCCTGTGGGTGATGTTGTTTGCAGAAGAGAGGGTCCTGCAGAGGCATCTGATAGGCGCAGCATTTGTTCTTATGTCAGAAGTGGGGTTGTTGGTGTTGGTGCCATTTGTGCATCACCGTCTGGCCTCGTTCTAGGGGCGGTCTGGATGAGATCATCAGTCTGTAAGCTTCAGCCTATGGGTGGTAACCGTGTCCTTCAAATACCTTGGAACCTGTCTTGCAGGTCACCAGATATAGTCTTGGTTTCGCCAGCGATCTAGTGTGTGTTTGATTTTGACTCTGACCTTTGCTTGGATTTTGACCCTTCTTCAACCTGACATTGGTACCTTAGCTGCCATACCAGTTTTAACTCTGACCTTTGCCTGGATTTTGACCCTGCTTCAGCCTGATGGTACTGTACCTTAGCTGTCCTCCCGGTTTGACTCAGACTCCTGACTACATTTTCAGATCCTATTTTTTAGTCCCTTCCTGGCGACATTCCTGCTCTGGTCTGCTCCTCAACTTAAGCAGCTACCTCCTGGGTTCTGCTGTAATTCCAGATCCCTGTATAGGAGTAAAGGGTCTTGGGGTGTTGCCTTACCAGCAGCTCGACCTCAAAGCGGGTGGTCATCACAGATGGGAGTTGCAGCCAGGATGATATGCCCCCCATGGTTAGGGCTGGTCCCCGAGCTTCCGTGTAGGTAGTGAATGGGAATAAAGAAAAGTTATAATAAGATTTTTATATATATATAATTAGTATCTATTATTTTGAGTTGCTACGAGAGTAAATACCATCTTGGATAATTTTGTGAATAAAAAACAACTTTATTGTACAAATATCAATTAAAACGGATCCAGACTCAACAAAACAATTAGTGTAGGAAAATCAGGACAGTAAATTCAAACATTTCGCAATGTGATCAATACAGACAATTTCTGATCTTATAAAAATACCATATGGACAAACAGCAGTTATCTTAGTAACTTCAGGATGCCTCCAGATTGGTGGCTAATCCTACCACTAGACTTGTTTGTCCTCACAGAATATGAAGGGGATATATCACACCCTACTTTTCTCTGGTATACACATTGTATGTTTATCGTCCATCAAAATCCTATTATAAAATTCCCCATACTTGACGCATTTCGCCCATTTTTATAACTGGGCTCATCAGAAGTTTTTGGAGAGGTCCTTTACAGCCTGGAAAGACAACCATGTCATTACATGCATCTTTTACTGAGTGAATATATCATCCATTAATTAACAATTTACTATGGAATACCTTGCACTCTATTGCTGCAGCATCAAGGAGACAACAGCTGTGTCACTAGATCCCTTTGATTATAAAATATTGGACCAGGTGTACTATAAGTTGGAATAAAGTCATGTAAATATCGGGGTACCCAAAAGAACTGGGGTCAAGAATTTATAAAATGGATACTTACAGGATAAACACCAAGAAATTCAATTGACATACCACCATGAGGCCAGAACCTTAAATATTAGTCCACTAAAGATCTGTAAAGATGTTTAGAGATAAAAAGTTCAGCCATACTAGTCACAAAAATTGGCTGTATCAACACACTAAGATGAAGCTTACTTACAGGCTCATGATATGAGAGTTCCCCAAATATCAGGAACATACTAGTCCATGGTAGTCATTAGTGATGAGCGAGTATGCTCTGCGCTGCTCGGTACTCGCACGAGTATCCCGGTACTCGGGATGCTCGGCGAGCACCGAGTACCGCCGAGATGCTCGGACTGCTCGGTAATAATAAGCGATCAGACACACGTACACAGCTCACTTCAGTGCACACAGTGAGCTGGCACCTCACAGAGAGCAGATTCATTGTTAGGATCCCTCTGAGGGCCACAGCAAGGTGTTGTATTTTGCAGCGATTTCAAAAAGCCCCCCCTTCCGCCCTTTCCCAGCAATACTCGTTTTATAACCGGAAGTCTGTGGGCGGAGCCTGTAACTCATTGACTTACATTAGTGAGATTATGGAACTCTCTGCCACATGCTGTTATAATGAGTGACTCACTACTAACCTTTAAGAAGGGCCTGGATGCCTTTCTTGAAAACTATAATATTATCAGTTATACATACTAGATTCTTTGATAGGGCGTTGATCCAGGGAATTACAGTTATGGTTATCTGCCGCGACACTACTATTACATGATTAATGAAAATGAAAATGAATGAGTGGCACTAGAAACAAGAGGATCAATGGATATGATATCATATTTAGCATAGGGCAGTTTCTGCAATTCACTTATACATCATATCCATTGATCCTCTTGTTTCTAGTGCCACTCATTCATTTTCATTTTCATTAATCATGTTATAGTAGTGTCCCTGCAGATAACCATAACTGTAAGTATATTATTTTCTGCCTGCACCTACGCTTGTGGTGATGCCGTCATAATCTGATCCAGGGAATTAGTCTGATTGCCGTATCTGGAGTCAGGAAGGAATTTTTTCCCCCAATGTGGAGCTTAGTGTTGCCACATGGTTTTTTTTTGCCTTCCTCTGGATCAACATGTTAGGCTATGGGTTGAACTAGATGGACTTAAAGTCTTCCTTCAACCTTAAAAACTATGTTACTATGTTACTATGTTACATTGGGCTCGGTGCTCGGCCGAGTACACGAGTATCTTGAGATGCTCGGCCAGAGCACCGAGCACCCGAGCATTTTAGTGCTCGCTCATCACTAGTAGTCATATTAAACACAATATCCACCGACCTCAAGCCCTGTAAGGGAGGTTTTTGTTTAGGAACTTTCAGATATGAACAAAAGCCATAAGGATCCCAAAAAAAAGGGTATTCCTTATATGATATAATTTGCTAATCAGCCAAATCATGGTTACTTACAGTTTCAGTGGACATCAATGGTATGGCCCCATGGCAGGAGTGGTTGGGATCCTCTCCCATCCCCTTATATAGCCCCCATAACACCTGATTCAATCCACCTGTGTCCAATATAGCGGGATCACCTCCACCTGAGGAGGAGCACCAAATTAGGCTCCATACATTCCCTGTATCAGAGGTGCATTATCACATCCTCCATAGTGGCGTGACCTCATCATTCACAGCCTCTCGGCTGCCGGAAATGACACCCGCGTTCTATTTGGAACGCATCTGCGATCCATTTGGAACGCACCTACTATCCGAAAGTGGCGTTCCATTTGGAATGCAGCAGCGTCACGGAAATGACGGGAGCGCAAATAATTGCGTCCCCCATATATTCCAAACCGGTGACCAGAGGTGGCATGTGCATTCTGCTAATTTAAACATTACACACATGTACATTTCCTCCATAGTGGCGTGACATCATCAATCACAGCCTCTCGGCAGAATTTAAAGAGAATACTGCATATTCTTTTCTAAAAGGCCCTTCAACAAGACCCTCGTCATCCGAGGGACCGTTTGATTCGGATACTCCACAGGCTCCTTCAGCCCCACCTCCCCCAAACAGGCCCCCAAATAAAAAGAAAAAGAAAGCAAAAAACAAAAAAATGGGAGGACCCAAGATATCCAAAACTTCTCGCACCTATCCCCTCGCCTTCCTCTGTGCCTCCCTTATGGCCCTCCTTTTAGAACGGAACCTGCCTTACGATCTGCGATCCAAACAAGTCCCTTCAATGGACGAACAGGGAGGGATTTCCTGAATCAAATTATTAACCTCTCCTCATATTTTCTAAATATTCAGGAACAGGAGATATTAAGAAGAGGTTTGAGTTTTGTACCAACGGAGAGGTATGATGCATTCAGTTGGAGCAAAGATCTTGCTCTATTTTGCCGTGAATTAAAATGGAAGAAATACTTCCTACTAACTAAGGAGGAAGATCTTTCCAGATTTGATCTCACTAGCGAGGACAGAGAAGCCTTGGAGGACTTGGGTATATTATGGGAGGATAGTAAAAGACCCTTAGGTAAAGGCCCATTCACATCCATAAAAAACAAGAGTACTAAACTGCCACCCAATAGTGATTTTGACTCAATTGACGTTTTTTCAAAATTGGTTTCTGATAAGATGAAACTGCTGCAGCAAAAGAGGGTAGGCTATTCCTCTAATCTAACCTCTGAAGAAATGAGGGCTCTAGTGGAACTGTCTGAGAAGAAGCAGATTGTGATAAAGGCCTCAGATAAGGGCAGAAATATCGTCGTACTTGATCATAATCAATATCTTGAGATGTGTCAATCAATCCTTGGTGACAGAGGGTCTTATCGAGTGCTTGAATCTGATCACACAATTGACTTCTCCAATACCCTTTATGAAATTTTGGTGAAGGGATTGGAGGAGTTTTTGATATCAAAAAATGAGATGGAGTTTATGACACAGCGGTTCCCTACTGTACCATCTTTTTATGGCATACCAAAAATTCATAAGGGTACCTCCCCTTTAAAAGGTAGGCCAATTGTTGCGGGCATTGACTCCATCTCACAGAATGTTGGGATTTATATACATAGCATTCTGAGACCCTTTGTTACTTCATTGTCATCCTATGTTCGTGATACCAGTGACCTTATTAGCAAACTGGATGGTATTACAATGGAAGAAATGGTATTCTATGCATCTATTGACGTTGAAGCCTTGTATAGCTCCATACATCACGACATTGGTTTAAAGGCGGTTGAACACTTCTTGGGTACAAGAGGGAGTTAAATGAGATGACACAATCTGTTTGTTCTTGAGCTCTTGCACTTTGTCCTTCATCACAATTACTTCCTGTTTAATCGGAAGTACTACCACCAGCTCAGGGGCACAGCGATGGGGATCCCTTGTGCCCCCTCTTACGCTAATTTGCTCTTGGGCTGGTGGGAGGACGCTTTGGTGTTCGATGAATCTATGTGCGAGTGGACGGAGAAGATCCTATTTTGGGCAGATACGTGGATGATGTGCTGGTCCTGTGGAATGGGTCAGTAGGATCTTTTGGTGAGTTCGTAAAAGAACTTAAAACCAATAATATAGGCCTCTTCTTTGCTTTTGAAATAAATCACAAGGAACTGGCCTTCCTTGATGTTCAATTATCCAGGGATCAGGGAGGAAAGATCTGTACAAAGATCCATTGAAAACCCACAGCGACTAACAATCTCCTCCACTGGACCAGCCATCATCCTGCCCCTTTGAGAAGAGGTATCCCAAAAGGGCTAAGACTAAGGCGTAATTGCTCAGATGTAAACACCTTTCATCTCCAGGCAAAAGACCTAGAGAAACGGATTTTAGATAGAGGATTTTCACAGGAGGTCCAAAAAAAGCCTATAAAAATGCCCTATAGGAATCAGGAACCAGGGAATCTCTCCTAACACCAAAACCTAAAAAAATTGATCAAACTACCAGAGTTATTGGAACGTTTGATGCCAGAAATGTTGAGATTACAGATATATTCAGAAGACACTGGTGTGTGCTTCAAGCAGACTCCACTATTCGTGATTTCATATCACCATATCCATCAATCACCTTCAGGAAAGGAAGATCTATTGGTGATCGCCTTATGCATAGTTATTACCAACCTCTAATGGTCAAAAGCACCTGGCTGGAGGAGAGGAGGACCACGGGCACATATAGGTGTGGTCACTGCTCAGTATGTCCCTGGATTGTACCCAGTAAGGAATCGATTTGTGCTGTAATGGGCAAGAGCTACAAAGTGCGTGGCTTTGCCAATTGCAGCACAAAAGGACTAGTTTATTTGATTACATGCAGCTGTCCCCAAAACTAGGTGGGCAAAACAATCAGGGAGTTTAAAAACGTGTCAGTGAACATCTGGGTGAGGTCAGTAATTTTAGAGACACTCCTGTTTCCCGACACGTCCATACTTGTCATGACGGTGACCCAAAAAACCTGAAGTTTAGTGTCCTGGAAGTGGTCTCTCCATCCCCCAGACAGGGGAACTTTAATAAAAAACTATTGCAGAAGGAGAGCAGATGGATCTATAATTTCCACTGCATACAACCTGATGGAATGAATGAACAAATCACCTATAGGTGTTTTCTGTAAATTTGTTTTTTCACCTTTTTAGTGCTATATCCTTGCAGGATCAGGAAAAGAATAAATCCTCAAAAAAAAGCCATTTGACTAAAAATTACCCAAAAACGGTTTGGTCTATAGGAATGATGACCTATTGATCATCATTTATTCAAAAAGACGCCTAAACACATGCCTCTGGTTGGCATCGGGGGGAGTAGCTGTAGATCACAGGGTGACATTATGAAAATTGCCTGTTAAATTCATTATATAGGGGAAAAGATACCGCTTAAACTAACAACGATTCTCATGTCTTTTTGAAAACAATCTGACAAGAATCGTGCTCCGATTTTCAAATGCACTCTGTGTATGTGATTAAACTAGCAGAGTGCATTTGCCACCTCCGGTTGCCGACTGCAGTGTCTGGGGAGAGCATGTTCTAGTTGCACCCCTGTCACTTCCGGGTTGTGTTTGCTTTCCTATGGAACACAGGCAATTTTATTCGGCTGCCGAGAGGCTGCGATTGATGATGTCACGCCACTATGGAGGAAATGTACATGTGTGTAATGTTTAAATTAGCAGAATGCACATGCCACCTCTGGTCGCCGTTTGGAATATATGGGGGACGCAATTATTTGCGCTCCTGTCATTTCCGTGACGCTGCTGCGTTCCAAATGGAACGCCACTTTCGGATAGTAGGTGCATTCCAAATGGATCGCAGATGCGTTTGTCACCACCCGGGGGTCTGCTGCAGCGTTCCAGCAACCTCTCCCTGCACCCTCAGCAGCCAGAGAAGAACTCCCCGCCTGGCACCCACGTTCCAGCGCCCTCTGCTGGAGTAGCGCCACTCAGCTCCTCAAATTCCATGGCTACTGCTTGAGCACATGAAACAATATCTCCAAACCTGTTTCTTCTGGAGAGACTGCAGAGAGCATGCTCCTCCCCTCAGCCAATCGCCTAGCCTCTGTGTCCTGCCAATCAGGACCGCCCTGCTGATATATAAGCTTCCTGTTTCCTGTCAGTCTTTGTCAGGGCAACTTCTACCTATTGAAGTGGCTAATCCTGGTCTGGTCAGGTTGTTCCTTGTTTTGCTGGTTATCTGATTTCTGTGTGTTTCCTCCTACAGATCTCCGCCTTACCGGCTCCTTGCTGACTCCGTGTTCCGGGTCACCCTCCTGGATCCCTTCCAAGCTGAATTGCTGATTCAGGTCCTGCTCCGGATTCTCTGTGTTTCCGGTTCTCTGTGTTCTATCTTACCCGGTTGCTGTATTGTTTCCACGTCGCCTTGGGTCGGTTTAACACACGTGTCCGCTTCATTGGCCCCTTCGAGGCTGGTCCCGGCAGTATCCCTGTATAGGGGTCAAGCGCTCCGGGGTCTCCCTCGCTGGTGTTCCAGTGCTGTGGCCGTGTGGCCCTCCCCTGGGGCGTGGGTTCTATTCTGTTCTGTTCTGTTCAATAAACCCGTTAACTCAACTGTACTGGTCCGCCTCTCTATCAACCAGGTATCAGCATCCGCTTTACGCGGTCCAGTGGGTCCACGTGTGGGGTCCGTCAGTAGGACGTGACAGAGTTTGCCCTGGCCATGGACCCCGCTGATTCCAGGTTTGATGCCCAAAGAGAGCTGGCCGCACTCCGCCAGAGTCACGACCAGGTTGTGGCGTTTATCCAGTCCCTAGAGGCCCGCTTGGGGGCGCCCTCTACCACTGATCCCACTCTCTCCTCCCAGGTGCTGAGTCTCCACCAGCAGGTGGACGGTCTGAGTGAGATACAGATTCGGATCTTATCCCATATGTCCTCCATGGATGAGCGGCTCAGCAGCCTACAGAGAACAACAGGAAGCCCAGGTTCCGTTCCCGTGCTGCCAACTGAAGCTCCGACTGGAGCGTGTCTTCACTACGGCTGTGCCAGCCCACCAGGTACACTGGGGATTCTAAAGCATGTCGGGGGTTTATTAACCAGTGCCAGCTCCACTTCCGGTTATTACCACACCAATTCCCGACGGATGAGGCGGAAGTAGCGTTCTGGCTTCGCACCTCGAGGGGGAGGCACTGGCATGGTTCAACCCGTTGCTGGAGAGTGAGGATCCCATCGTGCCGACCTGCGGGCGTTCCTGGACACCTTTCGTAGGACGTTCGATGAGCCAGGACGGGTGGCGTCCGCCACCGAGGCGCTCTTTAACCTGCGACAAGGTAACCTGTCTGTGGGGCAATATGCCATCCAATTCCGTACCCTGGCTGCCGAGCTCCGCTGGGCGGATGAGCCCTTGCTCAGAGTCTTCCACCGGGGATTGTCTACCCGTATCAAGGATGAACTTGCGGTTCAGGACTTACCCAGCTCCCTGGAGGAGTACATCGCCCTCGCTGTCCGAATTGACCGTCGTCTTCAGGAGCGGTTCCAGGAGAGAACGCAGGAGAGGCCACTGGAGAGAGGGTCCTTTCTTCCGGAGACCTCGGCACTCCCGGCAGGGCACGAGGCCATGGAGGTGGATCGTGTTCAGTTCCGGACCCAGAGGAGGGAGGAGAGGATCGCCCGGGGCCTGTGCCTTTTTTGTGGAGAGTCTGGCCACTTTCGCCGCCAATGCCCCAAGCGGCCAGAGAACCTCCAGCTAGGGTAGGTAAGAGAGGCTCACCTAACAGAGAGAAAGCTCTCTCCACCTCTCACTATTGCCATCCAGGTCACGGTTGGAGACGTACGCCATTCGGAGCTGGCTGGTCTGGATTCCGGGTCCGCAGGTAACTTTGTGCAGCTGGAGACGGCGCAACGCTACGGTATTCCCATATACCCCCTGCAGCATCCCCGTGTCATCACCTCGGTCGATTGGAGACCCTTACAAGACGCCGTGACGGGTGTCACCGGAGAGGTGGAAATACAGGTCGGTCCTCGTCACATGAGCATCTTACCTTCTATTTCCTGCCGGTCCTGTCTCCTCCGTTTCTGCTCGGTCTTCCATGGCTCCGTATTCATGAACCAGTGCTGGAATGGCGAACAGGGTAGGTCCTGCGGTGGGGACAGGCGTGCCATAGCCGCTGCCTTCTTCCCGTCTCTCCCCTCCGGGTGCCACCTTCCCTGGCAGCGCTCCCGGGTAGTCCTCGGCCAATCGGTCGTATGCTGACGTCTTCGACAAGGGGGAGGCTGAGACGTTGCCTCCGCACGGACCCTCTGACTGTCCCATTGATCCGGTACCAGGGGCTCCAATGTCCGAATGTCAAGAGGAGGAGCCACGCTCCATCGTCGATCCGTCCGACGTCTGCATGGCGGCGCCCCTGCGTCTGTCCCTGCCGCCCCCAGGTAAGACGCTGGTATCCGACGCTGATCGGGGGCGCGTCCTTTGCTGGGGCCATGCATCCGGACTCGCAGGCCATGCGGGGGTGACGACGACCCTGCGCTTGCTTGGTCGGTACTATTGGTGGCCACGGATGCGTCAGGACGTCACCGACTATGTTTCCGCCTGTTCCTCCTGTGCTCGATGCGGGCCACACAAGCGTTTGCCCTCGGACTCCTTCTGCCCTTTCCGGTACCCTCGGGACCTTGGAGGCGGTTGTCACGGTCCCGCTCCTCCTGCTCGGGTTCCTAGACGGTTTCCGTCTGGGGGGGGGGCGTGGAGGGGGGGTACTGTCACCACCCGGGGGTCTGCTGCAGCGTTCCAGCGACCTCTCCCTGCACCCTCAGCAGCCAGAGAAGAACTCCCCGCCTGGCACCCACGTTCTAGTGCCCTCTGCTGGAGTAGTGCCACTCAGCTCCTCAAATTCCATGGCTACTGCTTGAGCACATGAAACAACATCTCCAAACCTGTTTCTTCTGGTGAGACTGCAGAGAGCATGCTCCTCCCCTCAGCCAATCGCCTAGCCTCTGTGTCCTGCCAATCAGGACCGCCCTGCTGATATATAAGCTTCCTGTTTCCTGTCAGTCTTTGTCAGGGCAACTTCTACCTATTGAAGTGGCTAATCCTGGTCTGGTCAGGTTGTTCCTTGTTTTGCTGGTTATCTGATTTCTGTGTGTTTCCTCCTACAGATCTCCGCCTTACCGGCTCCTTGCTGACTCCCGTGTTCCGGGTCACCCTCCTGGATCCCTTCCAAGCTGAATTGCTGATTCAGGTCCTGCTCCGGATTCTCTGTGTTTCCGGTTCTCTGTGTTCTATCTTACCCGGTTGCTGTATTGTTTCCACGTCGCCTTGGGTCGGTTTAACACACGTGTCCGCTTCATTGGCCCCTTCGAGGCTGGTCCCGGCAGTATCCCTGTATAGGGGTCAAGCGCTCCGGGGTCTCCCTCGCTGGTGTTCCAGTGCTGTGGCCGTGTGGCCCTCCCCTGGGGCGTGGGTTCTATTCTGTTCTGTTCTGTTCAATAAACCCGTTAACTCAACTGTACTGGTCCGCCTCTCTATCAACCAGGTATCAGCATCCGCTTTACGCGGTCCAGTGGGTCCACGTGTGGGGTCCGTCAGTAGGACGTGACAGAGTTTGCCCTGGCCATGGACCCCGCTGATTCCAGGTTTGATGCCCAAAGAGAGCTGGCCGCACTCCGCCAGAGTCACGACCAGGTTGTGGCGTTTATCCAGTCCCTAGAGGCCCGCTTGGGGGCGCCCTCTACCACTGATCCCACTCTCTCCTCCCAGGTGCTGAGTCTCCACCAGCAGGTGGACGGTCTGAGTGAGATACAGATTCGGATCTTATCCCATATGTCCTCCATGGATGAGCGGCTCAGCAGCCTACAGAGAACAACAGGAAGCCCAGGTTCCGTTCCCGTGCTGCCAACTGAAGCTCCGACTGGAGCTGTGTCTTCACTACGGCTGTGCCAGCCCACCAGGTACACTGGGGATTCTAAAGCATGTCGGGGGTTTATTAACCAGTGCCAGCTCCACTTCCGGTTATTACCACACCAATTCCCGACGGATGAGGCGGAAGTAGCGCTTCTGGCTTCGCACCTCGAGGGGGAGGCACTGGCATGGTTCAACCCGTTGCTGGAGAGTGAGGATCCCATCGTGCCGACCTGCGGGCGTTCCTGGACACCTTTCGTAGGACGTTCGATGAGCCAGGACGGGTGGCGTCCGCCACCGAGGCGCTCTTTAACCTGCGACAAGGTAACCTGTCTGTGGGGCAATATGCCATCCAATTCCGTACCCTGGCTGCCGAGCTCCGCTGGGCGGATGAGCCCTTGCTCAGAGTCTTCCACCGGGGATTGTCTACCCGTATCAAGGATGAACTTGCGGTTCAGGACTTACCCAGCTCCCTGGAGGAGTACATCGCCCTCGCTGTCCGAATTGACCGTCGTCTTCAGGAGCGGTTCCAGGAGAGAACGCAGGAGAGGCCACTGGAGAGAGGGTCCTTTCTTCCGGAGACCTCGGCACTCCCGGCAGGGCACGAGGCCATGGAGGTGATCGTGTTCAGTTCCGGACCCAGAGGAGGGAGGAGAGGATCGCCCGGGGCCTGTGCCTTTTTTGTGGAGAGTCTGGCCACTTTCGCCGCCAATGCCCCAAGCGGCCAGAGAACCTCCAGCTAGGGTAGGTAAGAGAGGCTCACCTAACAGAGAGAAAGCTCTCTCCACCTCTCACTATTGCCATCCAGGTCACGGTTGGAGACGTACGCCATTCGGAGCTGGCTGGTCTGGATTCCGGGTCCGCAGGTAACTTTGTGCAGCTGGAGACGGCGCAACGCTACGGTATTCCCATATACCCCCTGCAGCATCCCCGTGTCATCACCTCGGTCGATTGGAGACCCTTACAAGACGCCGTGACGGGTGTCACCGGAGAGGTGGAAATACAGGTCGGTCCTCGTCACACTGAGCATCTTACCTTCTATTTCCTGCCGGTCCTGTCTCCTCCGTTTCTGCTCGGTCTTCCATGGCTCCGTATTCATGAACCAGTGCTGGAATGGCGAACAGGGTAGGTCCTGCGGTGGGGACAGGCGTGCCATAGCCGCTGCCTTCTTCCCGTCTCTCCCCTCCGGGTGCCACCTTCCCTGGCAGCGCTCCCCGGGTAGTCCTCGGCCAATCGGTCGTATGCTGACGTCTTCGACAAGGGGGAGGCTGAGACGTTGCCTCCGCACGGACCCTCTGACTGTCCCATTGATCCGGTACCAGGGGCTCCAATGTCCGAATGTCAAGAGGAGGAGCCACGCTCCATCGTCGATCCGTCCGACGTCTGCATGGCGGCGCCCCTGCGTCTGTCCCTGCCGCCCCCAGGTAAGACGCTGGTATCCGACGCTGATCGGGGGCGCGTCCTTGCTGGGGCCATGCATCCGGACTCGCAGGCCATGCGGGGGTGACGACGACCCTGCGCTTGCTTGGTCGGTACTATTGGTGGCCACGGATGCGTCAGGACGTCACCGACTATGTTTCCGCCTGTTCCTCCTGTGCTCGATGCGGGCCCACCAAGCGTTTGCCCTCGGACTCCTTCTGCCCTTTCCGGTACCCTCGGGACCTTGGAGGCGGTTGTCACGGTCCCGCTCCTCCTGCTCGGGTTCCTAGACGGTTTCCGTCTGGGGGGGGGGCGTGGAGGGGGGTACTTGTCACCACCCGGGGGTCTGCTGCAGCGTTCCAGCGACCTCTCCCTGCACCCTCAGCAGCCAGAGAAGAACTCCCCGCCTGGCACCACGTTCCAGTGCCTCTGCTGGAGTAGTGCCACTCAGCTCCTCAAATTCCATGGCTACTGCTTGAGCACATGAAACAACATCTCCAAACCTGTTTCTTCTGGTGAGACTGCAGAGAGCATGCTCCTCCCCTCAGCCAATCGCCTAGCCTCTGTGTCCTGCCAATCAGGACCGCCCTGCTGATATATAAGCTTCCTGTTTCCTGTCAGTCTTTGCCAGGGCAACTTCTACCTATTGAAGTGGCTAATCCTGGTCTGGTCAGGTTGTTCCTTGTTTTGCTGGTTATCTGATTTCTGTGTGTTTCCTCTCTTACAGATCTCCGCCTTACCGGCTCCTTGCTGACTCCCGTGTTCCGGGTCAACCTCCTGGATCCCTTCCAAGCTGAATTGCTGATTCAGGTCCTGCTCTGGATTCTCTGTGTTTCCGGTTCTCTGTGTTCTATCTTACCCGGTTGCTGTATTGTTTCCACGTCGACTTGGGTCGGTTTAACACACGTGTCCGCTTCATTGGCCCCTTCGAGGCTGGTCCCGGCGGTATCCCTGTATAGGGGTCAAGCGCTCCGGGGTCTCCCTTGCTGGTGTTCCAGTGCTGTGGCCGTGTGGCCCTCCCCTGGGGCGTGGGTTCTATTCTGTTCTGTTCTGTTCAATAAACCCGTTAACTCGACTGTACTGGTCCGCCTCTCTATCAACCAGGTATCAGCATCCGCTTTACGCGGTCCAGTGGGTCCACGTGTGGGGTCCGTCAGTAGGACGTGACAGCGGGCGTCATTTCCGGCCGCCGAGAGGCTGTGAATGATGAGGTCAGGCCACTATGGAGGATGCGATAATGCACCTCTAATACAGGGAATGTATGGAGCCTAAGTTGGTGCTCCTCCTCAGGTGGAGGTGATCCAGCTATATTAGACACAGGTGGATTGAATCACGTGTTATGAGGGCTATATAAGGGGATGGGAGAAGGATCCCAAATACTCCTGCCATGGGCCATACCATTGATGTCCACTGAAACTGTAAGTAACCATGATTTGGCTGATTAGCAAATGATATCATATGAGATATACCCTTTTTTTTGGGATCCTTATGGCTTTTGTTATATCTGAAAGTTCCTAAACCAAAACCTCCCTTACAGGGCTTGAGGTCGGTGGATATTGTGTTTAATATGACTCCATGGACTAGTATGTTCTTGATATTTGGGGAACTCTACTGTAAGCTTCATCTTAGTGTGTTGATACAGCCAATTTTTGTGACTAGTAAGGCTGATCTTTTTATCTCTAAGCATCTTTACAGATCTTTAGTGGACTAATATTTAAGGTTCTGGCCTCATGGTGGGATGTTAATTGAATTTCTTGGTGTTTATCCTGTAAGTATCCATTTTATAAATTCTTGACCCCAGTTCTTTTGGTTACCCCGATATTTACACGACTTTATTCCAACTTATAGTACACCTGGTCCAATATTTTATAATCAAAGGGATCTAGTGACACAGCTGTTGTCCCCTTGATGCTGCAGCAATAGAGTGCAAGGTATTCCATAGTAAATTGTTAATTAATGGATGCTATATTCACTCAGTAAAAGATGCATGTAATGACATGGTTGTCTTTCCATTCTGTAAAGGACCTCTCCAAAAACTTCTGATGAGCCCAGTTATAAAAATGGGCGAAACGCGTCAAGTATGGGGAATTTTATAATATGATTTTGATGGATGATAAACATACAATGTGTATACCAGAGAAAAGTAGGGTGTGATATATCCCCTTCATATTTTGTGAGGACAAACAAGTCTGGTGGTAGGATTAGCCACCAATCTGGAGGCATCCTGTAGTTACAAAGATAACTACTGTTTGTCCACATGGTATTTTTATAAGATCAGAAATTGTCTGTATTGATCACATTGCGAAATTTTGAATTTACTGTCCTGATTTTCCTACACTAATTGTTTTGTGAGTCTGGATCCGTTTTAATTGATATTTGTACAATAAAGTTGTTTTTTATTCACAAAATTATCCAAGATGGTATTTACTCTCGTAGCAGAATAAAGAAAAGTTATCAATTTTCTCGAGCAGCCGCCTGCTGCCTGCTCAGCATAGCAATCAGCCCCTTCCCAGGCACGCAAATAGGAGTCACACGCAGTTTTGATCTTTTACTGGCTTTACTTTCTGATCTGCAGTTCTTACAATACGCAGTCAGTTCACTAGCGACTCTGATACCCGGATTAGCAGCTGGGGCGGCTCATCAGCAGTACCCCATTTCAGGTTCCTCTCGGGCCTCTGCTCACTGTCCCGTGCACTATCTACAGTCCAGCCGTCACAGGCTTTCTTTAGGCACCCTTCCGGGCCTCCTAGCCCCAGTCCAATGGCCTTCCTTTTGTGGTGGGTTGGGTCCGGGACATAAAGACTCAGCACCCCGCCGGAATTCATGGTTGGGGCATGCAGCTTCCCGCCACTTCAGCAGAGCCGGCACTCTGGTTCCGGCTTGGTTCCTCGGTTTCCCCGCTGATTCAGAGACACCTTGGACCCCTTCTCACTTCCCTCAGTATGCAGCCTGGGTCCCGAGCTAGCCATATGGTGGCACAGGCCGCCGGGTCCGGGTTCTTCCTCTTTGGTGTCTCAGTTGACTAGGCTACTGGGTGTCTTAGCTAGTGTCCTTTCCTCATTCTCTCACTCTCCTTTCCTTTTTTCCTTCCTCCTCTCCTCCTCTAACCTGGTGTTCCCAGCTTTTTGTTTCTGTTCCTCCATCCCTTACCATGCTCCTTCCTAACTCTCCACCCTCCACCTAGCTCCTCCTGCTATTCAGTGCCAGACATGCAGTAACTTGGACTTGGGATCAGGGGTGTGTTGGATATTTGTGCGGGGTGACCGACTTACCAGTCACAGCTACTATGCCTCTCAGTTGCGACCGGTCCGCACGGGCGCAACATTAGGTTTTAATATAAACGTTTAAATTTAAAATCAATTAAGACATTATACAGCTCCATTAATTAAAACTCCATTGGGAGAGAGAAATGGAAGAAAGAAATAGCTAAATCTAATGAGGAAACCACTAAATTCATACTAGGAGTTAGTCTATAATAAGTTGATCAGTTAGTAAAAAATGCAGATCAACCCAATATGAATAAAGGGCAATATTTGTTAACCCACAATTACTTCACTTTTGATGGTCAATTTTGCATGCAGAAGCAGGGTGTTAGCATGAGAGGGAAATATCCTCCCTCCCTTGCTAATATTGTTGTTGCAATCTGGGAAGAAAAATGCTTATTTTCCCCTGCCAATGCATTCTCTAAACATATTCAATTTTAGGGGCGCTATATCGATGATAGAGTTCTCATATGGAAAGGTGAAATACCAGGTATTGAGGAATTTTTGGAGTTCATTAAAGGTGTTGTCCGGGTTTTTTGTAGAATTTCTGTGTGTATCTAGACTGCAGTTTGACAGTTTGTAATTTACATCCTGTCAACATTTTGCATTGTCACCCAGATATCACTTATTTGCATCTACCAGGGAACGATCAGGGGGTGTGTTTGTGTTGGAGCCTGCACGTAAATGCAGAAGTGGTCATTATGCCCAGGCTCCTACAAACATGCCCCCTTCCAGTCTCAGTATGCCAAGCCACCCCCAGACTGCTACAGGCACGTCCCAGCCCCTAATATGACCAACCATCCCCATTACAGACACAGTGGTCCCCTCCTCCACTGACACAGTGTGCCAAATCTGCAGCTGTATGAAGTAGATTGTGTCATTGCAGGAGGGGATTGCTGAATGAAAATCAATATAATGTGTGTGTGCACCTCTCAATTGGGGCAAGGTGAAAGTTGGGGACATTAAAAAAAAGGGAGGGGGCTAACAAGGTAGGGTATTCTCTCCAAGTTGAGCCTCTCAAAGAATTAGCCACACGACCTTGATGGTCTGAATCATTACATATGGCGTACACAACAATGATTTATAACTATACTAGCTGGGAGCCCGATGCACATGCATCGGGATTCTAGAAGGGCGAGTCTCAGACTCGCAATGGTCGCTGCGCGAGTCGACTGAGAACTGCCAATGCTTCGCGCGTATCCACATGACCACGCCGGCTCGCATTGCGAGTCGACTCAGAACTGCTCGCAATGGCCGCTTCGCGGCCAATGCTTCGAGCGTATCCACATGGCCACGCCGACTCGCATTGCGAGTCGACTCAGAACTGTTCGCAATGGCCGCTTTGCAGCCAATGCTTCGAGCGTATCCACATGACCACGCCGACTCGCATTGCGAGTGGACTCAGAAGGGGCAAAAAACCTATTCGCAATTATATAATAGATGAAAGATACAAATGCACTCTTTATGTAGTAGTCACAAAGTACTCAGAATAATGTTTTTGATATCTGGCCACATGCTCCATCATTGTTGAATCTCGTGTTTGTTGGTGGCATCCCATGCCAGAATCAGTTCATATGAGAAGAACGAGTCCATTCTTTGCCAAATGTCTTCCAATATTGGGACTGTAAGTGATTTCCATTTGGAAGTGATAGCTTTTATTGTAGCAATAAAAATAAAAGAACATTAGCATAAGGAGGTCAGTGATTCGTATTTAGTAGAGCCAGCGCTGGGTCCACTGGAAGATTTCTCCTAGCATTTCTATGTGTATCTAGACTATAAAATGTTGACAGTTTATAATTTACATCCTGTCAACATTTTGCATTGTCACCCAGATATCACTGATTTGCATTTACCAGGGAATGATCAGGGGGTGTGTTTGTGTTGGAGCCTGCATGTAAATGCAGAAGTTGTCATTACGCCCAGGCTCCTATAAACATGCCCCCTCCCAGTCTCAGCATGCTCAGCCACCCCCAGACTGGTACAGGCTCACCCCAACCCCTAATATAACCACCAATCCCCATTGAACACAGCGGTCCCCTTTTCCACTGACACAGTGTGTCGAATCTTCAGCTGTATGAAGTTGATTGTGTCATTGCAGGAGGGAATTGCTGAGTGAAAATCAATATAGTGTGTGTGCACCCACCTAGTCCTAAAATTAGAATATAAAATCAATTTCATCAATTGTAACACCCCTGCTGTTATTTATCCTATAGAATGCAGCTTGCGCAAGCTGCAATACATGGGGCACACTAAAGATACACTTAAAATAATACGATGACATTTGTCTGATTTGTCTGCATTTTACCAACTGTGACAATAGGGATCTGCAAGGATTAAAATTTATTGGGATGAAAAATTTCATAGATCCAAAAGAGGGGGGAGATTAAACGTTTTATTTTAAATTAATAGTCATTCTGGATATTTAAGCTTGCTCCCAGAGTTCCAGATGGTCTCAACATCAGACAGGATTTGATCCTACACCTACAATATATTTGATAATCCATCACAAATTTTTGTCAGATTTGGCAAACAGTAGTTCTTTAAAGAAAGATACACTTCCATCAATCAGTCCTTAGCACAAAAAATTTTTTTTTCAAAAATGTTTTTTTTTAAAAGAAGAGGGAAAATAAACAGTTTCAAAAAGGATATTTTTGTGTCAATTTTCCCCCCAATTTTTTTTTCAAAGAAATTTTGTTTTCAAAAGATTTTTTTTCTCTCAAAAATCTTTTTTTAAATGGAAAAATATTTTTTTTTTAAAAAAGTTATTTTTTTCAAACAAAATTTTTTTTTTCCAAAAAACTATTTTTTTTAAAAAAGATTTTTTTCAAAAAAAATGTTAAATTTTTTCCAAAAATTATTTTTTTTCTCTCAAAAGAATTTTTTTTCAAACAGGAAAATATTTTTTTTTTCAAAATAGATTTTTTTTTTAAGAAAATGTTTTCTTTTCCAAAAAATAATAATTTTTTTTCAAAGGGGAAAGACATTTTTTAGATTTTTGTTTGTCAAAAAAATTTTTTTTGTTTCAAAGTGGAAAATAATCTATCTCTATTCAATGCACAGTTAACAGTGTTCAATTAATGAACCCTCACTCTGGTTTAACTCTGAAAATTTCTTATCAGCGGCGATCTGTATAAGGTTCTCTGTATTATTCTTTACTGATCGTACTCTCCAGAGGACAAGAGGGAACAGGTGACGTATTTCTCCTATACACACAGCGCTGCATCATCACTATTGTGTCCTCACTCCTGAGTCTCCAGCAGCTAGACTTAACTGCCGGAAAATTCCTCTCTAGTTACTAAGCGACCTTTGACATACAACCCATTGGTTTTAACAACGTTGTCCCCAGCGTTTGCCACCATATACTATATATATGTGGCAGCCCTGCAGTCCAGTTGCCACTACCAAAAGGATAATTGGTCACAGCACCTTGGGGTCTTTTGCAAGACCTTCAGGCTTCCGGTCTGCACCTGGACGCACGTCCACCCCGGAAGAGTTCACATCCGGTTATCACATATTATTAAAGTCAAATAAAGACAGCGTCACAGACCTTCAATGGTGGCACCATTAAAGGTCTGTGACGCTGTCTTTATTTGACTTTAACAGTTGCCACTACCAGTCTGGAGCAACCGGGGCTGGCAAGTCCAGTCACCCACAAACACACCCAGCATGCACCTGATCCCAGGTAGTGGGATGGCTCAGGCAGCCATGGGATGGCAGGAGGAGTAAGGTGGTCGGTGCGAAGTGATCAGGAAGCAGTCAGAGAAAGAATGGAACAAAGGAGAAAGACCAGGGGAAGTGGGAGGTCAGTTGGATGAGGTCAGAAGCACAGAGGACAGAGAGAGCATGGACCCGGGGACCTGAAACAGTGATGGGGCCTGTCCCGGGTCCTGAGGCTAAAGACTGCAGGAAACGAGAGAGAGTCCCAGGGGCACGGGCAGTAAGCGATCCACACATGCACCCGAGTCTGCAATGAAGTGGGGCCCGGCCCTGAAAGTGGCAAGGAGGCTCCAAGCTCCAACCACAGAACCGGGGGCCACGAGATCTCCAGAGCTGTGGTCAATTCCTGGCACACAGCCAAGAAGGCAGCCATACGAGGGCTAGGGTACTCAGACGGTCACCCATGAAAGTGCGTGGGTGCTGGATTGGGCGCGGTGTGTGGGGAGGCTCGTGCAAGAAGGAGAAGAAGGGGCAGTGCTAGGAAGAAGAGCAAAGCTCAGGAGGAAAGGAACATGAAGGGGGTGCACTGAACAAGCCATCCTAGTTGCCAAGACTACCGGGCCGCCAATGTACTTGCTGTAACCTTAACACCTATCAAGTGAAGCCGAGTAAACCAGGTTGGAACTCAGCCTTTGTGTGAAACTCTCATTTTCCGCCTGAACCTGGGGAGCGGTGGACAGTTGCTAGGGCACGCAGTCCCTTGCAACCTGCTGACAGGACGCTCCAGTCACTTGCTACCTTTATTCATCAACTTCACCGGTTGCCCTGGGGACCCGCTCCTGTGGGGGAGCAAGACCATCACAGCTGCAACTCCATTATCCCCAGGAGTCCCAGACAGCAGCAGTGGCCCCTACTCGCCGCCTTCTACGGGTGGCGTCACAACAAATAGACTCTTTTCTTTTTACCTCTTTCTCTTTTTTATTATTTTTATCCCCTCTTTCCCCCTTTTTACTGACTGCCCGACAGGTGACCACAGACTGGCTCAGGCCACTGTGACATCCCCAAAAAGACCAGAGAGACTAACGAGGCCTGGCTCCGAGTACCCCAGGGCCCCCGCTAGGGGTGAATATATATATATATATATATATATATATATAATATATATATATATATATAATATGAAAAAGATCCTTGCAGCACACAGCTACTACCAAAGATGTACATAAGCTACTAGCTATATATATTTGAGGAAAAAGTTTTATTTTTTTCAAAAAACTCAAAAATCTCCAATTTTTTATATAATTCTGAAGTTCTTGGTACATACATTGGCCAATGTCTGTTTGCTCATCAACTGCGACAAAGTGACTTCAGGTCTGATGAGTCCTAGTCCTATCTGACATCCCTGCCCTCCTTGTCCACCCCCCCGCTTTTCAGTGGGCAGACACCATCTAGACCCTCCATCACCTGTAGGTAATGAGGGTGCAAATTGCAGCATGGAACCTGCAACTCCATATGATAAATAACAAGAGAAAAAAAACTGCACAACACTCAAAGACAAATGTGAACTGGTGCTAGCAAAGCTGCAGGGTTAAATAACCCTGCAGCTTTGCTAGCACCAGTTCACATTTGTCTTTGAGTGCTGTGCAGTTTTTCTCTTGTTATATATATATATATATTATATATATACATACATACATACACACACATATATATATAATTTTTTTTTTTTTTAAACAATAAAGTTTTTATTAAAGTTTTGAACAGTAACAAAGAAAAAGGAGTGAATTAACAGATTCATTATAATTAAAATTCATGACACATAATGAAAAATTTCTGACAATAAAACTTATAAGGACTCATAAATGAACCTGGGGAAAAAGAGAGGAAGAACAGGGGGTAATAAACGATCCTCTCAATTGGGGCAAGGTGAAAGTTGGGGACATTAAAAAAAAGGGAGGGGGCTAACAAGGTAGGGTATACTCTCCAAGTTGAGACTCTCAAAGAATTAGCCACACGACCTGGATGGTCTGAACCATTACATATGGCGTACGCAACAATGATTTATAGTTATATGAGAGATACAAATGCACTCTTATGTAGTAGTCACAAAGTACTCAGAATAATGTTTTTGATATCTGGCCACGCGCTCCATCGTTGTTGAATTCTGTGTTTTTTGGTGGCATCCCTTGCCAGAATCAGTTCATATGAGAAGAACGAGTCCATTCTTTGTCAAATATCTTCCAATGTTGGAACTGTATTTGATTTCCATTTGGAAGTGATAGCTTGCCTTGCAGCAATAAGAATAAAAGAACATTAGCATAAGGGAGGTCAGTGAAACCTATTTAGTAGAGCCAGTGCTGGGTCCAGCGGAAGATTGCTCCCAGCACTGGCTGATAGTAAGATAAATTAATTTTGATACTACCACCACAAATGCAAAAATGTGTCTGTGTCGCCACAATTCTCCCAACAAAGAGGGGAATTTCCTTGAGATGGATGAGCTATGCGATAAGGAGGTAGATACCAGCAGAGTTGAATTTTTTTTTAGATTTCTAGATGGTTCATATATGAAGAGCATTTAAGGGACCAAGACATAGCTAACTGCAATTGTTCTTGGGTAAAGGATGTGCCTAGATCATTTTCCCATTTGATCATATATGGGAGCTTATTTAGATCCTGGGAAGAATTTACACCATGTTCCAAATTATTATGCAAATGTTCTTTTTCTCTGATTTTCCTAATGGTAGGTGCAAATGACAGTAAGTGTAATAAAAGTCATCACCCATTAGAGTATACATTGAATTTTATTGAAGAAACCTCCCAATGATAACAGTATAATCTTCAAAATTAAAAAAAAACTCTAAATGCACTGTTCCAAATTCTGAGGCACAGTAGAGTTTCTAAACATTTGATATTTCTCAGGGTAGAGGAAAACACTGGGCACTGTGGATAACCATTCTATCTTCTGCACATATATAGATTCGATATGGACCGGGTGCTGACGCTCCTTACCAAAGGTGCACGCTCTTAAAAAGTCCATAAAACATATTCCATTGAAGAAAAAATGAGGGGCACTCACCGGTATGAATATCTTCAATTTATTGATCCAGCCAGGTTGCAGGCATGGTGTGACAAGGTGAGGGGAGGGAGTGTGGAGTGCAGACGACAGGCACCATTTTGCGGCGAGATGCCGCTTCTTCCAGTCAGGTCTCCATGTTTGAAAGAACTGAAAATGCTCATTTGTTGAATTTGCAGCATGAGAAGGTTACATTCACTGAAATAAAAAGCTATTTAACTCCAAAACATCCTAACAGGCCAGCTTACATGTTAACATAGGAACCTTTCTTTGATATCACCTTCACAATTCTTGCATCCAATGAACTTGTGAGTTTCTGGAGAGTTTCTGCTTGTATTTCTTTGCATGATGTCAGAATAGCCTCCAGAGCTGTTGTTTTGATGTGAACTGCCTCCCACTCTCATAGATCTTTTGCTTGATTATACTTCAAAGATTCTAGGGTTGAGGTCAGGGGAAGATGGTGGCCACACCATGAGTTTATCTCCTTTTATGCTAATAGCAGCCAATGACACAGAGGTATTCTTTGCAGCAAGAGATGGTGCATTGTCATGCATGAAGATGATTTTGCTCCTGAAGGCACGTTTTTGCTTTTTGTACCATGGAAGAAAGTTCTCAGTCAGAAACTCTATATACTTTGTAGAGGTCATTTTCACACCTTTAGGAACCTTAAAGAAGCCTACCAGCTGTTTCCCAATGATTCCGGCCCAAAACATAACTCCTTCACCTCCTTGCTGACATCGCAGCATTGTTAGAGCCATCCACTACTCCATCCATCTGGACCATACAGGGTTGCTTAGCACTCATTAGTAAACAAGACTGTTTGAAAATTAGTCTTCATGCACGTCTTGGCCCACTGCAACCGTTTCTGCTTCTGAGCACTGTTTAGGGGTGGCCGAATGGTAGGTGTATGCACCACAGCAAGCCTTTGAAGGATCCTACACCTTGAGGTTCGAGGGACTCCAGAGGCACCAGCAACTTCACATATCTGTATGCTGGCCTTTTCAGCAGCTGCTCTCTTAATCCGATGAACTCGCCTGACAGAAACCTTCCTCATTCTGCCTTTATCTGCAAAAACACGTCTGTGCTCAGAATCAGCCACAAATCTCTTCACAGTATGATGATCACACTTAAGTTTTCGGCAGCAGAGAGATGCTTTTCTTTCCCATGTTACTTGAAAATTGTGGGCTGCTTAAATTGTGGAACATCCAGTTTTCCTTTTATTGGGTCACCTGCCAAACTAATTATCACAGGTATCTGAGATGGATTTCAGTGATCCAAAGAACCCTGAGGCACAATACCATCAATTGGTTTCTTTGAAAAAAAAAAAAAAAAAACCCTATGACACTTAAAACCAATTTGCATAATAATCTGGAACATGGTGTAAATGATCATTAACAACTGAAACCCTTGCAAAACCTTTTTTCCCCAAAATAAAATATTGGATAGAGGAAGGACGAATTTGAGAGAAAATTGTTGGACGGGAAGATAGGAGACTTATTAATTGAACACAGGAAGAGTAAACATTACGTGGGAGCCAATATAATTTTGATGTCTTTGAATGTTTTGAGAGATGCCCCAGAGACTAATGCTTGTAATTTGACGACACCATAGTCATCCCAAAGATAGAATTTGGAGAATGGGACCACCAGATCAATGCTTGTGAATGAAATATATTTCAACAGGATGTGGATCAACTTTCTAGAAACCAACCCTCTCCACATTTTAAGAGCGTGTTCCATCACAGGGAGTTAACAAATTTGTGAACCCAAATGTAGGAACTCCGCCTCCAGCAGGAATCTAGTGGATTGGGTTTGGTGGTTGATCTTTCCATGCAAACCCATCAGTGGTCGGACTTAGGGTCCCTCCATTCTTTAAGAGCATCTATGGATATACATTTTTCTTTCACTGGACAGGTCAATCAAGTTTTCTAAGTGTTCTAATAAAATTGCAATTCCCATCTGCGGGGTATAGACAAATTACAAAGCAACCTCCTCTTTTTACAGGCAAATTAGAAAAAAGGAAAAAACTGATAACAGAACACTAGCTCAAATGGACCCAGGGCGGGAAAGATGCTCAACAGAGGGTTTGAACCCATACTAAAATACAAGAATATCTGCTGCACTCAATCCTGTCAGTGTGTACAGGTGCACGCTAAGCACTATACTTACAATAGTAGAAAAAGCGGTACTCTGCTATGACAATTAGAATATAGGAATATTTCATAAGCAAAAAAATTGAGACACTTAGCTTTATAAATATGGCCATATCGATAAACCACCCAGTCACAGCATTGAGGCATGTCTGCTTGATGGGTCTATAACCTCCATTTTCAGCCTCTATTTGGGTTAAAAACCTCCTCTATTTATAAGCAAATTAGAAAAAAGAAAAAAAGTGATAACAGAGAACACTAGCTCAAAAGGGCCCAGGGTGGGGAAGGTGCACAACAGAGGGTGTGAACTCATACCGTCGTGCACTGGGCAGGGGTACTCAGAACCTGGCCCTGTCGTTGTCTCTGGGCTGCAGGGTGTCACGGTTACGTGACCCGGCTCCATGGTCCCAGGCGTGACAATAAAAAGAGGAAGAAATTGAGTTTAATGGGGAATAAAGTTTTTGGAAATAAGTTCATGATGCCACCCATGGTTTCTGGCCAGTGTGGGCCACCGCAAACCACAGTCTGTCACACGATATTTTAAGCTTGACCGGGTACTTTACTTTCAGCTCGTTTACACAACAAAGCAGCTTCAGTACACACTTAAAACAGTTCAGAGAAGGTTCCGGTTATACTCTGGCTGCTGGGACGGTTCGTTGACTGCACTCCCCCTTCTAAGTCCTCTACTGTCCCACGCACAGACTACAGTCCAGTGGTCATGAGTTTTTCCTGGGCTCCCTCCTCCGGGATTCCTAACCCTCATCCCATGGCCTTCCTTCATTGTGCTGGGGTTTTGGGTTTCAGGCATGAAGTCCCTTGACTCCGCCAGTTAATTCTATGGCTGGGGCATGTAGCATCCTACCACTTCAACAGGGCCGGCACCCTGGTTCCAGCCCAATCCCTCGGTGCCCCGTTGGTTCGGGGACACCTTAAACCCCTTCTCTCTTCCCTCGGTACATGGCCTGGGACTCGGACTAGCCATACGATGGCACAGGCCACCTGGTCTGGGTTCTTCCTCTCCGGTTTTACAGTCACTATGCTCTCAGGGTGTCTCGGCTTAGGAGTTCTGTTCCTCTACCTCTACAGCACACCAGGAACTCAAACCTGTATTATCTTTGTCTCTCTAGCTGAGCTCTCCTAACTTAGTGTTCCTGGGTTTTTACTCCAGTTCCACCACCCTTTTCCCGGGTTCTTTCCTAGCTCTCCACCTCCACTTAGCTCCCCCCATTATCCCTTGCCTGACATGGAATACTGGGTCTAGATATTGGGGGATGTGTTGGGTGTTGGTGTGGGGTGACTAAATTACCAGTCCGAGCTGCAGTTATTCACTGTGGCCACTGGTCCGCAGGGGCACCACATTACTAAAATAAAAGAATATCTGAGGCACTAAATCCTGTCAGTGTACACAGGTGTGATGCTAAACACAATACTTACAATAGTAGATAAAGCGGCACTCTGCTATGACAATTAGTAAATAGCAGTGGTTCTTAACCGGGGTTCGATCGAACCCTAGGGGTCATGCACGGTTCATTTTGTGTACCAGTAAAAAACATATACCTATGTCTTGAATTTGGAAAAATATCATATTTGATTTATCACTATAGAAGGGTTCGGTGAATGTGCATATGAAACTGATGGGTTTGGTACCTCAAACAAGATTATGAACCACTGGTATATAGGAATATTTCATAAGCAAAAAAATTGAGACACTCAGTTTTATAAATATGACCATATCAATAAACCACCCAGTCACCGCGTTGAGGCGTGTCTGCTTGACTGGGTACCTAACCTCCATTTTCAGCCTCTATCTGGGCTAAAAACCTCCACTTTTTATAAGCAAATTAAAAAAAGGAAAAAACTAATAACAGAGAACACTAGCTCAAATTGACCCAGGGCAGGGAAGGTGCACAACAGAGGATGTAAACCCTTACTAAGATACAAGAATATCTGTGGCACTCAATCCTGTCAGTGTGCATAGGTGCACGCTAAACACAATACTTACAATAGTAGAAAAGTGTTCAAGCTAGTGTTCTCTATTATCAGTTATTAACTTTTTTCACAACTTGCCTATAAAAAGAGGAGGTTTTTAACCTAGATAGAGGCTGAAAATGGAGGCGACTGGGTTGCTTATTGATATGGCCATATTTATAAAGCTAAGTGTCTTAATTTTTTTGCTTCTGAAATATTCCTATATTCTAATTGTCATAGCAGAGTGCTGCTTTTTCTGCTACCAACAGGCTACAGGCATTGGGCAGAGGCTGTCAGACACTGACAGGCTCCAGGCATCAGATTTTAAGAAGGGCAGGTGCAGGAATCCAGGACCTCAGGTGCAGGACACATACACGTGCAGGACACAGGAACAGGTGCAGGATTCAGGCTGATCCCAGGACACAAGAATGGAGGGATGGACAAGGAACACCGGCAGGATGGGTCAGGACTCAGACTGGTCCCAGAACACAGGGCTTCAGGTAACACACAGGCTTCAGGTGCAGAACACAGGCTGGTACCAAGACCTAAAACCAAACAGACAGGATGGGTCCAGGGACATAGACAGGATGGACACTAGAGTTCAGGGACATCAGGAGACACAGAACTGGTAGCAGGAACGGCTAGTGCTGGATATGGACAACCAGAGCAGCAGACTTGACCCCCACACAGGGCTAGGTTAGGGAACCTCATTAGTTGGTTAGTCAATGGCCAACAGGGAAGGGGAGCTCTAAATACTTGGTGCCTCTCAGCAATAGGCTGGTGACACCAACTCAAGGTGGGTGCACCACTCCTATAAGAGAGAGGGAAGTGTGTGCATGTGCCTAGGCAATAACTAGGAATCCCAACAAGACAAGCACAGGGCCTAAGGCCTAGAGACCCTGGCAGCTGAAATACATGTGGATGGCCATACAGGACAGCAGAAGACCACACAGCACATGGGCAGAAACGCAGCAAAGCAGAAGAATGTGAAAGCAGCCAAGAAAATAAGGACATCAGTATCCCAGCTGGGTGGGAGAGTGCAGGGAAATCGGCACAAGGACGCACCAGAATGCTGGCCCATGTAGAGACTAGAATACTGGTTATACACTATCCCCTTCCTCACGCCCCCTCTTCTGATGGAGCAAAAAAATCCCAAAAATAAAATGGGGCATTCAATGAGGCACACGCCAACCACAGGCAGGAAAAGTCCTACTGTAGAAATAGGTTCAGCAGAGTCCATGGCCTGAGCAATCTGTTACTCATGCTGAGGGGTGGCGAACATCTGGAGATGAACCACAGGTGGTACCCGAGCCTACCCAGACTACAGAAGGACAGCAACCGGGACTTTGGCACCTGAACAGGTCTTGGTGACAGCAGGACAGGGGTCCTGGCTAGAGTCAGACAGGGCTGGCACATAAACACCAACCTATCTATCCTATCCTATCTATCCTATCCTCCATCTCCTATCTTATCTATCATATCCTAGCTATCCTATCTATCCTGTCTATCCTAGTGATCCTATCCTATTTATCCTATCCTATCCTATGTATCCTATCATATCTATCCTAATTTAGCTATCCTATCCTATCTATCCTGTCTATCTTAAGGTAGCTTCACATGCTAGGATATCATTAACGATATCCTTGAAATGTCACGGATTTGTGACCGTTCAACGATATTGTTAGTGTGTCCTTGCGTGTAAACGAACGATGTAGGATGAAAAAATAGTTGGAACGGTCATCACAAAAATGTGATCCTGACCTCAAATCTATCGTTCGTCGTGCAATTAAGGAACTGTGAAGAAGCCACATCGTTCAGTGTGACACCTTTTTGAATGATCTTGTTAAAAGTTCTTCTGTTCCTGCCGCATTAAAAGATCGCTCAGTCCTTGCTCTCCTATTTAACTGGTGCATTGCCGAATGGGATATCGTTAATGATATCCTTGTGTGTGACAATGCACTAACGATGTTGAAATTATCACGTGATCATTCTAAGGATATCAGTAACGATATCCTAGCGTGTAACGCCACCTTTATCCTATCCTATCCTATCCTATCCTATCTTATTCTATTTATCTATCTATCCCATCCTATCCCATCTATCCTATCCTCCCTTTCCTATCTTATTTATAGTATCCTAGCTATCCTGTCTATCTTAAGGCCGCTTTACACGCAAGGATATCCTGAACGATATCCTTGAAACGTCACAGATATGTGATCATTCATAAGATATCGTTAGTGCGTCATTGCATGATATAGGACGAAAAAATCGTTGGATCGTTCATCCAAGATTTGAGATTTTGACCTCAAATCTATCGCTCATTGTCCAATTAACATTCTGTGAAGAACGTACATCGTTCAGTGTGACACCAATAGACAGATAGGATAGAATAGCAAGAATAGGGTTCACCTGTCTCCTGCTGCTACTTCCGGGTCCGCCCATTAAGCTAATTACATATTCACTGCACTGTCAGACAAACAGCCAATCAGAGAAGCTCACACTGTTTGAGAGCTTATGTGAACGGCTGTTGAAGTCAGAGTGCTTTTCCTCAATCTGGACTGTAATTCTGGTTGCTTGCCCTACACGCAACCAATCGGCATTATAGGGTGTGAAATTAGTAAGTATTAACAAAAAAATGAGTGTGGCTTCACAGCAATTTTAAGTCCAGCCCGATGAAGGCTGACAGCTGTGAGCTGCCATCCTCAGCTGCCTAGTTTTATCTTGGCTGGCATTGAAAAATAGGGCGAAGCACACATATTTTTTATTTGCCACCCAAGGGAAAATTAGGAAGCTGAGGGAGGCAGCTCACAGCTGTCTGCCTTCATCGGGCTAGACTTAAAATTGCTGCGAAGCCCCACGCTCTTTTTTAAAAAAAAAATAATTATTAATTTCACATCCTATAATGCCAGGTTGGTTGCCATACACTAATGTGTATGGCAACCAACCAGAATCACTGTCCAGATTGAGGAAAAGTCCTCTAACTACAACAGCCAATCACAGAAGCTCTCAAACAGTGTGAGCTTATCTGATTGGCACGCTGGCGCGTTGCCAAATGTCGGATCGTTAACGATATCCTCGCGTGTGACAACACTCTAATGATGTCGGAAGGATTGCAGTCACTTGACATACCTAATGATCTCGTTCACCTATATCCTAGTAATTGACGGTACCTTTTTCCTATCCTATCAAATCCTTCCTATCCTTTCTAATCTGTCCTAACCTACCTATCCTATCCTAACCTATCCATCTATCTATCATCCGAATTCCTACTGGTTGTGCCAAAACTGAAATTGATAAACTTTTTCTGAAAAAGTTTGCTCATCACTACTGATAACCTCGGCCTGATGTGTGTTTAGACTTGCCCAATATCCAGTGTCTGACAACCTCTGTCCGATGTCTAGTGCCTGTCGGAGCCAAATGACTTCTGCCTGTTGTCCAGTGTCTCCTGACTGTACCCACCTGTAGTTTTCCTTGTCCTGTTGGTGTTTCTGTGCCATCCCTGTCTGACTCTAGCCAGCCCCTCTGTCCTGCTGTCACCAAGCCTTGTTCAGCTGCCACAGTTCTGGACAGTGCTCTTCTCTAGTCTGGGTAGACCCAGGTTCCTCCTGTGGTACAGTGGTTTCACACGTCTGGATGCTCCCCGCCTCTCAACGTGCGTGACAGATTGCATGGATTCTGCTGAGCCCATTATTACTGCAGGACTTTTGTCCAACCTGCGTGTGGTTAACGAATGCTGGATTGAATGCCCTTTTTAATACTGGGGTGGATTTTTTGGTTCCTCAGAAGAGGGGGCGTGAGGTACTGTATAGCCAGCATTCTAGTCTCTGCATAGGCAGGTTCTCCGGTGTGTTCTAAATCCGTCTTGGATAATCAATTACGTCAGAAGATGGAAACTATGAGAAGTAAATATATTATATGTGATTGGACTCCATATTACATGATACTACTGTACAGTGACTGTGGCCGGACAGCTAAGGAATCTTCTCCATACAGAGGTGTGGGATCATTGTTATCCATCATACATGTGACAATCCAAGCACTGACAGGTAACACCGGCCCCACATGAATTCTTTTCACTGACCGACATCACACATGGAGGTGATCCTCACACTTACCTCCCCTCTTTTTGCCTTGCTTTTTATTTTTAGTTCATTGTCTTTTCCAGATGTTATTTTATTTTCGGATGATCTGTCTTTTCTCAGCCAGCAGTAGATGGAACCTATGAGAAATAAATATAATGTAAATGATGAGCCTACATAATAATAATAATAATAATAATAATCATGTTTATTCACTAAGACAGTACTATTAATTGCATAGAGTATTACATACATTTGCATCACTGTCCCAATTACTTACAATCTAAATATCCTATCAGTATGACTTTGGAGTGTGGGAGGAAACCACAGTGCCCAGAAGAAATCCACACAAACACGGGGAGGACATAAAAAAGACAAATCATGCACTTTGTCAGGGGACAATACATTTTCTTTATCTCCGATTGTTATGACAAGTAGAATTTTCTTGCCCCACAATAGTTCCTTTCTAGTATTCATTCTTTATTGAATATCACCAGTATGAATAAGTAATAAAGGCCAAAACTCAGCAAAACCTCTGCCCGATATCTAGAGTCTGTCGAGGCCAGATGACTTCTGTCTGTTGTCCAGTGTTTCCTGACTGTACCCACCTGTAGTTTTCCTTGTCCTTTTGGTGTTTCTGTGCCAGCCCTGTCTGACTCTAGCCAACCCCTCTGTCCTGCTGTCACCAAGCCTTGTTCAGCTGCCACAGTCCTGGACGGTGCTCTTCTCTAGTCTGGGTAGACCCAGGTTCCTCCTGTGGTACAGTGGTTTCACACATCCGGATGCTCCCCGCCTCTCAACGTGCGTGACAGATTGCATGGATTCTGCTGAGCCCATTATTACTGCAGGACTTTTCTCCAACCTGCCTGTGGTTAACAAATGCTGGATTGAATGCCCTTTTTATTACTGGGGTGGATTTTTTGGTTCCTCAGAAGAGGGGGCGTGAGGTACTGTATAGCCAGCATTCTAGTCTCTGCATAGGCAGGTTCTCCGGTGTGTTCTAAAACTGTTTTGGATAATCAGTTACGTCAGAAGATGGAAACTTTGAGAAGTAAATATATTATATGTGATTGGACTCTATATTACATGATACTACTGTACAGTGACTGTGGCCGGACAGCTAAGGAATCTTCTCCATACAGAGGTGTGGGATCATTGTCATCCATCATACATGTGACAATCCAAGCACTGACAGGTAACATCGGCCCCACATGAATTCTTTTCACTGACCGACATCACACATGGAGGTGATCCTCACACTTACCTCCACTCTTTTTGCCTTGCTTTTTATTTTTTGTTTTTTAGTTCTTAGTTCTTTAGTTCTTTTCTCAGCCAGCAGTAGATGGAACCTATGAGAAATAAATATAATGTAAGTGATGAGCCTACATAATAATAATAATAATAATAATAATAATAATAATAATAATCATATTTATTGACTAAGACAGTATTATTAATTCCATAGAGTATTACATACATTTGCATCACTGTCCCAATTACTCACAATCTAAATATCCTATCAGTATGTCTTTGGAGTGTGGGAGGAAACCAGAGTGCCCAGAAGAAATCCACACAAACACGGGGAGGACATACTAACTCCTTGCAGGTGTTGTCCGTGGTGGGATTTGAACCCAGGACCCCAGCGCTGCAGTGCTAACCACTGAGCCAATACATATTACACCATACATATTACATAATACTACTGTACAGTCATTGTGGCTGTTTATCTGGGGAATCTTCTCCATACAGACGTGTTGGATTATTGTCACCCATCATATAGGTGACAATCCAAGTACTGCTCCACATGAATTCTTCTCACTGACCGACATCACACAACATGTAGGAGATTCTCACACTTACTTTCTCTCTTTTTGCCTTTTTTATCATTTTCTGGTTCATGTTCTTTGCTCATTCCAGATGTTCCTTGTTCTTCTTTTTCTGATTTTGGGTCTTTGCTCAGATATATTGCAGATTTTTCTCCCCCTATTTCTGAGGTTTTTGGTGTGAATGTTTGTGAACTCTCTGGGGGGAACATCTTTATGCTGGTATCGGTGGCAGAGAGCTAAATATGGACAAAAGCAAGATATAATATACCTTTTCTTTTGAATTTATTAAATACAGAAAAAAAGATTAATAGACCATAAAAAAAGACAAATCATGCACTTTGTCAGGGGACAGTACATTTTCTTTATCTCCAATTGTTATGACAAATAGAATTTTCTTGCCCCACAGTAGTTCCTTTCTAGTATTCATTCTTTATTGAATATCACCAGTATGAATAAGTAATAAAGGCCAAAACTCAGCAAAACCTCTGCCCGATATCTAGAGTCTGTCGGAGCCAGATGACTTCTGCCTGTTGTCCAGTGTTTCCTGACTGTACCCACCTGTAGTTTTCCTTGTCCTTTTGGTGTTTCTGTGCCAGCCCTGTCTGACTCTAGCCAGCCCCTCTGTCCTGCTGTCACCAAGCCTTGTTCAGCTGCCACAGTCCTGGACACTGCCTATCTCTAGTCTGGGTAGACCTAGTTCCTCCTGTGGTACAATGGTTTCACATCGATGCTCTACCTCTCGACGTGCATGAGATGCTTGAGCATGTTCTGACGCATTATTTGCAACTTGTAACCGCGTTGTTAACTGGATTAATTTTTTTCTGGGGGATTTTGTTCTGAAGGGGTGAGACTGTATGGCATTATCGCATAGAGGTCTTGTGTAAACGTCTTGTTAATATTACGTAGAAGTGAACTGAATAAAAATTTTTATGTGTTGGATCATATCATGATACATGTACTGTGTGCCGACACTAAGAGATTCATTGTGGTACAATGTTTCACAGTCCAATGCTCTACACCTCTCGACGTGCATGACAGATTGCTTGAGCCATGTATTCTGCTGAGCGCATTATTACTGCAGGACTTTTGTCCAACCTGCGTGTGGTTAACGAATGCTGGATTGAATGCCTTTTTTTTACTGGGTGGATTTTTGGTTCCTCAGAAGAGGGCGTGAGGTACTGTATAGCCAGCATTCTAGTATCTGCATAGCAGTTCTCGGTGTTTCTAAAACCGTCTTGGATAATTAGTTACGTCAGAAGATGGAAACTATGAGAAGTAAAAATATTTTATGTGATTGGACTCCATATTACATGATACTATTGTACAGTGGCTGTGGCCGGACAGCTAAGGAATCTTCTCATATAGAGGTGTGGGATCATTGTTATCCATCATACATGTGACAATCCAAGCACTGACAGGTAACACCGGCCCCACATGAATTATTTTCACTGACCGACATCACACATGGAGGTGATCCTCACACTTACCTCCCCTCTTTTTGCCTTGCTTTTTATTTTTTATTTTTAGTTCTTTGTCTTTTCCAGATATTATTTTATTTTCGGATGATCTGTCTTTTCTCAGCCAGCAGTAGATGGAACCTATGAGAAATAAATATAATGTAAATGATGAGCCTACATAATAATAATAATAATAATAATAATAATAATAATAATAATAATAATCATATTTATTCACTAAGACAGTACTATTAATTCCATAGAGTATTACATACATTTGCATCACTGTCCCAATTACTTACAATCTAAACATCCTATCAGTATGACTTTGGAGTGTGGGAGGAAACCAGAGTGCCCAGAAGAAATCCACACAAACACGGGGAGGACATACTAACTCCTTGCAGGTGTTGTCCGTGGTGGGATTTGATCCCAGGGCCCCAGCGCTGCAGTGCTAACCACTGAGGCAATGCATATTACACCATACATATTACATAATACTACTGTACAGTCATTGTGGCTGTTTAGCTGGGGAATCTTCTCCATACAGACGTGTTGGATTATTGTCACCCATCATATAGGTGACAATCCAAGTACTGCTCCACATGAATTCTTCTCACTGACTGACATCACGCAACATGTAGGAGATTCTCACACTTACTTTCTCTCTTTTTGCCTTTTTATCATTTTCTGGTTCATGTTCTTTGCTCATTCCAGATGTTCCTTGTTCTTCTTTTTCTGATTTTGGATCTTTGCTCAGATATATTGCAAATTTTTCTCCGCTGTTTCCAAGGTTTTTGGACTGAATGCTTGTGAACTCTCTGGAGGGAACATCTTTATGCTGGTATCGGTGGCAGAGAGCTAAATATGGATAAAAGCAAGATATAATATACCTTTTCTTTTGAATTTATTAAATACAGAAAAAAAGATTAATACACCATAAAAAAGACAAATCATGCACTTTGTCAGGGGACAGCACATTTTCTTTATCTCCAATTGTTATGACAAATAGAATTTTCTTGCCCCACAATAGTTCCTTTCTAGTATTCATTCTTTATTGAATATCACCAGTATGAATAAGTAATAAAGGCCAAAACTCAGCAAAACCTCTGCCCGATATCTAGAGTCTGTCGGAGCCAGATGACTTCTGCCTGTTGTCCAGTGTTTCCTGACTGTTCCCACCTGTAGTTTTCCTTGTTTTTTTGGTGTTTCTGTGCCAGCCCTGTCTGACTCTACCCAACCCCTCTGTCCTGCTGTCACCAAGCCTTGTTCAGCTGCCAAAGTCCTGGACGGTGCTCTTCTCTAGTCTGGGTAGACTCAGGTTCCTCCAGTGGTTCAGTGGTTTCACACGTCCGGATGCTCCCCGCCTCTCAACGTGCGTGACAGATTGCTTGGGGCATGGATTCTGCTGAGCCTATTATTACTGCAGGACTTTTCTCCAACCTGCCTGTGGTTAACGAATGCTGGATTGAATGCCCTTTTTATTACTGGGGTGGTTTTTTTGGTTCCTCAGAAGAGGGGGCGTGAGGTACTGTAATGCCAGCATTCTAGTCTCTGCATAGGCAGGTTCTCCGGTGTGTTCTAAAACCATCTTGGATAATAAGTTACGTCAGAAGATGGAAACTATGGGAAGTAAATAAATTATATGTGATTGGACTCCATATTACATGATACTACTGTACAGTGACTGTGGCCGGACAGCTAAGGAATCTTCTCCATACAGAGGTGTGGGATCATTGTTATCCATCATACATGTGACAATCCAAGCACTGACAGGTAACATCGGCCCCACATGAATTCTTTTCACTGACCGACATCACACATGGAGGTGATCCTTACACTTACCTCCCCTCTTTTTGTCTTGCTTTTTTTTTTATTTTTAGTTCTTTGTCTTTTCCAGATGTTATTTTATTTTCGGATGATCTGTCTTTTCTCAGCCAGCAGTAGATGGAACCTATGAGAAATAAATATAATGTAAGTGATGAGCCTACATAATAATAATAATAATCATATTTATTCACTAAGACAGTACTATTAATTCCATAGAGTATTACATACATTTGCATCACTGTCCCAATTACTTACAATCTAAACATTCTATCAGTATGACTTTGGAGTGTTGGAGGAAACCAGAGTGCCCAGAAGAAATCCACACAAACACGGGAGGACATACTAACTCCTTGCAGGTGTTGTCCGTGGTGGGATTTGATCCCAGGGTCAGCGCTGCAGTGCTAACCACTGAGGCAATGCATATTACACCATACATATTACATAATACTACTGTACAGTCATTGTGGCTGTTTAGCTGGGGAATCTTCTCCATACAGATGTGTTGGATTATTGTCACCCATCATATAGGTGACAATCCAAGTAGTGCTCCACATGAATTCTTCTCACTGACCGACATCACGCAACATGTAGGAGATTCTCACACTTACTTTCTCTCTTTTTGCCTTTTTTATCATTTTCTGGTTCATGTTCTTTGCTCATTCCAGATGTTCCTTGTTCTTCTTTTTCTTATTTTGGATCTTTGCTCAGATATATTGCAAATTTTGCTCCCCTATTTCTAAGGTTTTTGGACTGAATGCTTGTGAATTCTCTGGAGGGAACATCTTTATGCTGGTATCGGTGGCAGAGAGCTAAATATGGACAAAAGCAAGATATAATATACCTTTTCTTTTGAATTTACTAAATACAGAAAAAAATGATGACTACACCATAAAAAAAGACAAATCATGCACTTTGTCAGGGGACAGTACATTTTCTTTATCTCCAATTGTTATGACAAATAGAATTTTCTTGCCCCACAATAGTTCCTTTCTAGTATTCATTCTTTATTGAATATCACTAGTGTTGAGCGAACATGCTCGGCGCTACTCGTTACTCGCACGAGTATCACTGTACTCGGGCGACTCGCCGAGCACCGAGTAATCTCGCGATACTCGTGCTGTGCTCGTGGTCGTCATCTCTCCATGTTGGCGCTCTTTTGAGAGCCAGCCCACGTGCAGGGATTGGCTGACAGACCACTGCAATGCCACAGCCCTGTTAGTTGTGGTATAGCAGTGATTGGCCGGCCTGCACAGCGTCACCGAGCCTTTCTAAGTCCCGGCGCTCTGTGCTCGGCACACAGCCTTCCAGACAGTGAGTGTAGGGAGAGTGTCTGCTGCTGATTAGGGACAGATTTGCGGCCCTCATAGGTAGATCCGGATCAGGGCTGCAAACTGCTGCTGACCACAACAGTCCTTCTCAGGACTAATCTAGGAGGACATAGGCAGGGTGATCCAGATCAGAGTCCAAGATTTCCAGTGACCAGAACAGTCCTTCTCAGGACTAATCTCGGAGGATATAGGCAGGGTGATACAGATTGGAATCCAAGCTTTTCTGTGACCATTAGAGTCACCACACTCTTGTACTTAGTACCTTAATACAGGTTAGGGACTAAAATTCTCTCTTCAAACCATTACAGTCACCAGACAGGTGTACGTACTTCCTTAATACAGGTTAAGGAACTAAAATTCTAACTCTTGTCATCAAAACAGTCACCAGACAGGTGTACGTACTACCTTAATACAGGTTAGGGACTAATATTCTCTCTTCAAACCATTACAGTCACCAGACAGGTGTACGTACTTCCTTAATACAGGTTAGGGAACTAAAATCCTAACTCTTGTCATCAAAACAGTCACCAGACAGGTGTACGTACTACCTTAATACAGGTTAGGGACTAAAATCCTCTCTTCAAACCATTACAGTCACCAGACAGGTGTACGTACTTCCTTAATACAGGTTAGGGAACTAAAATCCTAACTCTTGTCATCAAAACAGTCACCAGACAGGTGTACGTACTACCTTAATACAGGTTAGGGACTAAAATCCTCTCTTCAAACCATTAGAGTCACCAGACAGGTGTACGTACTACCTTAATACAGGTTAGGGACTAAAATCGTCTCCTCAAACCATTACAGTCACCAGACAGGTGTACGTACTTCCTTAATACAGGTTAGGGAACTAAAATTCTAACTCTTGTCATCAAAACAGTCACCAGACAGGTGTACGTACTACCTTAATACAGGTTAGGGACTAAATTTCTCTCTTCAATACCATTACAGTCACCAGACAGGTGTACGTACTTCCTTAATACAGGTTAGGGAACTAAAATCCTAACTCTTGTCATCAAAACAGTCACCAGACAGGTGTACGTACTCCTTAATACAGGTTAGGGACAAAATCCTACTCTTCAATCCATACAGTCACCAGACAGGTGTACGTACTATCCTTAATACAGGTTAGGGAACTAAAATCCTAACTCTTGTCATCAAACAGTCACCAGACAGGTGTACGTACTACCTTAATACAGGTTAGGGACTAAAATCCTACTCTTTCAAACATTAGAAGTCACCAGACAGGTGTACGTACTACCTTATACAGGTTAGGGACTAAAATCTCCCTCAAACCATTACAGTCACCAGACAGGTGTACGTATACTTAATACAGGTTAGGGAACTAAAATCCTAACTCTTGTCATCAAAACAGTCACCAGACAGGTGTACGTACTACCTTAATACAGTTTAGGGAATAAAATTCCTAACTCTTGTCAGTCACCAGACAGGTGTACAGTACTCTTACTATACAGGTTAGGGAACTAAAATCCTAACTCTTGTCATCAAAAGTCACCAGACAGGTGTACGTCATACTTAATACAGGTTAGGGACTAAAATCCTCTCTTTCAATACCATTACAGTCACCAGACAGGTGTACGTTACTCCTTAATACAGTTAGGGAACTAAAATCCTAACTCTTGTCATCAACAGTCACCAGCAGGTGTACGTATACCTTAATAAAAGGTTAGGGACTAAAATCCTAACATTGTCATCTCAACAGTCACCACAGTTTGTACGTCATACGTTTCTACAGGTTAGGGAACTAAAATCCTAACTCTTGCATCTCAACAGTCACCACATGTTGTACGTCATAAGTTTATACAAGTTAGGGAACTAAAATCCTAACTTTGTCATCTCAACAGTCACCACATGTTGTACGTCATACGTTAATACAGGTTAGGGAACTAAAATCCTAACTCTTGTCATCTCAACAGTCACCACACTGTTGTACGTCATACGTTTCTACAGGTTAGGGAACTAAAATCCTAACTCTTGTCATCTAACAGTCACCACATGTTGTACGTCATACGTTTCTACAGGTTAGGGAACAAAATCCTAACCTTTCATCATCACAGTCACCACACTGTGTACGTCATATCGTTTTAACAGTTAGGGAACTAAAATCCTAACTCTTGTCATCTAACAGTCACCCACTGTTGTACGTCATACGTTTCTACAGGTTAGGGAACTAAAATCCTAACTCTTGTCATCTCAACAGTGACCACACTGTTGTACGTCATACGTTTCTACAAGTTAGGGAACTAAAATCCTAACTCTTGTCATCTCAACAGTCACCACACTGTTGTACGTCATAAGTTTTACAAGTTAGGAACAAAAATCTCTAACTTTGTCATCTCAACAGTCACCACACAGTTGTACGTCATACGTTTATACAGGTTAGGGAACTAAAATCCTAACTCTTGTCATCTCAACAGTCACCACAGTTGTACGTCATACGTTTCTACAGGTTAGGGAACTAAAATCCTAACTCTTGTCATCTCAACAGTCACCAACTGTTGTACGTCTACGTTTCTACAGGTTAGGGAACTAAAATCCTAACTCTTGTCATCTCAACAGTCACCACACTGTTGTACGTCATAAGTTCTACAAGTTAGGGAACTAAAATCCTAACTCTTGTCATCTCAACAGTCACCACACTGGTGTACGTCATACGTTTCTACAGGTTAGGGAACTAAAATCCTAACTCTTGTCATCTCAAACAGTCACCACACTGTTGTACGTCATACGTTACTACAGGTTAGGGAACTAAAATCCTAACTCTTGTCATTCACAGTGACCACACTGTTGTACGTCATACGTTTCTACAAGTTAGGGAACAAAAATCCTAACTCTTGTCATCTCAACAGTCACCACACTGTTGTACGTCATAAGTTTTACAAGGTTAGGGAACTAAAATCCTAACTCTTGTCATCTCAACAGTCACCAACAGTGTACGTCTACTTTACAGTTAGGGAACTAAAATCTACTCTTTCACTCAACAGTCACCAACGGTACGTCTACTTTACAGGTTAGGGAACTAAAATCCTAACTCTTGTCATCAACAGTCACCAACGTGTACGTATATTTACTACAGTTAGGGACTAAAATCCTACTCTTCACCAACAGTCACCACAGGTGTACGTCATACCTTATACAGTTAGGGAACTAAAATCCTAACTCTTGTCATCAACAGTCACCACACTGTGTACGTATACTTTACAGGTTAGGGAACTAAAATCCTAACTCTTGTCATCTCAACAGTCACCACATGTTGTACGTCATACGTTCTACAGTTAGGGAACAAAATCTAACTCTTGTCATCTCAACAGTCACCACACTGTTGTACGTATAAGTTTTACAAGTTAGGGAACTAAAATCCTAACTTTGTCATCTCAACAGTCACCACAGTGTTGTACGTCATACTTTTACAGGTTAGGGAACTAAAATCCTAACTCTTGTCATCTCAACAGTCACCACACTGTGTACGTCTACGTTCTACAGTTAGGGAACTAAAATCCTAACTCTTGTCATCTCAACAGTCACCAACTGTGTACGTCATACGTTTCTACAGTTAGGGAACTAAAATCCTAACTCTTGTCATCTCAACAGTCACCACACGTGTACTCTAAGTTTACAAGTTAGGAACTAAAATCCTAACTCTTGTCATCCAACAGTCACCACAGTGTACGTCTACTTTCTACAGTAGGGAACTAAAATCCTAACTTGTCATCTCAACAGTCACCACACTGTTGTACGTCATACTTTCTACAGTTAGGGAACAAATCCTAACTCTTGTCATCTCAACAGTCACCACACTGTGTACGTCATAAGTTTCTACAAGTTAGGGAACAAAATCTAACTTTGTCATCTCAACAGTCACCACACTGTTGTACGTCATACGTTTCTACAGTTAGGGAACTAAAATCCTAACTCTTGTCATCTCAACAGTCACCACACTGTTGTACGTCATACGTTTCTACAGGTTAGGGAACTAAAATCCTAACTCTTGTCATCTCAACAGTCACCACACTGTTGTACGTCATAGTTTCTACAAGTTGGGAACTAAAATCCTAACTCTTGTCATCTCAACAGTCACCACACTGTTGACGTCATACGTTTCTACAAGTTAGGGAACTAAAATCCTAACTTTGTCATCTCAACAGTCACCACACTGTTGTACGTCATACGTTTCTACAGGTTAGGGAACTAAAATCCTAACTCTTGTCATCTCAACAGTCGACCACACTGTTGTACGTCATACGTTTTCTACAGGTTAGGGAACAAAAATCCTAACTCTTGTCATCTCAACAGTCACCACACTGTTGTACGTCATAAGTTTTACAAGTTAGGGAACAAAAATCCTAACTCTTGTCATCTCAACAGTCACCACACTGTTGTACGTCATAAGTTTGTACAAGTTAGGGAACAAAAATCCTAACTCTTGTCATCTCAACAGTCACCACACTGTTGTACGTCATAAGTTTTACAGTTAGGGAACAAAAATCCTAACTCTTGTCATCTCAACAGTCACCACACTGTTGTACGTCATATTTTCTACAGTTAGGGAACTAAAATCCTAACTCTTGTCATCTCAACAGTCACCACACTGTTGTACGTCATAAGTTTCTACAGTTAGGGAACAAAAATCCTAACTCTTGTCATCTCAACAGTCACCACACTGTTGTACGTCATAGTTTCTACAAGTTAGGGAACAAAATCCTAACTTTGTCATCTCAACAGTCACCACAGTGTTGTACGTCATACGTTTCTACAGTTAGGGAACTAAAATCCTAACTCTTGTCATCTCAACAGTCACCACACTGTTGTACTCATACGTTTCTACAGGTTAGGGAACTAAAATCCTAACTCTTGTCATCTCAACAGTCACCACACTGTTGTACTCATAAGTTTCTACAGGTTAGGGAACTAAAATCCTAACTATTGTCATCTCAACAGTCACCACACTGTTGTACGTCATAAGTTTCTACAAGTTAGGGAACTAAAATCCTAACTATTGTCATCTCAACAGTCACCACACTGTTGTACGTCATACGTTTCTACAGTTAGGGAACAAAATCCTAACTCTTGTCATCTCAACAGTCACCACACTGTTGTACGTCATACGTTTCTACAAGTTAGGGAACAAAAATCCTAACTCTTGTCATCTCAACAGTCACCACACTGTTGTACGTCATAAGTTTCTACAAGTTAGGGAACTAAAATCCTAACTCTTGTCATCTCAACAGTCACCACACTGTTGTACGTCATACGTTTCTACAGGTTAGGGAACAAAATCCTAACTCTTGTCATCTCAACAGTACCACACTGTTGTACGTCATAGTTTCTACAAGTTAGGGAACAAAAATCCTAACTCTTGTCATCTCAACAGTCACCACACTGTTGTACGTCATAAGTTTCTACAAGTTAGGGAACAAAAATCCTAACTCTTGTCATCTCAACAGTCACCACACTGTTGTACGTCATAGTTTCTACAGTTAGGGAACTAAAATCCTAACTTTGTCATCTCAACAGTCACCACATGTTGTACGTCATAAGTTTCTACAAGTTAGGGAACTAAAATCCTAACTATTGTCATCTCAACAGTCACCACATGTGTACGTCATACGTTTCTACAAGTTAGGGAACTAAAACTAATTTCACTAACTCCCACTTGTACTCATACTTCTAACAGTTGGAACAAATCCAACACTTGTATAACAGTCACACACTGTACTCATACGTTTCTACAGGTTAGGGGACTAAAATCCTAACTCTTGTCATCTCAACAGTGACCACACTGTTGTACGTCATACGTTTCTACAAGTTAGGGAACAAAAAACCTAACTCTTGTCATCTCAACAGTCACCACACTGTTGTACGTCATAAGTTTGTACAAGTTAGGGAACAAAAATCCTAACTCTTGTCATCTCAACAGTCACCACACTGTTGTACGTCATAAGTTTGTACAAGTTAGGGAACAAAAATCCTAACTCTTGTCATCTCAACAGTCACCACACTGTTGTACGTCATACGTTTCTACAGGTTAGGGAACTAAAATCCTAACTCTTGTCATCTCAACAGTCACCACACTGTTGTACGTCATAAGTTTCTACAAGTTAGGGAACTAAAATCCTAACTCTTGTCATCTCAACAGTCACCACACTGTTGTACGTCATAAGTTTCTACAAGTTAGGGAACTAAAATCCTAACTCTTGTCATCTCAACAGTCACCACACTGTTGTACGTCATACGTTTCTACAGGTTAGGGAACTAAAATCCTAACTCTTGTCATCTCAACAGTGACCACACTGTTGTACGTCATACGTTTCTACAAGTTAGGGAACAAAAAACCTAACTCTTGTCATCTCAACAGTCACCACACTGTTGTACGTCATAAGTTTGTACAAGTTAGGGAACAAAAATCCTAACTCTTGTCATCTCAACAGTCACCACACTGTTGTACGTCATACGTTTCTACAGGTTAGGGAACTAAAATCCTAACTCTTGTCATCTCAACAGTCACCACACTGTTGTACGTCATAAGTTTCTACAAGTTAGGGAACTAAAATCCTAACTATTGTCATCTCAACAGTCACCACAGTGTTGTACGTCATACGTTTCTACAGGTTAGGGAACTAAAATCCTAACTATTGTCATCTCAACAGTCACCACACTGGTGTACGTCATACGTTTCTACAAGTTAGGGAACTAAAATCCTAACTCTTGTCATCTCAACAGTCACCACACTGTTGTACGTCATACGTTTCTACAGGTTAGGGAACTAAAATCCTAACTCTTGTCATCTCAACAGTGACCACACTGTTGTACGTCATACGTTTCTACAAGTTAGGGAACAAAAAACCTAACTCTTGTCATCTCAACAGTCACCACACTGTTGTACGTCATAAGTTTGTACAAGTTAGGGAACAAAAATCCTAACTCTTGTCATCTCAACAGTCACCACACTGTTGTACGTCATACGTTTCTACAGGTTAGGGAACTAAAATCCTAACTCTTGTCATCTCAACAGTCACCACACTGTTGTACGTCATACCTTTATACAGGTTAGGGAACTAAAATCCTAATCTCCTGTGACCTCCACAGTCACCAGGCAGTTGTCGCTCTATACAGGCAAAATGCGCAAAGGCGTTGGGAAGGGCGTTGGCAAGGAACAAGGAAGTGGACGTGATGGTGGTGCAGGCAGAGGCCGTGGTCGTGTGCAAGCACTCATTTCGCAACAACAAATGGCCACATCTCCTCGCTCGCACGTCCTGTCCCAAATTCTTGGGGCCCGCAGCAGTACACCACTGTTGAACCAAGACCAGTGTCAAGAGGTTGTTACTTTGATAGCGGATAATGCTTCAAGTCAGATGGGCACCTCCACAAACACCCTGTCTTCCGCACGGTCAACTGTCAGTAGCCGTGATACTGCACCGCACATTTCCCAACCTGATCCTCCTTCCTACCACCTGGCCGATTACACGTCCACGGACATTACAGATCCCACACTAGGACACTCGGAAGAGCTGTTCACGTATCCATTCGCAGAATCTGGCCTGTCGCCACCTCCTCTTGAAGTGGGTCATGAGGAGATGGTATGTACAGATGCCCAAATATTTGAGCAGCCGCGTTATGACAAACGGAACGTTGGCAAAGTGTCTCAACAAGGGGTGGACGATGATGAGACACAATTGCCAGGAAGTCAGGAGGAGGATCAGGGTGCGGAAGAGGAAGACGACGTGGTGGATGATCCAGTGGGTGACCCTACATGGCAGGAGGATATGCAGAGCGAGGACAGCAGTGCACAGGGGGAGGGAGGCGTAGCATCACAACAGCCAATACGAAGCAGGGGTGCGTCCGCAGGCAGAAGGCAGGCAACCGTTCCCCGGAACAACAACATGACTCAAGGTGCCTGTGCAAATGTTCGGTCTTCCCGAGTCTGGGAGTTTTTTAAGTTGGCTCCAGAAGACTCTAAAAAGGCCATTTGCCACACCTGCCATGCCACTATCAGCAGGGGTATGAAAACTAGCAGCCTGACCACCACCAGCATGATCAGGCACATGTCAGCCAAGCACCCGACTTTGTGGGAAGTACCACAGAGTCGAGGAGCGGTGCGTGCTGATGTCACTGCTACGTCTTCGGCTGTTGTGCATGCAAGCCAATCCCCTGTCCATGCTGGCCGCGAACAAGCCTCCGGTCCTGCACCTGAAGTTGCTGAAGCACAAATTACGCCACCATCAAGCACGTCCTTGTCCCAGCGCAGCGTTCAATTATCCATTCAGCAAACATTTGAACGCAGGCGCAAATACGCTGCCAATGCCCCACATGCCACAGTCCTCAATGCTCACATTTCGCGACTCATAGCGCTAGAAATGTTGCCTTTCCGTCTGGTGGAGACGGACGCATTCCGCGACCTGATGGCGGCTGCTGTCCCACGTTACTCGGTCCCCAGCCGACACTATTTCTCCAGATGTGCCGTCCCCGCATTGCATAACCACGTGTCCAACACCATCACACGTGCCCTGAACAATGCTGTTTCAGCCAAAGTCCACCTAACCACAGACACGTGGACAAGTGCTTGTGGGCAAGGCCGCTACATCTCCTTGACGGCACACTGGATTAATATTGTGGAGGCTGGGACCCAGTCTGAGCGAGGGACGGAACACGTCCTTCCCACACCAAGGATAGCAGGCCCTACCTCTGTCACAGTTTCACCGACACTCTACAGCTCCGGAATGTCATGCTCTTCAGCCTCCTCCTCCTCCACCTGCGCATCCTCATCCACTGTACCCTCCACACCAGTCCCAAGCTGGAAGCACTGCAGCACTGCCTCTGCAAAGCGGCAACAGGCTGTGCTGAAGCTAGTCTGCATAGGTGACAAACCCCACAATGCAGAAGAGGTGTGGACAGCTCTGAAACAGCAGGCAGATCACTGGCTCACACCTCTGAACCTAAAGCCAGGAAAGGTCGTGTGTGACAATGGCCGGAACCTGGTGGCAGCTTTGAGGCGAGGGCAGCTGACGCATGTTCCATGCGTGGCCCATGTGCTCAACCTGGTGGTTCAGAGGTTTGTGAAGTCATACCCGGAGGTGTCTGACCTGCTGGTAAAAGTTCGGCGTCTGTCTGCACATTTTCGCAAGTCACCTGCTGCTTCAGCCGGCCTTGCAAGCTTTCAGCGCCGTTTGCGTCTTCCGGCCCACAGACTGGTGTGTGATGTCCCCACGCGTTGGAATTCAACGCTGCAAATGTTGGTCAGGATATGTGAGCAGAAGAGGGCAGTTGTGGACTACCTGCATCACCTAAGCCGTCGGGAAATGGGTCAAACTCCACACATAACACCTGAGGAGTGGAGATGGATGTCGGACCTATGCACCGTCCTCCAAAACTTTGAGGACTCCACCAAGATGGTGAGCGGTGATGACGCCATTATTAGCGTCACCATACCACTACTCTGCCTTCTAAAACGGTCTCTGCTGAAAATAAAAGCGGATGCATTGCAGGCAGAGCGCGATGACTTAGAGCAAGAAACTGTAGTGGGTGTGGGTGAAAACACACAGCCCAGCCTCATGTCATCACAACGTGTAGTGGAGGACTATGACGAGGAGGAGGAGGAGGAGGATGAAGACATGGAGCAACTCTCAGGCCAAATTGGGGATATGACATGCACACCAGTCATACCCTCGATTCAGCGTGGCTGGCCAGAGGACAGGGGAGATGAGTAGGAGGAGGAGGAGGAGGAGGACAGCATGTTCAGTCATCGTGTTGGTCTGGATACTGATGTGATGGCTGTTAAGAGTCTGGCGCACATGGCTGACTTTATGGTAAGCTGCCTGTCTCGTGACCCTCGCGTTCAGAACATCTTGGCCGACAATCAGTACTGGTTGGCAACACTCTTAGACCCACGCTACAAGGAGAACTTTATGTCTCTCATTCCTGAGGCGGAGAGGTCAGCCAAAATGCTGCAGTTCCAGAGGGCCATAGTCACGGAAGTTGTGAAATCCTTCCCCTCACAAAACGCTAGCGGCATAGGTCAGGATTCGATGGACAACCAAGGCGTACGGCCGAGAGGGGCACAAGTCCAATCCGCTAGAGGCAGGGGAACTGTCTTTACGATGTGGGACAGTTTTCTCAGCCCCTCACGTACCACAGCCCCTGAGGTGCGGGGTAGTGCCACCAGAAATGCTAAGTTCGGGCAGATGCTGAAGGAGTACCTTGCAGATCGAACAACTGTACTGCGAGATTCATCGGTGCCTTTCAATTATTGGGTCTCCAAGCTCGACACGTGGCATGAATTGGCTCTCTACGCCTTGGAAGTCCTGGCCTGCCCTGCCGCTAGCGTTTTATCAGAGCGTGTTTTCAGTGCAGCAGGTGGAATCATCACTGATAAACGCACCCGCCTGTCAACTGAAAATGCGGACAGGCTCACTCTGATCAAGATGAACAAGGGTTGGATTGGGCCAGACTTCACCACACCACCAGCAAATGACAACTGAATTTTATTTTGTTATTTGAATTTGACATGTACCTCCACTCACCCATGGCTACACACTTCCGTACTTTGGCTAATCGCTGGACTGCTACTCCTTCTCCTCATGTGACACCATGATGAGCGTTAGAATAGTTAGGCTCTTGTTTGAGGTATACCCGCAGTGGTAATTTTTTTAGCCCATTCTGTTAGAATGGGCATTACAACGACAGGGGACCCGCTCCTTTTCAATGGGAAAAATGTTTTTAGGTACTCCTACACGTCTCTATCCAGGGACAAAGAGGAGCCTCACAATTTTTGGCTGCCCTGACAAAAGGGCTATACTACAATACACCCACTTGAGGTTTACAGGTCCTACTACATGTCTGTAAGCATGGGTCATTGTTGAACCTCCCAATTTTTGGCTGCCCTGACCAAAGGGCTATACTACAATACACCCACTTGAGGGTTACAGGCCCTACTACATGTCTGTAAGCATGGGTCATTGTTGAACCTCCCAATTTTTGGCTGCCCTGACAAAAGGGCTATACTACAATACACCCACTTGAGGTTTACAGGTCCTACTACATGTCTGTAAGCATGGGTCATTGTTGAACCTCCCAATTTTTGGCTGCCCTCACCAAAGGGCTATACTACAATACACCCACTTGAGGGTTACAGGCCCTCCTGCACGTCTCTATCCAGGGACAATGTGGAGCCTCCCAATTTTTGGATGCCCTGGCCAAAGGGCTATACTACAATACACCCAGATCTTGTTTACAGGCCATCCTGCATGTCTGTATCCAGGGGCATTGGTGAACCTCCCAATTTTGGACTGCCCTGGCAAAGGAAGATACTACAATAGACCGTGTTCCTCAAAATGGGCACTTTATTTCTATACAGGGCTTCATGTACGTCTCTTGTCAGGGTCATCGGAGTGTCGCACAATGTTTTCACGTAAAATCTTTCATGTAATCACAAAAAGTGACATACACCAGCTTTATCTCACTATTGGGTATGTGCCCTTAACATTTCCACCCTAAATATTCATTTTGGTGTCATTTTGGAAGGTTTTCTGGAGACTCCGTAAAATTGGCGTGAAACTCGGACAACATTGTTCACAGCTGTGACTTTTGAGTGAGAAATGCTTCCAGGGGTATTCCCCATGGTGTTGCCATGTCATTTCAGCACTCTTCTGAGACTTTTGTGACTTTTAGGGTTTTTCCATGCTGCCGGCAGTCATTTCATAAAAATACTCGTGTCTCCCATAGGATAACATTGGGCTCGTTACTCGGGCCGAGTACACGAGTATCTCGGGATGCTCGGCCCGAGCTTCGAGCACCCGAGCATTTTAGTACTCGCTCATCACTAAATATCACCAGTATGAATAAGTAATAAAGGCCAAAACTCAGCAAAACCTCTGCCCGATATCTAGAGTCTGTCGGAGCCAGATGACTTCTGCCTGTTGTCCAGTGTTTCCTGACTGTACCCACCTGTAGTTTTCTTTGTCCTGTTGGTGTTTCTGTTCCAGCCCTGTCTGACTCTAGCCAACCCCTCTGTCCTGCTGTCACCAAGCCTTGTTCAGCTGCCACAGTTCTGGACGCTTCCCATCTCTAGTCTGGGTAGACCTGAGTTCCTCCTGTGGTACAGTGGTTTCACACGTCCAGATGCTCCCCGCCTCTCAACATGCGTGACAGATTGCTTGGGGCATGGAATCTGCTGAGCCCAGTATTACTGCAGGACTTTTCTCCAACCTGCCTGTGGTTAACAAATGCTGGATTGAATGCCCTTTTTATTACTGGGGTGGATTTTTTGGTTCCTCAGAAGAGGGGGCGTGAGGTACTGTATAGCTAGCATTCTAGTCTCTGCATAGGCAGGTTCTCCGGTGTGTTCTAAAACCGTCTTGGATAATCAGTTACGTCAGAAGATGGAAACTATGAGAAGTAAATATATTATATGTGATTGGACTCCATATTACATGATACTACTGTACAGTGACTGTGGCCGGACAGCTAAGGAATCTTCTCCATACAGAGGTGTGGGATCATTGTCATCTATCATACATGTGACAATCCAAGCACTGACAGGTAACATCGGCCCCACATGAATTCTTTTCACTGACCGACATCACACATGGAGATGATCCTTACACTTACCTCCCCTCTTTTTGCCTTGCTTTTTTTTATTTTTAGTTCTTTGTCTTTTCCAGATGTTATTTTATTTTCGGATGATCTGTCTTTTCTCAGCCAGCAGTAGATGGAACCTATGAGAAATAAATATAATGTAAGTGATGAGCCTATATAATAATAATCATAATAATAATCATATTTATTCACTAAGACAGTACTATTAATTCCATAGAGTATTACATACATTTGCATCACTGTCCCAATTACTTACAATCTAAACATTCTATCAGTATGACTTTGGAGTGTGGGAGGAAACCAGAGTGCCCAGAAGAAATCCACACAAACACGGGGAGGACATACTAACTCCTTGCAGGTGTTGTCCGTGGTGGGATTTGATCCCAGGGCCCCAGCGATTCAGTGCTAACCACTGAGGCAATGCATATTACACCATACATATTACATAATACTACTGTACAGTCATTGTGGCTGTTTAGCTGGGGAATCTTCTCCATACAGATGTGTTGGATTATTGTCACCCATCATATAGGTGACAATCCAAGTACTGCTCCACATGAATTCTTCTCACTGACCGACATCACGCAACATGTAGGAGATTCTCACACTTACTTTCTCTCTTTTTGCCTTTTTTATCATTTTCTGGTTCATGTTCTTTGCTCATTCCAGATGTTCCTTGTTCTTCTTTTTCTGATTTTGGATCTTTGCTCAGATATATTGCAAATTTTTCTCCCCTATTTCTAAGGTTTTTGGACTGAATGCTTGTGAACTCTCTGGAGGGAACATCTTTATGCTGAATTCGGTGGCAGAGAGCTAAATATGGACAAAAGCAAGATTTAATATACCTTTTATTTTGAATTTATTAAATACAGAAAAAAAGATTAATACACCATAAAAAAAGACAAATCATGCACTTTGTCAGGGGACAGTACATTTTCTTTATCTCCAATTGTTATGACAAATAGAATTTTCTTGCCCCACAATAGTTCCTTTCTAGTATTCATTCTTTATTGAATATCACCAGTATGAATAAGTAATAAAGGCCAAAACTCAGCAAAATCTCTGCCCAACATTTAGAGTCTGTCGGAGCCAGATGACTTCTGCCTGTTGTCCAGTGTTTCCTGACTGTACCCACCTGTAGTTTTCCTTGTCCTTTTGGTGTTTCTGTGCCAGCCCTGTCTGACTCTAGCCAACCCCTCTGTCCTGCTGTCACCAAGCCTTGTTCAGCTGCCACAGTCCTGGACGGTGCCCTTCTCTAGTCTGGGTAGACCCAGGTTCCTCCTGTGGTACAGTGGTTTCACACACGTCCGGATGCTCTCCGCCTCTCAACATGCGTGACAGATTGCTTGGGGCATGGAATCTGCTGAGCCCAGTATTACTGCAGGACTTTTCTCCAACCTGCCTGTGGTTAACAAATGCTGGATTGAATGCCCTTTTTATTACTGGGGTGGATTTTTTGGTTCCTCAGAAGAGGGGGCGTGAGGTACTGTATAGCCAGCATTCTAGTCTCTGCATAGGCAGGTTCTCCGGTGTGTTCTAAAACCGTCTTGGATAATCAGTTACGTCAGAAGATGGAAACTATGAGAATTAAATATATTATATGTGATTGGACTCCATATTACATGATACTACTGTACAGTGACTGTGGCCGGACAGCTAAGGAATCTTCTCCATACAGAGGTGTGGGATCATTGTCATCCATCATACATGTGACAATCCAAGCACTGACAGGTAACATCGGCCCCACATGAATTCTTTTCACTGACCGACATCACACATGGAGGTGATCCTTACACTTACCTCCCCTCTTTTTGCCTTGCTTTTTTTATTTTTAGTTCTTTGTCTTTTCCAGATGTTATTTTATTTTCGGATGATCTGTCTTTTCTCAGCCAGCAGTAGATGGAACCTATGAGAAATAAATATAATGTAAGTGATGAGCCTACATAATAATAATAATAATCATATTTATTCACTAAGACAGTACTATTAATTCCATAGAGTATTACATACATTTGCATCACTGTCCCAATTACTTACAATCTAAACATTCTATCAGTATGACTTTGGAGTGTGGGAGGAAACCAGAGTGCCCAGAAGAAATCCACACAAACACGGGGAGGAAATACTAACTCCTTGCAGGTGTTGTCCGTGGTGGGATTTGATCCCAGGGCCCTAGCGCTGCAGTGCTAACCACTGAGGCAATGCATATTACACCATACATATTACATAATACTGCTGTACAGTCATTGTGGCTGTTTAGCTGGGGAATCTTCTCCATACAGATGTGTTGGATTATTGTCACCCATCATATAGGTGACAATCCAAGTACTGCTCCACATGAATTCTTCTCACTGACCGACATCACGCAACATGTAGGAGATTCTCACACTTACTTTCTCTCTTTTTGCCTTTTTTATCATTTTCTGGTTCATGTTCTTTGCTCATTCCAGATGTTCCTTGTTCTTCTTTTCTGATTTTGGATCTTTGCTCAGATATATTGCAAATTTTTCTCCCCTATTTCTAAGGTTTTTGGACTGAATGCTTGTGAACTCTCTGGAGGGAACATCTTTATGCTGAATTCGGTGGCAGAGAGCTAAATATGGACAAATGCAAGATATAATATACCTTTTCTTTTGAATTTATTAAATACAGAAAAAAAGATTAATACACCATAAAAAAAGACAAATCATGCACTTTGTCAGGGGACAGTACATTTTCTTTATCTCCAATTGTTATGACAAATAGAATTTTCTTGCCCCACAATAGTTCCTTTCTAGTATTCATTCTTTATTGAATATCACCAGTATGAATAAGTAATTAAGGCCAAAACTCAGCAAAATCTCTGCCCAACATCTAGAGTCTGTCGGAGCTAGATGACTTCTGCCTGTTGTCCAGTGTTTTCTGACTGTACCCACCTGTAGTTTTCCTTGTCCTTTTTGTGTTTCTGTGCCAGCCCTGTCTGACTCTAGCCAACCCCTCTGTCCTGCTGTCACCAAGCCTTGTTCAGCTGCCACAGTCCTGGACGGTGCCCGTCTCTAGTCTTGGTAGACCCAGGTTCCTCCTGTGGTACAGTGGTTTCATACGTCCAGATGCTCCCCGCCTCTCAACGTGCGTGACAGATTGCTTGGGCATGGATTCTGCTGAGCCCATTATTACTGCAGGACTTTTCTCCAACCTGCCTGTGGTTAACGAATGCTGGATTGAATGCCCTTTTTATTACTGGGGTGGATTTTTTGGTTCCTCAGAAGAGGGGGCGTAAGGTACTGTATAGCCAGCATTTTAATCTCTGCATAGGCAGGTTCTCCGGTGTGTTCTAAAACCGTCTTGGATAATCAGTTACGTCAGAAGATGGAAACTATGAGAAGTAAATATATTATATGTGATTGGACTCCATATTACATGATACTACTGTACAGTGACTGTGGCCGGACAGCTAAGGAATCTTCTCCATACAGAGGTGTGGGATCATTGTTATCCATCATACATTTGACAATCTAAGCACTGACAGGTAACACCGGCCCCACATGAATTCTTTTCACTGACCGACATCACACATGGAGGTGATCCTCACACTTACCTCCCATCTTTTTGCCTTGCTTTTTATTTTTAGTTCTTTGTCTTTTCCAGATGTTATTTTATTTTCGGATGATCTGTCTTTTCTCAGCCAGCAGTAGATGGAACCTATGAGAAATAAATATAATGTAAGTGATGAGCCTACATAATAATAATAATAATCATATTTATTCACTAAGACAGTACTATTAATTCCATAGAGTATTACATACATTTGCATCACTGTCCCAATTACTTACAATCTAAACATCCTATCAGTATGACTTTGGAGTGTGGGAGGAAACCAGAGTGCCCAGAAAAAATCCACACAAACAGGGGGAGGACATACTAACTCCTTGCAGGTGTTGTCCGTGGTGGGATTTAATCCCAGGGCCCCAGCACTGCAGTGCTAACCACTGAGGCAATGCATATTACACCATACATATTACATAATACTACTGTACAGTCATTGTGGCTGTTTAGCTGGGGAATCTTCTCCATACAGATGTGTTGGATTATTGTCACCCATCATATTAGTGACAATCCAAGTACTGCTCCACATGAATTCTTCTCACTGACCGACATCATGCAACATGTAGGAGATTCTCACACTTACTTTCTCTCTTTTTTGCCTTTTTTATCATTTTCTGGTTCATGTTCTTTGCTCATTCCAGATGTTCCTTGTTCTTCTTTTTCTGATTTTGGATCTTTGCTCAGATATATTGCAAATTTTGCTCCCCTATTTCTAAGGTTTTTGGACTGAATGCTTGTGAATTCTCTGGAGGGAACATCTTTATGCTGGTATCGGTGGCAGAGAGCTAAATATGGACAAAAGCAATATATAATATAACCTTTTCTTTTGAATTTACTAAATACAGAAAAAAATGATGACTACACCATAAAAAAAGACAAATCATGCACTTTGTCAGGGACAGTACATTTTCTTTATCTCCAATTGTTATGACAAATAGAATTTTCTTGCCCCACAATAGTTCCTTTCTAGTATTCATTCTTTATTGAATATCACAAGTATGAATAAGTAATAAAGGCCAAAACTCAGCAAAACCTCTGCCCAATATCTAGAGTCTGTCGGAGCCAGATGACTTCTGCCTGTTGTCCAGTGTTTCCTGACTGTACCCACCTGTAGTTTTTCCTTGTCCTTTTGGTGTTTCTGTGCCAGCCTTGTCTGACTCTAGCCAGCCCCTCTGTCCTGCTGTCACCAAGCCTTGTTCAGCTGCCACAGTCCTGGACGCTTCCCATCTCTAGTTTGGGTAGACCTGAGTTCCTCCTGTGGTACAATGGTTTCACATGTCCAGATGCTCTCCACCTCTTGACGTGCATGACAGATTGTTTGAGCCATGTTTTCTGCTGAGCGCATTATTACTGCAGGACTTTTGTCCAACCTGCCTGTGGTTAACGAATGCTGGATTGAATGCCCTTTTTATTACTGGGGTGGATTTTTTGGTTCCTCAGAAGAGGGGGCGTGAGGTACTGTATAGCCAGCATTCTAGTCATTGCATAGGCAGGTTCTCCGGTGTGTTCTAAAACCGTCTTGGATGATCAGTTACGTCAGAAGATGGAAACTATGAGAAGTAAATATATTATATGTGATTGGACTCCATATTACATGATACTACTGTACAGTGACTGTGGCCGGACAGCTAAGGAATCTTCTCCATACAGAGGTGTGGGATCATTGTCATCCATCATACATGTGACAATCCAAGCACTGACAGGTAACATTGGCCCCACATCAATTCTTTTCACTGACCGACATCACACATGGAGGTGATCCTCACACTTACCTCCCCTCTTTTTGCCTTGCTTTTTATTTTTAGTTCTTTGTCTTTTCCAGATGTTATTTTATTTTTGGATGATTTGTCTTTTCTCAGCCAGCAGTAGATGGAACCTATGAGAAATAAATATAATGTAAATGATGAGCCTACATAATAATAATAATAATAATAATAATAATAATAATCATATTTATTCACTAAGACAGTACTATTAATTCCATAGAGTATTACATACATTTGCATCACTGTCCCAATTACTTACAATCTAAACATCCTATCAGTATGACTTTGGAGTGTGGGAGGAAACCAGAGTGCCCAGAAGAAATCCACACAAACACGGGGAGGACATACTAACTCCTTGCAGGTGTTGTCTGTGGTGGAATTTGATCCCAGGGCCCCAGCGCTGCAGTGCTAACCACTGAGGCAATGCATATTACACCATACATATTACCTAATACTACTCTTCAGTCATTGTGGCTGTTTAGCTGGGGAATCTTCTCCATACAGACGTGTTGGATTATTGTCACCCATCATATAGGTGACAATCCAAGTACTGCTCCACATGAATTTTTCTCACTGACCGACATCACGCAACATGTAGGAGATTCTCACACTTACTTTCTCTCTTTTTGCCTTTTTTATCATTTTCTGGTTCATGTTCTTTGCTCATTCCAGATGTTCCTTGTTCTTCTTTTTCTGATTTTGGATCTTTGCTCAGATATATTGCAAATTTTTCTCCCCTATTTCTAAGGTTTTTGGACTGAATGCTTGTGAACTCTCTGGAGGGAACATCTTTATGCTGAATTCGGTGGCAGAGAGCTAAATATGGACAAAAGCAAGATATAATATACCTTTTCTTTTGAATTTATTAAATACAGAAAAAAAAGATTAATACACCATAAAAAAAGACAAATCATGCACTTTGTCAGGGGACAGTACATTTTCTTTATCTCCAATTGTTATGACAAATAGAATTTTCTTGCCCCACAATAGTTCCTTTCTAGTATTCATTCTTTATTGAAAATCACCAGTATGAATAAGTAATAAAGGCCAAAACTCAGCAAAATCTCTGCCCAACATCTAGAGTCTGTCGGAGCCAGATGACTTCTGCCCGTTGTCCAGTGTTTCCTGACTGTACCCACCTGTAGTTTTCCTTGTCCTGTTGGTGTTTCTGTGCCAGCCCTGTCTGACTCTAGCCAGCCCCTCTGTCCTGCTGTCACCAAGCCTTGTTCAGCTGTGACAGTCCTGGACGCTGCTCATCTCTAGTCTGGGCAGACCTGAGTTCCTCCTGTGGTACAGTGGTTTCACACGTCCAGATGCTCTCCACCTCTCAACATGCATAACAGATTGCTTGAGCCATGTATTCTGCTGAGCCCATTATTACTGCATGACTTTTGTCCAACCTGCGTGTGGTTAACGAATGCTGGATTGAATGCCCTTTTTATTACTGGGGTGGATTTTTTGGTTCCTCAGAAGAGGGGGCGTGAGGTACTGTATAGCCAGCATTTTAGTCTCTGCATAGGCAGGTTCTCCGGTGTGTTCTAAAACCGTCTTGGATAATCAGTTACATCAGAAGATGGAAACTATGAGAAGTAAATATATTATATGTGATTGGACTCCATATTACATGTTACTACTGTACAGTGAGTGTGGCCGGACAGCTAAGGAATCTTCTCCATACAGAGGTGTGGGATCATTGTCATCCATCATACATGTGACAATCCAAGCACTGACAGGTAACATCGGCCCCACATGAATTCTTTTCACTGACCGACATCACACATGGAGGTGATCCTCACACTTACCTTCCCTCTTTTTGCCTTGCTTTTTATTTTTTATTTTTAGTTTTTTGTCTTTTTCAGATGTTATTTTATTTTCGGATGATCTGTCCTTTCTCAGCCAGCAGTAGATGGAACCTATGAGAAATAAATATAATATAAGTGATGAGCCTACATAATAATAATAATAATAATAATAATCATATTTATTAACTAAGACAGTACTATTAGTTCCATAGAGTATTACATACATTTGCATCACTGTCCCAATTACTTACAATCTAATTATCCTATCAGTATGTCTTTGGAGTGTGGGAGGAAACCAGAGTGCCCAGAAGAAATCCACACAAACACGGGGAGGACATACTAACTCCTTTCAGGTGTTGTCCGTGGTGGGATTTGAACCCAGGACCCCAGCGCTGCAGTGCTTACCACTGAGCCAATACATATTACACCATACATATTACATAATACTACTGTACAGTCATTGTGGCTGTTTAGCTGGGGAATCTTCTCCTAACAGACGTGTTGGATTATTGTCACCCATCATATAGGTAACAATCCAAGTACTGCTCCACATGAATTCTTCTCACTGACCGACATCATGCAACATGTAGGAGATTCTCACACTTACTTTCTCTCTTTTTGCCTTTTTTATCATTTTCTGGTTCATGTTCTTTGCTCATTCCAGATGTTCCTTGTTCTTCTTTTTCTTATTTTGGATCTTTGCTCAGATATATTGCAAATTTTGCTCCCCTATTTCTAAGGTTTTTGGACTGAATGCTTGTGAATTCTCTGGAGGGAACATCTTTATGCTGGTATCGGTGGCAGAAAGCTAAATATGGACAAAAGCAAGATATAATATACCTTTTCTTTTGAATTTACTAAATACAGAAAAAAATGATGACTACACCATAAAAAAAGACAAATCATGCACTTTGTCAGGGGACAGTACATTTTCTTTATCTCCAATTGTTATGACAAATAGAATTTTCTTGCCCCACAATAGTTCCTTTCTAGTATTCATTCTTTATTGAATATCACCAGTATGAATAAGTAATAAAGGCCAAAACTCAGCAAAACCTCTGCCCAATATCTAGAGTCTGTCGGAGCCAGATGACTTCTGCCTGTTGTCCAGTGTTTCCTGACTGTACCCACCTGTAGTTTTCCTTGTCCTTTTGGTGTTTCTGTGCCAGCCTTGTCTGACTCTAGCCAGCCCCTCTGTCCTGCTGTCACCAAGCCTTGTTCAGCTGCCACAGTCCTGGACGCTTCCATCTCTAGTTTGGGTAGACCTGAGTTCCTCCTGTGGTACAATGGTTTCACATGTCCAGATGCTCTCCACCTCTCTGACGTGCATGACAGATTGTTTGAGCCATGTTTCTGCTGAGCTCATTATTACTGCAGGACTTTTGTCCAACCTGCCTGTGGTTAACGAATGCTGGATTGAATGCCCTTTTTATTACTGGGGTGGATTTTTTGGTTCCTCAGAAGAGGGGGCGTGAGGTACTGTATAGCCAGCATTCTAGTCTCTGCATAGGCAGGTTCTCCGGTGTGTTCTAAAACCGTCTTGGATAATCAGTGACGTCAGAAGATGGAAACTATGAGAAGTAAATATATTATATGTGATTGGACTCCATATTACATGATACTACTGTACAGTGACTGTGGCTGGACAGCTAAGGAATCTTCTCCATACAGAGGTGTGGGATCATTGTCATCCATCATACATGTGACAATCCAAGCACTGACAGGTAACATCGGCCCCACATGAATTCTTTTCACTGACCGACATCACACATGGAGGTGATCCTTACACTTACCTCCCCTCTTTTTGCCTTGCTTTTTTTTTATTTTTAGTTCTTTGGCTTTTCCAGATGTTATTTTTTTTTCGGATGATCTGTCTTTTCTCAGCCAGCAGTAGATGGAACCTATGAGAAATAAATATAATCTAAGTGATGAGCCTACATAATAATAATCATATTTATTCACTAAGACAGTACTATTAATTCCATAGAGTATTACATACATTTGCATCACTGTCCCAATTACTTACAATCTAAATATCCTATCAGTATGTCTTTGGAGTGTGGGAGGAAACCAGAGTGCCCAGAAGACATCCACACAAACACGGGGAGGACATACTAACTCCTTGCAGGTGTTGTCCGTGGTGGGAATTGATCCCAGGGCCCCAGCGCTGCAGTGCTAACCATTGAGGCAATGCATATTACACCATACATATTACATAATACTACTGTACAGTCATTGTGGCTGTTTAGCTGGGGAATCTTCTCCATACAGATGTGTTGGATTATTGTCACCCATCATATTAGTGACAATCCAAGTACTGCTCCACATGAATTCTTCTCACTGAACGACATCACGCAACATGTAGGAGATTCTCACACTTACTTTCTCTCTTTTTGCCTTTTTTATCATTTTCTGGTTCATGTTCTTTGCTCATTCCAGATGTTCCTTGTTCTTCTTTTTCTGATTTTGGATCTTTGCTCAGATATATTGCAAATTTTTCTCCCCTATTTCTAAGGTTTTTGGACTGAATGCTTGTGAACTCTCTGGGGGGAACATCTTTATGCTGGTATCGGTGGCAGAGAGCTAAATGTGGACAAAAGCAAGATATAATATACCTTTTCTTTTGAATTTATTAAATACAGAAAAAAAGATTAATACACCATAAAAAAAGACAAATCATGCACTTTGTCAGGGGACAGTACATTTTCTTTATCTCCAATTGTTATGACAAATAGAATTTTCTTGCCCCACAATAGTTCCTTTCTAGTATTCATTCTTTATTGAATATCACCAGTATGAATAAGTAATAAAGGCCAAAACTCAGCAAAACCTCTGCCCTATATCTAGAGTCTGTCGGAGCCAGATGACTTCTGCCTGTTGTCCAGTGTTTCCTGACTGTACCCACCTGTAGTTTTCCTTGTCCTGTTGGTGTTTCTGTGCCAGCCCTGTCTGACTCTAGCCAGCCCCTCTGTCCTGCTGTCACCAAGCCTTGTTCAGCTGTGACAGTCCTGGACGCTGCTCATCTCTAGTCTGGGCAGACCTGAGTTCCTCCTGTGGTACAGTGGTTTCACACGTCCAGATGCTCTCCACCTCTCAACATGCATGACAGATTGCTTGAGCCATGTATTCTGCTGAGCCCATTATTACTGCATGACTTTTGTCCAACCTGCGTGTGGTTAACGAATGCTGGATTGAATGCCCTTTTTATTACTGGGGTGGATTTTTTGGTTCCTCAGAAGAGGGGGCGTGAGGTACTGTATAGCCAGCATTTTAGTCTCTGCATAGGCAGGTTCTCCGGTGTTCTAAAAACCGTCTTGGATAATCAGTTACGTCAGAAGATGGAAACTATGAGAAGTAAATATATTATATGTGATTGGACTCCATATTACATGTTACTACTGCACAGTGACTGTGGCCGGACAGCTAAGGAATCTTCTCCATACAGAGGTGTGGGATCATTGTCATCCATCATACATGTGACAATCCAAGCACTGACAGGTAACATCGGCCCCACATGAATTCTTTTCACTGACCGACATCACACATGGAGGTGATCCTCACACTTACCTTCCCTCTTTTTGCCTTGCTTTTTATTTTTTATTTTTAGTTCTTTGTCTTTTTCAGATGTTATTTTATTTTCGGATGATCTGTCCTTTCTCAGCCAGCAGTAGATGGAACCTATGAGAAATAAATATAATATAAGTGATGAGCCTACATAATAATAATAATAATAATAATAATAATCATATTTATTAACTAAGACAGTACTATTAATTCCATAGAGTATTACATACATTTGCATCACTGTCCCAATTACTTACAATCTAAATATCCTATCAGTATGTCTTTGGAGTGTGGGAGGAAACCAGAGTGCCCAGAAGAAATCCACACAAACACGGGGAGGACATACTAACTCCTTTCAGGTGTTGTCCGTGGTGGGATTTGAACCCAGGACCCCAGCGCTGCAGTGCTTACCACTGAGCCAATACATATTACACCATACATATTACATAATACTACTGTACAGTCATTGTGGCTGTTTAGCTGGGGAATCTTCTCCTAACAGACGTGTTGGATTATTGTCACCCTTCATATAGGTAACAATCCAAGTACTGCTCCACATGAATTCTTCTCACTGACCGACATCACACAACATGTAGGAGATTCTCACACTTACTTTCTCTCTTTTTGCCTTTTTTATCATTTTCTGGTTCATGTTCTTTGCTCATTCCAGATGTTCCTTGTTCTTCTTTTTCTTATTTTGGATCTTTGCTCAGATATATTGCAAATTTTGCTCCCCTATTTCTAAGGTTTTTGGACTGAATGCTTGTGAATTCTCTGGAGGGAACATCTTTATGCTGGTATCGGTGGCAGAGAGCTAAATATGGACAAAAGCAAGATATAATATACCTTTTCTTTTGAATTTACTAAATACAGAAAAAAATGATGACTACACCATAAAAAAAGACAAATCATGCACTTTGTCAGGGGACAGTACATTTTCTTTATCTCCAATTGTTATGACAAATAGAATTTTCTTGCCCCACAATAGTTCCTTTCTAGTATTCATTCTTTATTGAATATCACCAGTATGAATAAGTAATAAAGGCCAAAACTCAGCAAAACCTCTGCCCAATATCTAGAGTCTGTCGGAGCCAGATGACTTCTGCCTGTTGTCCAGTGTTTCCTGACTGTACCCACCTGTAGTTTTCCTTGTCCTTTTGGTGTTTCTGTGCCAGCCTTGTCTGACTCTAGCCAGCCCCTCTGTCCTGCTGTCACCAAGCCTTGTTCAGCTGCCACAGTCCTGGACGCTTCCCATCTCTAGTTTGGGTAGACCTGAGTTCCTCCTGTGGTACAATGGTTTCACATGTCCAGATGCTCTCCACCTCTTGACGTGCATGACAGATTGTTTGAGCCATGTTTTCTGCTGAGCTCATTATTACTGCAGGACTTTTGTCCAACCTGCCTGTGGTTAACGAATGCTGGATTGAATGCCCTTTTTATTACTGGGGTGGATTTTTTGGTTCCTCAGAAGAGGGGGCGTGAGGTACTGTATAGCCAGCATTCTAGTCTCTGCATAGGCAGGTTCTCCAGTGTGTTCTAAAACCGTCTTGGATAGTCAGTTACGTCAGAAGATGGAAACTGTGAGAAGTAAATATATTATATGTGATTGGACCCCATATTACATGATACTACTGTACAGTGACTGTGACCGGACAGCTAAGGAATCTTCTCCATACAGAGGTGTGGGATCATTGTTATCCATCATACATGTGACAATCCAAGCACTGACAGGTAACACCGGCCCCACATGAATTCTTTTCACTGACCGACATCACACATGGAGGTGATCCTCACACTTACCTCCCCTCTTTTTGCCTTGCTTTTTATTTTTAGTTCTTTGTCTTTTCCAGATGTTATTTTATTTTCGGATGATCTGTCTTTTCTCAGCCAGCAGTAGATGGAACCTATGAGAAATAAATATAATGTAAATGATGAGCCTAAATAATAATAATAATAATAATCATATTTATTCACTAAGACTGTACTATTAATTCCATAGAGTATTACATACATTTGCATCACTGTCCCAATTACTTACAATTTAAATATCCTATCAGTATGTCTTTGGAGTGTGGGAGGAAACCAGAGTGCCCAGAAGAAATCCACACAAACACGGGGAGGACATACTAACTCCTTTTAGGTGTTGTCCGTGGTGGGATTTGAACCCAGGACCCCAGCGCTGCAGCGCTTACCACTAAGCCAATACATATTACACCATACATATTACATAATACTACTGTACAGTCATTGTGGCTGTTTAGCTGGGGAATCTTCTCCATACAGACGTGTTGGATTATTGTCACACATCATATAGGTGACAATCCAAGTACTGCTCCACATGAATTAATCTCACTGACTGACATCACACAACATGTAGGAGATTCTCACACTTACTTTCTCTCTTTTTGCCTTTTTTTTTATCATTTTCTGGTTCATGTTCTTTGCTCATTCCAGATGTTCCTTGTTCTTCTTTTTCTGATTTTGGGTCTTTGCTCAGATATATTGCAGATTTTTCTCCCTCTATTTCTGAGGTTTTTGGTGTGAATGTTTGTGAACTCTCTGGGGGGAACATCTTTATGCTGGTATCGGTGGCAGAGAGCTAAATATGGACAAAAGCAAGATATAATATACCTTTTATTTTGAATTTATTAAATACAGAAAAAAAGATTAATAGACCATAAAAAAAGACAAATCATGCACTTTGTCAGGGGACAGTACATTTTCTTTATCTCCAATTGTTATGACAAATAGAATTTTCTTGCCAGACAATAGTTCCTTTCTAGTATTCATTCTTTATTGAATATCACCAGTATGAATAAGTAATAAAGGCCAAAACTCAGCAAAACCTCTGCCCGATATCTAGAGTCTGTCGGAGCCAGATGACTTCTGCCTGTTGTCCAGTGTTTCCTGACTGTACCCACCTGTAGTTTTCCTTGTCCTGTTGGTGATTCTGTGCCAGCCCTGTCTGGATCTAGCCAACCCCTCTGTCCTGCTGTCACCAAGCCTTGTTCAGCTGCCACAGTCCTGGACGCTGCTCATCTCTAGTCTGGGTAGACCTGAGTTCCTCCTGTGGTACAGTGGTTTCACACGTCCAGATGCTCTCCACCTCTCAACATGCATGACAGATTGCTTGAGCCATGTATTCTGCTGAGCCCATTATTACTGCATGACTTTTGTCCAACCTGCGTGTGGTTAACGAATGCTGGATTGAATGCCCTTTTTATTACTGGGGTGGATTTTTTGGTTCCTCAGAAGAGGGGGCGTGAGGTACTGTATAGCCAGCATTTTAGTCTCTGCATAGGCAGGTTCTCCGGTGTGTTCTAAAACCGTCTTGGATAATCAGTTACGTCAGAAGATGGAAACTATGAGAAGTAAATATATTATATGTGATTGGACTCCATATTACATGTTACTACTGTACAGTGACTGTGGCCGGACAGCTAAGGAATCTTCTCCATACAGAGGTGTGGGATCATTGTCATCCATCATACATGTGACAATCCAAGCACTGACAGGTAACATCGGCCCCACATGAATTCTTTTCACTGACCGACATCACACATGGAGGTGATCCTCACACTTACCTTCCCTCTTTTTGCCTTGCTTTTTATTTTTTATTTTTAGTTCTTTGTCTTTTTCAGATGTTATTTTATTTTCGGATGATCTGTCCTTTCTCAGCCAGCAGTAGATGGAACCTATGAGAAATAAATATAATATAAGTGATGAGCCTACATAATAATAATAATAATAATAAATAATCATATTTATTAACTAAGACAGTACTATTAATTCCATAGAGTATTACATACATTTGCATCACTGTCCCAATTACTTACAATCTAAATATCCTATCAGTATGTCTTTGGAGTGTGGGAGGAAACCAGAGTGCCCAGAAGAAATCCACACAAACACGGGGAGGACATACTAACTCCTTTCAGGTGTTGTCCGTGGTGGGATTTGAACCCAGGACCCCAGCGCTGCAGTGCTTACCACTGAGCCAATACATATTACACCATACATATTACATAATACTACTGTACAGTCATTGTGGCTGTTTAGCTGGGGAATCTTCTCCTAACAGACGTGTTGGATTATTGTCACCCTTCATATAGGTAACAATCCAAGTACTGCTCCACATGAATTCTTCTCACTGACCGACATCACACAACATGTAGGAGATTCTCACACTTACTTTCTCTCTTTTTGCCTTTTTTATCATTTTCTGGTTCATGTTCTTTGCTCATTCCAGATGTTCCTTGTTCTTCTTTTTCTTATTTTGGATCTTTGCTCAGATATATTGCAAATTTTGCTCCCCTATTTCTAAGGTTTTTGGACTGAATGCTTGTGAATTCTCTGGAGGGAACATCTTTATGCTGGTATCGGTGGCAGAGAGCTAAATATGGACAAAAGCAAGATATAATATACCTTTTCTTTTGAATTTACTAAATACAGAAAAAAATGATGACTACACCATAAAAAAAGACAAATCATGCACTTTGTCAGGGGACAGTACATTTTCTTTATCTCCAATTGTTATGACAAATAGAATTTTCTTGCCCCACAATAGTTCCTTTCTAGTATTCATTCTTTATTGAATATCACCAGTATGAATAAGTAATAAAGGCCAAAACTCAGCAAAACCTCTGCCCAATATCTAGAGTCTGTCGGAGCCAGATGACTTCTGCCTGTTGTCCAGTGTTTCCTGACTGTACCCACCTGTAGTTTTCCTTGTCCTTTTGGTGTTTCTGTGCCAGCCTTGTCTGACTCTAGCCAGCCCCTCTGTCCTGCTGTCACCAAGCCTTGTTCAGCTGCCACAGTCCTGGGCGCTTCCCATCTCTAGTTTGGGTAGACCTGAGTTCCTCCTGTGGTACAATGGTTTCACATGTCCAGATGCTCTCCACCTCTTGACGTGCATGACAGATTGTTTGAGCCATGTTTTCTGCTGAGCTCATTATTACTGCAGGACTTTTGTCCAACCTGCCTGTGGTTAACGAATGCTGGATTGAATGCCCTTTTTATTACTGGGGTGGATTTTTTGGTTCCTCAGAAGAGGGGGCGTGAGGTACTGTATAGCCAGCATTCTAGTCTCTGCATAGGCAGGTTCTCCAGTGTGTTCTAAAACCGTCTTGGATAATCAGTTACGTCAGAAGATGGAAACTGTGAGAAGTAAATATATTATATGTGATTGGACCCCATATTACATGATACTACTGTACAGTGACTGTGACCGGACAGCTAAGGAATCTTCTCCATACAGAGGTGTGGGATCATTGTTATCCATCATACATGTGACAATCCAAGCACTGACAGGTAACACCGGCCCCACATGAATTCTTTTCACTGACCGACATCACACATGGAGGTGATCCTCACACTTACCTCCCCTCTTTTTGCCTTGCTTTTTATTTTTAGTTCTTTGTCTTTTCCAGATGTTATTTTATTTTCGGATGATCTGTCTTTTCTCAGCCAGCAGTAGATGGAACCTATGAGAAATAAATATAATGTAAATGATGAGCCTAAATAATAATAATAATAATAATAATCATATTTATTCACTAAGACTGTACTATTAATTCCATAGAGTATTACATACATTTGCATCACTGTCCCAATTACTTACAATTTAAATATCCTATCAGTATGTCTTTGGAGTGTGGGAGGAAACCAGAGTGCCCAGAAGAAATCCACACAAACACGGGGAGGACATACTAACTCCTTTTAGGTGTTGTCCGTGGTGGGATTTGAACCCAGGACCCCAGCGCTGCAGCGCTTACCACTAAGCCAATACATATTACACCATACATATTACATAATACTACTGTACAGTCATTGTGGCTGTTTAGCTGGGGAATCTTCTCCATACAGACGTGTTGGATTATTGTCACACATCATATAGGTGACAATCCAAGTACTGCTCCACATGAATTAATCTCACTGACTGACATCACACAACATGTAGGAGATTCTCACACTTACTTTCTCTCTTTTTGCCTTTTTTTTTATCATTTTCTGGTTCATGTTCTTTGCTCATTCCAGATGTTCCTTGTTCTTCTTTTTCTGATTTTGGGTCTTTGCTCAGATATATTGCAGATTTTTCTCCCTCTATTTCTGAGGTTTTTGGTGTGAATGTTTGTGAACTCTCTGGGGGGAACATCTTTATGCTGGTATCGGTGGCAGAGAGCTAAATATGGACAAAAGCAAGATATAATATACCTTTTATTTGAATTTATTAAATACAGAAAAAAAGATTAATAGACCATAAAAAAAGACAAATCATGCACTTTGTCAGGGGACAGTACATTTTCTTTATCTCCAATTGTTATGACAAATAGAATTTTCTTGCCAGACAATAGTTCCTTTCTAGTATTCATTCTTTATTGAATATCACCAGTATGAATAAGTAATAAAGGCCAAAACTCAGCAAAACCTCTGCCCGATATCTAGAGTCTGTCGGAGCCAGATGACTTCTGCCTGTTGTCCAGTGTTTCCTGACTGTACCCACCTGTAGTTTTCCTTGTCCTGTTGGTGATTCTGTGCCAGCCCTGTCTGGATCTAGCCAACCCCTCTGTCCTGCTGTCACCAAGCCTTGTTCAGCTGCCACAGTCCTGGACGCTGCTCATCTCTAGTCTGGGTAGACCTGAGTTCCTCCTGTGGTACAATGATTTCACACGTCCAGGTGCTCTACACCTCTCGACGTGCATGACAGATTGCTTGAGCCATGTATTCTGCTGAGCGCATTATTACTGCAGGACTTTTGTCCAACCTGCCTGTGGTTAATGAATGCTGGATTGAATGCCCTTTTTATTATTGGGGTGGATTTTTTGGTTCCTCAGAAGAGGGGGCGTGAGGTACTGTATAGCCAGCATTTTAATCTCTGCATAGGCAGGTTCTCCGGTGTGTTCTAAAACCGTCTTGGATAATCAGTTACGTCAGAAGATGGAAACTATGAGAAGTAAATATATTATATGTGATTGGACATCATATTACATGATACTACTGTACAGTGACTGTGGCCGGACAGCTAAGGAATCTTCTCCATACAGAGGTGTGGGATCATTGTTATCCATCATATAGGTGACAATCCAAGTACTGCTCCACATGAATTCTTCTCACTGACCAACATCATGCAACATGTAGGAGATTCTCACACTTACTTTCTCTCTTTTTGCCTTTTTTATCATTTTCTGGTTCATGTTCTTTGCTCATTCCAGATGTTCCTTGTTCTTCTTTTTCTTATTTTGGATCTTTGCTCAGATATATTGCAAATTTTGCTCCCCTATTTCTAAGCTTTTGGACTGAATGCTTGTGAATTCTCTGGAGGGAACATCTTTATGCTGGTATCGGTGGCAGAGAGCTAAATATGGACAAAAGCAAGATATAATATACCTTTTCTTTTGAATTTACTAAATACAGAAAAAAATGATGACTACACCATAAAAAAAGACAAATCATGCACTTTGTCAGGGGACAGTACATTTTCTTTATCTCCAATTGTTATGACAAATAGAATTTTCTTGCCCCACAATAGTTCCTTTCTAGTATTCATTCTTTATTGAATATCACCAGTATGAATAAGTAATAAAGGCCAAAACTCAGCAAAACCTCTGCCCAATATCTAGAGTCTGTCGGAGCCAGATGACTTCTGCCTGTTGTCCAGTGTTTCCTGACTGTACCCACCTGTAGTTTTCCTTGTCCTTTTGGTGTTTCTGTGCCAGCCTTGTCTGACTCTAGCCAGCCCCTCTGTCCTGCTGTCACCAAGCCTTGTTCAGCTGCCACAGTCCTGGACGCTTCCCATCTCTAGTTTGGGTAGACCTGAGTTCCTCCTGTGGTACAATGGTTTCACATGTCCAGATGCTCTCCACCTCTTGACGTGCATGACAGATTGTTTGAGCCATGTTTTCTGCTGAGCTCATTATTACTGCAGGACTTTTGTCCAACCTGCCTGTGGTTAACGAATGCTGGATTGAATGCCCTTTTTATTACTGGGGTGGATTTTTTGGTTCCTCAGAAGAGGGGGCGTGAGGTACTGTATAGCCAGCATTCTAGTCTCTGCATAGGCAGGTTCTCCAGTGTGTTCTAAAACCGTCTTGGATAATCAGTTACGTCAGAAGATGGAAACTGTGAGAAGTAAATATATTATATGTGATTGGACCCCATATTACATGATACTACTGTACAGTGACTGTGGCCGGACAGCTAAGGAATCTTCTCCATACAGAGGTGTGGATCATGTTATCCATCATACATGTGACAATCCAAGCACTGACAGGTAACACCGGCCCCACATGAATTATTTTCACTGACCGACATCACACATGGAGGTGATCCTCACACTTACCTCCCCTCTTTTTGCCTTGCTTTTTATTTTTAGTTCTTTGTCTTTTCCAGATGTTATTTTATTTTCGGATGATCTGTCTTTTCTCAGCCAGCAGTAGATGGAACCTATGAGAAATAAATATAATGTAAATGATGAGCCTAAATAATAATAATAATAATCATATTTATTCACTAAGACTGTACTATTATTTCCATAGAGTATTACATACATTTGCATCACTGTCCCAATTACTTACAATTTAAATATCCTATCAGTATGTCTTTGGAGTGTGGGAGGAAACCAGAGTGCCCAGAAGAAATCCACACAAACACGGGGAGGACATACTAACTCCTTTCAGGTGTTGTCCGTGGTGGGATTTGAACCCAGGACCCCAGCGCTGCAGCGCTTACCACTAAGCCAATACATATTACACCATACATATTACATAATACTACTGTACAGTCATTGTGGCTGTTTAGCTGGGGAATCTTCTCCATACAGACGTGTTGGATTATTGTCACACATCATATAGGTGACAATCCAAGTACTGCTCCACATGAATTAATCTCACTGACTGACATCACACAACATGTAGGAGATTCTCACACTTACTTTCTCTCTTTTTGCCTTTTTTTTATCATTTTCTGGTTCATGTTCTTTGCTCATTCCAGATGTTCCTTGTTCTTCTTTTTCTGATTTTGGGTCTTTGCTCAGATATATTGCAGATTTTTCTCCCTCTATTTCTGAGGTTTTTGGTGTGAATGTTTGTGAACTCTCTGGGGGGAACATCTTTATGCTGGTATCGGTGGCAGAGAGCTAAATATGGACAAAAGCAAGATATAATATACCTTTTATTTTGAATTTATTAAATACAGAAAAAAAGATTAATAGACCATAAAAAAAGACAAATCATGCACTTTGTCAGGGGACAGTACATTTTCTTTATCTCCAATTGTTATGACAAATAGAATTTTCTTGCCAGACAATAGTTCCTTTCTAGTATTTATTCTTTATTGAATATCACCAGTATGAATAAGTAATAAAGGCCAAAACTCAGCAAAACCTCTGCCCGATATCTAGAGTCTGTCGGAGCCAGATGACTTCTGCCTGTTGTCCAGTGTTTCCTGACTGTACCCACCTGTAGTTTTCCTTGTCCTGTTGGTGATTCTGTGCCAGCCCTGTCTGGATCTAGCCAACCCCTCTGTCCTGCTGTCACCAAGCCTTGTTCAGCTGCCACAGTCCTGGATGCTGCTCATCTCTAGTCTGGGTAGACCTGAGTTCCTCCTGTGGTACAATGATTTCACACGTCCAGGTGCTCTACACCTCTCGACGTGCTTGACAGATTGCTTGAGCCATGTATTCTGCTGAGCGCATTATTACTGCAGGACTTTTGTCCAACCTGCCTGTGGTTAACGAATGCTGGATTGAATGCCCTTTTTATTATTGGGGTGGATTTTTTGGTTCCTCAGAAGAGGGGGCGTGAGGTACTGTATAGCCAGCATTTTAATCTCTGCATAGGCAGGTTCTCCGGTGTGTTCTAAAACCTTCTTGGATAATCAGTTACGTCAGAAGATGGAAACTATGAGAAGTAAATATATTATATGTGATTGGACTCCATATTACATGATACTACTGTACAGTGACTGTGGCCGGACAGCTAAGGAATCTTCTCCATACAGAGGTGTGGGGATCATTGTTATCCATCATACATGTGACAATCCAAGCACTGACAGGTAACACCGGCCCCACATGAATTCTTTTCACTGACCGACATCACACATGGAGGTGATCCTCACACTTACCTCTCCTCTTTTTTCCTTGCTTTTTATTTTTTATTTTTAGTTCTTTGTCTTTTCCAGATGTTATTTTATTTTCGGATGATCTGTCTTTCTCAGCCAGCAGTAGATGGAACCTATGAGAAATAAATATAATGGAAATGATGAGCCTACATAATAACAATAATAATAATAATAATAATAATAATCATATTTATTGACTAAGACATTACTATTAATTCCATAGAGTATTACATACATTTGCATCACAGTCCCAATTACTTACAATCTAAACATCCTATCAGTATGACTTTGGAGTGTGGGAGGAAACCAGAGTGCCCAGAAAAAATCCACACAAACAGGGGGAGGACATACTAACTCCTTTCAGGTGTTGTCCGTAGTGGGATTTGATCCCAGGGCCCCAGCACTGCAGTGCTAACCACTGAGCCAATACATATTACACCATACATATTACATAATACTACTGTACAGTCATTGTGGCTGTTTAGCTGGGGAATCTTCTCCATACAGACGTGTTGGATTATTGTCACCCATCATATAGGTGACAATCCAAGTACTGCTCCACATGAATTCTTCTCACTGACCGACATCACACAACATGTAGAAGATTCTCACACTTACTTTCTCTCTTTTTGCCTTTTTTATCATTTTCTGGTTCATGTTCTTTGCTCATTCCAGATGTTCCTTGTTCTTCTTTTCTGATTTTGGGTCTTTGCTCAGATATATTGCAGATTTTTCTCCCCCTATTTCTGAGATTTTTGGTGTGAATGTTTGTGAACTCTCTGGGGGGAACATCGTTCTGCTGTTATTGGTGGCAGAGAGCTAAATATGGACAAAAGCAAGATATAATATACCTTTTCTTTTGAATTTATTAAATACAGAAAAAAAGAATTAATAGACCATAAAAAAAGACAAATCATGCACTTTGTCAGGGGACAGTACATTTTCTTTATCTCCAATTGTTATGACAAATAGAATTTTGTTGCCAGACAATAGTTCCTTTCTAGTATTCATTCTTTATTGAATATCACCAGTATGAATAAGTAATAAAGGCCAAAACTCAGCAAAACCTCTGCCCGATATCTAGAGTCTGTCGGAGCCAGATGACTTCTGCCTGTTGTCCAGTGTTTCCTGACTGTACCCACCTGTAGTTTTCCTTGTCCTGTTGGTGATTCTGTGCCAGCCCTGTCTGACTGTAGCCAACCCCTCTGTCCTGCTGTCACCAAGCCTTTTTCAGCTGCCACAGTCCTGGACGCTGCTCATCTCTAGTCTGGGTAGACCTGAGTTCCTCCTGTGGTACAATGATTTCACACGTCCAGGTGCTCTACACCTTTCGACGTGCTTGACAGATTGCTTGAGCCATGTATTCTGCTGAGCGCATTATTACTGCAGGACTTTTGTCCAACCGCCTGTGGTTAACGAATGCTGGATTGAATGCCCTTTTTATTATTGGGGTGGATTTTTTGGTTCCTCAGAAGAGGGGGCGTGAGGTACTGTATAGCCAGCATTTTAATCTCTGCATAGGCAGGTTCTCCAGTGTGTTCAAAAACCTTCTTGGATAATCAGTTACGTCAGAAGATGGAAACTATGAGAAGTAAATATATTATATGTGATTGGACTCCATATTACATGATACTACTGTACAGTGACTGTGGCCGGACAGCTAAGGAATCTTCTCCATACAGAGGTGTGGGATCATTGTTATCCATCATACATGTGACAATCCAAGCACTGACAGGTAACACCGGCCCCACATGAATTCTTTTCGCTGACCGACATCACACATGGAGGTGATCCTCACACTTACCTCCCCTCTTTTTTCCTTGCTTTTTATTTTTATTTTTAGTTCTTTGTCTTTTCCAGATGTTATTTTATTTTCGGATGATCTGTCTTTTCTCAGCCAGCAGTAGATGGAACCTATGAGAAATAAATATAATGGAAATGATGAGCCTACATAATAATAATAATAATAATAATAATAATAATCATATTTATTGACTAAGACATTACTATTAATTCCATAGAGTATTACATACATTTGCATCACAGTCCCAATTACTTACAATCTAAACATCCTATCAGTATGACTTTGGAGTGTGGGAGGAAACCAGAGTGCCCAGAAAAAATCCACACAAACAGGGGGAGGACATACTAACTCCTTTCAGGTGTTGTCCGTAGTGGGATTTGATCCCAGGGCCCCAGCACTGCAGTGCTAACCACTGAGCCAATACATATTACACCATACATATTACATAATACTACTGTACAGTCATTGTGGCTGTTTAGCTGGGGAATCTTCTCCATACAGACGTGTTGGATTATTGTCACCCATCATATAGGTGACAATCCAAGTACTGCTCCACATGAATTCTTCTCACTGACCGACATCACACAACATGTAGAAGATTCTCACACTTACTTTCTCTCTTTTTGCCTTTTTTATCATTTTCTGGTTCATGTTCTTTGCTCATTCCAGATGTTCCTTGTTCTTCTTTTCTGATTTTGGGTCTTTGCTCAGATATATTGCAGATTTTTCTCCCCCTATTTCTGAGATTTTTGGTGTGAATGTTTGTGAACTCTCTTGGGGGAACATCGTTCTGCTGGTATTGGTGGCAGAGAGCTAAATATGGACAAAAGCAAGATATAATATACCTTTTCTTTTGAATTTATTAAATACAGAAAAAAAGATTAATAGACCATAAAAAAAGACAAATCATGCACTTTGTCAGGGGACAGTACATTTTCTTTATCTCCAATTGTTATGACAAATAGAATTTTCTTGCCAGACAATAGTTCCTTTCTAGTATTCATTCTTTATTGAATATCACCAGTATGAATAAGTAATAAAGGCCAAAACTCAGCAAAACCTCTGCCCGATATCTAGAGTCTGTCGGAGCCAGATGACTTCTGCCTGTTGTCCAGTGTTTCCTGACTGTACCCACCTGTAGTTTTCCTTGTCCTGTTGGTGATTCTGTGCCAGCCCTGTCTGACTGTAGCCAACCCCTCTGTCCTGCTGTCACCAAGCCTTGTTCAGCTGCCACAGTCCTGGACGCTGCTCATCTCTAGTCTGGGTAGACCTGAGTTCCTCCTGTGGTACAATGATTTCACACGTCCAGGTGCTCTACACCTCTCGACGTGCATGACAGATTGCTTGAGCCATGTATTCTGCTGAGCGCATTATTACTGCAGGACTTTTGTCCAACCTGCCTGTGGTTAACGAATGCTGGATTGAATGCCCTTTTTATTACTGGGGTGGATTTTTTGGTTCCTCAGAAGGAGGGGCGTGAGTTACTGTATAGCCAGCATTCTAGTCTCTGCATAGGCAGGTTCTCCGGTGTGTTCTAAAACCGTCTTGGATAATCATTACGTCAGAAGATGGAAACTATGAGAAGTAAATATATTATATGTGATTGGACTCCATATTACATGATACTACTGTACAGTGACTGTGGCCGGACAGCTAAGGAATCTTCTCCATACAGAGTGTGGGATCATTGTCATCCATCATACATGTGTCAATCCAAGCACTGACAGGTAACATTGGCCCCACATGAATTCTTTTCACGGACCGACATCACACATGGAGGTGATCCTCAGACTTACCTCCCCTCTTTTTTGCCTTGCTTTTTATTTTTAGTTCTTTGTCTTTTCCAGATGTTATTTTATTTTCGGATGATCTGTCTTTTCTCAGCCAGCAGTAGATGGAACCTCTGAGAAATAAATATAATGTAAATGATGAGCCTACATAATAATAATATAATAATAATAATAATCATATTTATTCACTAAGACAGTACTATTAATTCCATAGAGTATTACATACATTTGCATCACTGTCCCAATTACTTACAATCTAAACATCCTATCAGTATGGCTTTGGAGTGTGGGAGGAAACCAGAGTGCCCAGAAGAAATCCACACAAACACGGGGAGGACATATTAACTCCTTGCAGGTGTTGTCCGTTATGGGTTTTGATCCCAGGGCCCCAGTGCTGCAGTGCTAACCACTGAGGCAATGCATATTACACCATACATATTACATAATACTACTGTACAGTCCTTGTGGCTGTTTAGCTGGGGAATCTTCTCCATACAGACGTGTTGGATTATTTCACCCATCATATAGGTGACAATCCAAGTACTGCTCCACATGAATTCTTCTCACTGACCGACATCACGCAACATGTAGGAGGTTCTCACACTTACTTTCTCTCTTTTTGCCTTTTTTATCATTTTCTGGTTCATGTTCTTTGCTCATTCCAGATGTTCCTTGTTCTTCTTTTTCTGATTTTTGATCTTTGCTCAGATATATTGCAAATTTTTCTCCCCTATTTCTAAGGTTTTTGGACTGAATGCTTGTGAACTCTCTGGGGGGAACATCTTTATGCTGGTATCGTGGCAGAGAGCTAAATATGGACAAAAGCAAGATATAATATACCTTTTCTTTTGAATTTACTAAATACAGAAAAAAATTATGACTACACCATAAAAAAAGACAAATCATGCACTTTGTCAGGGGACAGTACATTTTCTTTATCTCCAATTGTTATGACAAATAGAATTTTCTTGTCCCACAATAGTTCCTTTCTAGTATTCATTCTTTTATGAATATCACCAGCATGAATAAGTAATAAAGGCCAAAACTCAGCAAAACCTCTGCCCGATATCTAGAGTCTGTCGGAGCCAGATGACTTCTGCCTGTTGTCCAGTGTTTCCTGACTGTACCAACGTGTAGTTTTCTTTGTCCTGTTGGTGTTTCTGTGCCAGCCCTGTCTGACTCTAGCCAGCCCCTCTGTCCTGCTGTCACCAAGCCTTGTTCAGCTGCCACTTTCCTGGACGCTTCCCATCTCTAGTCTGGGTAGACCTGAGTTCCTCCTGTGGTTCAATGGTTTCACACGTCCAGATGCTCTCCACCTCTCGACGTGCATGACAGATTACTTGAGCCATGTATTCTGCTGAGCCCATTATTACTGCAGGACTTTTGTCAAACCTGCGTGTGGTTAACGAATGCTGGATTGAATGCCCTTTTTATTACTGGGGTGTTTTTTTGGTTCCTCAGAAGAGGGGGCGTGAGGTACTGTATAGCCAGCATTCTAGTCTCCGCATAGGCAGGTTCTCCGGTGTGTTCTAAAACCGTCTTGGATAATCAGTTACGTCAGAAGATGGAAACTATGAGAAGTAAATATATTATATGTGATTGGACTCCATATTACATGATACTACTGTACAGTGACTGTGGCCCGGACAGCTAAGGAATCTTCTCCATACAGAGGGTGTGGGATCATTGTTATCCATCATACATGTGACAATCCAAGCACTGACAGGTAACACCGGCCCCACATGAATTCTTTTCACTGACCGACATCACACATGGAGGTGATCCTCACACTTACCTCCCCTCTTTTTGCCTTGCTTTTTATTTTTAGTTCTTTGTCTTTTCCAGATGTTATTTTATTTTTGGATGGTCTGTCTTTTCTCAGCCAGCAGTAGATGGAACCTATGAGAAATAAATATTAATGTAAGTGATGAGCCTACATAATAATAATAATAATAATAATCATATTTATTAACTAAGACAGTACTATTAATTCCATAGAGTATTACATACATTTGCATCACTGTCCCAATTACTTACAATCTAAATATCCTATCAGTATGTCTTTGGAGTGTGGGAGGAAACCAGAGTGCCCAGAAGAAATCCACACAAACACGGGGAGGACATACTAACTCCTTGCAGGTGTTGTCCGTGGTTGGATTTGAACCCAGGACCCCAGCGCTGCAGTGCTTACCACTGAGCCAATACATATTACACCATACATATTACATAATACTACTGTACAGTCATTGTGGCTGTTTAGCTGGGGAATCTTCTCCATACAGACGTGTTGGATTATTGTCACCCATCATATAGGTGACAATCCAAGTACTGCTCCACATGAATTCTTCTCACTGACCGACATCTCACAACATGTAGGAGATTCTCACACTTACTTTCTCTCTTTTTTCCTTTTTTATCATTTTCTGGTTCATGTTCTTTGCTCATTCCAGATGTTCCTTGTTCTTCTTTTCTGATTTTGGGTCTTTGCTCAGATATATTGCAGATTTTTCTCCCCTTATTTCTGAGGTTTTTGGTGTGAATGTTTGTGAACTCTCTGGGGGGAAAATCTTTATGCTGGTATCGGTGGCAGAGAGCTAAATATGGACAAAAGCAAGATATAATATACCTTTTCTTTTGAATTTATTAAATACAGAAAAAAAGATTAATAGACCATAAAAAAAGACAAATCATGCACTTTGTCAGGGGACAGTACATTTTCTTTATCTCCAATTGTTATGACAAATAGAATTTTCTTGCCCCACAATAGTTCCTTTCTAGTATTCATTCTTTATTGAATATCACCAGTATGAATAAGTAATAAAGGCCAAAACTCAGCAAAACCTCTGCCCGATATATAGAGTCTGTCGGAGCCAGATGACTTCTGCCTGTTGTCCAGTGTTTCCTGACTGTACCCACCTGTAGTGTTCCTTGTCCTGTTGGTGTTTCTGTGCCAGCCCTGTCTGACTCTAGCCAGCCCCTCTGTCCTGCTGTCATTAAGCCTTGTTCAGCTGCCACAGTCCTGGACGCTTCCCATCTCTAGTTTGGGTAGACCTGAGTTCCTCCGTGGTACAATGGTTTCACATGTCCAGATGCTCTCCACCTCTCGACGTGCATGACAGATTGCTTGAGCCATGTATTCTGCTGAGCCCATTATTACTGCAGGACTTTTTTCCAACCTGCCTGTGGTTAACGAATGCTGGATTGAATGCCCTTTTTATTACTGGGATGGATTTTTTGGTTCCTCAGAAGAGGGGGGCGTGAGGTACTGTATAGCCAGCATTCTAGTCTCTGCATAGGCAGGTTCTCCGGTGTGTTCTAAAACGTCTTGGATAATCAGATACGTCAGAAGATGGAAACTATGAGAAGTAAATATATTATATGTGATTGGACTCCATATTACATGATACTACTGTACAGTGACTGTGGCCGGACAGCTAAGGAATCTTCTCCATACAGAGGTGTGGGATCATTGTTATCCACATACATGTGACAATCCAAGCACTGACAGGTAACACCGGCCCCACATGAATTCTTTTCACTGACCGACATCACACATGGAGGTGATCCTCACACTTACCTCCCCTCTTTTTGCCTTGCTTTTTATTTTTAGTTCTTTGTCTTTTCCAGATGTTATTTTATTTTTGGATGGTCTGTCTTTTTTCAGCCAGCAGTAGATGGAACCTATGAGAAATAAATATAATATAAGTGATGAGCCTACATAATAATAATAATAATAATAATCATATTTATTAACTAAGACAGTACTATTAATTCCATAGAGTATTACATACATTTGCATCACTGTCCCAATTACTTACAATCTAAACATCCTATCAGTATGGCTTTGGAGTGTGGGAGGAAACCAGAGTGCCCAGAGGAAATCCACACAAACACGGGAGAGACATACTAACTCCTTGCAGGTGTTGTCCGTGGTGGGTTTTTGATCCCAGGGCCCCAGTGCTGCAGTGCTAACCACTGAGGCAATGCATATTACACCATACATATTCATAATACTACTGTACAGTCCTTGTGGCTGTTTAGCTGGGGAATCTTCTCCATACAGACGTGTTGGATTTTTTTCACCCATATATAGGTAACAATCCAAGTACTGCTCCACATGAATTCTTCTCACTGACCGACATCACGCAACATGTAGGAGATTCTCACACTTACTTTCTCTCTTTTTGCCTTTTTTATCATTTTCTGGTTCATGTTCTTTGCTCATTCCAGATGTTTCTTGTTCTTCTTTTTCTGATTTTGGATCTTTGCTCAGATATATTGCAAATTTTTCTCCCCTATTTATAAGGTTTTTGGACTGAATGCTTGTGAACTCTCTGGGGGGAACATCTTTATGCTGGTATCAGTGGCAGAGAGCTAAATATGAACAAAAGCAAGATATAATATACCTTTTCTTTTGAATTTATTAAATACAGAAAAAAAAGATTAATACACCATAAAAAAAGACAAATCATGCACTTTGTCAGGGGACAGTACATTTTCTTTATCTCCAATTGTTATGACAAATAGAATTTTCTTGCCCCACAATAGTTCCTTTCTAGTATTCATTCTTTATTGAATATCACCAGTATGAATAAGTAATAAAGGCCAAAACTAATCAAAATCTCTGCCCAACATCTAGAGTCTGTCGGAGCCAGATGACTTCTGCCCGTTGTCCAGTGTTTCTGACTGTACCCACCTGTAGTTTTTCCCTTGTCCTTTTGGTGTTTCTGTGCCAGCCCTGTCTGACTCTAGCCAACCCCTCTGTCCTGCTGTCACCAAGCCTTGTTCAGCTGCCACAGTCCTGGACGCTTCCCATCTCTAGTCTGGGTAGACCTGAGTTCCTCCTGTGGTACAGTGGTTTCACACGTCCAGATGCTCCCTGCCTCTCAACGTGCGTGATAGATTGCTTGGGGCATGGAATCTGCTGAGCCCAGTATTACTGCAGGACTTTTGTCCAACCTGCCTGTGGTTAACAAATGCTGGATTGAATGCCCTTTTTATTACTGGGGTGGATTTTTTGGTTCCTCAGAAGAGGGGCGTGAGGTACTGTATAGCCAGCATTCTAGTCTCTGCATAGGCAGGTTCTCCGGTGTGTTCTAAAACCGTCTTGGATAATCAGTTACGTCAGAAGATGGAAAACTATGAGAAGTAAATATATTATATGTGTTTGGACTCCATATTACATGATACTACTGTACAGTGACTGTGGCCGGACAGCTAAGGAATCTTCTCCATACAGAGGTGTGGGATCATTGTCATCCATCATACATGTGACAATCCAAGCACTGACAGGTAACATCGGCCCCACATGAATTCTTTTCACTGACCGACATCACACATGGAGGTGATCCTTACACTTACCTCCCCTCTTTTTGCCTTGCTTTTTTTTTATTTTTAGTTCTTTGTCTTTTCCAGATGTTATTTTATTTTCGGATGATCTGTCTTTTCTCAGCCAGCAGTAGATGGAACCTATGAGAAATAAATATAATGTAATGATGAGCCTACATAATAATAATAATAATCATATTTATTCACTAAGACAGTACTATTAATTCCATAGACTATTACATACATTTGCATCACTGTCCCAATTACTTACAATCTAAACATTCTATCAGTATGACTTTGGAGTGTGGGAGGGAAACCAGAGTGCCCAGAAGAAATCCACACAAACACGGGGAGGACATACTAACTCCTTGCAGGTGTTGTCCGTGGTGGGATTTGATCCCAGGGCCCCAGCGCTGCAGTGCTAACCACTGAGGCAATGCATATTACACCATACATATTACATAATACTACTGTACAGTCATTGTGGCTGTTTAGCTGGGAATCTTCTCCATACAGATGTGTTGGATTATTGTCACCCATCATATAGGTGACAATCCAAGTACTGCTCCACATGAATTCTTCTCACTGACCGACATCACGCAACATGTAGGAGATTCTCACACTTACTTTCTCTCTTTTTGCCTTTTTATCATTTTCTGGTTCATGTTCTTTGCTCATTCCAGATGTTCCTTGTTCTTCTTTTTCTGATTTTGGATCTTTGCTCAGATATATTGCAAATTTTTCTCCCCTATTTCTAAGGTTTTTGGACTGAATGCTTGTGAACTCTCTGGGGGGAACATCTTTATGCTGGTATCAGTGGCAGAGAGCTAAATATGGACAAAAGCAAGATATAATATACCTTTTCTTTTGAATTTATTAAATACAGAAAAAAAGATTAATACACCATAAAAAAAGACAAATCATGCACTTTGTCAGGGACAGTACATTTTCTTTATCTCCAATTGTTATGACAAATAGAATTTTCTTGCCCCACAATAGTTCCTTTCTAGTATTCATTCTTTATTGAATATCACCAGTATGAATAAGTAATAAAGGCCAAAACTCAGCAAAATCTCTGCCCAACATCTAGAGTCTGTCGGAGCCAGATGACTTCTGCCTGTTGTCCAGTGTTTCCTGACTGTACCCACCTGTAGTTTTCCTTGTCCTTTTGGTGTTTCTGTGCCAGCCCTGTCTGACTCTAGCCAACCCCTCTGTCCTGCTGTCACCAAGCCTTGTTCAGCTGCCACAGTCCTGGACGGTGCCCTTCTCTAGTCTGGGTAGACCCAGGTTCCTCCTGTGGTACAGTGGTTTCACACGTCCGGATGCTCCCCGCCTCTCAACATGCGTGACAGATTGCTTGGGCATGAATCTGCTGAGCCCAGTATTACTGCAGGACTTTTGTCCAACCTGCCTGTGGTTAACGAATGCTGGATTGAATGCCCTTTTTATTACTGGGGTGGATTTTTTGGTTCCTCAGAAGAGGGGGCGTGAGATACTGTATAGCCAGCATTCTAGTCTCTGCATAGGCAGGTTCTCCGGTGTGTTCTAAAACCGTCTTGGATAATCAGTTACGTCAGAAGATGGAAACTATGAGAAGTAAATATATTATATGTGATTGGACTCCATATTACATGATACTACTGTACAGTGACTGTGGCCGAACAGCTAAGGAATCTTCTCCATACAGAGGTGTGGGATCATTGTCATCCATCATACATGTGACAATCCAAGCACTGACAGGTAACACCGGGTCCCACATGAATTCTTTTCACTGACCGACATCACACATGGAGGTGATCCTTACACTTACCTCCCCTCTTTTTGCCTTGCTTTTTATTTTTAGTTCTTTGTCTTTTCCAGATGTTAGTTTATTTTCAGATGATCTGTCTTTTTCTCAGCCAGCAGTAGATGGAACCTAAGAGAAATAAATATAATGTAAATGATGAGCCTACATAATAATATTAAATAATAATAACAATAATAATAATAATATTAATCATATTTATTGACTAAGACAGTACTAATTATTCCATAGAGTACTACATACATTTGCATCACTGTCCCAATTACTTACAATCTAAATATCCTATCAGTATGTCTTTGGAGTGTGGGAGGAAACCAGAGTGCCCAGAAGACATCCGGGTCATTCCATGTCAAGTGAACCAATGATTATTACCTCTATATTTTTTAATTCTTTTGAGATTTTGTTATTGATATAGCATGTCAGACAATGCAAAATGTGAAGAGAAAAATTTAAAAAAAAATTTTTTTTTTTTTTAAATGATTTTCAAAGTTCGGAAAAAGTGTGAATTTCGCTGTAGCCCGCCTTTACGTTTCTCCTCATAACTCAGGCTAGGAATAAGATAGAGAGACAAAATAAACACCATTCTACTCAGAACTATACAGGCTTGCACCAGATATGTCACAAGAGGATCTTTTTTAATATTTTACCCATGTGATCGCAAGCGCAAAACTTTAAAACGTATTTCCAAAAAATCGGCGCGCTTTAAATATTTCAAAAACTGCCCATGTGTCTGCTTTGCTCTTTAGCCACAATCTGTACCAAATTTCAAGTTGGGATCGCAATGGGGTCATATTTTAACATATTTTACTATTAATAGCGTCAATGGGTCATTCCATATCAAGTGATCTAAATATGAATATTTTTTTTTTTACCTGACGTCTTTAGATTTTTTTTTTTTTTTCCTTTATGAATTTTCTACTTTATTTAATTACAAAATTAAAAAGTTTGGAATTTTTTTCTTCATCAGTTAATTTTTTACAGATTTTTTAAAGTTTTAAAAAAGGGTGAATTTTGGCCTGGTATGACTTTAAAATTTTTTATCTCGGGCTAGAAATAAGATATAGAAACAAAATAAACACCATTCTACTCAGAACTGTCCAGGCTTTCACCCGATATGTCACAAGAGTATATTTTTTTCATTTTAATTTTTTACCTATGCAATGCAAACGCAACATTTTGAAACGCATTTCCGAAAAAACATTTTAATAAAAATTTTCCAAAACTGCCCATGTGTCTTTTATGCTCTTAGCCACATCTGTACCAAATTTCAAGTTGGGATCGTGATGGGGTCATATTTTAAAATATTTTAACTATGGTTAATCTCATTTTTATTAATTTTGAAAAAACATATGAAAGACATACATTCAATCTTTTAACAAAATCTTGAGACATATAAAATATACAAAAAGAGAATTCACAAAGTTATTAGTAACTTTAAGATAAGCTGCAAATTTACTTTTGCGCTTTCTCTGGTGCAATATATACTACAATCTAAATATAATTCCAAACACTCAGGTATACAAACCTTTCTCAGGGTTTTGAGATGTTCTGATGTCAAGGGGACAAGCACCCCAGCAGAATGATTTTTATCACTTGGCCCCCTTCTAACAGGTTGACCACGTAAGTGGGTCATTACCCGTTGAGGCCTAGTTGGAATAGTCTATCGACTGGTGTTACCGGAAAGGAAGGCCGAAATATTAATGATCTACTCACAGCTCAGAGTTTCCGATACCTGTCTAATGTTCACTAGAATTCTGAAGGTATAGGCGTAGAAAGGAAATACCTAGACTGAATGTATCAGATGGGAAGAAAAGAGAGATAGAAAAGAAGAGAGAGAGAAGAGAAACAAAAACCATTAGAAAAAGTTATACTGGGAAAGAAAAGCCACGTAAGAAAAAAAGGAGGGGTGGGGGGGGGACGGGTGAGGTATGGGAAAGAGAAAGGGTACTCATCCCACTGGCTCCCCATCAGCCAGAGGTCGAGCCATATTATCTGTGCTGGAAAAGATACTCCTAAATTCTGCAGAGTCGTGAAAAAGAATCCATTCAACCCAAATCCCTAAGAATTTGTTCCGAGATCCCGACGCATCACCTGCGAGCTCCTCCATTCGATGTATGTCCATCAATTCTTTGAACCAATCAAGTAGAGATGGAGCCCGGCTTGATTTCCAGAACCTCGGGATCACAGCACGAGCAGCCGAGATGCAAAAGTGGAGAATATCCCTCTTCTGTAGCCCAATAGGACCTGGAAAAAATGGATAACATTGCCGATTCTGGGCAGCATTCGGCTTGTTTACCTGTTATCCGGGCGTATGCATTGAAAACCTCAGACCAGAACCGCCGGATTTTCCCACAACTCCACCAAATGTGTATCATTGTACCCTTCTCTTCCCCACAGCGCCAGCAGGTATCAGGGGTTCCAGGGAACATGTTCCGGAGTGTCGTCGGGCACAAGTACCATCTAGTGAGCAGCTTATAGCTTCTTTCTTGTGCAGAACAAGCGCTAGCTAGTGAGTGAGTAAATATAAAGCATTTCTGCCAATTAGCTTCTGAAATGCTACACCCCAATTCCCTCTCCCAAGCACGTTGGAAGTAAAGGGTGCCCTGCTCTCTCATGGACCTAAGGCCTGGTATAGAACTGATATTTGCGCTTCGGTGGAGCTCCAGTTGGAATAACCTCTCCAATACGTTGGGTGTCAATCTTACCCTGCAAGAGTGGTCAGCTGAATATAAGTATGCTCTGTATTGGAGAAATTCGAATCACTTAAGAGGTCTCGTAGGTTCTTTGAGTTGTAGCTCTGCCATCGAGGGCAAACCACCACTGGACAGAGTCTGTCCTACTCGGGTGTCATCCACAATCCGCCAACATAAAAATCTCTGCCTGTCAAATCTGGGTGGGAAAGATGGGTTGGAAAAAAGGGGAGTCAAAGGGCTAAGTCTGTCGTTTAAGCGGAGGGTTTTCGTCACTAGATGCCATACCTTCAAGGTGTTTTCTGGTCATGTCTGTCAAAGGTACTAGGTCTGTGGAGTCTTTAGGGGAAATCCAAAGCAGGTGTTTCAGCGGAATCCCCAAACCCTCTTGCTCCACCCCTACCCATTTCTTGGAGGACGCATGATAATGCCAATCTAGAGCTCTAACAAGAGAGGAAGCCACAAAGTACGCTCGTATGTTGGGTAGTCCGACCCCTCCTCTGGTCTCGGGCAAGGATAGGATATTCATTCGCAATCTGACCTCTTGTTCCCCCAGACAAATCTAAGGATCATAGAGTGCATTTTGGAGAGGAAGCCTCTATCCAATAGAACAGGAACGTCTGAAAAGTATATAAGAGTCGGGGCAAGACATCCATCTTGACTACGTTTATTCTCCCGAACCAGGATAGCTTTAATTGTCTATAGGAGGTAAATGCCGATTCCGCGTTAGGTCAAAAGGGGTTGATAATTTAAATTGAATATTTGTTTAAGATCTTTTGGTATAAGGACTCCCAAGTACTTAATGGCTTCTACTTTCCATTTAAATGGGAACTGTTTAGATAGATGAGAAACCAATTCTCCAGGCAAAGAAATATTGAGTGCCTCGGTTTTGGAGCAATTCACTTTAAAGTTGCTCAATTGTCCGAACCGTTCAAACTCCATTAAGACCGAAGGGATGGAGACCAGGGGCTGGGAGATGTAAAGTAGCAGGTCATCTGCAAATAAGGCTAATTTGTGATGACTCTGTCCCAGCTGACCCCATGGACGCATTCATTGGACCTAAGTGCAAATATTTAACTATTATAGTGTCAATTCAAAAATCACCAAGAACACAATCAGTCATTTTTTTCACAATTGCCCGTCAATAGTTTGAATTTGATATAAAGAAACATAGTCTTGTAACATCTCAAATGAAAGCTGTTACCGTTTGAGTAAAATGATGCCTCTCCCACTTCATTATCTTTATTTCTAGCCTGAGATAAAAAAATGTAAAGTCATACCAGGCCAAAATTCACCCTTTTTTTAAACTTTAAAAATCTGTAAAAATTAACTGATGAAGAAAAAAATTCCAAACTTTTAATTTGTAATTAACTAAAGTAGTACTTCATAAAGGAAAAAAAAAAAAATCTAAAGACGTCAGGTAAAAAAAAATATTCATATTTAGATCACTTGATATGGAATGAACCATTGACGCTCTTACTAGTAAAATATGTTAAAATATGATCCCATTGCGATCCCAACTTGAAAATTGGTACAGATGTGGCTAAGAGCAAAGCAGACACATGGGCAGTTTTTGAAATATTTAAAGCGCGCCGATTTTTCGGAAATGCGTTTTAAAGTTTTGCGCCTGCGATCACATGGGTAAAATATTAACAAAGATCCTCTTGTGACATATCTGATGAAAGCCTGGACAGTTCTGAGTAGATTGGTGTTTATTTTGTTTCTTATCTTATTTCTAGCCCGAGATATGATAGAAAATGTAAAGCCATACCAGGCCAAAATTCGCACTTTTTTAAAACTTTAAAAATCTGTAAAAAATCCACACACACACGGGGAGGACATACTAACTCCTTTCAGGTGTTGTCCGTGGTGGGATTTGAACCCAGGACCCCAGCGCTGCAGTGCTTACCACTGAGCCAATACATATTACACCATACATATTACATAATACTACTGTACAGTCATTGTGGCTGTTTAGCTGGGGAATCTTCTCCATACAGACGTGTTGGATTATTGTCACACATCATATAGGTGACAATCCAAGTACTGCTCCACATGAATTCTTCTCACTGACTGACATCACATAACATGTAGGAGATTCTCACACTTACTTTCTCTCTTTTTGCCTTTTTTATCATTTTCTGGTTCATGTTCTTTGCTCATTCCAGATGTTCCTTGTTCTTCTTTTTCTGATTTTGGATCTTTGCTCAGATATATTGCAAATTTTGCTCCCCTATTTCTAAGGTTTTTGGACTGAATGCTTGTGAACTCTCTGGGGGGAACATCTTTATGCTGGTATCGGTGGCAGAGAGCTAAATATGGACAAAAGCAAGATATAATATACCTTTTATTTTGAATTTATTAAAAACAGAAAAAAAGATTAATAGACCATAAAAAAAGACAAATCATGCACTTTGTCAGGGGACAGTACATTTTCTTTATCTCCAATTGTTATGACAAATAGAATTTTCTTGCCCCACAATAGTTCCTTTCTAGTATTCATTCTTTATTGAATATCACCAGTATGAATAAGTAATAAAGGCCAAAACTCAGCAAAACCTCTGCCCGATATCTAGAGTCTGTCGCAGCCAGATGACTTCTGCCTGTTGTCCAGTGTTTTCTGATTGTACCCACCTGTAGTTTTCCTTGTCCTGTTGGTTTTCTGTGCCAGCCCTGTCTGACTCTAGCCAACCCCTCTGTCCTGCTGTCACCAAGCCTTGTTCAGCTGCCACAGTCCTGGACGGTGCTCTTCTCTAGTCTGGGTAGACACAGGTTCTCCTCTGGTACAGTGGTTTCACACGTCCGGATGCTCCCCGCCTCTCAACGTGCGTGACAGATTGCTTGGGGCATGGATTCTGCTGAGCCCATTATTACTGCAGGACTTTTCTCCAACTGCTGTGGTTAACGAATGCTGGATTGAATGCCCTTTTTATTACTGGGGTGGATTTTTTGGTTCCTCAGAAGAGGGGGCGTGAGGTACTGTATAGCCAGCATTTTAGTCTCTGCATAGGCAGGTTCTCCGGTGTGTTCTAAAACCGTCTTGGATAATCAGTTACGTCAGAAGATGGAAACTATGAGAAGTAAATATATTATATGTGATTGGACAGCTAAGGAATCTTCTCCATACAGAGGTGTGGAATCATTGTCATCCATCATACATGTGACAATCCAAGCACTGACATTTAACATTGCCCCACATGAATTCTTTTCACTGACCGACATCACACATGGAGGTGATCCTCACACTTGGCTCACTCTTTTTGCCTTGCTTTTTTTTTTTTATTTTTAGTTCTTTGTCTTTTCCAGATGTTATTTTATTTTCGGATGGTCTGTCTTTTCTCAGCCAGCAGTAGATGGAACCTATGAGAAATAAATATAATGTAAGTGATGAGCCTACATAATAATAATATTAATAATCATATTTATTAACTAAGACAGTATTATTAATTCCATAGAGTATTACATACATTTGCATCACTGTCCCAATTACTTACAATCTAAAATATCCTATCAGTATGTCGTTGGAGTGTGGGAGGAAACCAGAGTGCCCAGAAGAAATCCACACAAACACGGGGAGGACATACTAACTCCTTGCAGGTGTTGTCCGTGGTGGGATTTGAACCCAGGACCCCAGCGCTGCAGTGCTTACCACTGAGCCAATACATATTACACCAACATATTACATAATACTACTGTACAGTCATTGTGGCTGTTTAGCTGGGGAATCTTCTCCATACAGACGTGTTGGATTATTGTCACCCATCATATAGGTGACAATCAACTACTGCTCCACATGAATTCTTCTCACTGATCGACATCACACAACATGTAGGAGATTCTCACACTTACTTTCTCTCTTTTTGCCTTTTTTATCATTTTCTGGTTCATGTTCTTTGCTCATTCCAGATGTTCCTTGTTGTTTTTCTGATTTTGGATCTTTGCTCAGATATATTGCAAATTTTTCTCCCTATTTCTAAGGTTTTTGGACTGAATGCTTGTGAACTCTCTGGGGGGAACATCTTTATGCTGGTATCAGTGGCAGAGAGCTAAATATGGACAAAAGCAAGATATAATATACCTTTTCTTTTGAATTTATTAAATACAGAAAAAAAGATTAATACACCATAAAAGAGGACAAATCATGCACTTTGCACATTTTCTTTATCTCCAATTGTTATGACAAATAGAATTTTCTTGCCCCACAATAGTTCCTTTCTAGTGTTCATTCTTTATTGAATATCACCAGTATGAATAAGTAATAAAGGACAAAACTCAGCAAAACCTCTGCCCGATATCCAGAGTCTGTCGGAGCCAGATGACTTCTGCCTGTTGTCCAGTGTTTCCTGACTGTACCCACCTGTAGTGTTCCTTGTCCTGTTGGTGTTTCTGTGCCAGCCCTGTCTGACTCTAGCCAGCCCCTCTGTCTGCTGTCATTAAGCCTTGTTCAGCTGCCACAGTCCTGGACGCTTCCCATCTCTAGTTTGGGTAGACCTGAGTTCCTCCTGTGGTACAATGGTTTCACATGTCCAGATGCTCTCCACCTCTCGACGTGCATGACAGATTGCTTGGGCCATGTATTCTGCTGAGCCCATTATTACTGCAGGACTTTTGTCCAACCTGCTGTGGTTAACGAATGCTGGATTGAATGCCCTTTTTATTACTGGGGTGGATATTTTTGGTTCCTCAGAAGAGGGGGCGTTAGGTACTCTATAGCCAGCATTCTAGTCTCTGAATAGGCAGGTTCTCCAGTGTGTTCTAAAACCGTCTTGGATAATCAGTTACGTCAGAAGATGGAAACTATGAGAAGTAAATATATTATATGTGATTGGACTCCATATTACATGATACTACTGTACAGTGACTGTGGCTGGACAGCTAAGGAATCTTCTCCATACAGAGGTGTGGGATCATTGTTATCCATCATACATGTGACAATCCAAGCACTGACAGGTAACACCGGCCCCACATGAATTCTTTTCACTGACCGACATCACACATGGAGGTGATCCTCACACTTACCTCCCCTCTTTTTGCCTTGCTTTTTATTTTTAGTTCTTTGTCTTTTCCAGATGTTATTTTATTTTCGGATGATCTGTCTTTTCTCAGCCAGCAGTAGATGGAACCTATGAGAAATAAATATAATGTAAATGATAAGCCTACATAATAATAATAATAATAATAATAATAATAATAATAATAATAATAATAATCATATTTATTCACTAAGGCAGTACTATTAATTCCATAGAGTATTAAATACATTTGCATCACTGTCCCAATTACTTACAATCTAAATATCCTATCAGTATGACTTTGGAGTGTGGGAGGAAACCAGAGTGCCCAGAAGAAATCCACACAAACACGGGGAGGACATACTAACTCATTGCAGGTGTTGTCCGTGGTGGGTTTTGATCCCAGGGCCCCAGCGCTGCAGTGCTAACCACTGAGGCAATGCATATTATACCATACGTATTATATAATACTACTGTACAGTCCTTGTGGCTGTTTAGCTGGGGAATCTTCTCCATACAGACGTGTTGGATTATTGTCACCCATCATATAGGTGACAATCCAAGTAGTGCTCCACATGAATTCTTCTCACTGACCGACATCACGCAACATGTAGGAGATTCTCACACTTACTTTCTCTCTTTTTGCCTTTTTTATCATTTTCTGGTTCATGTTCTTTGCTCATTCCAGATGTTCCTTGTACTTCTTTTTCTGATTTTGGATCTTTGCTCAGATATATTGCAAATTTTTCTCCCCTATTTCTAAGGTTTTTGGACTGAATGCTTGTGAACTCTCTGGGGGGAACATCTTTATGCTGGTAGCAGTGGCAGAGAGCTAAATATGGACAAAAGCAAGATATAATATACCTTTTCTTTTGAATTTATTAAATACAGAAAAAAGATTAATACACCATAAAAAAAGACAAATCATGCACTTTGTCAGGGGACAGTACATTTTCTTTATCTCCAATTGTTATGACAAATAGAATTTTCTTGCCCCACAATAGTTCCTTTCTAGTATTCATTCTTTATTGAATATCACCAGTATGAATAAGTAATAAAGGCCAAAACTCAGCAAAACCTCTGCCCGATATCTAGAGTCTGTCGGAGCCAGATGACTTCTGCCTGTTGTCCAGTGTTTCCTGACTGTACCCACCTGTAGTTTTCCTTGTTTTTTGGTGTTTCTGTGCCAGCCCTGTCTGACTCTAGCCAACCCCTCTATCCTGCTGTCACCAAGACTTGTTCAGCTGCCACAGTCCTGGACAGTGCTCTTCTCTAGTCTGGGTAGACCCAGGTTCCTCCTGTGGTACAGTGGTTTCACACGTCCGGATGCTCCCCGCCTCTCAACGTGTGTGAGAGATTGCTTGGGGCATGGATTCTGCTGAGCCTATTATTACTGCAGGACTTTTCTCCAACCTGCCTGTGGTTAACAAATGCTGGATTGAATGCCCTTTTTATTACTGGGGTGGATTTTTTGGTTCCTCAGAAGAGGGGGCGTGAGGTACTGTATAGCCAGCATTCTAGTCTCTGCATAGGCAGGTTCTCCGGTGTGTTCTAAAACCGTCTTGGATAATCAGTTACGTCAGAAGATGGAAACTATGAGAAGTAAATATATTATATGTGATTGGACTCTATATTACATGATACTACTGTACAGTGACTGTGGCCGGACAGCTAAGGAATCTTCTCCATACAGAGGTGTGGGATCATTGTCATCCATCATACATGTGACAATCCAAGCACTGACATTTAACATCGGCCCCACATGAATTCTTTTCACTGACCGACATCTCACATGGAGGTGATCCTCACACTTGCCTCACCTCTTTTTGCCTTGCTTTTTATTTTTTATTTTTAGTTCTTTGTCTTTTCCAGATGTTATTTTATTTTCGGATGGTCTGTCTTTTCTCAGCCAGCAGTAGATGGAACCTATGAGAAATAAATCTAATGTAAGTGATGAGCCTACATAATAATAATAATAATAATAATCATATTTATTAACTAAGACAGTACTATTAATTCCATAGAGTATTACATACATTTGCATCACTGTCCCAATTACTTACAATCTAGACATCCTTTCAGTATGGCTTTGGAGTGTGGGAGGAAACCAGACTGCCCAGAAGAAATCCACACAAACACGGGGAGGACATACTAACTCCTTGCAGGTGTTGTCCGTGGTGGGATTTGATCCAAGGGCCCCAGGGCTGCAGTGCTAACCACTGAGGCAATGCATATTACACCATACATATTACATAATACTACTGTACAGTCCTTGTTCCTGTTTAGCTCGGGAATCTTCTCCATACAGACGTGTTGGATTATTGTCACCCATCATATAGGTGACAATCCAAGTAGTGCTCCACATGAATTCTTCTCACTGACCGACATCACGCAACATGTAGATGATTCTCACACTTACTTTCTCTCTTTTTGCCTTTTTTATAATTTTCTGGTTCATGTTCTTTGCTCATTCCAGATGTTCCTTGTACTTCTTTTTCTGATTTTGGATCTTTGCTCAGATATATTGCAAATTTTTCTCCCCTATTTCTAAGGTTTTTGGACTGAATGCTTGTGAACTCTCTGGGGGAACATCTTTATGCTGGTATCAGTGGCAGAGAGCTAAATATGGACAAAAGCAAGATATAATATACCTTTTCTTTTGAATTTATTAAATACAGAAAAAAAGATTAATACACCATAAAAAAAGACAAATCATGCACTTTGTCAGGGGACAGTACATTTTCTTTATCTCCAATTGTTATGACAAATAGAATTTTCTTGCCCCACAATAGTTCCTTTCTAGTATTCATTCTTTATTGAATATCACCAGTATGAATAAGTAATAAAGGCCAAAACTCAGCAAAACCTCTGCCCGATATCTAGAGTCTGTCGGAGCCAGATGACTTCTGCCTGTTGTCCAGTGTTTCCTGACTGTACCCACCTGTAGTTTTCCTTGTCCTGTTGGTGATTCTGTGCCAGCCCTGTCTGACTCTAGCCAACCCCTCTGTCCTGCTGTCACCAAGCCTTGTTCAGCTGCCACAGTACTGGACGCTGCTCATCTCTAGTCTGGGTAGACCTGAGTTCCTCCTGTGGTACAATGATTTTGCACGTCCAGATGCTCTACACCTCTCGACGTGCATGACAGATTGCTTGAGCCATGTATTCTGCTGAGCGCATTATTACTGCAGGACGTTTGTCCAACCTGCGTGTGGTTAACGAATGCTGGATTGAATGCCCTTTTTATTACTGGGGTGGATTTTTTTGGTTCCTCAGAAGAGGGGGCGTGAGGTACTGTATAGCCAGCATTTTAATCTCTGCATAGGCAGGTTCTCCGGTGTGTTCTAAAACCGTCTTGGATAATCAGTTACGTCAGAAGATGGAAACTATGAGAAGTAAATATATTATATGTGATTGGACTCCATATTACATGATACTACTGTACAGTGACTGTGGCCGGACAGCTAAGGAATCTTCTCCATACAGAGGTGTGGGATCATTGTTATCAATCATACATGTGACAATCCAAGCACTGACAGGTAACACTGGCCCCACATGAATTCTTTTCACTGACCGACATCACACATGGAGGTGATCCTCACACTTACCTCCCCTCTTTTTGCCTTGCTTTTTATTTTTAGTTTTAGTTCTTTGTCTTTTCCAGATGTTATTTTATTTTCGGATGATCTGTCTTTTCTCAGCCAGCAGTAGATGGAACCTATGAGAAATAAATATAATGTAAATGATGAGCCTACATAATAATAATAATAATAATAATAATCATATTTATTGACTAAGACATTACTATTAATTCCATAGAGTATTACATACATTTGCATCACAGTCCCAATTACTTACAATCTAAACATCCTATCAGTATGACTTTGGAGTGTGGGAGGAAACCAGAGTGCCCAGAAAAAATCCACACAAACAGGGGAGGACATACTAACTCCTTGCAGGTGTTGTCCGTGGTGGGATTTGATCCCAGGGCCCCAGAACTGCAGTGCTAACCACTGAGGCAATGCATATTACACCATACATATTACATAATACTACTGTACAGTCATTGTGGCTGTTTAGCTGGGGAATCTTCTCCATACAGACGTGTTGGATTATTGTCACCCATCATATAGGTGACAATCCAAGTACTGCTCCACATGAATTCTTCTCACTGACCGACATCATGCAACATGTAGGAGATTCTCACACTTACTTCTCTCTTTTTGCCTTTTTTATCATTTTCTGGTTCATGTTCTTTGCTCATTCCAGATGTTCCTTGTTCTTCTTTTTCTGATTTTGGATCTTTGCTCAGATATATTGCAAATTTTGCTCCCCTATTTCTAAGGTTTTTGGACTGAATGCTTGTGATATCTCTGGAGGGAACATCTTTATGCTGGTATCGGTGGCAGAGAGCTAAATATGGACAAAAGCAAGATATAATATACCTTTTCTTTTGAATTTACTAAATACAGAAAAAAATGATGACTACACCATAAAAAAAGACAAATCATGCACTTTGTCAGGGGACAGTACATTTTCTTTATCTCCAAATGTTATGACAAATAGAATTTTCTTGCCCCACAATAGTTCCTTTCTAGTATTCATTCTTTATGGAATATCACCAGTATGAATAAGTAATAAAGGCCAAAACTCAGCAAAACCTCTGCCCGATATCTAGAGTCTGTCGGAGCCAGATGACTTCTGCCTGTTGTCCAGTGTTTCCTGACTGTACCCACCTGTAGTTTTCCTTGTCCTTTTGGTGTTTCTGTGCCAGCCTTGTCTGACTCTAGCCAGCCCCTCTGTCCTGCTGTCACCAAGCCTTGTTCAGCTGCCACAGTCCTGGACGCTTCCCATCTCTAGTTTGGGTAGACCTGAGTTCCTCCTGTGGTACAATGGTTTCACATGTCCAGATGCTCTCCACCTCTTGACGTGCATGACAGATTGTTTGAGCCATGTTTTCTGCTGAGCTCATTATTACTGCAGGACTTTTGTCCAACCTGCCTGTGGTTAACGAATGCTGGATTGAATGCCCTCTTTATTACTGGGGTGGATTTTTTGGTTCCTCAGAAGAGGGGGCGTGGGGTACTATATAGCCAGCATTTTAATCTCTGCATAAGCAGGTCCTCCGGTGTGTTCTAAAACCGTCTTGGATAATCAGTTACGTCAGAAGATGGAAACTATGAGAAGTAAATATATTATATGTGATTGGACTCCATATTACATGATACTACTGTACAGTGACTGTGGCCGGACAGCTAAGAAATCTTCTCCATACAGAGGTGTGGGATCATTGTTATCAATCATACATGTGACAATCCAAGCACTGACAGGTAACACCGGCCCCACATGAATTCTTTTCACTGACCGCCATCACACATGGAGGTGATCCTCACACTTACCTCCCCTCTTTTTGCCTTGCTTTTATTTTTTATTTTTAGTTCTTTGTCTTTTCCAGATGTTATTTTATTTTCGGATGATCTGTCTTTTCTCAGCCAGCAGTAGATGGAACCTATGAGAAATAAAGATAATGGAAATGATGAGCCTACATAATAATAATAATAATAATAATAATAATAATAATAATAATAATCATATTTATTGACTAAGACATTACTATTAATTCCATAGAGTATTACATACATTTGCATCACAGTCCCAATTACTTACAATCTAAACATCCTATCAGTATGACTTTGGAGTGTGGGAGGGAACCAGAGTGCCCAGAAAAAATCCACACAAACAGGGGGAGGACATACTAACTCCTTGCAGGTGTTGTCCGTGGTGGGATTTGATCCCAGGGCCCCAGCACTGCAGTGCTAACCACTGAGGCAATGCATATTACACCATACATATTACATAATACTACTGTACAGTCATTGTGGCTGTTTAGCTGGGGAATCTTCTCCATACAGACGTGTTGGATTATTGTCACCCATCATATAGGTGACAATCCAAGTACTGCTCCACATGAATTCTTCTCACTGACCGACATCATGCAACATGTAGGAGATTCTCACACTTACTTCTCTCTTTTTTGCCTTTTTTTATCATTTTCTGGTTCATGTTCTTTGCTCATTCCAGATGTTCCTTGTTCTTCTTTTTCTGATTTTGGATCTTTGCTCAGATATATTGCAAATTTTGCTCCCCTATTTCTAAGGTTTTTGGACTGAATGCTTGTGAATTCTCTGGAGGGAACATCTTTATGCTGGTATCGGTGGCAGAGAGCTAAATATGGACAAAAGCAAGATATAATATACCTTTTCTTTTGAATTTACTAAATACAGAAAAAAATGATGACTACACCATAAAAAAAGACAAATCATGCACTTTGTCAGGGGACAGTACATTTTCTTTATCTCCAAATGTTATGACAAATAGAATTTTCTTGCCCCACAATAGTTCCTTTCTAGTATTCATTCTTTATTGAATATCACCAGTATGAATAAGTAATAAAGGCCAAAACTCAGCAAAACCTCTGCCCGATATCTAGAGTCTGTCGGAGCCAGATGACTTCTGCCTGTTGTCCAGTGTTTCCTGACTGTACCCACCTGTAGTTTTCCTTGTCCTTTTGGTGTTTCTGTGCCAGCCTTGTCTGACTCTAGCCAGCCCCTCTGTCCTGCTGTCACCAAGCCTTGTTCAGCTGCCACAGTCCTGGTTGCTTCCCATCTCTAGTTTGGGTAGACCTGAGTTCCTCCTGTGGTACAATGGTTTCACATGTCCAGATGCTCTCCACCTCTTGACGTGCATGACAGATTGTTTGAGCCATGTTTTCTGCTGAGCTCATTATTACTGCAGGACTTTTGTCCAACCTGCCTGTGGTTAACGAATGCTGGATTGAATGCCCTTTTTATTACTGGGGTGGATTTTTTGGTTTCTCAGAAGAGGGGGCGTGAGGTACTGTATAGCCAGCATTCTAGTCTCTGCATAGGCAGGTTCTCCGGTGTGTTCTAAAACCGTCTTGGATAATCAGTTACGTCAGAAGATGGAAACTATGAGAAGTAAATATATTATATGTGATTGGACTCCATATTACATGATACTATGTACAGTGACTGTGGCCGGACAGCTAAGGAATCTTCTCCATACAGAGGTGTGGGATCATTGTTATCCATCATACATGTGACATTCCAAGCACTGACAGGTAACACATGCCCCACATGAATTCTTTTCACTGACCGACATCACACGTGGAGGTGATCCTCACACTTACCTCCCCTCTTTTTGCCTTGCTTTTTATTTTTTATTTTTAGTTCTTTGTCTTTTCCAGATGTTATTTTATTTTTGGATGATCTGTCTCTTCTCAGCCAGCAGTAGATGGAACCTATGAGAAATAAATATAATGTAAGTGATGAGCCTACATAATAATAATAATAGTAATAATCATATTTATTCACTAAGACAGTCCTATTAATTCCATTGAGTATTACATACATTTTCATCACTGTCCCAATTACTTACAATCTAAACATCCTATCAGTATGGCTTTGGAGTGTGGGAGGAAACCAGAGTGCCCAGAAGAAATCCACACAAACACGGGGAGGACATACTAACTCCTTGCAGGTGTTGTCCGTTATGGGTTTTGATTCCAGGGCCCCAGTGCTGCAGTGCTAACCACTGAGGCAATGCATATTACACCATACATATTACATAATACTATTGTACAGTCCTTGTGGCTGTTTAGCTGGGGAATCTTCTCCATACAGACGTGTTGGAATATTTTCACCCATCATATAGGTGACAATCCAAGTACTGCTCCACATGAATTCTGCTCACTGACCGACATCACACAACATGTAGGAGATTCTCACACTTACTTTCTCTCTTTTTGCCTTTTTTATCATTTTCTGGTTCATGTTCTTTGCTCATTCCAGATGTTCCTTGTTCTTCTTTTTCTGATTTTGGATCTTTGCTCAGATATATTGCAAATTTTTCTCCCCTATTTATAAGGTTTTTGGACTGAATGCTTGTGAACTCTCTGGGGGGAAAATCTTTATGCTGGTATCAGTGGCAGAGAGCTAAATATGGACAAAAGCAAGATATAATATACCTTTTCTTTTGAATTTATTAAATATAAAAAAAAGTTTAATACACCATAAAAAAAGACAAATCATGCACTTTGTCAAGGGACAGTACATTTTCTTTATCTCCAATTGTTATGACAAATAGAATTTACTTGCCCCACAATAGTTCCTTTCTAGTATTCATTCTTTATTGAATATCACCAGTATGAATAAGTAATAAAGGCCAAAACTCAGCAAAACCTCTGCCTGATATCTAGAGTCTGTCGGAGCCAGATGACTTCTGCCTGTTGTCCAGTGTTTCCTGGCTGTACCCACCTGTAGTTTTCCTTGTCCTTTTGGTGTTTCTGTGCCATCCTTGTCTGACTCTAGCCAGCCCCTCTGTCCTGCTGTCACCAAGCCTTGTTCAGCTGCCACAGTCCTGGACGCTTCCCATCTCTAGTTTGGGTAGACCTGAGTTCCTCCTGTGGTACAATGGTTTCACATGTCCAGATGCTCTCCACCTCTTGACGTGCATGACAGATTGTTTGAGCCATGTTTTCTGCTGAGCTCATTATTACTGCAGGACTTTTGTCCAACCTGCCTGTGGTTAACGAATGCTGGATTGAATGCCCTTTTTATTACTGGGGTGGATTTTTTGGTTCCTCAGAAGAGGGGGCGTGAGGTACTGTATAGCCAGCATTCTAGTCTCTGCATAGGCAGGTTCTCCGGTGTGTTCTAAAACCGTCTTGGATAATCAGTTACGTCAGAAGATGGAAACTATGAGAAGTAAATATATTATATGTGATTGGACTCCATATTACATGATACTACTGTACAGTGACTGTGGCCGGACAGCTAAGAAATCTTCTCCATACAGAGGTGTGGGATCATTGTTATCCATCATACATGTGACAATCCAAGCACTGACAGGTAACACCGGCCCCACATAAATTCTTTTCACTGACCAACATCACACATGGAGGTGATCCTCACACTTACCTCCCCTCTTTTTGCCTTGCTTTTTATTTTTTATTTTTAGTTCTTTGTCTTTTCCAGATGTTATTTTATTTTCGGATGATCTGTCTTTTCTCAGCCAGCAGTAGATGGAACCTATGAGAAATAAATATAATGGAAATGATGAGCCATAATAATAATAATAATAATAATAATAATAATAATAATAATAATAATTATATTTATTCACTAAGACAGTACTATTAATTCCATAGAGTATTACATACATTTGCATCACTGTCCCAATTACTTACAATCTAAACATCCTATCAGTATGACTTTGGAGTGTGGGAGGAAACCAGAGTGCCCAGAAGAAATCCACACAAACACAGGGAGGACATACTAACTCCTTGCAGGTGTTGTCCGTGGTGGGATTTGATCCCAGGGCCCCAGCGCTGCAGTGCTAACCACTGAGGCAATGCATATTACACCATACATATTACATAATACTACTGTACAGTCATTGTGGCTGTTTAGCTGGGGAATCTTCTCCATTCAGACGTGTTGGATTATTGTCACCCATCATATAGGTGACAATCCAAGTACTGCTCCACATGAATTCTTCTCACTGACCGACATCATGCAACATGTAGGAGATTCTCACACTTACTTTCTCTCTTTTTGCCTTTTTTATCATTTTCTGGTTCATGTTCTTTGCTCATTCCAGATGTTCCTTGTTCTTCTTTTTCTGATTTTGGATCTTTGCTCAGATATATTGCAAATTTTTCTCCCCTATTTCTAAGGTTTTTGGACTGAATGCTTGTGAAGTCTCTGGAGGGAACATCTTTATGCTGGTATCGGTGGCAGAGAGCTAAATATGGACAAAAGCAAGATATAATATACATTTTCTTTTGAATTTATTAAATACAGAAAAAAGATTAATACACCATAAAAAAAGACAAATCATGCACTTTGTCAGGGGAAAGTACATTTTCTTTATCTCCAATTGTTATGACAAATAGAATTTTCTTGCCCCACAATAGTTCCTTTCTAGTATTCATTCTTTATTAAATATCACCAGTATGAATAAGTAATAAAGGCCAAAACTCAGCAAAATCTCTGCCCGATATCTAGAGTCTGTCGGAGCCAGATGACTTCTGCCTTGGTGTTTCTGTGCCAGCCCTGTCTGACTCTATCCAACCCCTCTGTCCTGCTGTCACCAAGCCTTGTTCAGCTGCCACAGTCCTGGATGGTGCTCTTCTCTAGTCTGGGTAGACCCAGGTTCCTCCTGTGGTACAGTGGTTTCACACGTCCGGATGCTCCCCGCCTCTCAACGTGCGTGACAGATTGCTTGGGGCATGGATTCTGCTGAGCCTATTATTACTGCAGGACTTTTCTCCAACCTGCCTGTGGTTAACGAATGCTGGATTGAATGCCCTTTTTATTACTGGGGTGGATTTTTTGGTTCCTCAGAAGAGGGGGCGTGAGGTACTGGATAGTCAGCATTCTAGTCTCTGCATAGGCAGGTTCTCCGGTGTGTTCTAAAACCGTCTTGGATAATCAGTTACGTCAGAAGATGGAAACTATGAGAAGTAAATATATTATATGTGATTGGACTCCATATTACATGATACTACTGTACAGTGACTGTGGCCGGACAGCTAAGGAATCTTCTCCATACAGAGGTGTGGGATCATTGTTATCCATCATACATGTGACAATCCAAGCACTGACAGGTAACACCGGCCCCACATGAATTCTTTTCACTGACCGACATCACACATGGAGTTGATCCTCACACTTACCTCCCCTCTTTTTGCTTTGCTTTTTATTTTTATTTTTAGTTCTTTGTCTTTTCCAGATGTTATTTTATTTTTGGATGATCTGTCTTTTCTCAGCCAGCAGTAGATGGAACCTATGAGAAATAAATATAATGTAAATGATGAGCCTAAATAATAATAATAATAATAATAATAATAATAATCATATTTATTCACTAAGACAGTACTATTAATTCCATAGAGTATTACATACATTTGCATCACTGTCCCAATTACTTACAATCTAAACATCCTATCAGTATGACTTTGGAGTGTGGGAGGAAACCAGAGTGCCCAGAAGAAATCCACACAAACACGGGGAGGACATACTAACTCCTTGCAGGTGTTGTCCATGGTGAGATTTGATCCCAGGACCCCAGCGCTGCAGTGCTTACCACTGAGCCAATACATATTACACCATACATATTACATAATACTACTGTACAGTCATTGTGGCTGTTTAGCTGGGGAATCTTCTCCATACAGACGTGTTGGATTATTGTCACCCATCATATAGGTGACAATCCAAGTACTGCTCCACATGAATTCTTCTCACTGACCGACATCATGCAACATGTAGGAGATTCTCACACTTACTTTCTCTCTTTTTGCCTTTTTTATCATTTTCTGGTTCATGTTCTTTGCTCATTCCACATGTTCCTTGTTCTTCTTTTTCTGATTTTGGATCTTTGCTCAGATATATTGCAAATTTCTCTCCCCTATTTCTAAGGTTTTTGGACTGAATGCTTGTGAACTCTCTGGAGGGAACTAGGGATGGGCGAATCTACTCGCTAGGACTCGTTACTCGGCGAGTAGTAAGGGACTCGCAGGACTCAGTACTCTGCGAGTTTCTTAGTGATTACTCGCACGAGTCCAATGCAAATCAATATCAATCCTAGTTTTGTCAGAAACGCTGAACTAGGATTGCCATTGTTTGCATTAGACTCGTGCGAGTAATCACTGGCTACTGTGCCAGTGATAGCAGGGAAACTCGCAAAGTAACTGCTGTTTCTTTGCGAGCCGAGTCCAGCTGTCTTCTCTGTGCAGCTCCAGGGTCCTAGAGCCCGCCTGCTCACAGACATGATGTAGCAGTGCTGAGATTGTTCTCAGTCTGCTCATTCCCTGTGTACAGACATGAATGTCTGTGCACAGAGATGATGTAGCAGAGCTGAGATTGTTCTCAGTCTGCTCCTTCCCTGTGCATAGACATCTATATTTATGCACAGGGGATGTAGCAGAGAGGACATCGCGTTTTGGACTACGTCGGACGGAAGAGGATTTTTTTAATTAAAGATGGAGTCCCTAATGGCTTTTTTTTTATTTCAAATAAAAAATGTTCTCTGTGTTGTGTTTTTTTAACCCTTTATTGGAGATTCTTAGTGGCTGGGTCAAACGTGGCCTGACATTAAGAATCTCGGGCTTAATACCAGCTTGTATAACAAAGCTGGTATTAACCCCTTTATTACCCAGCGTGCCACCGCCACCAGGGCCGCTGGATGAGCGGGGTTCAGCGCCAGAGGATGGCGCTTCAATGAACGCGCCATCTTCTGGGGCGGCTGCGGGCTGCAATTTGCAGCGGGGGGTGCCCAGAAAGCTTGGGCATCCCTGCGCTGCGGATTCCAGCCCCCAGCTGCTTAGCTGTACCTGGCTAGACATAGAAATTGCGCGGAGCCCCACGCATTTTTTTTTTTATTATTTAATGAATTTCAGAGTCAGAGGCTCAGAGTCAGAGTCTCGGAGTCGGAGTCTCAGAGTCGGAGTCTCAGAGTCGGAGTCGCCTCAGAGTCGGAGTCGCCTCAGAGTCGGAGTCGGAGTCGGAGTCGTCTCGGAGTCGAGTCGGAGTCGTCGTCGTCTCGGAGTCGTCTCGGAGTCGGAGTCGTCTCAGAGTCGGAGTCGGAGTCGTCTCGGAGTCGGAGTCGTCTCGGAGTCGAGTCGGAGTCGGAGTCGTCTCGGAGTCGGAGTCGTCTCGGAGTCGTCTGAGTCAGAGTCGTGTCGGAGTCGTCTCGGAGTCGGAGTCGTCTCGGAGTCGTCTCGGAGTCGGAGTCGGAGTCGTCTCGGAGTCGGAGTCGGAGTCGTCTCGGAGTCGGAGTCGTCTCGGAGTCGAGTCGGAGTCGGAGTCGTCTCGGACTCGGAGTCGTCTCGGAGTCGGAGTCGTCTAGGAGTCGGAGCCGTCTCAGAGTCGTCTGAGTCGGAGTCGTCTCGGAGTCGGAGTCGTCTCGGAGTCGGAGCCATCTCGGAGTTGGAGTCGTCTCGGAGTCGGAGTCGGAGTCGTCTCGGAGTCGGAGTCGTCTCGGAGTCGGAGTCGTCTTGGAGTCGGAGTCATCTCGGAGTCGGAGTCGGAGTCGTCTCGGAGTCGGAGTCGTCTCGGAGTCGGAGTCGTCTCGGAGTCGGAGTCGTCTTGGAGTCGGAGTCATCTCGGAGTCGGAGTCGGAGTCGTCTCGGAGTCGGAGTCGTCTCGAGTCGGAGTCGTCTCGGAGTCGAGTCGGAGTCGTCTCGGAGTCGGAGTCGTCTCGGAGTCGGAGTCAAAAAATGCGTGGGGCTCCGCGCAATTTCTATGTCTAGCCAGGTACAGCTAAGCAGCTGGGGGCTGGAATCCGCAGCGCAGGGATGCCCAAGCTTTCTGGGCACCCCTGCTGCAAATTGCAGCCCGCAGCCGCCCCAGAAGATGGCGCGTTCATTGAAGCGCCATAATCTGGCGCTGAACCCGCTCTTCCAGCGGCCCTGGTGGCGGTGGCACGCTGGGTAATAGAGGTTAGGGCCAGCTTTGTATTATCAGCTGGCCCTAAGCCCAAAATTTATGGCAGTCACGCCAATATTAGACATGACCGCCATGAATTTCTATTAAATTGTTTTAAAAAAAACACAACACAGAGAAATTTTTTCATTAGAAATAAAAAAAAAAGCCATTAGGGACTCCATCTTTAATTAAAAAAATCCTCTTCCGTCCGACGCAGTCCAAAACGCGATGTCCTCTCTGCTACATCCCCTGTGTATAGATATAGATGTCTATGCACAGGGAATGAGCAGACTGAGAACAATCTCAGCACTGCTACATCATCTCTGTGCACAGACATTCATGTCTGTACACAGGGAATGAGCAGACTGAGAACAATCTCAGCACTGCTACATCAGGCAGCAGGCGGGCTCTAGGACCCTGGAGCTGCACAGAGCAGACAGGACTCTTCTCTTATCTGTGCGAGTTTCCCAGCGATTACAGTTGCAAAGTAAACGAGTCCAATGCAAATAAATGACAAAACTAGGATTGCTTTAGGCTGAAGCTTCCGAGACACATCTGCGATTTGTAAATCTCACACTACTCGCTATTACTCGCTTCCCCATTCATTAACATTGGACTCGCTAGACTCGCAACGAGTAGCGAGTCCTGGGCTCGGACTCGCTAGAGTCAAGCGATTCCGAGTAATTTAGGATTCGCCCATCACTAGAGGGAACATCTTTATGCTGGTATCGGTGGCAGAGAGCTAAATATGGAAAAAAGCAAGATATAATATACGTTTTCTTTTGAATTTATTAAATACAGAAAAAAAGATTAATAGACCATAAAAAAGACAAATCATACACTTTGTCAGGGGACAGTACATTTTCTTTATCTCCAATTGTTATGACAAATAGAATTTTCTTGCCCCACAATAGTTCCTTTCTAGTATTCATTCTTTATTGAATATCACCTGTATGAATAAGTAATAAAGGCCAAAACTCAGCAAAACCTCTGCCCGATATCTAGAGTCTGTCGGAGCCAGATGACTTCTGCCTGTTGTCCAGTGTTTCCTGACTGTACCCACCTGTAGTTTTCCTTGTCCTGTTGGTGTTTCTGTGCCAGCCCTGTCTGACTCCAGCCAGCCCCTCTGTCCTGCTGTCACCAAGCCTTGTTCAGCTGCCACAGTCCTGGACGCTGCCCATCTCTAGTCTGGGTAGACCTGAGTTCCTCCTGTGGTACAATAGTTTCACACATCCAGATGCTCTCCACCTCTCGACGTGCATGACAGATTGCTTGAGCCATGTATTCTGCTGAGCCCATTATTACTGCAGGACTTTTCTCCAACCTGCGTGTGGTTAACGAATGCTGGATTGAATGCCCTTTTTATTACTGGGGTGGATTTTTTGGTTCCTCAGAAGAGGGGGCGTGAGGTACTGTATAGCCAGCATTCTAGTCTCTGCATAGGCAGGTTCTCCGGTGTGTTCTAAAACCGTCTTGGATAATCAGTTACGTCAGAAGATGGAAACTATGAGAAGTAAATATATTATATGTGATTGGACTCCATATTACATGATACTACCGTGTTTCCCCGAATATAAGACACTGTCTTACATTCTTTTGACCCCCAAAAGTCCCACTATGTCTTACTTTCGGGGTATGTCTTATATTAGAAAAAAAAAAAGACGATTTTTGTTTTAACCAAAAAATAACATTTTCTCCTTGCAGAACTCCACTACATTTTTGCCCCAAGATTCTTCGACCATGGCTTTTTTATACTCCACAGAGTAGCTCTTCCTTTTACTCGGGCCGGAACCACTCATGTCTGGGGGCAGAAATATAGTGTACGGTATAAGCATTGCTTATGGTTCCGTATCACAGTCACCCATACAGTCCCATACAGTATCCCACAGCCTGCCATACAGAAGGGTTGCCATTACAGTACGGTATCCCACAGCTTGCTGCCATTATTGTACAGCATCCCACAGCCTGTCATTACAGCATCCCACAGGCTGTCATTACAGCATCCCACAGCCTGCAATTACAGCATTCCACAGCCTGCAATTACAGCATTCCACAGCCTGCAATTACAGCATCCCACAGCCTGCAATTACAGCATCCCACAGCCTGCAATTACAGCATTCCACAGCCTGCAATTACAGCATCCCACAGCCTGCAATTACAGCATTCCACAGCCTGCAATTACAGCATCCCACAGCCTGCAATTACAGCATCCCACAGCCTGCAATTACAGCATCCCACAGCCTGTCATTACAGTATCCCACAGCCATTGCTTACCGGTAATGGCGGATTGCGATTCCTCTGCGGTGCTGGACAGGGCAGGGCAGGCTTCTTCTTCCTCGTGCAGGAGAAGGGGGGACACTGGGCCAATCACAGAGGCCCTGACTTCTGGCCGGGCGGGGGAACACAGGGGGACACTGGCCAATGAGCAGGGACGTCAGGGCAGTGACCGGCGGGTGGGCACACAGGGGCCGATCAGCCAATGACAGAGGCCGCAGTGACACAGGGGGACACAGGCACCGGTATGTAAAACCTACCCGGTAATGCATTACCGGTATCCCGCACTACGTCTTACATTCTTTGCCCGGAGTTTCACTACGTCTTATAAACGGGGGATGTCTTACATTAGGCATCCCCCAAACACCCCTGGTACGTCTTACATTCGGGGGTGTCTTATATTCGGGGAAAGACGGTACTGTACAGTGACTGTGGCCGGACAGCTAAGGAATCTTCTCCATACAGAGGTGTGGGATCATTGTTATCCATCATACATGTGACAATCCAAGCACTGACAGGTAACACCGGCCCCACATGAATTCTTTTCCCTGACCGACATCACACATGGAGCTGATCCTCACACTTACCTCCCCTCTTTTTGCCTTGCTTTTTATTTTTTAGTTCTTTGTCTTTTCCAGATGTTATTTTATTTTCGGATGATCTGTCTTTTCTCAGCCAGCAGTAGATGGAACCTATGAGAAATAAATATAATGGAAATGATGGGCCTACATAATAGTAATAATAATAATAATAATAATAATAATAATCATATTTATTCACTAAGACAGTACTATTAATTCCATAGAGTATTACATACATTTGCATCACTGCCCCAATTACTTACAATCTAAACATCCTATCAGTATGACTTTGGAGTGTGGGAGGAAACCAGAGTGCCCAGAAGAAATCCACACAAACACGGGGAGGACATACTAACTCCTTACAGGTGTTGTCCATGGTGGGATTTGATCCCAGGGCCCCAGCGCTGCAGTGCTAACCACTGAGGCAATGCATATTACACCATACATATTACATAATACTACTGTACAGTCATTGTGGCTGTTTAGCTGGGGAATCTTCTCCATACAGACGTGTTGGATTATTGTCACCCATCATATAGGTGACAATCCAAGTAGTGCTCCACATGAATTCTTCTCACTGACCGACATCACACAACATGTAGGAGATTCTCACACTTACTTTCTCTCTTTTTGCCTTTTCTATCATTTTCTGGTTCATGTTCTTTGCTCATTCCAGATGTTCCTTGTTCTTCTTTTTCTGATTTTGGATCTTTGCTCAGATATATTGCAAATTTTTCTCCCCTATTTCTAAGGTTTTTGGACTGAATGCTTGTGAACTTTCTGGGGGGAACATCTTTATGCTGGTATCGGTGGCAGAGAGCTATATATGGACAAAAGCAAGATATAATATACCTTTTCTTTTTTTTTTTTGAAACATCATTTTTATTCGATTTTTAGTAAATACAAAAAGTACTCAAATGACAATATAAATGACAATATAGTAAACAGTCGACTTTACAATGACTTCGCTGTTCATAATAATTCGTAAATACATCACCCCAACAATATCAATGGTCAAATTATTTGAAATAAAATCAAACTCAATAAAATTTAACAAACCCTTCCCACCCCTTCCTTGAGAGAGACATAGATTCACCCCAAAAATTTCAAATACCCACAGTGAAAAACCCACCATCTCATTGGTCAATTATCTCAAGGTAATTGATTAAGTCTCACGCTGGTCATCACATTTTAGCTTGCCCAATGTCCCATCAATATCCTCCAATGCATACCATTCTGTTTGTTTGTATGGAATCATAAACGCTCTAAGTTCTGGATCTGTTAGAACATTTTCAATGAAAGGCCTCCATTTAATAAAGAATTTCTTTGTTAATCTTTTTGGATTTCTAAGAGATTCGATAGATTCTAACATTAGGACTCTTTTCAGATTGTCCCTTATTGACTCAGCATCCGGCGTCCAGTTTTTGAGCCAGTGCTGTAAAAGTAATCTCTTAGCTGTCAGAGCTATTGTGTGAAAAAGACTGTGTGATCCATAAGAATCGACTGTGTCGCTCCTATAGTGAAATAACCAGAGGAGTGGGTCCAGGACAACCTCCATCCTGAATATTTGGGAGGTCATCTGCCCCACTGCATCCCAAAAGGCCCGTGATTTCGGGCAGGACCATATCCCATGTTCTAAGTCTGTTTTGAACGTCTTGCCTTTAGGACAGTGTACCCATCGTCCCTGGTTGTCTGTAGAGGGTGGGATATTAAATCCCTGGATGGCCCCATGCATTAGCCGGAACTGAGTATCCCTCCATCTTTCATTGGTGACATGTTTTCTAGTGATTTCCCAACCTTCCAGTATTTTTTGTGTTAACCCCAGATCCGGAAAGTGTTTTTTCCATTTACTAAAAAGTTTCTCAGTGTTGCCTGGTCCTATAGAATTTTGTAATATTTTGTAGAGACTTGATATGGACACCTCTCCCATCCCCAACACATCATCCCAATGAGAGTGGGTCAGTTCTGCCGAGACATCTTTTAAACGACACATTAGAGAGTGACGGATTTGATGGTATTGTAGAACATGTGATTTAGGTAGCTCATATTTTGTCAAGATTTCTTCGCATGTCAGCCACCTCCTTTCCCCCCTGTGCATTAGATCACCCATCGTGAGAATACCTTTTAATTTCCAAGCTCCAAAAAGGGGGTTCTCACAGCCCATTCTGAAAGCTGGGAAGGCCCATGGGTCAAGACCCCTGGAAATCTGCCAAGAGAGCTTCATGCTTTTCCTAACACTTTTCCAAGTTGCAATTGTGTCTCTACAAATAACAGTGGTTTTAATATTAGTCGGTAACATGGAGAGTGGAGCATGGAGTAACGTAGATAATTTCCATGGTTTCGTCAGTTCACCCTCCACTTCAATGTCTGAGAAATTATTGGCATCCTTAATCCAATCGAGAACATGATGTAACAAACATGCTAGATTATATTTCCTGATATCTGGAAGCTGGATACCTCTCTCCCTTCTCGGCCGCATAAGTGTTTCAAGGGCTATCCTAGGTCTTCTACCCCTCCAGAGAAACCTAGAAAAAGCACGATTTATTCTATTAACGTCCACATGTTTCAGCAATAGGGGAATTGACTGGAGGGGGTAGAGCAGCCTTGCAAAACTGATCATTTTAATGAGGTGTGCACGGCCCAGCAAAGATAGGGGTAGATTTCCCCATCCCGCCAATTCTCTCTCAATTTTGGATATAACCGACGTGAAGTTTAAACCATAGATCTGGCCCGGAGTTCTAGCTAGATGTATCCCCAAATATTTAACACTTTCCCTGGCTACCTTTATCCCAAAAAATGATTTGTGTCTGCCATCACCTCTGTTTCCGCTCATAAAGAGAATCTCACATTTATCTCTATTCAGACGAAAGCCTGACATTCTGCCCAATCTGTCAATGTCATCCAGTATGGAAGGGACATCTCTTCTAGGGTTACGAACATACAAAATGATGTCATCTGCGAACATGGACAATTTTATCTCCCTGGTTCCCACCTTCAGACCTTCATAGTGATGTTGTGTTTCTAGGTATAATGCCAACGGTTCTATTGCTAGATTGAACAGGAGGGGAGATAAAGGACACCCCTGTCTCGTCCCTTTTTCCAGACAAAATGAGTCCGACAGAAAACCTGGTAAGCTAACACAAGCCTTAGGGCTAGCATATAGGGAGCGCAGGAACTGACGGAAAGGGCCCCCCAATCCTATGGCATCCAAGACCCGATCCAGCCAAGACCACCTCACATTATCGAATGCTTTTTCAGCGTCTAAGGTGATCAAGGCCGGATCTTCCCCCTCCCTCGGATTTGCCTCCCTATTACATCTAAGAGAAGCATCGCCTTTCTAACGTTAGTAACCGTTGATCTCCCCTTAATAAAACCTGCTTGATGAGGTGATATGATTCTGGGCAGTATCTGCGCAAGTCTATCAGCTAATATTTTTGAGAGGAGTTTAAGATCCTGGTTAATGAGCGATATGGGTCTGTAGCTCGCCGGATCAGTTGGAGGTTTGTCTGGTTTGGGAATTAATTTTATGTGGGCCATATTCATCCTTTCTGGTATCGGTGTGCCGTCCAGGAAGGCATTAAATAAATCTTTTAACACGGGGGAGATTTGAGTCTGTAAGGCTTTGAAGAACGCCCGATTGAAACCATCGGGACCAGGCGCCTTCCCTGGGTTGATAGATTTGATTGTCATTTCTATCTCTTCTATGGAGATGGGACTATTTAAGAACTGCTTATCCTCCTCTGTTAAGTTGGGCAGATTAATTGAAGAGAGCCACGTCTCCTCGCCCCCCATCTCTACTCCCTCCTCTCTATAGAGTGATGCATAATACTTCCCCAAAGCTTGTGCGATGTCACGCGGCTCCGTCCAAATGCTGCCATGTTTATCCTTTATCTTTCCAATAGGGTTAGTAGCCCTCCTGCCCTTTGCTAGTCGCGCTAGTAGTCTCCAAATCTATGCAAGTCCAGCTCCAGTCTAATTTTGTATATCTCTTCTCTCTTCCCTGCCCACACATCAAAGTCCCTCTTGGCATCCAGCCAGATCTCTCTATCTGATTCCGACATTGACTGTTTATACGAGGAGTAAGCCCCCCTTACTGCTGCGCTGGCTTTAAGGTATTGTTCTTTAATCGTTTTTTTTAAACTCATGCTAAATGCCATGATATGGCCTTGTAAAACTGACTTGGCCTCTTCCCAGAACAGACCCGGGTCCGAGCGATGCTCCTGGTTGTGTAGGGAATAATCTGACCACCACTCACCGAGGCATCTGACAAAGTTATCTTCTCGGACCAGGGTGTCAGGAAACCTCCAGAGATAATTAGTGCCTTTTTGGAAAGAATCTCTCGTGACCATCACCAAGGGGCTATGATCAGATATGACCATATCCTCCACCCTAACCTCCACCACTCTCTGGAATAAAAGGGGTGAAGTAAAAAACATGTCTAACCTTGACCAAGATTTTTGTGAGTGTGAATAGTAGGTAAATTCCCTATCTAAAGGGTGGAGTGTTCTCCAAGCATCATTCATATTACAGTTGTTGAAGAACTCTTCTAATGGACTCGTTTTTGGATGGGTCATGTCACATCGGGTGTCACGTGTCAGGGGATCACTATGTTGTCTATCTTCGATGTCATTTAAGGTCATATTGAAGTCCCCTCCCGCCAGTCTAATGCCCTCCTGGTCAGTCAGAAAATGAGTTTGTATTTGCTGCAGAAAGGATCTCTGGGACACATTAGGAGCATATATATTATAAATGCTGAAGGAGTCTTTCTGGATCTGTATAACCATATGTATCAGTCTACCTTCTTGGTCGATGTCAAGGGACAGAACTGTATGTGCTAGTGATTTGTTAATCAGAATCAGAACACCCGCCTTCCTGTTAACAGCACTGGAGCCGTATATTTCCCCCACCCACATTTTTTTTAATCTAAAGAATTCACCGGACGTCAGATGGGTCTCCTGGAGCAAAGCCACTTCAGCATGTAGGCGTTTGAGATGTCTAAGAATCATCATGCGCTTAGCAGGGGAGCGCAGTCCCTTAACATTCCAGGAGACCCACCTAACCATCCTCAACAGCCAAAACCGATTCCACTCGATAGTTATGTAATTTTTGGTGGCGCAGACCAGCGCCCTGGAAGTTATCATTTTTGACCAAAGGGTGTGAGACTGAAAAAGGTGGTTGAAAAAAAGTGTATGTCAGGGCGAATTTTGTTCTCTCATCCCATCCCCTTCCCCTTTTTTCCCTTAAAGCATCCCCTCTCTCCCTCATGGCATAGCCAATAGACTTCACTTTTTTCCTCCCTGGAAAAGGACATGTTGTCCCACGCCCGCCACATTCTCTTGTACTAGAAACAATAATACTATGAACAGGTGAATAACAATCCCGAGCCTCCGTATTGAAAATTGTAAAGTAGTTAGCTACAAGATAAAACTTCCCACATCTCCCCACAGATTTCCTGGATCATAAACTGGTAATGAACCCAGTGCACATATATGAAAGGGGGGTGAAAGAGAAGAAGAAAAGAGAAAAAAAAAACAGAAAAACACAACTTCACATCACTTTCACTTCTCTCTATCTCTCCTTCCTCCTGCTCACTCAGCTTGACTCATCTTCTTCTTGTTCCATCTGGACACAGATGTTCTTTGTTGTCGCGGTGTCATAGGCTTTGACATTCCTTCTTCGTGAATAGTGTCTGACCTCAGTCTGTATGTTCTCACAGAGTCCTGATCCTGTGTGTGATCATCGTCAGTTTCAGGGGTTTGGTCCGGGACATCATTAGGACGTCTTGGGCTGTTAGATTGTGTACTGTCTTTGCTGGGTGATTTGTGTCCTTCGTTTCTCCTGATCACAGCCAACGCTTCCTCCGGGTTCGTGAAAGACAGCATAGATCCATTCCGCGAACGAAATCTCAGAGTTGCGGGATAGTTTAGTTGAAAGCGAGTATTTTTTTTAAACAAGATGGTGCAGACCTCGCTGAAAGCTCTCCTGCGCCTAGTTACCTCGACTGAATAGTCCGCAAATATCAGTACTTTATGGCCCTTCAACGACAGAGGGTATCTCTTTGCTTTATAGGCACGCAAGATTTCCTCCTTATCTCTGTGGTTTAAGTACTTGGCGATGGCGTGTCATGGTTTATTAACTTCTCCGCTCTGTGGGTATCTATTGCTTTTATTCTCTCCGGGAGGCTCACTTGGGGGGCCAATCCTATGGGTGCGTTCTGTCTTGCACCTATGTGAGAGTCCTAAAGCTTTGGGCAGCTCCACTTCAAAAACTTCCTCAAGTTGGTTAACGGATATAGATTCAGGAAGACCCACGATTCTTAAATTATTCCTGCGTGCCCTATTCTCTATGTCGTCCAGTTTACTTAGGGCATAGGAAGACTGTTTTTGTAAGATCTGGACCTGGCTCTCCAGTTCCGCTACTCTGTCTTCTGCAGTAGAGATCCTTGCCTCAGCCTCCTGTAGCTGCCTGTCATGATGGCTCAGCTTATTTGAGATCTCCTGTGTAGAGGATCCCACTAGTTCAGCAATGGCTTGCTTAAAGTCGTCAGCCAGGTATAGGTCAAGTTCCTTGGCCAGGGATCTATGGTCAATATGAGGGAGAGAGAGACCCTGCTCCCCTTGGCTGCCCATGCTTCTGCTCCCCTCCTCCATCTCCCCTGCGCTCTGGTGTAGTAAGCTAGGTGAGAGACTGGAGTTATGTGCCATCACCTGTTTATTCTCCTTCAGCTGCACCGCGGTCTCATGTGTGGTCTCCCTCTGTGGTTCCGTCAGGGACCGTCCGCCTGTTCCCGCAGCCTCCATGTTGATTTTCGCGCCATTGTCACCTCCTCCCGGCGCGGGGACCGCGCCGCTCCGTTCTCCGTCACCGCTTCTGGTGACGAAGAGGTCCATGGTGGCCTTCGATCCTCCCTTGCTCCCGCTCATCCTGGGAGGGAGTTTGTCAGCTCCGGGGCTCGGGGATTATGCTTAAGAGCTATGGCGGGCTCCGGAGCGCAGTTACCCACGTCCCACCATAGAGGCGCCGGAACCGGAAGTCCATACCTTTTCTTTTGAATTTATTAAATACAGAAAAAAAGGATTAATAAACCATAAAAAAAAGACAAATCATGCACTTTGTCAGGGGACAGTACATTTTCTTTATCTCCAATTGTTATGACAAATAGAATTTTCTTGCCCCACAATAGTTCCTTTCTAGTATTCATTCTTTATTGAATATCACCAGTATGAATAAGTAATAAAGGCCAAAACTCAGCAAAACCTCTGCCCGATATCTAGAGTCTGTCGGAGCCAGATGACTTCTGCCTGTTGTCCAGTATTTCCTGACTGTACCCACTGTAGTTTTCTTTGTCCTGTTGGTGTTTCTGTGCCAGCCCTGTCTGACTCTAGCCAGCCCCTCTGTCCTGCTGTCACCAAGCCTTGTTCAGCTGCCACAGTCCTGGATGCTGCCCATCTCTAGTCTGGGTAGACCTGAGTTCCTCCTGTGGTACAATGGTTTCACACGTCCAGATGCTCTCCACCTCTCGACGTGCATGACAGATTGCTTGAGCCATGTATTCTGCTGAGCCCATTATTACTGCAGGACTTTTGTCCAACCTGCGTGTGGTTAACGAATGCTGGATTGAATGCCCTTTTTATTACTGGGGTGGATTTTTTGGTTCCTCAGAAGAGGGGGCGTGAGGTACTGTATAGCCAGCATTCTAGTCTCTGCATAGGCAGGTTCTCCGGTGTGTTCTAAAACCGTCTTGGATAATCAGTTACGTCAGAAGATGGAAACTATGAGAAGTAAATATATTATATGTGATTGGACTCCATATTACATGATACTACTGTACAGTGACTGTGGCCGGACAGTTAAGGAATCTTCTCCATACAGAGGTGTGGGATCATTGTTATCCATCATACATGTGACAATGCAAGCACTGACAGGTAACACCGGCCCCACATGAATTCTTTTCACTGACCGACATTACACATGGAGGTGATCCTCACAATTACCTCCCCTCTTTTTGCCTTGCTTTTTATTTTTAGTTCTTTGTCTTTTCCAGATGTTATTTTATTTTTGGATGATCTGTCTTTTCTCAGCCAGCAGTAGATGGAACCTATGAGAAATAAATGTAATGTAAATGATGACCCTAAATAATAATAATAATAATAATAATAATAATAATAATCATATTTATTCACTAAGACAGTACTATTAATTCCATAGAGTATTACATACATTTGCATCACTGTTCCAATTACTTACAATCTAAACATCCTATCAGTATGACTTTGGAGTGTGGGAGGAAACCAGAGTGCCCAGAAGAAATCCACACAAACACGGGGAGGACATACTAACTCCTTACAGGTGTTGTCCATGGTGGGATTTGATCCCAGGGCCCCAGCGCTGCAGTGCTAACCACTGAGGCAATGCATATTACACCATACATATTACATAATACTACTGTACAGTCATTGTGGCTGTTTAGCTGGGGAATCTTCTCCATACAGACGTGTTGGATTATTGTCACCCATCATATAGGTGACAATCCAAGTACTGCTCCACATGAATTCTTCTCACTGACCGACATCACACAACATGTAGGAGATTCTCACACTTACTTTCTCTCTTTTTGCCTTTTTTATCATTTTCTGGTTCATGTTCTTTGCTCATTCCAGATGTTCCTTGTTCTTCTTTTTCTGATTTTGGATCTTTGCTCAGATATATTGCAAATTTTTCTCCCCTATTTCTAAGGTTTTTGGACTGAATGCTTGTGAACTTTCTGGGGGGAACATCTTTATGCTGGTATCGGTGGCAGAGAGCTAAATATGGACAAAAGCAAGATATAATATACCTTTTCTTTTGAATTTATTAAATACAGAAAAAAAGATTAATAAACCATAAAAAAAGACAAATCATGCACTTTGTCAGGGGACAGTACATTTTCTTTATCTCCAATTGTTATGACAAATAGAATTTTCTTGCCCCACAATAGTTCCTTTCTAGTATTCATTCTTTATTGAATATCACCAGTATGAATAAGTAATAAAGGCCAAAACTCAGCAAAACCTCTGCCCGATATCTAGAGTCTGTCAGAGCCAGATGACTTCTGCCTGTTGTCCAGTGTTTCCTGACTGTACCCACCTGTAGTTTTCCTTGTCCCGTTGGTGTTTCTGTGCCAGCCCTGTCTGACTCTAGCCAGCTCCTCTGTCCTGCTGTCACCAAGCCTTGTTCAGCTGCCACAGTCCTGGACGTTACCCATCTCTAGTCTGGGTAGACCTGAGTTCCTCCTGTGGTACAATGGTTTCACACGTCTGGATGCCCCCGCCTCTCAACGTGCGTGACAGATTGCTTGGGGCATGGATTCTGCTGAGCCCATTATTACTGCAGGACTTTTCTCCAACCTGCCTGTGGTTAACGAATGCTGGATTAAATGCCCTTTTTATTACTGGGGTGGATTTTTTGGTTCCTCAGAAGAGGGGGCGTGAGGTACTGTATAGCCAGCATTCTAGTCTCTGCATAGGCAGGTTCTCCGGTGTGTTCTAAAACCGTCTTGGATAATCAGTTACGTCAGAAGATGGAAACTATGAGAAGTAAATATATTATATGTGATTGGACTCCATATTACATGATACTACTGTACAGTGACTGTGGCCGGACAGCTAAGGAATCTTCTCCATACAGAGGTGTTGGATCATTGTTATCCATCATACATGTGACAATCCAAGCACTGACAGGTACCACCGGCCACACATGAATTCTTTTCACTGACCGACATCACACATGGAGGTAATCCTCACACTTACCTCCCCTCTTTTTGCCTTGCTTTTTATTTTTTATTTTTAGTTCTTTGTCTTTTCCAGATGTTACTTTATTTTCGGATGATCTGTCTTTTCTCAGCCAGCAGTAGATGGAACCTATGAGAAATAAATATAATGTAAGTGATGAGCCTACATAATAATAATAATAATAATAATAATAATAATAATAATAATAATAATAATCATATTTATTGACTAAGACAGTACTATTAATTCCATAGAGTATTACATACATTTGCATCACTGTGCCAATTTCTTACAATCTAAACATCCTATCAGTATGACTTTGGAGTGTGGGAGGAAACCAGAGTGCCCAGAAGAAATCCACACAAACACGGGGAGGACATACTAACTCCTTGCAGGTGTTGTCCATGGTGGGATTTGATCCCAGGGCCCCAGCGCTGCAGTGCTAACCACTGAGGTAATGCATATTACACCATACATATTACATACTACTACTGTACAGTCATTGTGGCTGTTTAGCTGGGGAATCTTCTCCATACAGATGTGTTGGATTATTGTCACCCATCATTTAGGTGACAATCCAAGTACTGCTCCACATGAATTCTTCTCACTGACCGACATCACACAACATGTAGGAGATTCTCACGCTTACTTTCTCTCTTTTTGCCTTTTTTATCATTTTATGGTTCATGTTCTTTGCTCATTCCAGATGTTCCTTGTTCTTCTTTTTCTGATTTTGGATCTTTGCTCAGATATATTGCAAATTTTTCTCCCCCTATTTCTGAGGTTTTTGGTGTGAATGTTTGTGAACTCTCTGGGGGGAACATCTTTATGCTGGTATTGGTGACAGAGAGCTAAATATGGACAAAAGCAAGATATAATATACCTTTTCTTTTGAATTTATTAAATACAGAAAAAAAGATTAATAAACCATAAAAAAACAAATCATGCACTTTGTCAGTAGGGATGGGCGAATCTACTCGCTAGGACTCGTTACTCGGCGAGTAGTAAGGGACTCGCAGGACTCGGTACTCTGCGAGTTTCCCAGTGATTACTCGCACGAGTCCAATGCAAATCAATATCAATCCTAGTTTTGTCAGAAACGCTGACAACACTAGGATTGCCATTGTTTGCATTAGACTCGTGCGAGTAATCACTGGCTACTGTGCCAGTGATAGCAGGGAGACTCGCAAAGTAATTGCTGTTTCTTTGCGAGCCGAGTCCAGCTGTCTTCTCTGTGCAGCTCCAGGGTCCTAGAGCCCGCCTGCTGCCTGATGTAGCAGTGCTGAGATTGTTCTCAGTCTGCTCATTCCCTGTGTACAGACATGAATGTCTGTGCACAGAGATGATGTAGCAGAGCTGAGATTGTTCTCAGTCTGCTCATTCCCTGTGTACAGACATGAATGTCTGTGCATAGAGATGATGTAGCAGAGCTGAGATTGTTCTCAGTCTGCTTATTCCCTGTGCATAGACATCTATATTTATGCACAGGGGATGTAGCAGAGAGGACATCGCGTTTTGGACTGCGTCGGACGGAAGAGGATTTTTTTAATTAAAGATGGAGTCCCTAATGGCTTTTTTTTTATTTCTAATAAAAAATTTTCCTTGTGTTGTGTTTTTTTTAAAACAATTTAATAGAAATTCATGGCGGTCATGTCTAATATTGGCGTGACCGCCATAAATTTCGGGCTTAGGGCCAGCTGATAAAGAGGTTAGGGCCAGCTTTGTATTATTACCCAGCGTGCCACCGCTACCAGGGCCGCTGGAAGAGCGGGGTTCAGCGCCAGAGGATGGCGCGTCAATGAACGCGCCATCTTCTGGGGCGGCTGCGGGCTGCAATTTGCAGCGGGGGGTGCCCAGAAAGCTTGGGCATCCCTGCGCTGCGGATTCCAGCCCCCAGCTGCTTAGCTGTACCTGGCTAGACATATAAATTGCGCGGAGCCCCACGCATTTTTTTTTAATTATTTCATGAATTTCAGAGTCAGAGTCTCAGAGTCAGAATCTCAGAATTTCATGAAATAATAAAAAAAAATGCGCGGGGCTCCGCGCAATTTCTATGTCTAACCAGGTACAGCTAAGCAGCTGGGGGCTGGAATCCGCAGCGCAGGGATGCCCAAGCTTTCTGGGCACCCCCCGCTGCAAATTGCAGCCCGCAGCCGCCCCAGAAGATGGCGCATTCATTGAAGCGCCATCCTCTGGCGCTGAACCCCGCTCTTCCAGCGGCCCTGGTAGCGATGGCACGCTGGGTAATAAAGAGGTTAGGGCCAGCTTTGTATTATCAGCTGACCCTAAGCCCGAAATTTATGGCGGTCACGCCAATATTAGACATGACCGCCATGAATTTCTATTAAATTGTTTTAAAAAAAACACAACACAAGGAAAATTTTTTATTAGAAATAAAAAAAAAAGCCATTAGGGACTCCATCTTTAATTAAAAAAATCCTCTTCCGTCCGACGCAGTCCAAAACGCGATGTCCTCTCTGCTACATCCCCTGTGCATAAATATAGATGTCTATGCACAGGGAATAAGCAGACTGAGAACAATCTCAGCTCTGCTACATCATCTCTGTGCACAGACATTCATGTCTGTACACAGGGAATGAGCAGACTGAGAACAATCTCAGCTCTGCTACATCATCTCTGTGCACGGACATTCATGTCTGTACACAGGGAATGAGCAGACTGAGAACAATCTCAGCTCTGCTACATCATCTCTGTGCACGGACATTCATGTCTGTACACAGGGAATGAGCAGACTGAGAACAATCTCAGCTCTGCTACATCATCTCTGTGCACGGACATTCATGTCTGTACACAGGGAATGAGCAGACTGAGAACAATCTCAGCACTGCTACATCATCTCTGTGCACAGACATTCATGTCTGTACACAGGGAATGAGCAGACTGAGAACAATCTCAGCTCTGCTACATCATCTCTGTGCACAGACATTCATGTCTGTACACAGGGAATGAGCAGACTGAGAACAATCTCAGCACTGCTACATCAGGCAGCAGGCGGGCTCTAGGACCCTGGAGCTGGCAGCCTGTACAGAGGAGACAGGATCTTATCTGTGCGAGTCAGCGATTACTTACAAAGTAAACGAGCAATGCAAATAAATAAACACAACTAGGATTGCTTCAGGCTGAAGCTTCCGAGACACATCTGCGATTTGTAAATCTCACACTACTCGCTATTACTCGCTTCCCCATTCATTAACATTGGACTCGCTAGACTCGCAACGAGTAGCGAGTCCTGGGCTCGGACTCGCTAGAGTCAAGCGATTCCGAGTAATTTAGGATTCGCCCATCACTATTTTCAGATGATCTGTCTTTTCTCAGCCAGCATTAGATGGAACCTATGAGAAATATATATAATGTAAGTGATGAGCCTACATAATAATAATCATATTTATTCACTAAGACAGTACTATTAATTCCATAGAGTATTACATACATTTGCATCACTGTCCCAATTACTTACAATCTAAACATTCTATCAGTATGACTTTGGAGTGTGGGAGGAAACCAGAGTGCCCAGAAGAAATCCACACAAACATGGGGAGGACATACTAACTCCTTGCAGGTGTTGTCCGTGGTGGGATTTGATCCCAGGGTCCCAGCGCTGCAGTGCTAACCACTGAGGTAATGCATATTACACCATACATATTACATAATACTACTGTATAGTCATTGTGGCTGTTTAGCTGGGGAATCTTCTCCATACAGATGTGTTGGATTATTGTCACCCATCATATAGGTGACAATCCAAGGACTGCTCCACATGAATTCTTCTCACTGACCGACATCACGCAACATGTAGGAGATTCTCACACTTACTTTCTCTCTTTTTGCCTTTTTTATCATTTTCTGGTTCATGTTCTTTGCTCATTCCAGATGTTCCTTGTTCTTCTTTTTCTGATTTTGGATCTTTTACTCTCTGGGGGGAATATCTTTATGCTGGTATCAGTGGCAGAGAGCTAAATATGGACAAAAGCAAGATATAATATAACTTTTCTTTTGAATTTATTAAATATAGAAAAAAAAGATTAATACACCATAAAAAAAGACAAATCATGCACTTTGTCAGGGGACAGTACATTTTCTTTATCTCCAATTGCTATGACAAATAGAATTTTCTTGCCCCACAATAGTTCCTTTCTAGTATTCATTCTTTATTGAATATCACCAGTATGAATAAGTAATAAAGGCCAAAACTCAGCAAAACCTCTGCCCGATATCTAGAGTCTGTCGGAGCCAGATGACTTCTGTCTGTTGTCCAGTGTTTCCTGACTGTACCCACCTGTAGTTTTCTTTGTCCTTTTGGTGTTTCTGTGCCAGCCCTGTCTGACTCTAGCCAGCCCCTCTGTCCTGCTGTCACCAAGCCTTGTTCAGCTGCCACAGTCCTGGACGGTGCTCTTCTCTAGTCTGGGTAGACACAGGTTCCTCCTCTGGTACAGTGGTTTCACACGTCCGGATGCTCCCGCCTCTCAACGTGCGTGACAGATTGCTTGGGGCATGGATTCTGCTGAGCCCATTATTACTGCAGGACTTTTCTCCAACCTGCCTGTGGTTAACGAATGCTGGATTGAATGCCCTTTTTATTACTGGGGTGGATTTTTTGGTTCCTCAGAAGAGAGGGCGTGAGGTACTGTATAGCCAGCATTTTAGTCTCTGCATTGGCAGGTTCTCCGGTGTGTTCTAAAACCGTCTTGGATAATCAGTTACGTCAGAAGATGGAAACTATGAGAAGTAAATATATTATATGTGATTGGACTCCATATTACATGATACTACTGTACAGTGACTGTGGCCGGACAGCTAAGGAATCTTCTCCATACAGAGGTGTAAGATCATTGTTATCCATCATACATGTGACAATCCAAGCACTGACAGGTAACACCGGCCCCACATGAATTCTTTTCACTGACCGAAATCACACATGGAGGTGATCCTCACACTTACCTCCCCTCTTTTTGCCTTGCTTTTTATTTTTAGTTCTTTGTCTTTTCCAGATGTTATTTTATTTTCGGATGATCTGTCTTTTCTCAGCCAGCAGTAGATGGAACCTATGAGAAATAAATATAATGTAAATGATGAGCCTACATAATAATAATAATAATCATATTTATTAACTAAGACAGTACTATTAATTCCATAGAGTATTACATACATTTGCATCACTGTCCCAATTACTTACAATCTAAATATCCTATCAGTATGTCTTTGGAGTGTGGGAGGAAACCAGAGTGCCCAGAAGAAATCCACACAAACACGGGGAGGACATACTAACTCCTTGCAGGTGTTGTCCGTGGTGTGATTAAACCCAGGACCCCAGCGCTGCAGTGCTTACCACTGAGCCAATACATATTACACCATACATATTACATAATACTACTGTACAGTCATTGTGGCTGTTTAGCTGGGGAATCTTCTCCATACAGACGTGTTGGATTTTGTCACCCATCATATAGGTGACAATCCAAGTACTGCTCCACATGAATTCTTCTCACTGACCGACATCATGCAACATGTAGGAGATTCTCACACTTACTTTCTCTCTTTTTGCCTTTTTTATCATTTTCTGGTTCATGTTCTTTGCTCATTCCAGATGTTCCTTGTTCTTCTTTTTCTGATTTTGGATCTTTGCTCAGATATATTGCAAATTTTTCTTCCCTATTTATAAGGTTTTTGGACTGAATGCTTGTGAACTCTCTGGGGGGAACATCTTTATGCTGGTATCAGTGGCAGAGAGCTAAATATGGACAAAAGCAAGATATAATATAACTTTTCTTTTGAATTTATTAAATATAGAAAAAAAAGATTAATACACCATAAAAAAAGACAAATCATGCACTTTGTCAGGGGACAGTACATTTTCTTTATCTCCAATTGCTATGACAAATAGAATTTTCTTGCCCCACAATAGTTCAATTTCTAGTATTCATTCTTTATTGAATATCACCAGTATGAATAAGTAATAAAGGCCAAAACTCAGCAAAACCTCTGCCCGATATCTAGAGTCTGTCGGAGCCAGATGACTTCTGCCTGTTGTCCAGTGTTTCCTGACTGTACCCACCTGTAGTTTTCTTTGTCCTTTTGGTGTTTCTGTGCCAGCCCTGTCTGACTCTAGCCAGCCCCTCTGTCCTGCTGTCACCAAGCCTTGTTCAGCTGCCACAGTCCTGGACGGTGCTCTTCTCTAGTCTGGGTAGACACAGGTTTCTCCTCTGGTACAGTGGTTTCACACGTCTGGATGCTCCCCGCCTCTCAACGTGCGTGACAGATTGCTTGGGGCATGGATTCTGCTGAGCCCATTATTACTGCAGGACTTTTCTCCAACCTGCCTGTGGTTAACGAATGCTGGATTGAATGCCCTTTTTATTACTGGGGTGGATTTTTTGGTTCCTCAGAAGAGAGGGCGTGAGGTACTGTATAGCCAGCATTTTAGTCTCTGCATAGGCAGGTTCTCGGTGTGTTCTAAAACCGTCTTGGATAATCAGTTACGTCAGAAGATGGAAACTATGAGAAGTAAATATATTATATGTGATTGGACTCCATATTACATGATACTACTGTACAGTGACTGTGGCCGGACAGCTAAGGAATCTTCTCCATACAGAGGTGTAAGATCATTGTTATCCATCATACATGTCACAATCCAAGCACTGACAGGTAACACCGGCCCCACATGAATTCTTTTCACTGACCGACATCACACATGGAGGTGATCCTCACACTTACCTCCCCTCTTTTTGCCTTGCTTTTTATTTTTAGTTCTTTGTCTTTTCCAGATGTTATTTTATTTTCGGATGATCTGTCTTTTCTCAGCCAGCAGTAGATGGAACCTATGAGAAATAAATATAATGTAAATGATGAGCCTACATAATAATAATAATAATAACCATATTTATTAACTAAGACAGTACTATTAATTCCATAGAGTATTACATACATTTGCATCACTGTCCCAATTACTTACAATCTAAATATAATATCAGTATGTCTTTGGAGTGTGGGAGGAAACCAGAGTGCCCAGAATAAATCCACACAAACACGGGGAGGACATACTAACTCCTTGCAGGTGTTGTCCATGGTGGGATTTGATCCCAGGGCCCCAGCGCTGCAGTGCTAACCACTGAGGCAATGCATATTACACCATACATATTACATAATACTACTGTACAGTCATTGTGGCTGTTTAGCTGGGGAATCTTCTCCATACAGATGTGTTGGATTATTGTCACCCATCATATAGGTGACAATCCAAGTACTGCTCCACATGAATTCTTCTCACTGACCGACATCATGCAACATGTAGGAGATTCTCACACTTACTTTCTCTCTTTTTGCCTTTTTTATCATTTTCTGGTTCATGTTCTTTGCTCATTCCAGATGTTCCTTGTTCTTCTTTTTCTGATTTTGGATCTTTACTCAGATATATTGCAAATTTTTCTCCCCTATTTCTAAGGTTTTTGGACTGAATGCTTGTGAACTCTCTGGAGGGAACATCTTTATGCTGAATTCGGTGGCAGAGAGCTAAATATGGACAAAAGCAAGATATAATATACCTTTTCTTTTGAATTCATTAAATACAGAAAAAAAGATTAATACACCATAAAAAAAGACAAATCATGCACTTTGTCAGGGGACAGTACATTTTCTTTATCTCCAATTGTTATGACAAATAGAATTTTCTTGCCCCACAATAGTTCCTTTCTAGTATTCATTCTTTATTGAATATCACCAGTATGAATAAGTAATAAAGGCCAAAACTCAGCAAAATCTCTGCCCAACATCTAGAGTCTGTCGGAGCCAGATGACTTCTGCCTGTTGTCCAGTGTTTCCTGACTGTACCCACCTGTAGTTTTCTTTGTCCTGTTGGTGTTTCTGTGCCAGCCCTGTCTGACTCTAGCCAACCCCTCTGTCCTGCTGTCACCAAGCCTTGTTCAGCTGCCACAGTCCTGGACGCTTCCCATCTCTAGTCTGGGTAGACCTGAGTTCCTCCTGTGGTACAGTGGTTTCACACGTCCCGATGCTCCCCGCATCTCAACATGCGTGACAGATTGCTTATGGCATGGAATCTGCTGAGCCCAGTATTACTGCAGGACTTTTCTCCAACCTGCCTGTGGTTAACAAATGCTGGATTCAATGCCCTTTTTATTACTGGGGTGGATTTTTTGGTTCCTCAGAAGAGGGGGCGTGAGGTACTGTATAGCCAGCATTCTAGTCTCCGCATAGGCAAGTTCTCCGGTGTGTTCTAAAACCGTCTAGGATAATCAGTTACGTCAGAAGATGGAAACTATGAGAAGTAAATATATTACATGTGATTGGACTCCATATTACATGATACTACTGTACAGTGACTGTGGCCGGACAGCTAAGGAATCTTCTCCATACAGAGGTGTGGGATCATTGGCATCCATCATACATGTGACAATCCAAGCACTGACAGGTAACATCGGCCCCACATTAATTCTTTTCACTGACCGACATCACACATGGAGGTGATCCTTACACTTACCTCCCCTCTTTTTGCCTTGCTTTTTTTTTTTTTTTAGTTCTTTGTCTTTTCCAGATGTTATTTTATTTTCGGATGATCTGTCTTTTCTCAGCCAGCAGTAGATGGAACCTATGAGAAATAAATATAATGGAAATGATGAGCCTACATAATAATAATAATAATAATAATAATAATAATCATATTTATTGACTAAGACAGTACTATTAATTCCATTGAGTATTACATACATTTGCATCACTGTCCCAATTACTTACAATCTAAACATCCTATCAGTATGACTTTGGAGTGTGGGAGGAAACCAGAGTGCCCAGAAGAAATCCACACAAACACGAGGAGGACATACTAACTCCTTGCAGGTGTTGTTTGTGGTGGGATTTGATCCCAGGGCCCCAGCGCTGCAGTGCTAACCACTGAGGCAATGCATATTACACCATACATATTACATAATACTACTGTACAGTCATTGTGGCTGTTTAGCTGGGGAATCTTCTCCATATAGACGTGTTGGTGTCACGCCCCAGGGGCGGACGAGACGTGAACCCACTGGACCGCTGCCGGAGCGGATGCTGATACCAGGTTAGAGAGAGAGAACCGGACTAGAATCTGTATTGCATAAAGGGTTTTATTAATACAAGGAGTCTACCCCTAGGGAAGGCCACAGGGCCCCCTCACAATTCCTTCCTCCGGAGACGCCCGGGAAGGCCTTGACCCCTGTACAGGGATTTGCTCCCAGCACGGAGCTCCGGAAGGTCTGTGAGCAGAATAACCTGTGTTAAACCGACCCCAGGCGTTAAGCGAAAACAGAGGAACAACACAGAATGCACAAAACCCAAAAACTATGAAAGTAGAAAACTGTAGAACACTATGGAAGCCGGCCTGGAGGAAGGCTAGAGAACCAACACCAGGACGGTCCGGATAAGCGGCGGAGGAACTGCACGGAAACAGCACGGAGACTTGCGATCACCACGGAGTCCAGTCCGGGGAGAAACCAGAGACACCTCACAAGGACGGTCCAAAGGAATGGTAGAAGCGCAGCACGGAGAAGCACAGAGCAGCACGGAGCAGCACGGAGCAGCACGGAGGCAGAACAGCGACACTGCAACAAGAACAGACAGATGAATGTTAAACACTGCAGAATAACAGCATATAACAGGACCAGGACCGGCAACCTCGGGATGAATGAAGTTGCCCCGGCAAGGTCCAGAAGCAAGTGCACACTTTATATATCTGCTGCCCTACAGGGATTGGGCGGAAGGCGGGGCAGACTAATTGGCCAGCTGGCCCTATAAAGGTAACAGAGAGAGCGGCCCCGCCCCCTAGTGAACACACAGAGAGGAAGCAGAACTGGGCAGCATTCAGGGAGCGACAGTCTGAGCAGCAGGTGCGCGATGAAGCACCCTGGAGCCCCGGGATCGCCTGCGGACGGCCTGTAACCTGGGACCCCGACCCCGGAACCGAGAAGGAAGGGTAACTGCACGAGAAGAGGGAAGGACAGGGTGCAGGGCGGAGGCGCTGGACCGCGGAGCGGTTACAGTTGGATTATTGTCACCCATCATATAGGTGACAATCCAAGTACTGCTCCACATGAATTCTTCTCACTGACTGACATCATGCAACATGTAGGAGATTCTCACACTTACTTTCTCTCTTTTTGCCTTTTTTATCATTTTCTGGTTCATGTTCTTTGCTCATTCCAGATGTTCCTTGTTCTTCTTTTTCTGATTTTGGATCTTTGCTCAGATATATTGCAAATTTTGCTCCCCTATTTCTAAGGTTTTTGGACTGAATGCTTGTGAATTCTCTGGAGGGAACATCTTTATGCTGGTATCGGTGGCAGAGAGCTAAATATGGACAAAAGCAAGATATAATATACCTTTTCTTTTGAATTTACTAAATACAGAAAAAAATGATGACTACACCATAAAAAAAGACAAATCATGCACTTTTTTTCTTTATCTCCAATTGTTATGACAAATAGAATTTTCTTGCCCCACAATAGTTCCTTTCTAGTATTCATTCTTTATTGAATATCACCAGTATGAATAAGTAATAAAGGCCAAAACTCAGCAAAACCTCTGCCCGATATCTAGAGTCTGCCGGAGCCAGATGACTTCTGCCTGTTGTCCAGTGTTTCCTGACTGTACCCAGCTGTAGTTTTCCTTGTCCTTTTGGTGTTTCTGTGCCAGCCTTGTCTGACTCTAGCCAGCCCCTCTGTCCTGCTGTCACCAAGCCTTGTTCAGCTGCCACAGTCCTGGACGCTTCCCATCTCTAGTTTGGGTAGACCTGAGTTCCTCCTGTGGTACAATGGTTTCACATGTCCAGATGCTCTCCACCTCTTGACGTGCATGACAGATTGTTTGAGCCATGTTTTCTGCTGAGCTCATTATTACTGCAGGACTTTTGTCCAACCTGCTGTGGTTAACGAATGCTGGATTGAATGCCCTTTTTATTACTGGGGTGGATTTTTTGGTTCCTCAGAAGAGGGGGCATGAGGTACTGTATAGCCAGCATTCTAGTCTCTGCATAGGCAGGTTCTCCGGTGTGTTCTAAAACCGTCTTGGATAATCAGTTACATCAGAAGATGGAAACTATGAGAAGTAAATATATTATATGTGATTGGACTCCATATTACATGATACTACTGTACAGTGACTGTGGCCGGACAGCTAAGGAATCTTCTCCATACAGAGGTGTGGGATCATTGTTATCCATCATACATGTGACAATCCAAGCACTGACAGGTAACACCGGCCCCACATGAATTCTTTTCACTGACCGACATCACACATGGAGGTGATCCTCACACTTACCTCCCCTCTTTTTGCCTTGCTTTTTATTTTTTACTATTAGTTCTTTGTCTTTTCCAGATGTTATTTTATTTTCGGATGATCTGTCTTTTCTCAGCCAGCAGTAGATGGAACCTATGAGAAATAAATATAATGTAAATGATGAGCCTACATAATAATAATAATAATAATAATAATAATAATCATATTTATTCACTAAGACAGTACTATTAATTCCATAGAGTATTACATACATTTGCATCACTGTCCCAATTACTTACAATCTAAATATCCTATCAGTATGTCTTTGGAGTGTGGGAGGAAACCAGAGTGCCCAGAAGAAATCCACACAAACACGGGGAGGACATACTAACTCCTTGCAGGTGTTGTCCGTGGTAGGATTTGAACCCAGGACCCCAGCGCTGCAGTGCTTACCACTGAGCCAATACATATTACACCATACATATTACATAATACTACTGTACAGTCATTGTGGCTGTTTAGCTGGGGAATCTTCTCCATACAGACGTGTTGGATTATTGTCACCCATCATATAGGTGACAATCCAAGTACTGCTCCACATGAATTTTTCTCACTGATCGACAACACACAACATGTAGGAGATTCTCACACTTACTTTCTCTCTTTTTGCCTTTTTTTATCATTTTCTGGTTCGTGATCTTTGCTCATTCCAGATGTTCCTTGTTCTTTTTCTGATTTTGGATCTTTGCTCAGATATATTGCAAATTTTTCTCCCCTATTTCTAAGGTTTTTGGACTGAATGCTTGTGAACTCTCTGGGGGGAACATCTTTATGCTGGTATCAGTGGCAGAGAGCTAAATATGGACAAAAGCAAGATATAATATACCTTTTCTTTTGAATTTATTAAATACAGAAAAAAAGATTAATACACCATAAAAAAGGACAAATCATGCACTTTGTACATTTTCTTTATCTCCAATTGTTATGACAAAGAGAATTTTCTTGCCCCACAATAGTTCCTTTCTAGTATTCATTCTTTATTGAATATCACCAGTATGAATAAGTAATAAAGGCCAAAACTCAGCAAAACCTCTGCCCGATATATAGAGTCTGCCGGAGCCAGATGACTTCTGCCTGTTGTCCAGTGTTTCCTGACTGTACCCACCTGTAGTGTTCCTTGTCCTGTTGGTGTTTCTGTGCCAGCCCTGTCTGACTCTAGCCAGCCCCTCTGTCCTGCTGTCACCAAGCCTTGTTCAGCTGCCACAGTCCTGGACGCTGCCCATCTCTAGTCTTGGTAGACCTGAGTTCCTCCTGTGGTACAATGGTTTCACACGTCCGGATGCTCCCCACCTCTCGACGTGCGTGACAGATTGCTTGAGCCATGTATTCTGCTGAGCCCATTATTACTGCAGGACTTTTGTCCAACCTGCGTGTGGTTAACGAATGCTGGATTGATTGCCCTTTTTATTACTGGGGTATATTTTCTGGTTCCTCAGAAGAGGGGGCTTGAGGTACTGTATAGCCAGCATTCTAGTCTCTGCATAGGCAGGTTCTCAGGTTTGTTCCAAAACTGTCTTGGATAATCAGTTACGTCAGAAAATGGAAACTATGAGAAGTAAATATATTATATGTGATTGGACTCCATATTACATAATACTACTGTACAGTGACTGTGGCCAGACAGCTAAGGAATCTTCTCCATACAGAGGTGTGGGATCATTGTTATCCATCATACATGTGACAATCCAAGCACTGACAGGTAACACCGGCCCCACATGAATTCTTTTCACTGACCGACATCACACATGGAGGTGATCCTCACACTTACCTCCCCTCTTTTTGCCTTGCTTTTTATTTTTTATTATTAGTTCTTTGTCTTTTCCAGATGTTATTTTATTTTCGGATGATCTGTCTTTTCTCAGCCAGCAGTAGATGGAACCTATGAGAAATAAATATAATGTAAATGATGAGCCTACATAATAATAATAATAATAATAATAATCATATTTATTCACGAAGACAGTACTATTAATTCCATAGAGTATTACATACATTTGCATCACTGTCCCAATTACTTACAATCTAAACATCCTATCAGTATGGCTTTGGAGTGTGGGAGGAAACCAGACTGCCCAGAAGAAATCCACACAAACACGGGGAGGACATACTAACTCCTTGCAGGTGTTGTCCGTGGTGGGTTTTGATCCCAGGGCCCCAGCGCTGCAGTGGTAACCACTGAGGCAATGCATATTACACCATACATATTACATAATACTACTGTACAGTCCTTGTTCCTGTTTAGCTGGGGAATCTTCTCCATACAGACGTGTTGGATTATTGTCACCCATCATATAGGTGACAAGCCAAGTACTGCTCCACATGAATTCTTCTCACTGACCGACATCACGCAACATGTAGGAGATTCTCACACTTACTTTCTCTCTTTTTTGCCTTTTTTATCATTTTCTGGTTCATGTTCTTTGCTCATTCCAGATGTTCCTTGTTCTTCTTTTTCTGATTTTGGATCTTTGCTCAGATATATTGCAAATTTTTCTCCCCTATTTCTAAGGTTTTTGGACTGAATGCTTGTGAACTCTCTGGGGGGAACATCTTTATGCTGGTATCGGTGGCAGAGAGCTAAATGTGAACAAAAGCAAGATATAATATACCTTTTCTTTTGAATTTATTAAATACAGAAAAAAAGATTAATAGACCATAAAAAAAGACAAATCATGCACTTTGTCAGGGGACAGTACATATTCTTTATCTCCAATTGTTATGACAAATAGAATTTTCTTGTCCCACAATAGTTCCTTTCTAGTATTCATTCTTTATTGAATATCACCAGTATGAATAAGTAATAAAGGCCAAAACTCAGCAAAACCTCTGCCCGATATCTAGAGTCTGTCGGAGCCAGATGACTTCTGCCTGTTGTCCAGTGTTTCCTGACTGTACCCACCTGTAGTTTTCTTTGTCCTGTTGGTGTTTCTGTGCCAGCCCTGTCTGACTCTAGCCAGCCCCTCTGTCCTGCTGTCACCAAGCCTTGTTCAGCTGCCACAGTCCTGGACGCTTCCCATCTCTAGTCTGGGTAGACCTGAGTTCCTCCTGTGGTTCAATGGTTTCACACGTCCAGATGCTCTCCACCTCTCGACGTGCATGACAGATTACTTGAGCCATGTATTCTGCTGAGCCCATTATTACTGCAGGACTTTTGTCAAACCTGCGTGTGGTTAACGAATGCTGGATTGAATGCCCTTTTTATTACTGGGGTGGATTTTTTAGTTCCTCAGAAGAGGGGGCGTGAGGTACTGTATAGCCAGCATTCTAGTCTCTGCATAGGCAGGTTCTCCGGTGTGTTCTAAAACCGTCTTGGATAATCAGTTACGTCAGAAGATGGAAACTATGAGAAGTAAATATATTATATGTGATTGGACTCCATATTACATGATACTACTGTACAGTGACTGTGGCCGGACAGCTAAGGAATCTTCTCCATACAGAGGTGTGGGATCATTGTTATCCATCATACATGTGACAATCCAAGCAGTGACAGGTAACACCGGCCCCACATGAATTCTTTTCACTGACCGACATCAAACATGGAGGTGATCCTCACACTTACCTCCCCTCTTTTTGCCTTGCTTTTTATTTTTTATTATTAGTTCTTTGTCTTTTCCAGATGTTATTTTATTTTCGGATGATCTGTCTTTTCTCAGCCAGCAGTAGATGGAACCTAAGAAAAATAAATATAATGTAAATGATGAGCCTGCATAATAATAATAATAATAATAATAATAATAATAATAATCATATTTATTCACTAAGACAGTACTATTAATTCCATAGAGTATTACATACATTTGCATCACTGTCCCAATTACTTACAATCTAAACATCCTATCAGTATGGCTTTGGAGTGTGGGAGGAAACCAGACTGCCCAGAAGAAATCCACACAAACACGGGGAGAACATACTAACTCCTTGCAGGTGTTGTCCGTGGTGGGTTTTGATCCCAGGGCCCCAGTGCTGCAGTGCTAACCACTGAGGCAATGCATATTACACCATACATATTACATAATACTACTGTACAGTCCGTGTGGCTGTTTAGCTGGGGAATCTTCTCCATACAGACGTGTTGGATTATTTTCACCTATCATATAGGTGACAATCCAAGAACTGCTCCACATGAATTCTTCTCACTGACCGACATCACGCAACATGTAGGAGATTCTCACACTTACTTTCTCTCTTTTTGCCTTTTTTATCATTTTCTGGTTCATGTTCTTTGCTCATTCCAGATTTTCCTTGTTCTTCTTTTTCTGATTTTGGATCTTTGCTCAGATATATTGCAATTTTTTCTCCCCTATTTATAAGGTTTTTGGACTGAATGCTTGTGAACTCTCTGGGGGGAACATCTTTATGCTGGTATCAGTGGCAGAGAGCTAAATATGGACAAAAGCAAGATATAATATACCTTTTCTTTTGAATTTATTAAATATAGAAAAAAAAGATTAATACACCATAAAAAAAGACAAATCATGCACTTTGTCAGGGGACAGTACATTTTCTTTATCTCCATTTGCTATGACAAATAGAATTTTCTTGCCCCACAATAGTTCCTTTCTAGTATTCATTCTTTATTCAATATCAACAGTATGAATAAGTAATAAAGGCCAAAACTCAGCAAAACCTCTGCTCGATATCTAGAGTCTGTCGGAGCCAGATGACTTCTGCCTGTTGTCCAGTGTTTCCTGACTGTACCCACCTGTAGTTTTCCTTGTCCTTTTTGTGTTTCTGTGCCAGCCCTGTCTGACTCTAGCCAGCCCCTCTGTCCTGCTGTCACCAAGCCTTGTTCAGCTGCCACAGTCCTGGACGGTGCTCTTCTCTAGTCTGGGTAGACACAGGTTCCTCCCCTGGTACAGTGGCTTCACACGTCCGGATGCTCCCCGCCTCTCAACGTGCGTGACAGATTGCTTGGGCATGGATTCTGCTGAGCCATTATTACTGCAGGACTTTTCTCCAACTTGCCTGTGGTTAACGAATGCTGGATTGAATGCCCTTTTTATTACTGGGGTGGATTTTTTGGTTCCTCAGAAGAGAGGGCGTGAGGTACTGTATAGCCAGCATTTTAGTCTCTGCATAGGCAGGTTCTCCGGTGTGTTCTAAAACCGTCTTGGATAATCAGTTACGTCAGAAGATGGAAACTATGAGAAGTAAATATATTATATGTGATTGGACTCCATATTACATGATACTACTGTACAGTGACTGTGGCCGGACAGCTAAGGAATCTTCTCCATACAGAGGTGTGGGATCATTGTTATCCATCATACATGTGACAATCCAAGCAGTGACAGGTAACACCGGCCCCACATGAATTCTTTTCACTGACCGACATCAAACATGGAGGTGATCCTCACACTTACCTCCCCTCTTTTTGCCTTGCTTTTTATTTTTTATTATTAGTTCTTTGTCTTTTCCAGATGTTATTTTATTTTCGGATGATCTGTCTTTTCTCAGCCAGCAGTAGATGGAACCTAAGAAAAATAAATATAATGTAAATGATGAGCCTGCATAATAATAATAATAATAATAATAATAATAATAATAATAATCATATTTATTCACTAAGACAGTACTATTAATTCCATAGAGTATTACATACATTTGCATCACTGTCCCAATTACTTACAATCTAAACATCCTATCAGTATGGCTTTGGAGTGTGGGAGGAAACCAGAGTGCCCAGAAGAAATCCACACAAACACGGGGAGAAACATACTAACTCCTTGCAGGTCTTGTCCGTGGTGGGTTTTGATCCCAGGGCCCCAGTGCTGCAGTGCTAACCACTGAGGCAATGCATATTACACCATACATATTACATAATACTACTGTACAGTCCTTGTGGCTGTTTAGCTGGGGAATCTTCTCCATACAGACGTGTTGGATTATTTTCACCTATCATATAGGTGACAATCCAAGTACTGCTCCACATGAATTCTTTCTCACTGACCGACATCACGCAACATGTAGGAGATTCTCACACTTACTTTCTCTCTTTTTGCCTTTTTTATCATTTTCTGGTTCATGTTCTTTGCTCATTCCAGATTTTCCTTGTTCTTCTTTTTCTGATTTTGGATCTTTGCTCAGATATATTGCAATTTTTTCTCCCCTATTTATAAGGTTTTTGGACTGAATGCTTGTGAACTCTCTGGGGGGAACATCTTTATGCTGGTATCAGTGGCAGAGAGCTAAATATGGACAAAAGCAAGATATAATATACCTTTTCTTTTGAATTTATTAAATATAGAAAAAAAAGATTAATACACCATAAAAAAAGACAAATCATGCACTTTGTCAGGGGACAGTACATTTTCTTTATCTCCAATTGTTTTGACAAATAGAATTTTCTTGCCCCACAATAGTTCCTTTCTAGTATTCATTCTTTATTCAATATCAACAGTATGAATAAGTAATAAAGGCCAAAACTCAGCAAAACCTCTGCTCGATATCTAGAGTCTGTCGGAGCCAGATGACTTCTGCCTGTTGTCCAGTGTTTCCTGACTGTACCCACCTGTAGTTTTCCTTGTCCTTTTTGTGTTTCTGTGCCAGCCCTGTCTGACTCTAGCCAGCCCCTCTGTCCTGCTGTCACCAAGCCTTGTTCAGCTGCCACAGTCCTGGACGGTGCTCTTCTCTAGTCTGGGTAGACACAGGTTCCTCTCCTGGTACAGTGGCTTCACACGTCCGGATGCTCCCCGCCTCTCAACGTGCGTGACAGATTGCTTGGGGCATGGATTCTGCTGAGCCCATTATTACTGCAGGACTTTTCTCCAACTTGCCTGTGGTTAACGAATGCTGGATTGAATGCCCTTTTTATTACTGGGGTGGATTTTTTGGTTCCTCAGAAGAGAGGGCGTGAGGTACTGTATAGCCAGCATTTTAGTCTCTGCATAGGCAGGTTCTCCGGTGTGTTCTAAAACCGTCTTGGATAATCAGTTACGTCAGAAGATGGAAACTTGAGAAGTAAATATATTATATGTGATTGGACTCCATATTACATGATACTACTGTACAGTGACTGTGGCCGGACAGCTAAGGAATCTTCTCCATACAGAGGTGTGGGATCATTGTCATCCATCATACATGTGACAATCCAAGCACTAACATGTTTAACACGGCCCCACGTGAATTCTTTTCACTGACCGACATCACACATGGAGGTGATCCTCACACTTGCCTCACCTCTTTTTGCCTTGCTTTTTATTTTTTATTATTAGTTCTTTGTCTTTTCCAGATGTTATTTTATTTTTGGATGATCTGTCTTTTCTCAGCCAGCAGTAGATGGAACCTAATGAGAAATAAATATAATGTAAATGATGAGCCTGCATAAAATAATAATAATAATAATAATATTATAATTATTAACTAAGACAGTACTATTAATTCCATAGAGTATTACATACATTTGCATCACTGTCCCAATTACTTACAATCTAAACATCCTATCAGTATGGCTTTGGAGTGTGGGAGGAAACCAGAGTGCCCAGAAGAAATCCACACAAACACGGGGAGAACATACTAACTCCTTGCAGGTGTTGTCCGTGGTGGGTTTTGATCCCAGGGCCCCAGTGCTGCAGTGCTAACCACTGAGGCAATGCATATTACACCATACATATTACATAATACTACTGTACAGTCCTTGTGGCTGTTTAGCTGGGGAATCTTCTCCATACAGACGTGTTGGATTATTTTCACCTATCATATAGGTGACAATCCAAGTACTGCTCCACATGAATTTTTCTCACTGACCGACATCACGCAACATGTAGGAGATTCTCACACTTACTTTCTCTCTTTTTGCCTTTTTTATCATTTTCTGGTTCATGTTCTTTGCTCATTCCAGATTTTCCTTGTTCTTCTTTTTCTGATTTTGGATCTTTGCTCAGATATATTGCAATTTTTTCTCCCTATTTATAAGGTTTTTGGACTGAATGCTTGTGAACTCTCTGGGGGAACATCTTTATGCTGGTATCAGTGGCAGAGAGCTAAATATGGACAAAAGCAAGATATAATATACCTTTTCTTTTGAATTTATTAAATATAGAAAAAAAAGATTAATACACCATAAAAAAAGACAAATCATGCACTTTGTCAGGGGACAGTACATTTTCTTTATCTCCAATTGTTATGACAAATAGAATTTTCTTGCCCCACAATAGTTCCTTTCTAGTATTCATTTCTTTATTCAATATCAACAGTATGAATAAGTAATAAAGGCCAAAACTCAGCAAAACCTCTGCTCGATATCTAGAGTCTGTCGGAGCCAGATGACTTCTGCCTGTTGTCCAGTGTTTCCTGACTGTACCCACCTGTAGTTTTCCTTGTCCTTTTTGTGTTTCTGTGCCAGCCCTGTCTGACTCTAGCCAGCCTCTCTGTCCTGCTGTCACCAAGCCTTGTTCAGCTGCCACAGTCCTGGACGGTGCTCTTCTCTAGTCTGGGTAGACACAGGTTCCTCTCCTGGTACAGTGGCTTCACACGTCCGGATGCTCCCCGCCTCTCAACGTGCGTGACAGATTGCTTGGGGCATGGATTCTGCTGAGCCCATTATTACTGCAGGACTTTTCTCCAACTTGCCTGTGGTTAACGAATGCTGGATTGAATGCCCTTTTTATTACTGGGGTGGATTTTTTGGTTCCTCAGAAGAGAGGGCGTGAGGTACTGTATAGCCAGCATTTTAGTCTCTGCATAGGCAGGTTCTCCGGTGTGTTCTAAAACCGTCTTGGATAATCAGTTACGTCAGAAGATGGAAACTCTGAGAAGTAAATATATTATATGTGATTGGACTCCATATTACATGATACTACTGTACAGTGACTGTGGCCGGACAGCTAAGGAATCTTCTCCATACAGAGGTGTGGGATCATTGTCATCCATCATACATGTGACAATCCAAGCACTAACATTTAACATCGGCCCCACGTGAATTCTTTTCACTGACCGACATCACACATGGAGGTGATCCTCACACTTGCCTCACCTCTTTTTGCCTTGCTTTTTATTTTTTATTTTTAGTTCTTTGTCTTTTCCAGATGTTATTTTATTTTTGGATGGTCTGTCTTTTCTCAGCCAGCAGTAGATGGAACCTATGAGAAATAAATATAATGTAAGTGATGAGCCTACACAATAATAATAATAATCATATTTATTAACTAAGACAGTACTATTAATTCCATAGAGTATTACATACATTTGCATCACTGTCCCAATTACTTACAATCTAAACATCCTATCAGTATGGCTTTGGAGTGTGGGAGGAAACCAGAGTGCCCAGAAGAAATCCACACAAACACGGGGAGAACATACTAACTCCTTGCAGGTGTTGTCCGTGGTGGGTTTTGATCCCAGGGCCCCAGTGCTGCAGTGCTAACCACTGAGGCAATGCATATTACACCATACATATTACATAATACTACTGTACAGTCCTTGTGGCTGTTTAGCTGGGGAATCTTCTCCATACAGACGTGTTGGATTATTTTCACCTATCATATAGGTGACAATCCAAGTACTGCTCCACATGAATTCTTCTCACTGACCGACATCACGCAACATGTAGGAGATTCTCACACTTACTTTCTCTCTTTTTGCCTTTTTTATCATTTTCTGGTTCATGTTCTTTGCTCATTCCAGATTTTCCTTGTTCTTCTTTTTCTGATTTTGGATCTTTGCTCAGATATATTGCAATTTTTTCTCCCCTATTTATAAGGTTTTTGGACTGAATGCTTGTGAACTCTCTGGGGGGAACATCTTTATGCTGGTATCAGTGGCAGAGAGCTAAATATGGACAAAAGCAAGATATAATATACCTTTTCTTTTGAATTTATTAAATATAGAAAAAAAAGATTAATACACCATGAAAAAAGACAAATCATGCACTTTGTCAGGGGACAGTACATTTTCTTTATCTCCAATTGCTATGACAAATAGAATTTTCTTGCCCCACAATAGTTCCTTTCTAGTATTCATTCTTTATTCAATATCAACAGTATGAATAAGTAATAAAGGCCAAAACTCAGCAAAACCTCTGATCGATATCTAGAGTCTGTCGGAGCCAGATGACTTCTGACTGATGTCCAGTGTTTCCTGACTGTACCCACCTGTAGTTTTCCTTGTCCTTTTTGTGTTTCTGTGCCAGCCCTGTCTGACTCTAGCCAGCCCCTCTGTCCTGCTGTCACCAAGCCTTGTTCAGCTGCCACAGTCCTGGACGCTTCCCATCTCTAGTCTGGGTAGACCTGAGTTCCTCCTGTGGTTCAATGGTTTCACACGTCCAGATGCTCTCCACCTCTCGACGTGCATGACAGATTGCTTGAGCCATGTATTCTGCTGAGCCCATTATTACTGCAGGACTTTTGTCAAACCTGCGTGTGGTTAACGAATGCTGGATTGAATGCCCTTTTTATTACTGGGGTGGATTTTTAGTTCCTCAGAAGAGGGGGCGTGAGGTACTGTATAGCCAGCATTCTAGTCTCTGCATAGGCAGGTTCTCCGGTGTGTTTCTAAAACCATCTTGGATAATCAGTTACGTCAGAAGGTGGAAACTATGAGAAGTAAATATATTATATGTGATTGGACTCCATATTACATGATACTACTGTACAGTGACTGTGGCCGGACAGCTAAGGAATCTTCTCCATACAGAGGTGTGGGATCATTGTTATCCATCATACATGTGACAATCCAAGCACTGACAGGTAACACCGGCCCCACATGAATTCTTTTCACTGACCGACATCACACATGGAGGTGATCCTCACACTTACCTCCCCTCTTTTTGCCTTGCTTTTTATTTTTTATTATTAGTTCTTTGTCTTTTCCAGATGTTATTTTATTTTCGGATGATCTGTCTTTTCTCAGCCAGCAGTAGATGGAACCTATGAGAAATAAATATAATGTAAATGATGAGCCTGCATAATAATAATAATAATAATCATATTTATTCACTAAGACAGTACTATTAATTCCATAGAGTATTACATACATTTGCATCACTGTCCCAATTACTTACAATCTAAACATCCTATCAGTATGGCTTTGGAGTGTGGGAGGAAACCAGACTGCCCAGAAGAAATCCACACAAACACGGGGAGGACATACTAACTCCTTGCAGGTGTTGTCCGTGGTGGGTTTTGATCCCAGGGCCCCAGCGCTGCAGTGGTAACCACTGAGGCAATGCATATTACACCATACATATTACATAATACTACTGTACAGTCCTTGTTCCTGTTTAGCTGGGGAATCTTCTCCATACAGACGTGTTGGATTATTGTCACCCATCATATAGGTGACAATCCAAGTACTGCTCCACATGAATTCTTCTCACTGAACGACATCACGCAACATGTAGGAGATTCTCACACTTACTTTCTCTCTTTTTACCTTTTTTATCATTTTCTGGTTCATGTTCTTTGCTCATTCCAGATGTTCCTTGTTCTTCTTTTTCTGATTTTGGATCTTTGATCAGATATATTGCAAATTTTTCTCCCCTATTTCTAAGGTTTTTGGACTGAATGCTTGTGAACTCTCTGGGGGGAACATCTTTATGCTGGTATCGGTGGCAGAGAGCTAAATGTGGACAAAAGCAAGATATAATATACCTTTTCTTTTAAATTTATTAAATACAGAAAAAAAGATTAATAGACCATAAAAAAAGACAAATCATGCACTTTGTCAGGGAACAGTACATTTTCTTTATCTCCAATTGTTATGACAAATAGAATTTTCTTGTCCCACAATAGTTCCTTTCTAGTATTCATTCTTTATTGAATATCACCAGTATGAATAAGTAATAAAGGCCAAAACTCAGCAAAACCTCTGCCCGATATCTAGAGTCTGTCGGAGCCAGATGACTTCTGCCTGTTGTCTAGTGTTTCCTGACTGTACCCACCTGTAGTTTTCTTTGTCCTGTTGGTGTTTCTGTGCCAGCCCTGTCTGACTCTAGCCAGCCCCTCTGTCCTGCTGTCACCAAGCCTTGTTCAGCTGCCACAGTCCTGGACGCTTCCCATCTCTAGTCTGGGTAGACCTGAGTTCCTCCTGTGGTTCAATGGTTTCACACGTCCAGGTGCTCTCCACCTCTCGACGTGCATGACAGATTACTTGAGCCATGTATTCTGCTGAGCCCATTATTACTGCAGGACTTTTGTCCAACCTGCGTGTGGTTAACGAATGCTGGATTGAATGCCCTTTTTATTACTGGGGTGGATTTTTTAGTTCCTCAGAAGAGGGGGCATTAGGTACTGTATAGCCAGCATTCTAGTCTCTGCATAGGCAGGTTCTCCGGTGTGTTCTAAAACCGTCTTGGATAATCAGTTACGTCAGAAGATGGAAACTATGAGAAGTAAATATATTATATGTGATTGGACTCCATATTACATGATACTACTGTACAGTGACTGTGGCCGGACAGCTAAGGAATCTTCTCCATACAGAGGTGTGGGATCATTGTTATCCATCATACATGTGACAATCCAAGCACTGACAGGTAACACCGGCCCCACATGAATTCTTTTCACTGACCGACATCACACATGGAGGTGATCCTCACACTTACCTGCCCTCTTTTTGCCTTGCTTTTTATTTTTTATTATTAGTTCTTTGTCTTTTCCAGATGTTATTTTATTTTCGGATGATCTGTCTTTTCTCAGCCAGCAGTAGATGGAATCTATGAGAAATAAATATAATGTAAATGATGAGCCTGCATAATAATAATAATAATAATAATAATAATAATAATAATAATCATATTTATTCACTAAGACAGTACTATTAATTCCATAGAGTATTACATACATTTGCATCACTGTCCCAATTACTTACAATCTAAACATCCTATCAGTATGGCTTTGGAGTGTGGGAGGAAACCAGAGTGCCCAGAAGAAATCCACACAAACACGGGGAGGACATACTAACTCCTTGCAGGTGTTGTCTGTGGTGGGTTTTGATCCCAGGGCCCCAGTGCTGCAGTGCTAACCACTGAGGCAATGCATATTACACCATACATATTACATAATACTACTGTACAGTTCTTGTGGCTGTTTAGCTGGGGAATCTTCTCCATACAGACGTGTTGGATTTTTTTCACCCATCATATAGGTGACAATCCAAGTACTGCTCCACATGAATTCTTCTCACTGACCGACATCACGCAACATGTAGGAGATTCTCACACTTACTTTCTCTCTTTTTGCTTTTTTTATCATTTTCTGGTTCATGTTCTTTGCTCATTCCAGATGTTCCTTGTTCTTCTCTTTCTGATTTTGGATCTTTGCTCAGATATATTGCAAATTTTTCTCCCCTATTTCTAAGGTTTTTGGACTGAATGCTTGTGAACTCTCTGGGGGAACATCTTTACGCTGGTATCGGTGGCAGAGAGCTAAATGTGGACAAAAGCAAGATATAATATACCTTTTCTTTTGAATTTATTAAATACAGAAAAAAAGATTAATAGACCATAAAAAAAGACAAATCATGCACTTTGTCAGGGGACAGTACATTTTCTTTATCTCCAATTGTTATGACAAATAGAATTTTCTTGTCCCACAATAGTTCCTTTCTAGTATTCATTCTTTATTGAATATCACCAGTATGAATAAGTAATAAAGGCCAAAACTCAGCAAAACCTCTGCCCGATATCTAGAGTCTGTCGGAGCTAAATGACTTCTGCCTGTTGTCCAGTGTTTCCTGACTGTACCCACCTGTAGTTTTCCTTGTCCTTTTGGTGTTTCTGTGCCAGCCTTGTCTGACTCTAGCCAGCCCCTCTGTCCTGCTGTCACCAAGCCTGGTTCAGCTGTCACAGTCCTGGACGCTTCCCATCTCTAGTTTGGGTAGACCTGAGTTCCTCCTGTGGTACAATGGTTTCACATGTCCAGATGCTCTCCACCTCTCGACGTGCATGACAGATTGCTTGAGCCATGTATTCTGCTGAGCCCATTATTACTGCAGGACTTTTGTCCAACCTGCCTGTGGTTAACGAATGCTGGATTGAATGCCCTTTTTATTACTGGGGTGGATTTTTTGGTTCCTCAAAGAGGGGGCGTGAGGTACTGTATAGCCAGCATTCTAGTCTCTGCATAGGCAGGTTCTCCGGTGTGTTCTAAAACCGTCTTGGATAATCAGTTACAACAGAAGATGGAAACTATGAGAAGTAAATATATTATATGTGATTGGACTCCATATTACATGATACTACTGTACAGTGACTGTGGCCGGACAGCTAAGGAATCTTCTCCATACAGAGGTGTGGGATCATTGTCATCCATCATACATGTGACAATCCAAGCACTAACATTTAACATCGGCCCCACATTAATTCTTTTCACTGACCGACATCACACATGGAGGTGATCCTCACACTTGCCTCACCTCTTTTTGCCTTGCTTTTTATTTTTTATTTTTAGTTCTTTGTCTTTTCCAGATGTTATTTTATTTTTGGATGGTCTGTCTTTTCTCAGCCAGCAGTAGATGGAACCTATGAGAAATAAATATAATGTAAGTGATGAGCCTACACAATAATAATAATAATCATATTTATTAACTAAGACAGTACTATTAATTCCATAGAGTATTACATACATTTGCATCACTGTCCCAATTACTTACAATCTAAACATCCTATCAGTATGGCTTTGGAGTGTGGGAGGAAACCAGAGTGCCCAGAAGAAATCCACACAAACACGGGGAGAACATACTAACTCCTTGCAGGTGTTGTCCGTGGTGGGTTTTGATCCCAGGGCCCCAGTGCTGCAGTGCTAACCACTGAGGCAATGCATATTACACCATACATATTACATAATACTACTGTACAGTCCTTGTGGCTGTTTAGCTGGGGAATCTTCTCCATACAGACGTGTTGGATTATTTTCACCTATCATATAGGTGACAATCCAAGTACTGCTCCACATGAATTCTTCTCACTGACCGACATCACGCAACATGTAGGAGATTCTCACACTTACTTTCTCTCTTTTTGCCTTTTTTATCATTTTCTGGTTCATGTTCTTTGCTCATTCCAGATTTTCCTTGTTCTTCTTTTTCTGATTTTGGATCTTTGCTCAGATATATTGCAATTTTTTCTCCCCTATTTATAAGGTTTTTGGACTGAATGCTTGTGAACTCTCTGGGGGGAACATCTTTATGCTGGTATCAGTGGCAGAGAGCTAAATATGGACAAAAGCAAGATATAATATACCTTTTCTTTTGAATTTATTAAATATTATTATTATTTATTATTATTTATTCATTTATATAGCGCTATTAATTCCATAGCACTTTACATACACGAGTAATGCTGTCTCTCTTGGAGCTCACAATCTAAACATCCTATCAGTATGTCTTTACAATGTGGGAGGAAACCGGAGTGCCCGGAGGAAACCCACGCAAGCACAGGGAGAACATACAAACTCCTTGCAGATGTTGTCCTAAGTGTCCTTGGTGGGAATTGAACCCAGGACCTCAAGACTCCAGTGCTGCAAAGGCTACAGTGCTAACCACTTGAGCCACCGTGCTATAGAAAAAAAAGATTAATACACCATAAAAAAAGACAAATCATGCACTTTGTCAGGGGACAGTACATTTTCTTTATCTCCAATTGCTATGACAAATAGAATTTTCTTGCCCCACAATAGTTCCTTTCTAGTAACATAGTAACATAGTAACATAGTTTTTAAGGTTGAAGGAAGACTTTAAGTCCATCTAGTTCAACCCATAGCCTAACATGTTGATCCAGAGGAAGGCAAAAAAACCCCATGTGGCAACACTAAGCTCCACATTGGGGGAAAAAATTCCTTCCTGACTCCAGATACGGCAATCAGACTAATTCCCTGGATCAACGCCCTATCAAAGAATCTAGTATATATAACCGGTAATATTATAGTTTTCAAGAAAGGCATCCAGGCCCTTCTTAAATGTTAGTAGTGAGTCACTCATTACAACATCATGTGGCAGAGAGTTCCATAGTCTCACTGCTCTTACAGTAAAGAATCCACGTCTGTGATTATGATTAAACCTTCTTCCCTCCAGACGTAGAGGATGCCCCCTTGTCCCAGTCTCAGGCCTAAGAGTAAAGAGATCATTAGAAAGGTCTCTGTACTGCCCCCTCATATATTTGTACATTATTATAAGATCACCCCTAAGCCTTCGTTTTTCCAAGCTAAATAACCCCAAGTTTAATAACCTGTCTTGGTATTGCAGACCCCTTAGTCCTCTAATAACTTTTGTCGCTCTTCTCTGGACCCGCTCTAGTTCAGCTATGTCTTTCTTATACACCGGAGACCAGAATTGTACACAGTATTCTAAGTGTGGTCGCACTAGTGACTTGTATAGAGGTAAAATTATGTTCTCCTCATGAGCATCTATGCCTCTTTTAATACATCCCATTATTTTATTGCCTTTACAGCAGCTGCCTGACACTGGCCACTAAATGTGAGTTTGTCATCTACCCATACACCCAGGTCTTTTTCAGTGGTAGTTTTGCCCAGTGTTTTATAATTAAGCACATAATTATACCCTTTGTTTCCTCTGCCCAAGTGCATGACTTTACATTTATCCCCATTAAAGCGCATTTGCCATTTAGCAGCCCAAGCTTCTAGTTTACATAAATCCTCCTGTAATATAAAATTGTCCTCCTCTGTATTGATTACCCTGCAGAGTTTAGTGTCATCTGCAAATATTGAGATTCTACTCTGTATGCCCCCTACAAGGTCATTAATAAATATATTAAATAGGAGCGGGCCCAACACTGACCCCTGTGGTACCCCACTGTTAACTGTGACCCATTCTGAGTGTGTTCCATTAATAACCACCCTTTGTTTCCTATCACTAAGCCAGTTCTTAACCCACTTACACATATTTTCCCCTATCCCCATTGCCCTCATTTTATGTATCAACCTTTTGTGTGGCACCGTATCAAAAGCTTTTGAAAAGTCCATATACACCACATCCACTGCATTTCCTTGGTCCAGTCCAGAACTTACTTCTTCATAGAAGCTTATTAGATTAGTTTGACAGGAACGGTCCCTCGTAAAACCATGTTGATAATGGGTCATGAGGTTATTTTTGTTCAGATACTCCAGTATAGCATCTCTTAGAAAACCCTCTAGGATTTTACCCACAGTAGAGGTTAAGCTTACTGGCCTATAATTTCCAAGTTCAGTTTTTGTCCCCTTTTTGAATATTGGCACCACATTTGCTATACGCCAGTCCTGTGGTACAGACCCTGATATTATGGAATCTTTAAATATTAAAAATAATGGTCTATCTATGACAGTACTTAATTCCTGCAGCACTCTGGGGTGTATCCCATCTGGGCCCGGGGATTTGTCAATTTTAGTGATTTTTAGACGATACCGTACTTCCTCTTGGGTTAAGCAGGTGACGTTTAATTGAGAATTTTTGTTATCACTGATCATATTGTCTGTCATGGGATTTTCTTGTGTAAATACTGTTGAAAAAAAGTCATTTAGCATATTTGCTTTTTCCTCATCCTCATCCACCATTTCACCCAGACTATTTTTAAAGGGGCCAACACCATCATTTTTTAGTTTCTTACTATTTATGTAGTTAAAAAATATTTTGGGATTCTTTTTACTTTCTCTGGCAATGAGTCTCTCTGTCTCAATCTTTGCTGCCTTGATTTGCTTTTTACAAATGTTATTTAATTTTCTGTATTTATTTAATGCTTCATCACTACCTACTTGCTTTAATTCCCTAAATGCTTTCTTTTTGTCACATATTGCACTTCTTACCGCTTTATTTAGCCATAGTGGTTTCCTCCTATTTCTAGCATGCTTATTCCCATAGGGTATATATTGTGCACAGGTCCTATTCAGGATGCTAATAAACATCTCCCATTTGTGTTGTGTACTTTTATGTCTCAGGACATCGTCCCAGTTTATTGCACTAAGATCATCTCTCAACCGTTGGAAATTTGCCTTCCTGAAGTTTAGTGTCCTTGTGGCCCCTCTACTACACGTCTTAGTAAAGGATACTTGAAAGCTTATTAAGTTATGATCACTATTACCCAAGTGACCTCCAACCCGTATATTTGATATGCGGTCTGGCCTGTTGGTTAATATTAGGTCCAGCAGTGCCCCCCTTCTTGTTGGGTCCTGAACCAGTTGTGAAAGGTAATTGTCTCTTATAGTTTTCAAAAACTTATTACCTTTGCTAGAACTGCAGGTTTCTGATCCCCAATGTATTTCAGGGTAGTTGAAGTCCCCCATAATAATGACTTCTCCCTGAGTCGCTGCTTCATCTATTTGCTTTATGAGGATATTCTCCTCCACTTCCATTATTGTTGGGGACTTATAACAAACCCCTATCAGTAATTTATTATTTTTTTCCCCCTCCCCTTATCTCCACCCACAGAGACTCTACATTTCCATTAGATTCACCTATATTATCACGCAGGATGGGTTTTAAGGATGATTTTACGTATAAACATACACCTCCTCCTCGCCTATTTGTACGGTCATTTCTGAACAGACAATAGCCCTGTAAATTAACAGCCCAGTCATGACTCTCATCCAGCCAAGTCTCTGAAATCCCCACCATGTCATAATTATTTTCCAACAAAATCAATTCTAATTCCTCCATTTTGTTGGTGAGGCTTCTGGCATTAGTGAACATGCACTTTATGCATCTCTCTTTACCTCTATTCCTTCCTACTAGATTGACTGTTCTAACCCCACCCCCCATGCCACCCCCAATTTTATTACTTGTGCCCAGGTTACTGTTTACACTATCTTCCCCTCCTATACAATGAATACCCTCCCCCCCAATCCCTAGTTTAAACACTCCTCCAACCTTCTAGCCATTTTCTCCCCCAGCACAGCTGCACCCTCCCCATTGAGGTGCAGCCCGTCCCTAGCATAGAACCTGTAGCCAACAGAGAAGTCGGCCCAGTTCTCCAGGAACCCAAACCCCTCCTTCCTACACCAATTCCTGAGCCACTTATTTATCTCCCTAATCTCCCGTTGCCTCTCTGGTGTGGCACGTGGTACAGGCAGTATTTCAGAGAATACTACCTTGGAGGTCCTTGCCTTAAGCTTGCAGCCTAATTCCCTGAAATCATCTTTAAGGACCTTCCACCTACCTCTAACTTTGTCATTTGTGCCAATGTGCACCATGACCGCTGGGTCCTCACCAGCCCCTCCCAGTAATCTGTCAATTCTTTATTCAATATCACCAGTATGAATAAGTAATAAAGGCCAAAACTCAGCAAAACCTCTGCCCGATATCTAGAGTCTGTCGGAGCTAAATGACTTCTGCCTGTTGTCCAGTGTTTCCTGACTGTACCCACCTGTAGTTTTCCTTGTCCTTTTGGTGTTTCTGTGCCAGCCTTGTCTGACTCTAGCCAGCCCCTCTGTCCTGCTGTCACCAAGCCTGGTTCAGCTGTCACAGTCCTGGACGCTTCCCATCTCTAGTTTGGGTAGACCTGAGTTCCTCCTGTGGTACAATGGTTTCACATGTCCAGATGCTCTCCACCTCTCGACGTGCATGACAGATTGCTTGAGCCATGTATTCTGCTGAGCCCATTATTACTGCAGGACTTTTGTCCAACCTGCCTGTGGTTAACGAATGCTGGATTGAATGCCCTTTTTATTACTGGGGTGGATTTTTTGGTTCCTCAGAAGAGGGGGCGTGAGGTACTGTATAGCCAGCATTCTAGTCTCTGCATAGGCAGGTTCTCCGGTATGTTCTAAAACCGTCTTGGATAATCAGTTACAACAGAAGATGGAAACTATGAGAAGTAAATATATTATATGTGATTGGACTCCATATTACATGATACTACTGTACAGTGACTGTGGCCGGACTGCTAAGGAATCTTCTCCATACAGAGGTGTGGGATCATTGTCATCCATCATACATGTGACAATCCAAGCACTGACATTTAACATCGGCCCCACATGAATTCTTTTCACTGACCGACATCACATATGGAGGTGATCCTCACACTTGCCTCACCTCTTTTTGCCTTGCTTATTATTTTTTATTTTTAGTTCTTTGTCTTTTCCAGATGTTATTTTATTTTCGGATGGTCTGTCTTTTCTTAGCCAGCAGTAGATGGAACCTATGAGAAATAAATATAATGTAAGTGATGAGCCTACATAATAATAATAATAATAATAATAATAATAATAATAATAATCATATTTATTCACTAAGACAGTACTATTAATTCCATAGAGTATTACATACATTTGCATCACTGTCCCAATTACTTACAATCTAAATATCCTATCAGTATGTCTTTGGAGTGTGGGAGGAAACCAGAGTGCCCAGAAGAAATCCATACAAACACGGGGAGGACATACTAACTCCTTGCAGGTGTTGTCCGTGGTGGAATTTGAACCCAGGACCCCAGCGCTGCAGTGCTTACCACTGAGCCAATACATATTACACCATACATATTACATAATACTACTGTACAGTCCTTGTGGCTGTTTAGCTGGGGAATCTTCTCCATACAGACGTGTTGGATTATTTTCACCCATCATATAGGTGACAATCCAAGTACTGCTCCACATGAATTCTTCTCACTGACCGACATCACGCAACATGTAGGAGATTCTCACACTTACTTTCTCTCTTTTTGCCTTTTTTATCATTTTCTGGTTCATGTTCTTTGCTCATTCCAGATGTTCCTTGTTCTTCTTTTTCTGATTTTGGATCTTTGCTCAGATATATTGCAAATTTTTCTCCCCTATTTATAAGGTTTTTGGACTGAATGCTTGTGAACTCTCTGGGGGGAACATCTTTATGCTGGTATCAGTGGCAGAGAGCTAAATATGGACAAAAGCAAGATATAATATAACTTTTCTTTTGAATTTATTAAATATAGAAAAAAAAGATTAATACACCATAAAAAAAGACAAATCATGCACTTTGTCAGGGGACAGTACATTTTCTTTATCTCCAATTGCTATGACAAATAGAATTTTCTTGCCCCACAATAGTTCCTTTCTAGTTTTCATTCTTTATTGAATATCACCAGTATGAATAAGTAATAAAGGCCAAAACTCAGCAAAACCTCTGCCCGATATCTAGAGTCTGTCGGAGCCAGATGACTTCTGCCTGTTGTCCAGTGTTTCCTGACTGTACCCACCTGTAGTTTTCCTTGTCCTTTAGGTGTTTCTGTGCCAGCCCTGTCTGACTCTAGCCAGCCCCTCTGTCCTGCTGTCACCAAGCCTTGTTCAGCTGCCACAGTCCTGGACGGTGCTCTTCTCTAGTCTGGGTAGACACAGGTTCCTCTTCTGGTACAGTGGTTTCACACGTCCGGATGCTCCCCGCCTCTTAACGTTCGGGACAGATTGCTTGGGGCATGGATTCTGCTGAGCCCATTATTACTGCAGGACTTTTCTCCAACCTGCCTGTGGTTAACGAATGCTGGATTGAATGCCCTTTTTATTACTGGGGTGGATTTTTTGGTTCCTCAGAAGAGAGGGCGTGAGGTACTGTATAGCCAGCATTTTAGTCTCTGCATAGGCAGGTTCTCCGGTGTGTTCTAAAACCGTCTTGGATAATCAGTTACGTCAGAAGATGGAAACTATGAGAAGTAAATATATTATATGTGATTGGACTCCATATTACATGATACTACTGTACAGTGACTGTGGCCGGACAGCTAAGGAATCTTCTCCATACAGAGGTGTGGGATCATTGGCATCCATCATACATGTGAAAATCCAAGCACTGACATTTAACATCGGCCCCACATGAATTCTTTTCACTGACCGACATCACACATGGAGGTGATCCTCACACTTGCCTCACCTCTTTTTGCCTTGCTTTTTATTTTTTATTTTTAGTTCTTTGTCTATTCCAGATGTTATTTTATTTTCGGAAGGTCTGTCTTTTCTCAGCCAGCAGTAGATGGAACCTATGAGAAATAAATATAATGTAAGTAATGAGCCTACATAATAATAATAATAATAATAATAGCCATATTTATTAACTAAGACAGTACTATTAATTCCATAGAGTATTACATACATTTGCATCACTGTCCCAATTACTTACAATCTAAATATCCTATCAGTATGTCTTTGGAGTGTGGGAGGCATCCAGAGTGCCCAGAAGAAATCCACACAAACACGGGGAGGACATACTAACTCCTTGCAGGTGTTGTCCGTGGTGGGATTTGAACCCAGGACCCCAGCACTGCAGTGCTTACCACTGAGCCAATACAATATTACACCATACATATTACATAATACTACTGTACAGTCATTGTGGCTGTTTAGCTGGGGAATCTTCTCCATACAGACGTGTTGGATTATTGTCACCCATCATATAGGTGACAATCCAAGTACTGCTCCACATGAATTCTTCTCACTGATCAACATCACACAACATGTAGGAGATTCTCACACTTACTTTCTCTCTTTTTGCCTTTTTTATCATTTTCTGGTTCATGTTCTTTGCTCATTCCAGATGTTCCTTGTTGTTTTTCTGATTTTGGATCTTTGCTCAGATATATTGCAAATTTTTCTCCCCTATTTCTAAGGTTTTTGGACTGAATGCTTGTGAACTCTCTGGGGGGAACATCTTTATGCTGGTATCAGTGGCAGAGAGCTAAATATGGACAAAAGCAAGATATAATATACCTTTTCTTTTGAATTTATTAAATACAGAAAAAAAGATTAATACACCATAAAAAAGGACAAATCATGCACTTTGCACATTTTCTTTATCTCCAATTGTTATGACAAATAGAATTTTCTTGTCCCACAATAGTTCCTTTCTAGTATTCATTCTTAATTGAATATCACCAGTATGAATAAGTAATAAAGGCCAAAACTCAGCAAAACCTCTGCCCGATATATAGAGTCTGTCGGAGCCAGATGACTTCTGCCTGTTGTCCAGTGTTTCCTGACTGTACCCACCTGTAGTGTTCCTTGTCCTGTTGGTGTTTCTGTGCCAGCCCTGTCTGACTCTAGCCAGCCCCTCTGTCCTGCTGTCATTAAGCCTTGTTCAGCTGCCACAGTCCTGGACGCTTCCCATCTCTAGTTTGGGTAGACCTGAGTTTCTCCTGTGGTACAATGGTTTCACATGTCCAGATGCTCTCCACCTCTCGACGTGCATGACAGATTGCTTGAGCCATGTATTCTGCTGAGCCCATTATTACTGCAGGACTTTTGTCCAACCTGCCTGTGGTTAACGAATGCTGGATTGAATGCCCTTTTTATTACTGGGTGGATTTTTTGGTTCCTCAGAAGAGGGGGCGTGAGGTACTGTATAGCCAGCATTCTAGTCTCTGCATAGGCAGGTTCTCCGGTGTGTTCTAAAACCGTCTTGGATAATCAGTTACGTCAGAAGATGGAAACTATGAGAAGTAAATATATTATATGTGATTGGACTCCATATTACATGATACTACTGTACAGTGACTGTGGCCGAACAGCTAAGGAATCTTCTCCATACAGAGGTGTGGGATCATTGTTATCCATCATACATGTGACAATCCAAGCACTGACAGGTAACACCGGCCCCACATGAATTCTTTTCACTGACCGACATCACACATGGAGGTGATCCTCACACTTACCTCCCCTCTTTTTGCCTTGCTTTTTATTTTTAGTTCTTTGTCTTTTCCAGATGTTATTTTATTTTCGGATGATCTGTCTTTTCTCAGCCAGCAGTAGATGGAACCTATGAGAAATAAATGTAATGTAAATGATGAGCCTACATAATAATAATAATAATAATCATATTTATTAACTAAGACAGTACTATTAATTCCATAGAGTATTACATACATTTGCATCACTGTCCCAATTACTTACAATCTAAATATCCTATCAGTATGTCTTTGGAGTGTGGGAGGAAACCAGAGTGCCCAGAAGAAATCCACACAAACACGGGGAGGACATACTAACTCCTTGCAGGTGTTGTCCGTGGTGGGATTTGAACCCAGGACCCCAGCGCTGCAGTGCTTACCACTGAGCCAATACATATTACACCATACATATTACATAATAATACTGTACAGTCATTGTGGCTGTTTAGCTGGGGAATCTTCTCCATATAGACGTGTTGGATTATTGTCACCCATCATATAGGTGACAATCCAAGTACTGCTCCACATGAATTCTTCTCACTGATCGACATCACACAACATGTAGGAGATTCTCACACTTACTTTCTCTCTTTTTGCCTTTTTTATCATTTTCTGGTTCATGTTCTTTGCTCATTCCAGATGTTCCTTGTTGTTTTTCTGATTTTGGATCTTTGCTCAGATATATTGCAAATTTTTCTCCCCTATTTCTAAGGTTTTTGGACTGAATGCTTGTGAACTCTCTGGGGGGAACATCTTTATGCTGGTATCAGTGGCAGAGAGCTAAATATGGACAAAAGCAAGATATAATATACCTTTTCTTTTGAATTTATTAAATACAGAAAAAAAGATTAATACACCATAAAAAAGGACAAATCATGCACTTTGCACATTTTCTTTATCTCCAATTGTTATGACAAATAGAATTTTCTTGCCCCACAATAGTTCCTTTCTAGTATTCATTCTTTATTGAATATCACCAGTATGAATAAGTAATAAAGGCCAAAACTCAGCAAAACCTCTGCCCGATATATAGAGTCTGTCGGAGCCAGATGACTTCTGCCTGTTGTCCAGTGTTTCCTGACTGTACCCACCTGTAGTGTTCCTTGTCCTGTTGGTGTTTCTGTGCCAGCCCTGTCTGACTCTAGCCAGCCCCTCTGTCCTGCTGTCATTAAGCCTTGTTCAGCTGCCACAGTCCTGGACGCTTCCCATCTCTAGTTTGGGTAGACCTGAGTTCCTCCTGTGGTACAATGGTTTCACATGTCCAGATGCTCTCCACCTCTCGACGTGCATGACAGATTGCTTGAGCCATGTATTCTGCTGAGCCCATTATTACTGCAGGACTTTTGTCCAACCTGCCTGTGGTTAACGAATGCTGGATTGAATGCCCTTTTTATTACTGGGGTGGATTTTTTGGTTCCTCAGAAGAGGGGGCGTGAGGTACTGTATAGTCAGCATTCTAGTCTCTGCATAGGCAGGTTCTCCGGTGTGTTTCTAAAACCGTCTTGGATAATCAGTTACGTCAGAAGATGGAAACTATGAGAAGTAAATATATTATATGTGATTGGACTCCATATTACATGATACTACTGTACAGTGACTGTGGCCGAACAGCTAAGGAATCTTCTCCATACAGAGGTGTGGGATCATTGTTATCCATCATACATGTGACAATCCAAGCACTGACAGGTAACACCGGCCCCACATGAATTCTTTTCACTAACCGACATCACACATGGAGGTGATCCTCACACTTACCTCCCCTCTTTTTGCCTTGCTTTTTATTTTTAGTTCTTTGTCTTTTCCAGATGTTATTTTATTTTCGGATGATCTGTCTTTTCTCAGCCAGCAGTAGATGGAACCTATGAGAAATAAATATAATGTAAATGATGAGCCTACATAATAATAATAATAATAATAATAATAATAATCATATTTATTCACTAAGGCAGTACTATTAATTCCATAGAGTATTACATACATTTGCATCACTGTCCCAATTACTTACAATCTAAATATCCTATCAGTATGACTTTGGAGTGTGGGAGGAAACCAGAGTGCCCAGAAGAAATCCACACAAACACGGGGAGGACATACTAACTCCTTGCAGGTGTTGTCCGTGGTGGGATTTGATCCCAGGGCCCCAGCGCTGCAGTGCTAACCACTGAGGCAATTCATATTACACCATACATATTACATAATACTACTGTACAGTCATTGTGGCTGTTTAGCTGGGGAATCTTCTCCATACAGACGTGTTGGATTATTGTCACCCATCATATAGGTGACAATCCAAGTACTGCTCCACATGAATTCTTCTCACTGAACGACATCACGCAACATGTAGGAGATTCTCACACTTACTTTCTCTCTTTTTGCCTTTTTTATCATTTTCTGGTTCATGTTCTTTGCTCATTCCAGATGTTCCTTGTTCTTCTTTTTCTGATTTTGGATCTTTGCTCAGATATATTGCAAATTTTTCTCCCCTATTTCTAAGGTTTTTGGACTGAATGCTTGTGAACTCTCTGGGGGGAACATCTTTATGCTGGTATCGGTGGCAGAGAGCTAAATGTGGACAAAAGCAAGATATAATATACCTTTTCTTTTGAGTTTATTAAATACAGAAAAAAAGAATAATAGAACATAAAAAAAGACAAATCATGCACTTTGTCAGGGGACAGTACATTTTCTTTATCTCCAATTGTTATGACAAATAGAATTTTCTTGTCCCACAATAGTTCCTTTCTAGTATTCATTCTTAATTGAATATCACCAGTATGAATAAGTAATAAAGGCCAAAACTCAGCAAAACCTCTGCCCGATATCTAGAGTCTGTCGGAGCCAGATGACTTCTGCCTGTTGTCCAGTGTTTCCTGACTGTACCCACCTGTAGTTTTCTTTGTCCTGTTGGTGTTTCTGTGCCAGCCCTGTCTGACTCTAGCCAGCCCCTCTGTCCTGCTGTCACAAAGCCTTGTTCAGCTGCCACAGTCCTGGACGCTTCCCATCTCTAGTCTGGGTAGACGTGAGTTCCTCCTGTGGCTCAATGGTTTCACACGTCCAGATGCTCTGCACCTCTCGACGTGCATGACAGATTACTTGAGCCATGTATTCTGCTGAGCCCATTATTACTGCAGGACTTTTGTCCAACCTGCGTGTGGTTAACGAATACTGGATTGAATGCCCTTTTTATTACTGGGGTGGAATTTTTGGTTCCTCAGAAAGGGGGCGTGAGGTACTGTATAGCCAGCATTCTAGTCTCTGCATAGGCAGGTTCTCCGGTGTGTTCTAAAACCGTCTTGGATAATCAGTTACGTCAGAAATGGAAACTATGAGAAGTAAATATATTATATGTGATTGGACTCCATATTACATGATACTACTGTACAGTGACTGTGGCCGGACTGCTAAGGAATCTTCTCCATACAGAGGTGTGGGATCATTGTTATCCATCATACATGTGACAATCCAAGCACTGACATTTAACATGGGCCCCACATCCTTCCAGCCTGACTTAAACCCCTATTTTTTAGACGCCACCTGATACCACCCTTGTCCCCTTTTGCCTTTGTTTTATTTTTTTCTTTTCTATTGAAATTTCGGGTCTTTTTCCCATGATGCCAAAAAAAAATTTGAATTAAAAAAAAAACTATTTTAAGAATCTTTAATCCTTTTATTTTGTTTGTCCCAATAACAAATTATAGAGTTTTATTGGAACAACCCGGTTCCAAAACGGGGAACATTCGGGGTTTGGGGAAACCAAGACCCTTTCAGCCATTTTTCCCCATAATTTCATAAATGTATATGGTTTTATTTTCTCCAAAATTTTTTCCCCAATTTTGGCAATCAATCCCCAAATTTCCTCACTTCCTCCAAATTTTTTTAATTCTTTTTTTTTTTTTTTTTTTGTCTTTCCCGAGCTTGGTTTTGATTTGGCTATTAATAATTAAAATTTTTCCCAATCTATTTTGATTAAATTTGCCCCGGGGGAAATCTTATCTACAGGGGGGGGGAAAAAAAGCAAGAAAATTACCCGAATTATAATCAAAAAGTTAAAAAAAGCAAATTGCACTTTCCCCTTTCTTTACCCATTTATACAAAAAATTTTGCCCCTGCTTTAGTTTTCTTTTAACACAATGATATAAAACAAATACAAAATCTGCCCAATAATTTTCACAATACCCTTTGAGTTTCCACTTTCCCCTTTGTTTTCTTTGGTTTTTGCCACCTGTTTGGTCTTTCTTCTTATTTTGCAATTTCCTCCCCTTTATTTTGGTAACTTTTCCCGGGACATTTTCACATGTCAGAGTAATTGACAGAAGATTTTACTTTTTGGGATTATAAGATTTTCCACCCCCAATTTCCTTTTTATACGGGGTTTTTTCCCAAAATGATTTTTAAACACATTTTTTAAAAAGAAATCCCCTGCAAAACGTCGGAACAGTAACGGTGAAACTTTAATAAAATTATGTTTGTCCTTTTTTTTCTGTTGGGGGCACACTGGTTTCAAAAGGGGGTTATTTCCACATTGACCCCCTGGGTAACCGGCCCCTGAATTTTCAGCCGACTCCCCTGATATACATTCTCCATTTTGCCCTTTTATTTGTTTTGCCCTTTCTTTTAAATTTTTGGTGATTTTTTCTCGGATTTGGCCTAAAAAAATTAAGAAATGTAGCCCATAATTTAAAAATTAATTTTAAAAACGTTTAATTCATAAGTAAAATTTGATAATTATTTTATCCATAAAAATTATATTAGTGGGGGCGACCAAAAACCCAAAAGGGGAGTTACATCTGGGGTTTTCCGGGGATTTACCCGGCCCCACATGTCTCACTGAGAATCAATAATCAATTACTTATTTCTTCTTTTGTTTTCTAATTTTATGATGTATTTTTCACCCAAAACCAGATAATAATTTTGACCGACATAAAAATTAAATCTATTTATTTTCTCTTTGCCTTTTTTTTTCTGTCATTTTTTAATTAATTTCTTGTTTTTTGACTTGCCAAAACAAACCCCTTTCTGAGGTTTTTTTTTGATCCGGGGAACATCGTTCTCATGGTCAAAAATAACAAAAAATTTAAATACTTTTTTGTTTTAAAAAGAAAAAAAAACCATAAAAGCAATATCCCCTTTTTAAGGGACATCTTTTCTTTACTAATTTATGAAAATAAATTTTCCCCACATATTCCTTTTGTCTTTTTTATAATTTCCCGTTGTTTAAAACCAAATCCCCTCTCCTTTTGGGGTTTCGACAGATTTCTTTTTTTTTTGTGTCCCCGGGATTTTTTTTTTTGGTTCTAAGCCAAGAAAAAACCCCCTTTCTTTTTCCCCCCCAAAAAATAAAGGCCCTTTGTCGGGAGACCATTCTTTTCATGTTTCCCGGTTTCTCCCCCTTCGGGAATTCTTATGATTGTACAATAGCCCCCAACCCTGGAAACAAGCGTTAGCCTTTATTCTGGGTTATTTTTTTTCCAAAGAGGGGGGGGTTTTTGGGGCCCTTTCAAGGCCCCGTTGTTCAAACCCTTGAATGACGTCAAATGCTATGGAAAAATTTTTCAAATACATGTCACTTCGCTGGGCCAACCAAGAATTTTCCATGAGGGGAATTTCCCAAACTTTCACCGTAAGGAAAGGCCCTATCTTTATTTTCAAGGGGTGCCCCAAACCCTTTTCTGTTTTATTTTTTTTACGTCTTTAATTTTTATTTCGATGACTTCTTTCCAAAGTGATGGACCTAAATAAATATAAGAATAAAGGCCACATAAATTTAAATAAATTTTAAATTTTACTAAAAGTACATAACCAAGTAACAAAAATTTAATCTTACACAAAATTTATCTTTACCTTTTTGGGGCCTAAAAAAAACGGGGTTTTTTTTTTTGGGTTTCTGTTTTCCGCCCGTGTTTACATAAAAAATAACCTACATATAATAATATTAATCATTTTTACTAATTTTCCATAAGTTGATATTTCCAAAACAATCCAATTTGTAGAACCTTTCACGAGAATCACAACAGGGGACACACTCTTTTTTTTCCTTTTTTTTGGCAGTCTTGTACCCTTCTTTCCCCTTTTTCATTTTTACTCGGGTTATGAATTTCCCTTTAAAGGTTTTTGGAATTTCCCTCTAGGAACAGTTTTTTTTAAAAATAATAAAAGAAGATAATCTTTTTTTAATTTTAATAAAAAATTTTTTATCCCTAAAAAAAATTCTTGTAAAATCATTTTTATCTCGATATATGCAATTTTCTGCCCAATAGTTGTTTTTATTTTTGAAATCCGTATTAAGATAAGGGCAAAAGCAAATCTCCCTTCTGATTTAAGAAAATTTTCCATTTTAGCCCATTATTTTCCGGTTTTTTCTTATTTCGATTACCAACCCTGTCTCTCACAAGCGTTCGTCAATTAAACCCTTTAGTTAAAACTGACCCCCGGTACAAGGTTTCAGCCAAAGCCCCCTGGTGCATGGTGGCCTTTTTTGGGTTTTCTGCGGGTTTGTCCAACCCGTGTTACAAGGTAGCCAATTACTGGGTGGATTTTTGGTCCAAAAGGGGGGGTTTAGCCGTTCTACTCTGCATGCAGTTCCTGTTTCTCTTGGATAATTACTCAGAATGAAAAGGGTTAAATTATGATGTTATAGTTTGTCTAGGGGCGGTAGATCCCACAGTTGGGACAGTTTCCTTCTACACCCAAATACAGGAAGGGGGGTTTTTTTTTTTTTTTTTTTTTGGGTTTTTTTTTTTGGGGACTGATTGCTTGGAACTCTCTGGAGGGGAAATCTTTTTATGCGGTACCCGGGGCAGAAAAGCTAAATTGGACAAAAGAAAAGATTAAATCCCCTTTTTTTTTTTGAATTTATTAAATACAAAAAAAAATTGTTAAAAACACCTTTAAAAAAAGGACAATAAATTTTTCCCTTTGCCCCAGGGAACATAACTTTTTCCTTTTATCTCCGTTTTTTAAGGCCCAAATGAATTTTCTTCCCCACAATAGTTAAATTTTAAAGTTTTCATTTTTTAAATTGAATATCCCCAGTTTTGAATAAGAAAAAAAGGGCCAAAAACTCAGAAACCCCCTTTTCTGCCCGATTTTAAAAGAGTCTGTCGGAGCCAATGACATCGGGCCTGTTGTCCAGGGTTTTCCCTGACGGGTTCCCCCCTGAAATTTTCCTTGTTTTTTTGGTTTTTCTGGCCAGTTTCTGTTTTGACTCTCCCCAACCCCCTGCCTGCTGTCCCCCAAAAGCCTTGTTCAGTTTTGCCACAGTCCGGGCGCTGCCCTCTCTAGTCTGGGAAAGCCCTGAGCCCTCCGGTGGCAAGGGTTTTTCACACGTCCAGATGCTCTCCACCTCTCGACGTCCCATGAAAATTTGGGCTTGAGCCATGTATTCTGCTGAGCGAAATTAATTCCCTGCAGGACTTTTTGCCCAACCCCTGCGTGTGGTTAACGAATGCGGGATTGAATCCCCTTTTTTTATTACTGGGGGGGTTTTTTTTGGTTCCTCAAAAAGGGGGCGGGGGTTTACTGTATCCCAGCTTTTTCTGGGTCTCTGCATAGGCAGGTTCTCCGGTGTGTTCAAAAAACCATCTTGGTTAATCAGTTACGTCAGAAGAGGGGAAACTATGAGAAGAAAATATATTATATGTGATTGGACTCCATATTAATGATACTACTGTACAGGGGAACTGGGGCCCGGACACAAAGGAAATCTTCCCCCTACAGAGGTGTGGGTTCATTGTTATATCATACATGTGACAACCCCCAAGCACTGACAGGAAAACCACCCGGCCCACTAAATTTTCTTTTTCCCTGACCGCACCCAACACATGGAGGTAAATCCTCAAAAAACTTACCCCCCCTTTTTTTTTCCCTTGCTTTTTTTTTTTTTATTTTTTTTTTTGTTTTTTCCCAGATGTTTTTTTATTTTCGGAGGATCTGTTTTTTCTCAGCCAGCAGTAAAAGGGGAACCTATGAGAAATAAAAAAAAAGGGAAAATTTAAAAAGCCTACATAATAATAATAATTAAAAAATAATAATAATAAATAATAAAAAATCTATTTATTCACAAAGACAGTACTTTTAAATTTCCCTTTAGAGTATTACATACATTTGCTCCCCTGCCCCAATTACTTACAATCTAACATCCTTTTCAGAAATTTTTTGGGGAAGTGTGGGGGGAAAACCCAAAGGGGCCCAAAAAACCCACACAAACACGGGGGAGGACTTACTAACTTTTGCGGTTTTTTGTCCGCGTGGTTTTTAAACCCCAGGACTCCAGCGCTGCAGTGCTTCCCACTGAGCCAATAAATTACACCATACATTTTAACAAAATTACAACTGTAAAAGTCTTTTGTGGCTTTTTTGGGCTGGGGAAATCTTCTCCATACAGACTTTTGGGGTTTTTATTGTAAACCATATATGGTAAAAAATCCAATCTGCTCCCACATGAATTTTTTCTCACTGACCGAAAATCAAAACAAAATGTAGGAGTTTCTCACATTTAAACTTTCTCTTTTTTTTCCTTTTTTACATTTTTTGTTCTTTTTCTTTGCTCATTCCAGTGTTCCTTTTCTTTTTCGGGATTTTGGGTCTTTGCTAGAAATTGCAAAATTTTTCTCCCTTTTTTCTGATTTTTTTGGGGTTTTTGTAAAATGTTTGTGAACTCTCGGGGGGGGGAAACTTTTTTTATGGGGAAATTGGTGGCAGGGGAAGGCTAAATAGGGCCCAAAAGGGCAAGATATATATCCCTTTTTTCTTTTGAATTTATTAAATACGAAAAAAGATTTAATAAAACCAAAAAAAAAGACAAACCCTACATTTTTCAGGGACAGTACATTTTCTTTTTCCCCAATTGTTAGGGACAAATATAATTTTCTTGCCCCAAAAAAAGTTCCCTTTAGTATTCATTCTTTATTGAATATCCCAGAATGAATAAGTAAAAAAGGGCCAAAAAACTCAGCAAAACCTCTGCCCGTTATTTTGGGGTCTGTCGGAGCCAGATGACTTCTTCCTGTTGGGCGTTTTTCCCCCCGGACTGTCCCCACCTTTTGTTTCTTTTTTTTTCCTGTTGGGTTTCTGTGCCACCCTGCCCTGACTCTACCCCACCCCCTCTGTCCTGCTGTCACCAAGCCTTTTCACTGCCACAGCCCTGGACCGGGCCAAATCTCTAGTCTGGGTAAAACCTGATTTTCCTCCTGTGGTAAAAAAGGGTTTTTTACACGTCCCGACTCTCCACCTCTCGACGTGCATGGACAATTGCTTGAGCCTGAAATTCCCTGCTGGGGGGCCCCAAATTACTGCGGACTTTTGCCCAAACCCTTTGGTGGGGTTTAAAACGAATGCTGGATTGAATCCCCTTTTTATTACTGGGGGGGGGTTTTTTTGGGGTTCCTCAGAAGGGGGGGGCGTGAGGTAGAGAGGGGCCCGAGCCCTAAAAAGACTCGGAATCGAAAGCCCCCCAACGAGTCCGAGTAAAGGGACCGGGAAATCGTTGCGAGTCCAGCGAGTCCCAATGTTAAAAAGGGGGAAAACCCGAGTAATAGCGAAAAAATTTGACTTTTAAAACTCGCGATGTTTCTGAAATTTGTGCGAGCCCAAACTCGCTGGTTTTTTTTTTTCTTATTTGGAGGTTTGGGGAACGAAGGGATGGGAGGAAGCGATTCTCCAGCACAAAACCATGTTTTAAAAGGAAACGGGAAAAACAAACCGCTGACAGGGCACAAAACAGGGGCAATCCTTTTCATATTTGAAATTTAAATGGCAGCGGGCCCGGGCACGGTAAAACACCGGGGGTCTTATTGAATTTGTGGGGGCCCCGTCCATTTTCTATGGCTCCCTCCAATCCGCTTTTTGGGGATACACCCAAATTAATACACCCCGGAGAGAGATCGCCCAAAGATGTTCCCTGCGTTCCATGGGGGGTGCCCAAATGGGGGAACAGAGAAATCAAAGAAATTTAAAAAATGAGTTCACACGGAATATTTTGGGGCTTTTAAACTGTATATATCCCTCGGTATAAGCCACCCGTGTAAACCAAACCCCCATTTTTTTTCCCCCCCAAAAACTGTGAAAAAATTGACCGCCTTTCCTGGTTTACAGCGGCTTTTCCGGTGACAGCCCCCCACCCAGATTTTTCACCTCCCCCTGCAGAGTAACGGGCCCCCAGATGGGGTATACATGCCCCCATATTGTGTTTTCCCGGGCCCAGGGGCGGACGGCCCCAGGTGCCACGGGCCCCATGGGCTGCAGGAGCATAAAAAAAATCTCCGAAATCCCCTAAAAGCAGCAGGGGGGAAAGGGTGCTCCAGGCCGCGCGTTTACGTCATCAGCGCGCGGCTGGGGTCCGGGAAGTGAGCGTCTTTTGGTGGCGTCCCCCGGGCGGGCGATGGAGCGACGGGGTAAAGGGAAGCGCGGGGGTTTGCGGCTGGGAGGAGCCCCTAGGAGGACTGCGGGAGCTCCCGGTGACTTTTTAGGCGGCCCCCCAAGTCATCACCCCCCCCCCCCCCCCGTCCTCACCTGTGCCCGGGGCCGGTGAGGGGGGTTTTTGCCACCCAAACGGGTAGTGGCCAGTCAGCCCGGGTTTTCGGGGCCCTCAGGGGGTGTTTTACGGGCCCCCCCCACAGTGGGTAAAACCGGGCCCCCTAGCAGTGGGTAAAACATTTGGCCCCAGTGGGTTTACCCCCCCCCAGCAGGGGGAAAACAGGGCCCCATAGCAGGGTATACAAAAACCCTGAATGTTTTAAATCATGCTCCACCGCATATTTTCCCAAAAATTTTGGATGGGGTCACAACAGAACACTTAGTTTAATTTTCTGACCCTTTCCTGGCTTTTAGGGCCCCAAGGGGTTTGGGGTTTTGTATATAAATCCCCAAAAAATGCCCAAAAGTCGGGTTTGCCCCCCTATTACTTTCCTCTATGCTTTGAAAGGGTGTCCTGCCCCCCATTTGTGATTGAGGCCACGTGAGCTCAATTTTCCGAAATTTGCTGTTGTTTTGATGTTTCCACACTGTCGTGTCCCTTTTGCCTTTTTTAACACATTAAAACCCCAAACCCCTTTGAATAAAATGTTTTTGTTGATTTTTAACATATTTTTTGGTTTGTTTAAAAAATTTACCATCTCAAAAACCCCGGGTTTTGAAACCCAATTTCACATTTGCCCCATTTTAAAAAAAACGGTGGGGGGAGCTCCCGGGGCCCACCCTGGGAAGCAACCGTGAAACTCGGAAGGGGAACCCGGGGAAAGCAGTCCATTGTTTGCCCCCTTTTACCATTTCAAACGCCCCGGCTTTCCCTTTCCCCTTCCCCCCGGGGCCCCCCGTTCCCCAAGGTATGTGTCTGAAGCACTAAAGTGTACAATTATTATTTTTTTTTTTAAATATATAAAATTGGGTTTCCCCAATTGGCTCGTGGGTAGCAAAGGTATACAGGGGGCTCTGTGGGTACAGAGAAACAGGGGGCGGTGGGAACAGAGTATACAGGCCCGCCCTGGGGTAGCAGGGGTTTTAACATCCGCTCTGTTTGGGTAGCAGAGTATACAGGCGGCTCTTGGGTAGCAGAGTATAAGGGGCTCTGTGGGTACCCGAGAATACTGGCGGGTCTGAGTAGCAGAGTTTTAAAGAGGGCTCTGTGGGTAGCAGAGTAAAAAGGGGCCACTTGTGGGTAGCAGAGTAATATTGGGGGTCAAAGGTAGCAGAGTAAAAAAAGACGGCTCTGTGGGTAAGCGGTATACAGGCCGTCTGGGGGGTAGCAGAGTATACAGGGGGGTCTGAGGAACCCGGTAACAGGGGGGCTCTGTGGTAGAAAAGAGTAAATAGGTGATGAGAATAGGGTTAAGATGGGCTACGTGTTTTTGGCGGGTTTAGAGGGGAGCAGAAAACCCAAAATTTCCTGCCCATTATGACCTTTTTAAAAGATAGCGGCCCGCAGTTTATGACATCAGGGCAAAGGTAAACTTGGGGTGTGGTTAGTTTCAGGACGCCGTGATAGGTGGGGGTTTTTTTTGGCAAAAAGGGGCCGTGGTGTGGGCGGGTAAAGCGGGGCTCCGCGTCAGATATCCCTGCGAGGGGCGGACCCCCGCAGATCCCCGGGGAGAAAGAGGTTTGTGCCCCGGACGCCCGTAGCCCCCGGGCCCCCCCTTTTGCCCCACACACACGGGCCCCGCTGTGACCCGCAGTGTAAACGGCCCCCGGCGGGGGGCTGTCATCTCCTCCTACACTGACCCCTCCAATTTTTTGGTCTGTTTGCCCCCCCCGCGGTCACATCAGGGGACTCTAAGGACCGGGGGGCACAGAGGGGGGCAAGTCCCAAATGCCAGCATGCGGGGGCGGATGGGGCGTTTGTCAGGGGCCCGGGTTTTTTTGCTGGGAGCAGAGGGCCGGGGCCGCCCGGGGAAAACGCAATAGCGGCTGGGGAGTTAAGCGTCTGCGGCCGCGAAAGGCAAAACCCCGCTCCGCTCGCAGTGACCCCTAAGGATTTTTGGGATTCGGCTACAGTGCCCAAATTTTTCAAATTTCCCGATTATATAAAAAGATTTAATATATTGTAAAATTTTTAAAACCCCTTCCCGGGGTTTATATAGATATAAAAGTAAAATTTGTAAATTAAGAAAGTAAAGTTAAAAGTAAAATTTCCGGGGGACTTTTTTTTTCATGTGAACCTTGGTTTGTTTTTGGGTCGTCTAGATTAGAGGGGGATGGGGGGTGGGTGGTAAAAAAGGGGGGGAAAAAAAAATTATGTATTATTAGGGCTTTAAACCCAAACCCAAAAGCCCAACGAAATTCCTTTTTTTTTAATGTACATTTGGTTTTTCCCTTTAATAATAATAAAAAATACTGTTTTAAAAAAATACACAGATAAAACAAAAAGTTTTAAAAAGCGTGAAAACTTATTTTTTTGACCTATGTTTTTTTTTTTCCAAATGAAAATTGCATTCACAAAAATTTTTTTTTTACTTTCCCCACAGAGAAGCTTATCCCGAGGGCGGCGTCCCAGCAAACCCCTTCCACCTCCAAAAGAAGGGGGGGTTTGGAAAAAAAAAACCCCCCCACCACCCCCCCGGGCCGCCCCCCCCCACCACCCCCGTCGAGCCACCACCACCCCCCCCAAACCACCGCCCCCCACCGCGGCGGGGCCATCACCCCACCACCGTCCCCGCCACCACCCCCAACCAACCACCACCGCCCCCAAGGGGGCGGGGCCAGCACCCCAACCCCCGCCACCACGGCAGGGCCCAAACCAACCCCCAAACCACCGCCACCAGCGCGGGCCGCACCACCACCGCCGTCGCCGCCCCCACCCCAAACCACCACCACCCCCGCCCCCCAGGGGAAAGGGCCAGCACCACCACCCGCCGCCCCCAAGGGGCGGGGCCCACCCCCACCCCCCGCCGCCAACGACGGCCGGGCCAGCTTATGGCCCAAACCCCGGGGGTCACCTTTTCAAATTTTAAAAAACGGGAGTAATGCTGACTTTGCCCGCAGTAAATACCTTTCCATGGATAATTTTCCCATTTGACGGGGCTACTGCGGGCAAGGTCAGCATTACAATAGTGTTTGAGGCCTGAAACCCCACTAACGACCCAGGGGGGTTTTTTGAATTTTTGGATGGGGGGGAAACTATGGGCCCAAAACGGGTTAGGCAGGCCCACAACTTTGGGACACCCCATGGCCCCCCCACGGGGCCCTATACCGAATTTGCCTCACTGCCAGGGCCCCTAACGGGGGACCTACCCAGCGTTCCCTACACCTGTGCAAGGAAAAACCCCTCAAGGGTTGGGCCCGGGGCCTTTACGGGGGGCCCCTTGACCTTTTAGAAGAGGGACGGGCCCCCACCTCCCCGGGGAAAACCTGTAGGGCTCCTTTTTTGGGTTTTAATTTCTTTAATTTTAAAAAGGGTTTTTTTTTTTTGGGGAAATTGCCCCAACCCAGTGCTGCCTTTTTGGGTTTTTAAAACACATTTTTTAAAAAACATTTTGGGTTCCCTGTTTTTTTTAAAGGGAAGGGAAATGTGTAGTTTTTTTTGGTGGGGGGGTTTCCCAAGTAAACTCATTATTTTTAATTTAAATTATTTTTTTTATAAGCGCCGATTTTTTTCCCCAGCGCTTTACATGAGGATAAGGAGACAAGGCCCAAGTACAATAAACAAAAGACAAAAAAGGTCATACAGGTACAAGAGTGGGAGGCCCACTGTACCGTGGGTCACTTTACGAGGGGTGGGGGGGGGATACAATAGGGTGGGGAAGGGTGTGGGCGTGGGGCGTGTAGCGGGGTTCAGGGAATGTTAGGCCTGTCAAAAAGAGGTGATTTTTTTGGGTTTTTTCTTGAAGGTTCACGGGGGAGGGGGATGACTGATGAGGGGGGCGGGAGTTTCCAGACCCATGGGGGAAATGACCGGGAGAAATCCTGTATGCGGTTGTGGGAAGTGGGGGGTGGGGGGGGGGGATGTGGGGAAAAGTTTTTTGGGGATAAAAACGCAGGCTGCTTGAGGGAGGGTATCGGAGATCATGGGGGGAGATGTTTGGGGGGGGATGGGTTGTTTTAAGGCTTTAAATGTCTTGGTCAGTTTTTTAAAATTTTGAGCTCCTGTGGGGCGGGGGGGCCAAAGTAAAGCTAGGAAAGGGGGGGTGGGAAAGGGGGGAGTAGCTTGAGGAAGATGGTTGGGTGGGGCGCAGAGTTTAGTTAGATTGGAGGGGGTTTCAAGAGAGTTTGGCATGGGGGGGGGGGGCCCTGGGGGGGGAAGGATTTTTTGGGGCAGTATTTCAAGGTGGGAGTTTTGATGGGGGCTTTTAAAGGGTTTTTTCCACCCGTGCAGGATTGGGGAAACCCGGAGCGAATTGGGAAATTTTTTTTGATTTGGGAGTCACAGGGATTTGGGTTTGGGATACGGGGGGGCTTGAAGGAGAGGGGGGGAGTCAAGGAATACCCCAGACTTTTTGGCGGGGGAAACGGGGAGAGAGCATAATTAGCAAGTATTTTAGGGCCCGCATGGGCGCATGGAAGTCCCCTTTGGGTTTAAACTAAGTGTAAAAATCATGACTCCACTTTCAACTGTTGGACAAAAAAACCCGTGCCTGTTTTTTGGGGGTTTTAACTTTATGCCTGCTAGGGCAAAAAGGGACATGCCCCCAAAATGTGAGGGGCGGGGAAAAGGGTCTACATGCTACCCATCCTTCTACGATGATAAAACAAGCAACGCCCCAATCGGGCTAGGCTTGGTCCCCTCAAAAAATTTAGCCCAAAGGGGTGTTTTTTTTTTTGTGTAAAAATGAAGGCCAAAGGGCCATGAAAAGTTTTTTAGCCGGGTTTTGTCCCCCCAAAACCATAAAAAAGCTTGTTGCCTGGGTGTCTAAAAAATTTACCCCAAGGGGCTTTTTGGAAATTTTTTTTAAAAAAGCGGGGCCAAAGGGGGCCATGAAAAGCTTTTTGGGCCGTGGTTTTCCCCAAAAAACCATGTAAGCTTGTTAGCCTGGGTGGCTCAAAAAATTTCCCCAAAGGGGCTTTTTGGGGCATTTTTGGTATAAATGCGGGCCCTAAGGGCCATGAAAAGCTTGTTACCCGGGGGTTTGTCTCCAAAAAAATGTAACTTTTTACCCTGGGTGGCTCAAAAAAATTACCCCAAAAAGGGCTTAATAAAGTCTATTTTTTAAATAAAGCAGGGCGTTTGGGCCCCATAGCATTTTTAATTGCTTGGCCCTAGAGCAAAGAAAAACAAGGCCCACAAGCGGGCCTAGGCATTTCCCCCTAAAAAAATTTAAACCCCAAAGGGCTTAATAAAGAATTTTTTTTTTACATAAGCGGGCGCTTCCCCCAATAGAATTAAATTGCTTGGACTGGGGGCAAATTTAAAAATAACCCAAACCCAAAGGGACATGTCATTAATTCCTGCCCAAAAAAGGGCATATTTTTAACAGCCCCAATCTCCCAAATAAAAAATTATAAATTATTTAAATTTCTGGGAAATTGGTATTTGTCGTCTGGACCCCTTAGAACTGGTGATATCCAATCCTTTTTTGAATTTAATTAGGGGTGACCCTGTCGGAAATTTTTTTTTGTGGGGAGGCGGGACCTTCTATCAGGGGGGACTATCCCCCCCACGGCACTGAAAACCCCTCTGATTCACACTAGCAGCTGGGCATGCCCAAAACCCAAGGCATACAATGAAGCTCATCCAAGTTGCAGCTTGGAAACCCAGTAAATTTAAAAGGGACAGAAGGGTCGGTTTTGGAAGCTGGTACTTTTCACTGAGATACCCGCTGCACCAAAGTTTTGGGCAATTGTTGTCTCCTTTTCAAGGTGGCCTTAGGCAAAAAACCCTTTTTTGATTTTGGGAAAGGGCTGTTGAAAAATCGCCCAGTTGGGGAAAATCCCTTTCCCCCTCCTTTTTTTGGGGCATTTATGGCGTTTTTGGGGCCCAACCAAAGGCTGCTGTTGCAAAGAGTGGGGTTTTTCGATGTTTTAAACGGATTCAGACGGTGAATTGCCCGCAAAATATCCCAAAAAGAAAACCCCCTTTTCATTATCCCGTTTTAAACCCCTTTGGGTGAGTGGCCGCACGACTGAAATTTGTTTTTTACCGTGGGTCCAAAAAAAAGTTGACAACCAGTAGAGGTCGCTGTCATAGATGTGTATGACGCGTGGGTCTTTGGAGACACATTGGGCAAATTTCTTCACCATGGTTTTTTCTTTAAACTTCAAAAAAACCATCTCCCGGGTTCAAAACAGAATGAAGAACAATACGCGTCGTGGGCCCCTAAATCGGGGTCCCCCCTCCTCCTTTTCAGCCCAAACCCCTTTTTTGGGGACCGAAAATAAATCGTAGGGTTTTGGGGGTCCCATCAGGGGTTAACAACAGTACCAAAAAAAATAAATTCTTTTTTCATCATCAAACCCCATCACCATCTTCCGAAACCCAAAGTAGCCCGCTGATATTTTTCTTGGGGGGGCTGGGTCAGCGATTTTTCCAATTCTGGCTCCATAGCCATCCGTGTGCTCTCCCAAAACATTGTTTTGGATTCATTAGGGATTCTTGGGGCAGGCAAAAGCCAAAAAGGGATGGTGAACTGATAATCGACTGATCCCCCCTGACCCGGGTTTTGGGGCAGTATTCGGGAAATTACCACAAATCGCAAAGGGCAGCGATCCAGGAAACCCCCTCGAAAGTTCGGGTGTGTGTGGTATGCCCCCCGGGTTGACGGGCAGTTGCAGCGAAATTTCCCCCTATTGCCTTCGCGCTCATTAAACCTTGCCAAAAAATGGAAGGTGGGGGTTTTCCCTCGCGTAGGCTTCGCCAAAATTTGCCCGTTTTTTCGGCAATTTTAAATTTGGGTTTGAAGGGGTGAAAAAAATTTCGCTGCTGTGGAAAGAAAGTCTAAAGTGGGCGCAAAAAACGCCCTCACCTTATCTAGTAGCTCAGAAAAACTCTGGGTAATTTTGAGGAAAATTTTTTAAAACCCCGGTTCAGGACTTTGGGGGGGCCATGCAAGGCACATGTAAAAAGTTTACCGGGGCTTTATTGCCGCCCCAAAGGTTTGCACCATTATCGCTCACAACTAGACCTGGTTGTAGCTCCAGTGGGGCCCGCCCCTCAACGGTCTGTTGCTTGAGACCTTTCCACAACTCTGTTGGGAGTGTGAGGTTGTCCCTAGGGAGATAAGCTTCAGAAAAGCCTGTTGTTTGCCCCTTTCTGAAGCAGTACTGCAAAGCTCCCAACTTGGAAAGTGATGGTGCGGTTTTGGCTCGAGTGGACCAAAAAAAGGGGGCAGAAGCAATTTGGGGGACTCGACAAAATGAGGAAAGGGAGACACCCGGAATGATGTTGGGGCCCCCTATTCGTTGGGTTTTGGGAGAAGTCAGATGGTAAAATTTTTTGAAAATTTGGGGCATTCCCCCAAAGGGTTTGGGAAATTTAGCCCTTTGTGAAATGTATCTGCCCCGTCCAAACACTTGTCCCCGTTTTTCCTTGTTTAATATTTTTGAAATTTTTACCCCATTTAAATTTCCCAAAACCTTTTAACGGTAACCCCACTAACCCCCTAAAATTTTTCCCTTACAATATTATTTCCTCCCCCCAATTTCCCCCCAAAAAACCCTTCCCAAACCCCAAACCCCTTTCCAAAACTAAAAAATTTCCATTTTTTTATTTTTTAAAATATTTTCCTTAAATTCCCTTTCCCTTTTTAACACCAAAAAAAATACCTTTACCCAATAAAAATTTTTTTTTTAAAAATTTCCCCCCCCCCTTTTTTTTTTTCCCCCTTTTTTTTTTTGGGGGAAGGGGGGGGGTTTTAGCAGGAGGTGAAGCCTGAAAAACTTGGGTGGTGAAGGATGGGGTCTGAGGTGGCCTGGGAAATGTTTTGGGGTCAGGGAAAGGGATGATTTTTTAAAACCCCGATAGGGCGCCCAACCCCCCCCCGAATTGGGGGTGCTTAAGAGACATATTTTGGGGGGGGCTAAGCTTGGGGGCTCTTTTTTTCCTTTTAAAACCGGGGCCCTGCTTACCTTGCCTGGCACATCTACAGATAACCATTTTGGTACTGTTTTGGGGGTCCTTAAAAAATTTTCCACACATGGCTGTTCGGGCCTTTATTTTTTAAATTGGGGGAAGGGGAGGGGGTGACCCCGGGTTTAACACCAACTTGGACACATTTTTTGGGGAACTGTGTTTTTCAGTTTGTGCAACAGTTGGTACAGTTTGTGCCCCAGTTGATCTATTTGGGAACTGTTTTTCACAGTTTGTGTTTTGGGGACAGTTAAAAGCCTTGTGATTTTGCCAGGGTAATAGCCACTTTCGTCCTTGGCTGCCCCTCTTTTGGGTATGCAATTCAGCAATCCCGGTAGGAACTGTGGGTCATCATCCACCCCCCGGGCAAAGGATTCTGGATAAACGACTGAGCGGTGGCCAATGAGAAAGTGTGTCTAAACACCTCATATCATCCACCTCCTGAGATACTGTTTGGGATTTCGGGGAAAGTGTCTTTCCCTTCCGGGCGAGGGGGCTTCCCAAAAAAAGCCAAAGAGTAGACCCTTTCGTCTACTTTTAAGTATCTCGTCAGGGGGAAAAGAAACCCCCTTTATAAGGCCCAATAATCATCGAGTGACCCCAAAGGGCCATATCCAAATTTTTCCTCTGGCTGCCGATGGGTTTGAGGGGAATAGGAGACTTTGAGGATTTGGGTGGGGCGAAGTCTGTAGCGACCCCTAAAATGTTTTTCCCCCGGGTGAATTTCTACTGCAAGAACCAGTGGTCCCAGGGCGTCTGAGCCAAACCAAAAAAGTTATCTTGTGATGTTAAACCCGGGCCCCACACATGGTTTTTTTTTTAAATACTGGGATTTCTAGGTAGAAAAAAAAGGGGGGTTCCCATTTAATCCAAGGGTTTTTACTTGTACCAGTGCCTTCTTGGGCAAGAAATGCTTTGGGGCCCCGACCTCGGGCCCTGTCCCCTTTTCAACATCCTTTTTGGTAATTGTTTTTTTTTGAGACCTTGTTGACGGGAAAGCACAGTCACCGAGTTTTGGGGTTAAGGGGTTTGCCGTATTTCGTCACTTGCTGGCGGGTTTTAAATGTGCGCGCTCACACGGCAGTGAAGCCGGGACACTACACTCCCTAAAAAAAATTGGGTTTTTAAAATGCGCACAGCCACCGAAAATGTGGTTTGGTGTTGCGTATGCGTCACTTGCGGCAGGGTAAGTGTGGCCGCTCACCTTGGCAGTAAAACGCACCCCACATCCCTAAAAAAAAATTGGTTTTTTAAATGCGCACAGCCCCGAAATGTGGTTTTTGTGGTTTCGGGAAAGGTTTACTTGCTGGCGGGGTAAATGTGCCGGGTCCCCACTTGGGATGAAACCGCCCACTACATCCCCAAAAAAATTGGTTTTTAAAATGCGCCCCAGCCCCGAGGGTGTGGTTTCGTGTTGCTGTATGCGTCACTTGCTGGCGGGGGGGGTTAAATGTGCGGGGGTCACACTTTTGGGATTTTAAGGGCCCCACCCCTACAAATCCCTAAAAAAATTGGGTTTTTAAGTGGGGCAATTGCCCCGAGTTTTGGTTTGGTGTTTGCGTATGCGTCCCCTTTCTGGCGGGGGTAAGTGTGCGGCCCCACACTTGGCAGTGGGGCCGCACACTACCTTTCCCCAAAAAAATTGGTTTTAAATGCCCCCCAAACCACCCGAGATGTTTTTTTGGTGTTGTGTAGGGGTCACTTGTGGTGGGGTAAGTGGGGCGCGCTCCACTTTTGGGATGAAAACCGCACACTTTCACTCCCTTAAAAAAAAATTGGGTTTTAAGTGCGCACAAGGCCACCCGAATTTTGTTTGGTGTTTCCTTTATTCGTGACTTGCCCGGCGGGGGAAGTGTGCGCGCTCACACTTTGGCAGTGAAGGGCCGCCCCCTACACTCCCTAAAAAAATTGGTTTTAAAAATGCGCACCCCGCCACCCCAGATGGGGGGTTTTGGGTTGCTGTAGGGGTCAAAAAGCTGGCGGGGTAAAATGTGCGCCTCACCTTGGCAGGAAGCCGCACACTACATCCCCAAAAAAATTTTGGGTTTTTAAATGCGCCAGCCCCCCGAGATTTTGGGTTTTTTGGGGTTGCTGTATGCGTCACTTGCTTTGGGGGGGTAAGGTGCGCGCTCCACACTTGGCAGTGAAGCCGCCCCCACTACAACCCCCCTAAAAAAATTTGGGTTTTTAAATTGCCACCCGCCATCAGTTTTGGGGTTTTGGGGTTGCTGTAAAGCATTTACTTGCTGGCCCGGGGGAAGTTTGCGCGCTTTACACTTGGCAGTGAAGCGCACACTAAAACTCCCCAAAAAAAAATTTGGTTTTTTGGCGCACAGCCCCCGGGTGTGGTTTTTGGGGTTTCTGAAACGTCCTTGCTGGCGGGGGTTTAAATGTGCGCGCTCACACTTGGCAGTGAATCCGCACCTAAAAACCCCCCTAAAAAAAAATTTGGTTTTAAATGCGCACAGCCACCCGATGTTTTTTGGTGTTTCTGTATGCGTCACTTGTGGCGGGGGTAAGTTTCGCGCCACCCCTCGGCAGTGAAGCCGCACAAATTTCACTCCCTAAAAAACCCTTGGGTTTTTTAAGGGGCGCCCCAGCCACCCAGATGTTGGGTTTTGGGGTTGCCTGTATGCCCTCACCTTTTCTGGCGGGGGTAAGTGTGGCGGCTCACACTTGGCAGTGAAGCCGCACACTACACTCCCCAAAAAAATTTGGTTTTTTAATGCGCAAGCCACCGGGGATGTGGGTTTGGGGGGTTGCTGTATGCGTCACTTGCTGGCGGGGGAAATGTGCGCCTCACCTTGGGGGTGAAGCCCCACACTACACTCCCAAAAAAAAATTGGTTTTTTTAAAAATGCGCACACCACCGAGGGGTGTGGTTTTTGGGGTTGGGTAAAGCGTCACTTTCTGGCGGGGGGGAAGTTTTGCGCGCTCACACTTGGGCAGTGAAGCCGCACACTACACTCCCTAAAAAAATTGGTTTTTAAATGCGCACAGCCAACCCGGGTGTGGGTTTTGGGGGTTTCTGGGATGCGTTTACTTTTGGCGGGGGGAAGTGTGCGCGCTCCACTTGGCAGTGAAACCGCACATAAAAACTCCCCAAAAAAATTGGTTTTAAGTGCCAAAAAGCCACCCAGATTTTGGTTTTTGGTGGGTTTCTGTATGGGTACTTGCTGGCGGGGTTTTAAAATGTTTTTTGGGGCCCCTCACACTTGGGAGTGAAGCCCCCCAAAACTCCCTAAAAAAATTTTTTTAAAAGTGCGCACAGCCCCCCCAGTTGTGGGTTTGGGGTTGCCCGTATGCGTCACTTTCTGGCGGGGTAAGTGGCCGCCCCACACTTGGGAGTGAAGCCCCCACTACACTCCCTAAAAAAAAATTTGGGTTTTAAAATGCGGGACAGCCACCCAGATGTGGTTTGGTTTTTTCTGTATGCGTCACTTGCTGGCGGGGGGAAGTTGGGGCCCCTCAACTGGGAATTTAAGCCCACACACACTCCCTAAAAAAAAAAAAAGGTTTTTTAAATTTCGAAAAGCCCCGGGGATGTGGTTTGGTTTTTGCTGTATGCCCTCACTTTTCTGGCGGGGTAAAGTGTGCCGGGTTCCCCACTTGGCAGTTTAAGGGCCCCAATACTCCCCCCTAAAAAAAATTTGGGTTTTTAAATGCGCACAGCCCCCCAGTTTTGGTTTTTTGTTTTCTGTATGCGTTTACTTTCTGGCGGGGGGGAAGTGTGCGCGCTCCCCCTTTGGCCCGTGAAAACCCCAAAACTAAACTCCCTAAGGTGGTGTGTTTCTATTTAAAGGGAGGGGAACAGCCAAAGCACTGGTCTTGGGCCAAAAGAAAAAAAAAAACGCTCTATGGGTTATTAGGAAGAAAAAAACGAAACTGGTGCAAAAACAAAAAGGAAACAACCCCCAGCTAAGCCCCTGACTGCAAACTGTTAGCAAAGCTGGGGTGAAAAAAGCTAAGCTATGAGGTCCGCCTGTGTGCACTGTAAAGGTTACCTTCCTTCCCTCCCCCCTGCCGGGCCCGCCTACACGCACTACTCTGTCCTCCCCCCCAGCTTTCAGAAGGGGCTTTTTTTGGGGAAAAATAAGGAAAAATTTTCCCCCAAAAGAAAAATCCCCGATCGGGTCCAAGGGATATATCTCTCTCTCCCTATACTAGGGCAATCGTCTCGGAAAGTGGCCAAAATGGGGGGGGGACAAGCCTTATATACTGCCTTGCCTGTCTACATGGGAAAAGCATCATGATGGACAAACAGCCAATTTATTAGTCCCGACAAACCAACTTTTTCTATGGGCCCTTTTCTGACTAATTTATTTTGGGTATCTTCCAGTTTTCTGACCTAACCGCACGCTGTCCCAAAAAGGAACATAACCCCGATTCCCGTATTCGAGGGGTCCGACTCCCGAAACAGTAAAACGGACTCGGAAAACGTAGACTCGTAGGGGCAGGGAAAGAGACTCGTCAGACTCGCTGCTGACAAGGGGTTTTTGTGAAAAGTCAAGCTTTTGCCATTGAATTCCATTTGGGCTCGTCCCCTGTGGGCCAAACTGGGGGTTTTTTGCCCAGTAACCGGGGTCCTGCGAGTACCTTTTAAAAATGCCGGGGGTCCCCAGTCCCCAGCGAGTAGACTGCCCATCCCTAGTGGAGGTAAATGTATTTGCCAGCATTCCCAGTCTCGCATAGGCAGGTTTTTCCGGTTTTTGTTCTAAAACCCTCTTTTGGAAAAATCGTTACGTCAGAAAAGGAAAAATGAGAAGTAAAAATATTATATGTGGGTTGGACTTTCCCTATTAAAATGATACTACTGTTTTCAGTGACTGTGGCCCGGGAAAGCTAAGGAATCTTCTCCATACAGAGGTGTGGGGAAACATTTTTATCCACAAACATTGACAATCCAGCACTGAAAGGTTTTAAAACCGGCCCCCCCATGAAAATTTTTTTTCACTGTACCACATTTACACATGGAGGTTTATCCCAAAACTTTCCCCCCCTCTTTTTGCCTTACTTTTTTTTTTTAGTTCTTTGTTTTTCCCGAAGTTATTTTATTTTCGGATGATCTGTCCCCTTTTTTTTAGCCACAGTAATTTGGGAAACCCATGAGAAATAAATATAAAGTAAATGAGGGCCTAAATTTAAAAAAAAAAATAATAATAATAAAAAAATAATAATAAAACATAATTTATTTTACTAAGAAAAAATATTAAATTCCCAAAAGTTTACTTTCATTTGGGATCACTGTCCCAAATTTCTTCAATCTAAACATCCTTTCCCGTATGGACCCTTTGGGGTGTGGGAAGGAAAAACCCGAAATGCCCAGGGAAAAAAATCCACACAAACACGGGGGGGACCCTACTAACCCCCTTGCCGGGGTTGTCCGTGGGGGATTTGAAAATTTTTTCCCCGGGCCCCAGCGCTGCAGGCTAACCACTGACCAAGCAAATTACACCATACATATTTTCATAATACTTTCTGTACAGTAAATTTTGGTTTTGTAGCTGGGGGAACTTTTTCCATACAGACGTGTAGGGTTTTTGTCACCCCATTTATAAAAGGGGAAAACCAAGGGGACTGCCCCCCACATGAATTCTTCCCACTGCCCGACATCACACAACAGTGGAGATTCACACTTTTTTCCTCTTTTTTTGCCTTTTTTTCATTTTCTTTAAAGTTCTTTTGCCTTTTCCAATGTTCCTTGTTCTTCTTTTTCGTTTTTTGGATTTTGCTCAGATATATTGCAAATTTTTCTCCCCTATTTTCCTAAGGTTTTTGGGCTGAATGCTTGTGAAAATTTTTTGGGGGGGAAATCTTTATGCTGGTATCGTGGCAGAAGCTAAATATGGACAAAAGCAAGATATAATATACCTTTTTTTTTTAAATTTTTTAAATACAAAAAAAAGATTAAAAAACCATAAAAAAGACAAAAAAAACACTTTGTTTAGGGACATAATTTTTTTTTATCTCCAATTGGTTATGACAAATAGAAAAATTTTCTTGCCCCACAATAGTTCCTTTCTATATTCATTCTTTATTTAAAAACACCCGTATGAAAAAGTAATAAAGGCCAAAACTCAGCAAAACCCTTTGCCCGATATCTAGATCCCCTTTGGGGCCGATGACTTCTGCCGTTGTCCTGTTTTTGACTGACCCACCTGTAGTTTTCCTTTTCTTTTTGGTGTTTCTGTGCCAGCCCTGTCTGACTTAGCGAAAACCCCCCTGTCCTGCTGTCACCAACCTTGTTCAGCGCCACATCCCGGACGGGGGCCCTTTTCTATTTTTGGGTAACCCAGATTTCATCCTGTGGTACAGTGGTTTCCACGTCTGGATGCTCCCCGCCTCTCAACGTGCGTGACAGATTGCTTGGGGCATGGATTCTGCTGAGCCCAATATTACTGCAGGACTTTTCCTACAACCTGCCTGTGGTTAAAGAATGCTGGATTGAATGCCCTTTTTATTACTGGGGTGGATTTTTTAGTTCTTCAGAAGAGGGGGCGTGAGGTACTGTATAGCCAGCATTCTAGTCTCTGCATAGACAGGTTCTCCGGTGTGTTCTAAAACTGTCTTGGATAATCAGTTATGTCAGAAGATGGAAACTATGAGAAGTAAATATATTATATGTGATTGGACTCCATATTACATGATACTACTGTACAGTGACTGTGGCCGGACAGCTAAGGAATCTTCTCCATACAGAGGTGTGGGATCATTGTTTCCATCATACATGTGACAATCCAAGCACTGACAAGTAACACCCGGCCCCACATGAATTCTTTTTCACTGACCGACATCACACATGGAGGTGATCCTCACACTTACCTCCCCACTTTTTGCCTTGCTTTTTATTTTTTATTATTAGTTCTTTGTCTTTTCCAGATGTTATTTTATTTTCGGATGATCTGTCTTTTCTCAGCCAGCAGTAGATGGAACCTATAAGAAATAAATATAATGTAAATGATGAGCCTACATAATAATAATAATAATCATATTTATTCACTAAGACAGTACTATTAATTCCATAGAGTATTACATACATTTGCATCACTGTCCCAATTACTTACAATCTAAAACATCCTATCAGTATGACTTTGGAGTGTGGGAGGAAACCAGAGTGCCCATGAAGAAATCCACACAAACACGGGAGGACATACTAACTCCTTGCAGGTGTTGTCCGTGGTGGATTTGATCCCAGGGCCCCAGCGCTGCAGTGCTAACCACTGAGGCAATGCATATTACACCATACATATTACATAATACTACTGTACAGTCATTGTGGCTGTGTAGCTGGGGAATCTTCTCCATACAGACGTGTTGGATTATTGTCACCCATCATATAGGTGACAATCCAAGTACTGCTCCACATGAATTCTTCCCACTGACCGACATCACACAACATGTAGGAGATTCTCACACTTACTTTCTCTCTTTTAGCTTTTTTATCATTTTCTGGTTATGTTCTTTGCTCATTCCAATGTTCCTTGTTCTTCTTTTTCTGATTTTGGGTCTTTGCTCAAAATATTGCAGATTTTTTCTCCCCTTTTTCTGAGGTTTTTGGTGTGAATGCTTGTGAACTCTCTGGGGGGAACATCTTTATGCTGTTATCGGTGGCAGAGAGCTAAATATGGACAAAAGCAAGATATAATATCCTTTTTTTTGAATTTATTAAATACAGAAAAAAAGATTAATACAACCATAAAAAAAGAACAAATCATGCACTTTGTCAGGGGACAGTACATTTTCTTTATCTCCAATTGTTATGACAAATAGAATTTTCTTGCCCACAATAGTTCCTTTCTAGTATTCATTCTTTATTGAATATCACCAGTATGAATAAGTAATAAAGGCCAAAACTCAGCAAAACCTCTGCCCGATATCCAGAGTCTGTCTGAGCCAGATGACTTCTGCCTGTTGTCCAGTGTTTCCTGACTGTACCCACCTGTAGTTTTCCTTGTCCTGTTGGTGATTCTGTGCCAGCCCTGTCTGACTCTAGCCGCCCCTCTGTCCTGCTGTCACCAAGCCTTGTTCAGCTGCCACAGTCCTGGACGCTGCTCATCTCTAGTCTGGGTAGACCTGAGTTCCTCCTGTGGTACAATGGTTTCACACGTCCAGATGCTCTCCACCTCTCGACGTGCATGACAGATTGCTTGAGCCATGTATTCTGCTGAGCCATTATTACTGCAGGACTTTTGTCCAACCTGCGTGTGGTTAACGAATGCTGGATTGAATGCCCTTTTTATTACTGGGGTGGATTTTTTGGTTCCTCAGAAGAGGGGCGTGAGGTACTGTATAGCCAGCATTCTAGTCTCTGCATAGGCAGGTTCTCCGTGTGTTCTAAAAACCGTCTTGGATAATCAGTTACGTCAGAAGATGGAAACTATGAGAAGTAAATATATTATATGTGATGGACTCCATATTAACATGATACTACTGTACAGTGACTGTGGCCGGACAGCTAAGGAATCTTCTCCATTCAGAGGTGTGGGATCATTGTTATCCATCATACATGTACAATCCAAGCACTGACAGGTAACACCGGTCCCAAATAAATTTTTTTCACTGACCGACATCACACATGAGGTGATCCTCACACTTACCTCCCCTCTTTTGCCTTGCTTTTTATTTTTTATTTTAGTTCTTTGTCTTTTCCAGATGTTATTTTATTTCGGATGATTCTGTCTTTTTTCAGCCAGCAGTAGATGGAACCTATGAGAAATAAATATAAGGGAAATGATGAGCCTACATAAAATAATAATAATAATCATATTTATTCACTAATACAGTACTATTAATTCCATAGAGTATTACATACATTTGCATCACTGTCCCAAATTTACTTACAATCTAAACATCCTATCAGTATGACTTTGGAGTGTGGGAGGAAAACCAGAGTGCCCAGAAAGAAATCCCACACAAACACGGGGAGGCCCATACTAACTCCTTGCGGGTGTTGTCCGGGGTTTGGGTTTGATCCCAGGGCCCCAGCGCTGCAGTGCTAACCACGGGACCCAATGCATATTACACCATACATATTACATAATACTACTGTACAGTCATTGTGGCTGTTTAGCTGGGGAAATCTTCTCCATACAGACGGTTGGATTATTGTCACCCATCATATGGGTGACAATCCAAGTACTGCTCCACATGAATTCTTCCCCCACGACCGAACAATCACACAACATGTAGGAGATTCTCACACTTACTTTCTCTCTTTTTGCCTTTTTATCATTTTCTGGTTCATGTTCTTTGCTCTTTCCAGATGTTTCCTTGTTCTTCTTTTCTGATTTTGGATTTTTTGCTCAGATATATTGCAAATTTTTCTCTCCCCTATTTCTATGGTTTTTTTGGACTGAATGTTGTGAATTTTCTGGGGGGAACACCCTTTATGCGGGTATCGGTGGCAGAGAGCTAAATATGGACAAAAGCAAGATATAAAAAACCTTTTCTTTTAAATTTATTAAATACAGAAAAAAAGATTAATAAACCAAAAAAAGACAAATCAATGCACTTTGTCAGGGACAGTACATTTTTTTATCTCCAATTGCTATGACAAATAGAATTTTCTTGCCCCACAATAGTTCCTTTCTAGTATTCATTCTTTATTGAATATCACCAGTATGAAAAAGTAAAAAAGGCCAAAACTCAGCAAAACCTCTGCCCGATATCTAGAGTCTGTCGGGGCCAGATTACTTCTGCCCGTTGTCCAGTGTTTCCTGACTGTACCCACCTGTAGTTTTCCTTTTTCTTTTTGGTGTTTCTGTGGGCCCGCCCCCGTCTGACTCTAGCGAACCCCTCTGTCCTGCTGTCACCAAGCCTTGTTCAGCTGCCACAGTCCTGGACGGCCCTCTCTAGTCTGGGTAAGACCCAGATTTCATCCTGTGGTACAGTGGTTCACACGTCTGGAAAGCTTCCCCGCCTCTCAAAGTGCGTGACAGATTGCTTGGGGCATGGATTCTGCTGAGCCCCCTTTTTACTGCAGGACTTTTCTACCAAAACCTGCCTGTGGTTAAAGAATGCTGGATTGAATGCCCTTTTTTACTGGGGTGGATTTTTTAGTTCTTTAGAAGAGGGGGCGGAGGTACTGTATAGCCCGCATTCTAGTCTCTGCATAGACAGGTTCTCCGGTGTGTTTCTAAAACTGTCTTGGATAATCATTAGTCAGAAGAGGGGAAACTATGAGAAGTAAATATATTATATGTGATTTGACTCCAATTACATGATAACTACTGTACAGTGACTGTGGCCGGACAGCTAAGGAATCTTCTCCATACAGAGGTGTGGGATCATTTTTAAATCCATCATAAAAATGTACAATCCAAGCACTGACAAGTAACCCCGGCCCCACATGAATTCTTTTCACTGCCCGACATCACACATGGAGGTGATCCTAAAATTTACCTCCCCACTTTTTGCCTTGTTTTTTAAATTTTTTATTATTAGTTCTTTGTCTTTTCCAGATGTTATTTTATTTTTCGGATGATCTGTCTTTTCTCAGCCAGCAGTGGGATGGAACCTATAAGAAATAAATATAATGTAAATGATGAGCCTACATTAATAAATAAAATAATCATATTTATTCACTAAGACAGTACTATTAATTCCATAGAGTATTACATACATTTGCATCACTGTCCCAATTACTTACAATCTAAACATCCATAAACATATGACTTTGGGAGTGTGGGAGGAAACCAGAGTGCCCAGAAGAAATCCACACAAACACGGGGAGGACATACTAACTCCTGCAGGTGTTGTCCGTGGTGGGGTTTGAAACCCAGGCCCCAGCGCTGCAGTGCTAACCACTGAGGCAATGCATATTACACCAACATATTACATAATAAATAACTGTACAGTCATTGTGGCTGTTTTAGCTGGGGAAATCTTCTCCATACAGAAAGTGTTGGATTATTGTCACCCATCATTAGGTGACAATCCAAGTAAATGCTCCACATGAATTCTTCCCACTGACCGACATCAAAACAACATGTAAAGGGAAATTTCTCACACTTACTTTCTCTCTTTTAGCCTTTTTTATCATTTTCTGGTTCATGTTCTTTGCTCATTCCAGATGTTCCTTGTCTTCTTTTTCTGATTTTGGGTCTTTGCTCAAATATATTGCAGATTTTTCCCCCCCTTTTTCTGAGGTTTTTGGTGTGAATGCTTTGTAAAACTCTCTGGGTGGAAATCTTTATGCTGGTTATCGGTGGAGAGAGCAAAATATGGACAAAAGCAAGATATAATATACCTTTTTTTTTGAATTTATTAAATACAGAAAAAAAGATTAATACACCATAAAAAAAGACAAATCATGCACTTTGTCAGGGAAAATTACATTTTTTATCTCCAATTGTATGACAAATAGAAATTTTCTTGCCCCCAATATTTCCCTTTTTCTAGTATTCATTCTTATTGAATATCACCAGTATAATAAGTAATAAAGGCCAAAACCAGCAAAACCTCTGCCCGATATCCAGAGTCTGTCGAGCCAGATGACTTCTGCCTTTTCTGTCCAGTGTTTCCTGACTGTACCCACCTGTAGTTTTCCTTGTCCTGTTGGTGATTCTGTGCCAGCCCTGTCTGACTCTACCCCAGCCCCTCTGTCCGCTGTCACCAAGCCTTTTTTCACTCCACAGTCCTGGACGCTGCTCATCTCTAGTCTGGTAGACCTGAGTTCCCCCTGTGGTACAATGGTTCACACTCCAGATGCTCTCCACCTCTCGACGTGCATGACAGATTGCTTGAGCCATGTATTCTGCGAGCCCATTATTACGCAGGACTTTTGTCCAACCTGCTGTGGTTAACGAATGCTGGATTGAATGCCCTTTTTATTACTGGGGTGGATTTTTTGGTTCCTCAGAAGAGGGGCGTGAGGTACTGAAAAGCCAGCATTCTAGTCCTGGGATAGGCAGTTCTCCGGTGTGTTCTAAAACCGTCTTTGGGTAATCATACGTCAGAAGATGGAAAACTATGAAAAAGTAAATATATTATATGTGATGGACTCCATATTACATGATACACTGTACAGTGACTGTGGCCGGGCAGCTAAGGAATCTTCTCCATTTAGAGGTGTGGATCATTTTTTATCCATCCATACATGTGACAATCCAAGCACGACAGGTAACACCGGTCCCACATGACTTCTTTTCACTGACCGACATCACACATGGAGGTGATCCTCACACTTACCTCCCCTCTTTTTTGCCTTTGCATTTTTATTTTTTTATTTTTATTTTCTTTGTCTTTTTCCAGATGTTATTTTATTTTCGGATGATCTGTCTTTTCTCAGCCAGCAGTAGATGGAACCTATGAAAAATAAATATAATGGAAATTTATGACCTCCCATAATAATAATAATAATAATCATATTTATTCACAAAGACAGTACTATTAATTCCATAGAGTATTACATACATTTGCATCACTGTCCCAATTACTTACAATCTAAACATCCTATCAGTATGACTTTGGAGTGTGGGAGGAAACCAGAGTGCCCAGAAAAAATTTCCACACAAACACGGGGAGGACATACTAACTCCCTTGCAGGTGTTGTCCGTGGTGGGATTTGATCCAGGGCCCCAGCGCTGCAGTGCTAACCACTGAGCCAAAAGCATATTACACCATACATATTACATAATTTCTACTGTACAGTCATTGTGGCTGTGTAGCTGGGGAATCTTCTCCATACCCGACGTGTTTTGGATTTGTCACCCATCAATATAGGTGACAATCCAAAATACCCGCTCCACATGAATTCTTCCACTGACCGACATCACACAACATGTATGAGATTCTCAAAACTTACTTTCTCTTTTTGCCTTTTTATCATTTTCTGTTCATGTTTTCTTTGCTCATTCCAGATGTTCCTTGTTCTTCTTTTTCTGATTTTGGATCTTTGCTCAGATATATTGCAATTTTTCTCCCCTTTTCTAAGGGTTTTTGGACTGAATGCTTGTGAATTTTCTGGGGGAACATCTTTATGCTGGTATCGGTGGCAGAGAGCTAAATATGGACAAAAGCAAGATATAATAACCTTTTCTTTAAATTTATTAAATACAGAAAAAAAGATTAATAAAAACCCTAAAAAAGACAAATCATGCCACTTTGTCAGGGGACAGTACATTTTTTTATCTCCAATTGCTATGACAAATAGAATTTTCTTGCCCACAAAAGTTCCTTTCTAGTAAATTCATTCTTTATTGAATATCCCCCAGTATGAAAAAGTAATAAAGGCCAAAACTCAGCAAAACCCTGCCCGATATCTAGAGTCCCGTCGGGGCCAGATGACTTCTGCCCGTTTCCAGTGTTTCCTGACTGTACCCACCTGTAGTTTTCCTTGTCCTTTTTGGTGTTTCTGTGCCCGCCCTGTCTGACTCTAAACGAACCCTCTGTCCTGCTGTCACCAACCTTGTTTCACTGCCACAGTCCAGGACGGTGCCCTCTCTATCTGGGGAACCCAGTTCATCCTTGGGACATGGT